>OZ023199.1:542593-1742593 GCA_963995505.1 Hypericum androsaemum
CAATGCCGAGTGGGCCGTGTCCCGACTCCCGACAGCCGAGTCCCGACTTCCCGACAGCCGAGTCCCGACTCCCGACTCCCTCCGCCGCGACTCCCTCTGCCGCGATTCCCTCCAACTGTCGGCCTCCACTCTCTCTTTCTCTCTGGCGTCGTCCTCGAGAGGTCTTTCAAAAACCCTAAGGTAAAAACTCCCGACTCTCTCTCTCTGGCGTCATCTCATATGGTGAAGCTTGGGCTTGGGGGCGATGTGTTTGATAAAAGTCTGGGCTGGGGTTGGACGCTCGAGGTGGGGATTTGGGTAGTGCGAGAATGGTGTTCGATAAAAGTATGGGTTTGGATTGTTTTGTGCGCTTCAAAAGTCTGGGTTCAACTGTGTTCTACATGGTTCTATAATTTAGATTCTAATTTGACACCTAATTTGTCTTGTCAATGTCATCACAGAACTTTGCAATTCGGAGCTCTTACACACCTTCTCGTGTCCGACAGGCACATACCCAATATGGTAAAACTCTAAAGTGTAATGTTGTTTACTAATTCAGGTGTTTAGTTGAAGTATACAATGAGTTTGTGAATTGGGATTGCTGATTTGTTATTTTTTTCTTATTACAGGCAAGTGATGACGTTGTTGGATTGCAAAATGAAGAGAATGAAGCTGTTGAAAGACCCAGTGATGCTAGAGCGCCTGGACAACATGAAGAAACCGGTAAGATCCCTTCCAAACCTCCTTCATCTTCCAAAAGAAAGGAGTTCACTGAATTAAATATGGAGAGGGGAGAAGGCAAGAAGAAGAAAACAAGTAAAGTATGGAATCACTTCACGGAAGTTCCGGATTGTCCGGAAGGTCAGGAAAAAGCTAGTTGTAACCATTGAGGTCAAAGATATAAAAGTAATCCTAGGAGGAATAGAACAAGTGCTTTGAAACATCACCTGGATATTTGCACCAAACTTCTTAAGAAAGATTTGAGACAAAGTACCTTGTCGTTTGATCCGCCGGCTCAAGGGGGTAAGCTGAAAGCTGTTTCCTTTACTCAAGAAGGGGGTCGCAAACATTTAGCGATGATGATTATCAAAGATGAGTTGCCCTTCAAAATTGTGGAAGGTGAGGGATTCATTGGCTATAGCAAGTACATGAATTCTAGGTTTGATATGCCACATAGGACAACTGTGGCTAAGGATTGCATGAAAATATACTTTGATGAGATGATGAGGGTGAAAAAATCTTTGACGGGTCAGAGGTTGAGTTTCACATCAGATACTTGGACGTCAATCCAAACAAAGAATTACATGTATTTAACTGGACATTGGATTGACAATGATTGGAAGTATCAAAAGAGGATTTTGAACTTCTGTCAAATTGACAATCACAGAGGGGAGACAATTGGAGATAGTATTGAGTAGTGCCTAATTGAGTGGGGGATTGAAAAGATCCTAGCCATCACAGTTGACAATGCTTCATCAAATAATTCAGCTATTCACAATTTGAAATCATCCACGAGCTACAAATTAAAGAATGTAATATCTAATCATGACCACTTGCATATGAGGTGTAGTGCTCATATTCTGAATTTAGTTGTGCGAAGTGGAATGTTACACATTAATGAATCTATTATGAATATTCAAAAAGCGGTAAAGTATGTTACTAGTTCTGCACCTAGGCTGAAATTTTTTGGTGATTGTGTGAAAGCTTCAAATGTAGAGTGCAAGAAAGGGTTGTCTACGGATGTGGATACAAGGTGGAATTCTACATATTTGATGCTAGAGGCTGCCGAGAAGTATGAGAGAGCTTTTTCTCATTTAGAGAGAGATGATGGAAGATTTTGGGATATTTTATTAATCCTAGCAAAGATAGAAATGATTCGGAGGATGAGAAAGATCTAGAAACAACAAAAATTGTTCTTATGCCTCCCGACAAAGATTATTGGCTAAATGCAAGAGCTTTACTGAAATTTTTGAAGATATTTTATGATGTTACACTGAAGTTCTCTAGCAGTTTAAGTGTCACCTCCAATGAATTCTTTCATGATTTTGTGTTCATGCGAAGAGTACTTGAGAGGCGTATCTCTGCATGTGATCGCATGTTGGCCTCTATTGCAACAAAGATGTTAGTGAAGTTCAACAAGTATTGGGGTAAGTTTGAATCCACTAATGGGTTATTGTATGTTGCTGTTATTTTGGATCCTCGATACAAGAGCACTTATGTTAGGCATTCGCTTGAACAATTGTACGAAGAAGCACATGCCAATGCATATGCCGATAAAGTAGATGCAGTGCTATCTAAGTTGTATATGCAATATGAAGAGCGTTATCGTAAATCTAGTACTGCCTCTGCTAGCTCAGTACAAATCGACGTGGTAATGGAAGATGATGAAGTTGTCAGTGATGATGACGATATGGAAGATTTGAAATTTTGGGATGAATGGGAGAAGCAAATTCTGGTGGATAAATCAAGTGATAAAATATCGTGTTTAGCCAAATACTTACAAGATCTGATAGAGGCAAATTTTGACAGCTTTGACATCTTGAATTGGTGGAAGGTTAATGCCGTCAAGTATCCGATCATGGCTGATATTGCACGAGATGTGCTATCAATTCTAGTATCAACTATTGCCTCGGAATCTGCTTTTAGTACAGGTGGACGCGTGTTGGACCCTCACCAAAGTTCCTTGAAGCCTAGAACCGTGCAAACTTTGGTGTGTGCTCAAAATTGGTTACGGACTAGGCCACAAAAAAATGATGAAGATGAAGAAGATCTATTGGATGAAGACAAAATACTTGAAGGTTGGTTCTACTTTAAACCAAATAATTTTCTAAACCATGAATATTAGATATTTAAGTTCTAATTTCATTCTTTGTTTTTGCAGAACTTGAGGAAGAATTTGAAGCTGAAGATGATGACTGAAGGATGTGCTTAGAGGCTGTATCTTGATGATTGTTGAATTTGTGTTTTTGAAAGGATGCATTTGTGAACTTGTTAGGTGGAACTTGTTGAATTTGTGTTTTTGAAAGGGAACTTGTTGATGCAGGGGATTGTTGTTGCGACCTGCTATGAATTTGTTGAACATATTGAATTTTTTTTGAACATTCGTGAACTTGTTGCATTTTTTCAACTTGGAACTTCAAATTTGCTTGTTGAATTTTGTGGGTTTCTTCTGAATTTTGTGGGCTGAATTTCCTGACCAAAAAATTGATAAAATTAGCCAATTTTCTCAAATTTGGGCCTACTGAAAGTCTAAAATGGCCCATGCGAACTTGGCCCTAATTTGGCGGTGTCAAACCGAACCCGCACCGCACCACACCCACACCGCAAACTGTAGTTTTGCACTAAACTGTAAACCGCGCGGTGTTTATTTTTCAAAATTAAAATGTGCGGTGCGGTGTCTCATTTACACACCGAAACTGCAAAACCGCACCGAACTCAGTCCTACTCTCTGTCAGAAACGAGTTTCCTAACTATCTTTTCCGAATACAAATCAAAATGTCTTTTAAAAAATTTAAGATTTTTACTAGTGATCGTCGTCAATTAATGTATCCATTTGTCATCTATTCATAATTAAAGTTAAAATTTTGAGTTCAAATTTTTAAAAATATAATAATATTAAATATTTAGAAAAACTTTACTATTTTTTAAATATCACGAAATCAAAATTAGTCATCCCATTACCTTAAACCAAAACTAGTTGAAGCATTTTAATTTGTGTTGTGTGTACTTCCCGTGGAAAAGATCTTTTCTTTTGATAAAGAAAAGATAACTAATAGGACCCCGCGCCAATAATGTGACGAGACACCACACACAAAGCGTTGAATTGCGATTCGCATCAACAACCTCGTTCTTGACAAATGCCTTGGCAAATGTCGAGAACTTGCTCTTAAAACTGCACCGTAAAAAATATTTTTTTGAGAACCGTAAAAAATATTGAATTTACGGTTACATACCCAGTGGGAGTGCGATTCCTGGATATGATGAATATATGAGAGATGTTTATCAAAATCGGGAATATCGTAGGTCTAGCAGAACTAGCATACCACGCCGACGATTTGACATCGAAGGCGAGGCTAATGCGTTCTTGGTATCACTAAAGAAATTTGGTGGTCCAAGTGAAATTCTTCTGGCCATCCTGCAGGATGAAGATGAGCCAAAGAATGTATCTGGAGTTTTGTCATCTCTAAAACGAACTGAATGGATGAATGCAATGGAAGAAGAAATG
This sequence comes from Hypericum androsaemum, assembly GCA_963995505.1. Taxonomy (NCBI): domain Eukaryota; kingdom Viridiplantae; phylum Streptophyta; class Magnoliopsida; order Malpighiales; family Hypericaceae; genus Hypericum; species Hypericum androsaemum. The sequence goes on from OZ023199.1 coordinate 546,798, forward strand.
CCTTCTATGATCAAAAACCAGGTTTGGGATCTGGTCGACCTACCTAAGGGGCGTATGGCAATTGGGAATAAGTGGATTCTCAAAATCAAGCGCAATGCAGATGGCAGTATCGAAAGATACAAAGCGCGTTTGGTTGCCCAAGGGTTCAAACAACACGCTGGGCTAGACTACGAGGAAACTTTTGCACCTGTTGTTAGATTTACGTCAATTAGGGTCATTTTAGTCATGGTTGCTAATATGAATCTAGAATTACATCAAATAGATGTAAAGACTGCTTTTCTCCACGGAGAATTGGATGAAGAAATCTACATGATTTAACCTGAGAGCTACATTCAAAAAGGCTGCGAACACAAAGTTTGCAAATTGAATAGATCAATTTATGGCCTTAAGCACTCGTCTAGACAGTGGTATATTCGCTTTCATAATACGATCATGCATCATAATTTTTTAATGATAGACGAAGATCACTGTGTGTATGTTAAGCGATCAAGAAAGAAGTTTGTCATCATCACTTTGTATGTTGATGACATCATTTTAGCTGGAAATGACATAGAATTTCTTGTCGAAATCAAAGATTGGTTATCTTCTAACTTTGAAATGAAAGACATGGGTAAAGCGGATTACATACTCGGACTTAAGATTTCGAGAAATCGTTCGAAAAGAATAGTGTCTCTCTCACAAGAGACATATGTTCGCAAAGTAGTAAAACGTTTCAATTGTGATCACAGTAACCCAAAGTACGTCTCATTGGTTAAAGGTCATAATTTGTATAAGGACATGTGCCAAAAAATAGCTAAACAACGTGGGGACATGGAGAAAATTCCTTATGCTAACGCAGTTGGATGCCTGATGTACACAATGTTGTGTGCCAGACCTGATATTTGCTATGCTGTTGGGATATCAAGCAGATATCAGTCTGATCCAGACAGTGCTCATTGGAAAGCTGTTAAAGGGATTCTGAAATATTTGAACACTACAGCAGAATACTCCTTATGCTATCAAGACCGTGACCTGATATTGAGTGGCTATACTGATACTGATTGGGGAGGTGACGTGGACAAGAATAAGTCTACATCTGGATTCGTTTACTTGTTGGGCGGGGGTGCTATCTCATGGAGCAGCAAGAAGCAAACATGTGTATCCCTATCAACAACGGAAGCGAAATGTAGCTTCAGCTCATGCTGCACAAGAAGCAGTATGGTTGAAGAGATTCTTAAGCCATCTCTCCCTGATCAACTCAACGGAGCCCGTGAGTCTATTCTGCGACAATTAGGCAGCTATAGCTTATGCTAAGGATCCTAGATTCCATAGCAGGGCTAAGCATATAGATATTAAATTTCACTTTGTTAGAAGTTTAGTAAAATATAAAGAACTGTGTATGAAATACATATCTACACGAGATATGGCCGCAGATCCAATGACCAAAGCATTACCTCGAGAAGTGTTCGAGAAATATGTTAAGTCACTGGGTTTACGACGGTTTTATTTGTAATCCAATTAGTTGGAATAAATGAGTGTTGTTTGGCAATATGAGTTATTTATGAAACATGTCGGACAGAGAAGTAGCCCACTCACACGGGTGTTTACCTCAGTGGGAGTCAAGAAGTTGATTCATAGATGAGATGAGGCAGTTATTGGACATTCATAAGTGCATGTCCTGTGACGGAATACCGTCTTGCTCAAGAGCAAGTTTTCTTATGGGATGCAGGAATAAGTTGCTGCATTTGGATTTTCTACAATCCATATGATAAGATATAAGTGGAACTTATCATACTGTCTGTCCTATTAGCCTAGAGTTAAGCTAAGGTTGATACTCTAGTATGGTGTTAAATGACATGTATTCCTTTAAAAGGGAATGTACACCGTAACACGTGATCAATATCATGTGTGCTACTCGACTACTGGATGGGATAAAAATGTTGAGTGATTTTATAATCCCTGGTGTGAGACCATTTTTCGAGAACTGTGATTCCCGAAACCTACCCTTAAGATCCTAAACGTATTCTGGAAGTATGATCCAGTGCTGCTAGCTTGGAAAGTTCATGAAAAGGTTATGGCATAGCGATTCGACCTGGCAGGGCTGACCAGAAAAGCAGGCTGTATCATTATGAAAGGAATATAGTTAAGGGAGAAGGAACTCTGTTAATCACATTCTGAGTTTCGTAGTTCAGGTGCACCAATTGTATTAAAAAGTACAATAGTGAACCAGAATATAATTGTTTGAAATCACTAATGAGAACAATGGAATGTGACATGAGTCCTGGGATAATAGCATGCATTATACAAGAAGGTTGTCGAGATGCTACTATTCAAGTAGCCTGAGTGTCCGTGCTCTTGAATTTGGCTTAACACACTCGACGTATGCTGGTCGCACGAAATCCTTTAAAGAAATCTGATAGCTGTTGATCAAGGTCAATAATAATTGAGTGGGAGATGCTGGACCTAAAGGCCCAATCAGGCAATTATTATTGTGCCTGATTGGGCCCAAGCCCATCAGGCCCATAAGCTGGGTTGGATGGGCCGGTCAACCCGCGTTGACCGGCACGATGCCACGTATGCGCCACGTCATGCGTAGTTGTCGCCAAAGTTGGCGGCCCACGTGGCACGTTGGCGTGGCGCCACGTGACGGACATGCAGTCCGAGGTGCCGCGTGGCAGGCATGCGGCCCAGTAGTGCCACGTGTCGCCATGTGGCGTGCCCTGAGTTTTTATCAGATTTTCTATAGAGGAAATCTCGTGAAAATTAATTATGAATCCGTTAAAACGTGATTGTAATTCGATTAGCACGAAGACATTGTGGACCCGAACCTGTGGACCTCTTGTTTCAACAAGTAAGTGATTTATTATTAACGAATTAGTTTGTTAATTTATCGGGTTTAACATGTAATTACTCATTAATTACGCGTTAAATCCGTCACAAACATTAGCGATTCTGCTAATTTTATTCCAGATTGAGTTCCATAAACTGCTCAACCTCCATTACACGTCTAACAACAATTAGATCAATCATTTGTCTTATATTAACTTAAATATCTTAAGTTCGAGTTATTAGTAATGCAATATAATAAAATATTTCTTGGAAAATTTTTGTTACTATTCTAATGTTCAAATCAAGATTAGTAGATATAGTGAAAATTCGGATACGAGTTAATATTAGACGGAAAAACTACGCTATACGTCTACTGAAATCATGTTAAAATTGATCTCCATTGTTATTTCGTAGAATTGGCTTCAGAAATTAGAGTGACTTGCAATTAGTTATTGGGAACTCTATTCTATTTTATGATTTTATCAGTAATTTTTAATTTGGTAATTTTTGAGGGGTAGAACAAAAAAAAGTGGACTGGAATCTTGGAAAGTAGCGGCGATAAGAATATTAATACCCGTACCTATAAGAAAAAGGAATAATAATACCCGCGCACCTTGTCAACAGAATATATATTTAGAATAAATTATCACCAGAAAATTGACAGTTCAAGATTAAGACTAGTTTCCATTCGTTTTTGCATATAGTTTATATGAAAATATTTTTCAAGGTAAAAAAATGAATTAAAGAAACGTAATTTATTGTTTTCAAACTGCTACATAACGGAATGAAAAATATTTTTAATACAGAATGTAGAAAGTTATCTATCGGAAAAAATCCGTTGAAACATATTGCTACCGTAACAAATACTCACATCATAGGACGAAATATTTATTTAACTAAAATAAAAGTTGTTTAATTTGACAGTCGACCCATTAAAAATAAAATAATATTAAATATTTATTCTCTCAGTTTTTCTGATATAAACCTAATTTAATTGACACAATAAATATCAAAATACCACATAGCCTTATGGGTTCTACAAAAACTGCTCAACTATTATTTTAAGGAGGCCGGAGATCTATATGTCGGTCGTAAAGTCCGATCCGTACTTTCCCCTCATGGCCATGAAAGGACCCCGTGGGTCCCACAGACATGCATTGAGTCAGTCTCGCGGCTCATGACGTGTCCTTTGTCAAGAAATAAGAAACTCGTACCAATCGGACCTTTGGCAAGTTAAACAAGTTTTTTCATACGCAATTTGTTTTAGTGAGTAAAAGATGAGAAGAGCTATATGGGCTTCTAGGATAGTTCCGGCCCAATGGGTAGATGGAGTTCGGACAGAGGGTATAAATAGGGATAAGGAGAAACATTGGGATCATTCTGAATTTGTACCTATTTTCTTAAGGAAAATACATTTACGTTTCTCTCTCCCCTTCTATTTTCTTATTCCCTCATCTTAATTCTTGATTAGGGTTTTTGGTTACCTTTCTCAATCAAGATCATAACACAATTCAAGATACGTTAAAGAACGTTGGGAGAGAGTCGTTTAAATCTCAAGACGTAACAAATAGTATTAGAGCAGAATGTCTATTTGTATGATGTGATAAAAATGAGGCATCATAAAAAAAATTCGTGTTGGTGTATAGAGAGATAATCAGTTATATTTTTTCTTGTTTGAGAAGTTATCATTGATCTTTTATTTTTTAGTTTATACGAGATGTTATCTCGATACTTACTAAGCTGATATTCAGGTTCGAGTCGAGTGAAAATTAGAATTGGAAAAACTTTCTCATATGTGTTCCCAATACTCAAATTTGAGACCTCTTAATTAAATTAAAACAATGTCATCATCAATTGATCTAATTGCTCGTTGATTTTTAATTTTTACTTACAATTTCAACAAGTTTTAGCAAAAGTAATTTTATCACATTAAATTTTAATGGACTACAGAAATTACAAGATTAGTTTGTTTGAGTTGCGTTGATATGATTTTTAGTTTGGACGTCAAAATTCTCACTATTGTTTTTTGGGCAAATTGTCCTCAGGTTTTTAGTGTTTGCTTAAATCACTATTTTTATCCCTGCTATTTCGAAATTGAAACTTTAATCCTCCTAGTTTGCATTTATTGTACTCTAAGATCCCTGATGCCAGAATCAGAAAATTTTGCCGGTCAAGAGGGACCTGAAATGACCTTTATACCCCTCAGTTGAAGTTGTAACATAGTTGAAGTTTTGTGCATAAGGGTCATTTCAGGTCCCTCTTGGCCGGCGAAATTTTCGATTCAGGCATCACGGACCTTAGAGTACAATAAAAACAAACTAGGAGGATTAAAGTTTCAATTTCGAAACAGTAGGGACAAAAAAATTGATTTAAGCAAATACCAGGGATCTGAGGGCAATTTGCTCTTTTTTTTATCCAAATCTAAAGAAAATGATAAGATTATATAGTAAAAATAAGGAATACTTTTTTCTGGTTGATACATTTATTAACACATATTCGAATTAGATAAATCTATATTAGACTATTTTAGCTAATATTTTGAAATCAGTTGTCCAAACGATCATTCAATACCCCAAGATCATTGGCCACAGGTCAACCGATCAGACTAACCGATTCACCAAGTTCTAGACAAAATCGGTCGAAATTTTATTATGTTTTGAAAAAAAAAAGTTTCTTTAGGCTAAAAGAATTACGACTTGACACTTGGGAATGACAAAATACAAAATGGTATCCGAAGCTTGCACGGCCGGGGGAACTCTACGGCGTCCTCGCGCGGCCGCAAGCTCCGCCTCCTCACAGACCAGGATGTCTCCCTGGCGCCCTCCCCGTCATCCGCAGTCCCGACGGAGCTCGATTTCGACTCCCCGCATAGATCCCGTCTCCCCGACCGAACATCCCCGAGGTTTTTCTTATTTAGGTTTTTTCCTGACCGGACTAAAAGATGGACAAAATACAAAATGGTATCCGAAACTTGCACATTTTTCAGTCCAGTTCAGAATAAATTGTTATCCGATGTTATATCTTTAAGTGTGCTGCCACTTGTTAGAGTTTGTACCGTCATTTTGTAAATTGTACCATTACCTCTCTCGTTTGTACTAACCGCATAATATACCATCACTTATAAAAGTTTATTAGGGAAAATCTTATTAGTAATTTCAAAAGAAGGAAAAAAAATGCCAAAGCTGATTTGATTTAATGGCACAAGACGTGTTAGAAATTGATGCGGTCCAGGGTTCAATCCCTGATAGATATAACTCTTGGTGTAATATTTACAGTTTAGTGTAATCTAAATTGAACCGAAAAATATTTAGATTAACTGATGAAAATGCATAATTTTAATTTACATAATAGGTCTTGAGTTTAAATATTTGAAATATAATAGTGTTAAATAATCGTTAAGATAGTTTATCATTTTTAAAAAATCTCACTCGAATCTAAATTATTCAACTCATCGGTACTTGTGGTATGTGGATACGAGGTGTTTTAAAAAATGTAATCTGTTCTGACGAAATAACGAAAAAACAAAACCCTTTTCAATCCATATCTGATCTGACCATCTTAATTACGTCAGTTTTTTAAAGCTTAGCTGCCACCATTTTTAGGACAAGTCCTGTTTAAGCCGTGTGGTTTCAGGACACAAATCCGAGGAACGTGCATGTCTTGGAACCAAACAAAATCTGTTGTTCTCTCTCTCTCTCAAGCCAATCCTACCATTTTAGCCAAAAGGTAGTGTTTCTTTCTCCATCTCTCCGTATCTTTAATGGGTTTCTGCTTCGGATTCCTTTACGAGGTTTTACGATCACCTCTACTTGGATGTTTTGATGATTATCTGGGTGGTTTTGTTCTTCTTTTCTTCTAATTGCACATTCTAATTGCTATAATTTGCTATAACATGTCATGATCATGACATAAAATGTCGTAATTCAATTCCGTCTCTGTTGTTTTGGAGTCGTCCTATGGATTTATGCCTTTGTCGGGTTGAATTTCACATTATTGGATTGAAACTTTCACGTTTGGGTAGGATGCGCAAGATTTTAACACAGATGTTTTAATTTCTCGGCGAATTTAGAAGCACATTGTGAAGTTCATGCATTGCAATTTACGATATAGAAACAAATTTTCCTGAGGATTATGTGGATGCAGGGATAGGCACATTGCTTGAGGGGAGACCATCCGGGACTGGCCGATCCCTTCTACCCCTTTTGGCTACCCAATAACTGGTGCATATACGCCTCGCGAGATCTAAATCATCGCTGCCACAATGTCCGGATCGCTTGAAGGACATGTCAGGATCGGTAAGGAACACGCGTTTCTCCTGCGTAGAACGAAAGTCGTTGCAGATGCGCACGCACGATGCGTGTTTGCTGTGTGATTGGCTCTGCTGATGGAAAAACCTGATGACTTGTCAGGTGACGATGTCTCCGAGGAAGAAATGAGGAAGAAGAGTGGATCCCTGAAGAAGAAGGCAAGCAATGGCTCGAACAAGTTCAGGCATTCATTTACCAAGAGAAGCCGCAGACATAGCAGGGTTATGTCTGTTGCCATTGATGATAACATTGATGCAGAGGAGCTACAGGCTGTCGACGCCTTCCGCCAGGCGCTTATTCTCGATGAGCTGCTACCAGCTAAACATGACGACCAGCATATGTTGCTAAGGTCTGTTTGGTTTCAGTAGCTTTACTATAGGACTTGGTGCTGCTGTAGCCGAGGTTGTACAATTTACTCTAAATAATGAAGCTGATGCTGCATTTTCGGAACAGGTTCTTAAAGGCCAGGAAGTTCGACATCGAGAAAGCTAAGCAAATGTGGAGCGATATGCTCAATTGGAGGAAAGAATTCAATGCTGATTCAATGTTGGAGGTATCCAAAACCATGAATACCGATGCTTCTGTCATATCCCGAGCTCAAAAATTGATCAATCTAAACTTTTGTTCTTTCCGAAAATCCAGGACTTTGAATTTCAGGAGTTGGATGAAGTGGTGAAGTACTATCCTCAGGGATATCATGGAATTGACAAGGACGGAAGGCCTGTTTATATCGAAAAGCTAGGGGAAGTTGATGCTAACAAGCTGATGCAGGTCACTACCCTGGATCGCTATGTGAATTACCACGCACGCGAGTTCGAGAAGACATTTGCTTACAAGTTCCCTGCCTGCTCTATAGCAGCAAAGAAGCACATTGATCAGAGCACCACCATTTTGGATGTGCAAGGAGTGGTAAGTCACATTGAAATGTTACTGCTGTTTTTCTTGCATTTTCATTAGCTTCGTCACTAACAAGATGTCCGTGTCTCAGGGACTTAAGCAATTCACTAAGACGGCAAGAGACCTCGTCACTCGCATTCAGAAGATTGATGGTGACAATTATCCAGAGGTAAGCCATTTAGCGTTTAGTGGCTTTCTCCAACAGAACTCTCTGGTCTAGTTGATGAGTAATTAAGTGTCCTGGTCATTGTAGACTCTGAATAGGATGTTCATCATCAATGGAGGTGCCGGATTCAGGATCTTATGGAACACGGTGAAGGGTTTCCTCGATCCCAAGACCGCCTCAAAGATCAATGTAAGTGCTCATTATTAATGAAGATTCTAATAGTTAGACAATGTTTGCTCCTTAACCTCAAAGGAGGAAAACTAAATTGATAATGCTGACTACTTGGATTATCTTTCTGCCAGGTTCTTGGTAACAAGTACCAGAGCAAGCTGCTCGAAGTGATCGATGCCAGGTAAGAATAATAATGGCTAATCTTTGACCACCATCTTTGGAACTCCTGAACATTATTACGCGGAACTTGCTCGCGGAATCTTATCGACCCGAGTTTCTTGAATTGGTATTCAGTGAACTACCAGAAATCTTTGGTGGCACTTGTACCTGTGCTGATAAAGGCGGCTGTATGCGTTCCGACAAGGGTCCGTGGAATGACCCGGATATAATGAAGGTGCATTTGCACCCAAAGTATCAATTGGCCTTTCCCTTGTAACATTGGAAGGTGAAAAGGATAAAGCAATGTTCTTGTTATGATGTAGATGGTTCAAAATGGCGTAGGCAAATGCCTCAGGGGAAGCTTGTCCGGAGTAGAGGAGAAAGTTGTTACTGAAGATGCGACAGAAATCACCAAGGTACATTTAATTGTAACTCTTGTCGGTCCCGGAGTTGCTGTTTCCCTTTTTCCTGAAAGTTGCTGACCAAAATCTTAATTGTAATTAGTACCTCTGCAATGTTGTTCAGCTTCACTAATGATAGTGATGAAACTAATTCTCTTTCTCTCTTTGATGGTCCCATAATGAGAAGAGAAATGATTCCTTGACCAAAACCTCGGCCTCGGATTCCGACAAACACAGAAATCCACAGCCCCTTCCTCTTCCAGAAGAGGCTACTCTTCCAGAAGAGGTAACAAGTTCTGATTTCCTACGTGGCCGGTGTCCGTATTTTTTAAAGCTCTGATTTGCTATAATCATCTCCAAACCACTATATGCTTCCTATTCTGTTTTGTATTTGCCAGTGTAACACACCAAAGCAGAACCATGACGAACCAGAATATAACAATGAAACTCCTCTTGTTGCCAAGAACTTGGATGATGTTCGGACTATTTCAGTTCGGAATGCTAAAGTTGAACTTCCTGAAGGTAACATATGCCTGTCTTGCATATAAGTCCTGATCGTCTCATGCCTCGTAAATACCAATTGGTTGTTTAATATGGGGTAAAAAATGTGGCCTAACCTCGTACCGGTCTTGTATATAGTGTATCGATTCTCTCATTCCCGTAGATATAGGCTTCATAGGCGAATCGTGTGTACTGTTTTAACAATTTGGAATGCGCAGCACTTGTTACAGATCGTAATCATGGCAAACAAGCAAGAGTTAGAAACCAGCCAATCACCACGGTAATAGTCTTAGTTGCGGGACTTGTTTCCATGGTTTGTATTACTAGAACCATGCCAATGAGGCTGACTGAAGCTGCTTTATATGATGTTAAGGCATTGCACGCTGACACGACGACGGAAGTCAAGGCCCTGCCTGTGTCAACAGTCTCTGTGGCCGAGTACAAGGCGATGATTGCGCGCATGGTAGAAATGGAAGAGAAGCTCAACGTGCTCTCTGCCAAGCCCGGAGCCATGCCTCCTGAGAAGGAGGAGATTCTGAATGCTGCTTTGAGCAGAGCTGAGGTCCTTGAGAACGAGCTCGCTGCGACGAAGAAGGTACAACAATTCTTCCAGGTTCCTTCCATTTCCGATTTGGTATTGACACTCTTGGAATTCTGCAGGCACTTGATGATACACTCAGTAAGCAACAAGAACTCTTAGCCTACATCGACAAGAAAAAGAAGAAGAAAAAGGTAACGTTTCCTTATGTTTGAGCACAAAATTTACATTTCAACCGGACTCCTCGTCTCGAGGTTACTATATATTTGGTAGTGTTTATTTGGTAAACTTGATTATCAACACAATATCTGTTTGTTCCTATCTGCAATGTCGTTTAACAACATCGAAGCTGCACGATTTTCCCGCTGCGATACATTCAAATTACATGTCGCCTGCCGGTTATTAATTCGACGTAAGAGCTCACGCCGGGAATGCGTTTGATGTTTGCAGTTTTTCGGATTCTGAAAGAAGAACCGGTGCTATCAGTGAGACGACAAGCGATGGACAAGTTTTGCTGTTCTCAGGCTGTGTTTGTTATTGGTGTTGTTCGTAGATCAGAGCGTTTTTGTACATTTATACCAACAACTAACTCGTTTGGTATATTTCATTAGGTTTGGTGGATTTCGAAGCCCAATAGAGAGGAGGATTAACAATTTCTTGGTGACAAGTTAATTGATCACTATGTGATGATAATGTTTATGTCAAAAACTACCCTGACAAGTTTCATAATAAAGCAACTCTGATAAGACTGTTTGACCTCATATTTGATATTTGAATTTATTCTTTTCTTATAATTTTACGAGTCTATGACAACATTGAGAGGAGAGTCAACGCTAATATATATAGTTTTGTGCTATTGTCCGTTTTGATTAATTAGTTGGAATAAAAATAAATGGGAACTGAAATTAAAAAACGTAAGCATTGGTCGGGATGCAAATTTTGATTTTCACTTTATAATATAGATACTGATCTAATGTAATATAGTAACGAATCTCCCGATAAAAATATATATTGGTCGGGGTCTAACGAATTTGGACCGGGACTGTTTTTTGTTTTGGCAGCCTATTTAGATTTCTTTTGATGTATTGTAAATTCTTGCAATAGGTTCAACCTTTATTTATGACAATAGCACCTTAAATGATATATATCATACTGATTAATAAGGTTCGAATCAAATATAACTAGAAGAACCCGAGATTCGAAGAACCCTCGCCTTTATAAAAAGTAATAACCAACGTATTAGATACAATAAACGAAACCAAAATTTTCTTATTTAAGAATTTTTTTTAGGGAAAAGTCCACTTTAGTACCCTGTGGTATCGCAAAAAATCTCGTCAGTACCCTGTGGTTTAAAACGTATCAATTGAGTCATACTTATTCCAATTAACATCAATTAGAGGCCCGGGCAGCTGCCCGGACCTGCCCGAACCTACCCGACCGCTGCCCGAACTACGTGGCCAGCCACGTCACCAAGTTTTGATGATGTGGCGCCACGTGGAGAGGAGGAGGAGGAGGGCGCGGGGAGGAGGAGGAGGAGGAGGAGGAGGACGCGGGGGGAGGAGGACGTGGGGAGGAGGAGGAGGAGGACGCGGGGGGGGGGGAGGAGGAGGAGGAGGAGGACGCGGGGGGAGGAGGAGGAGGAGGACGCGGGGAGGAGGAGGAGGAGGAGGACGCGGGGGGAGGAGGAGGAGGAGGACGCGGGGGGAGGAGGAGGAAGGGAGGAGGCGGAGGAGGATGCGGAGGAGAAGGAGGCAGAGGAGGAGGAGGATGTCCACGTGGCGCCACGTAGTTCGGGCAGCGGTCGGGTAGGTTCGGGCAGGTCCGGGCAGCTGTCCGGGCCTCTAATTGATGTTAATTGGAATAAGTATGACTCAATTGATACGTTTTAAACCACAGGGTACTGACGGGATTTTTTGCGATACCACAGGGTACTAAAGTGCACTTTTTTCTTTTTTTATATTGATCAATACATACTAAGTTATCAAATAACTTGGTATATCTCTACCGGTCCATTCATTACAAGTGGAAAAGTGGGACCATTAATTGAGGGATAGGATTCAGGCCCGGAAGGCTTTTCCAGTACAGTTCTGGTAGGAGTAGAATGGAAAAAAAATAAAAGGGAAAAACGAAAAACTAAAAAGGGGGACGGGCGCGGGAGAGAATAGGGATTAATGGGTGGTCTTTTACTTTATTTTATTCTTTGGTGGGAATGAGGGTGGGTCCCCACCTGTTCACTAATTTTTTTGACTCTATTTTTTAAATAGATTATCGGTAATAAATAAAAGAATTGTTACACTAAATCGAATATATTATTTGATATAATCGGACATACTATTTAATATAATGAGACATATCATTTAATATAATCGGGCATACCATTCGATATATAATTTAATTAATTATTTAACTTTCTTATTATAAGTATTTTAAATAACCGGATATAACATTCGATATAATTGCGAATACCATTTGATATAATCGGGCATACTATTTAATATAATCGGATATAATATTTAATATAACTGGACATACCAGTCGATATATAATTTAATTAATTATTTAATAACGGGACATATCATTCGATATAATTGGGCATACCATTTAATATGATCTCATAGACCATTTGATATAATCAAAACATACCATTTAATATAACCTCGTAGATCTTTTGATATAACCAAACATACCATTTAATATAACCTCGTAGATCTTTTGATATAACCAAACATACCATTTAATATAACCTCGTAGATCATTTGATATAACATCACGAACTATTTAATCATAACATAACATGAGCTCTAACGTAATAAACTATTTAATCATAACATAACAAACTATTTAAGCATAACATCACCAACCCATAAAAGAGTACAAGTACAGCCATGAAAGTTGCAAAAGCAGCAATATCAAAATAAATTAAACATGAACCAAGAATTTATCAAAAACATACAACGAGGAATACCAAAATCATTTTCAACTAAGAATCGGCCAAAAAACACACACAACACCTTTAGGCCTCTTCGATGCCAGCGGGGGGAAAGGGCTCGACGACGGAGAAGACGACGCCAGTAGATGGAGCTCGACGACGCCCATAGATGGAGATTCAATCAGCTGCTGTTGGTAACTGCAATGACAGATCTGGTTGCGAGCAGGTTGAGGTTGGCTAATTTTTTAAGTTCAGGACCCAATCCACTCCCATCAATTAGTCCATGTGTATTTGATCCAATTATGAGATATAATCTGTAATTAATGGTCGATAAAAAAAAATCTGTTAATAAATAGAAACAGAGTCTCAAACAATCGTTTTACCTTTTTTGAGTGCTAACCAAGAGATACGTTAAAATTTCTGACGAAGAACTAACCAAAAGTTTTTGTAGGGGTGTTGTCCTATGATGAATTTTTTTTAAAAACCATTCTCTTGATGAATTTGGATGATGTATTTGGAGGGACCTAGATTCATTTGTATGTCATAAAACATGGACGATATTCACGTCAAATCCATTGATTCATGTCGAGACAGACACAAGTTTTTTTCTTTTTAATTAAATGATTTAAAGAGATATTTTATCATATAATATATTAATAGCTGTGCATGAGCAACATGAAGATGCTAGAATACTGTTTGAGAAGATGTTACTAGTGGAAATTGCATGTGATGTGAGAAAACTAATTAGTATAACAATTAATTTGTTCTCGGAGACACTTGATTTCTAATTCACGGTAATAGTTTTCACAATTATATGAGTTCAGGATATTTATACTTGTATTGCTTGAACTCAAATCAAGAAGTTAATAAATTGTATTGGGTTTGTTTACCCCCATGTTTAAATAAAGCTTACAAAAGTGCTTATAATATTCATGCGGGATAAAATAAAAACATGATAAGTATATGATTTGGAGATTTTTTTGCTAATGAGTCTTTTTCCACGCAAAAACAAAAGGTTTTTGTGTGTGTGTCGGTTATTGGTCTTTTTGGGCAAAGTCATATCCAATGTTTTTAAAACCGACCCGGAAGGTGACCTGGAAATCTCAAAATTTTTGGTTCGACCGGTCTGACCAGTTAGACCGCCGGTCTGACCGGAACTTATATTATATATTAATATTATTAAATAAAGTTTGATAAATTTAATTTAGAGTAAAAAAAGATAAAATACCAAATAATTTCACATATTTAGCAACTTTGATATACAATTTATCCAAATAAAGTCTTCAAACATGAATTAAACAAGTTTTCTTGTTCGACATATTAGTTCAATTCGTTTAACTTAGTTGACATATTATCGAGAATTGTTAAAAATATAAGATTATTGTGATTCAAAAGTGATATATACACTCCGAGAATATAAGTTGAGGTTTTGTTTCTAAATTAAATCTGATAAAATGAAAAAAATAAACACAAAATTTTCTAATCCAGGCGAACCGGTTCACCCGGAAGCACCTGACCGGGTGGTCCGACCAGTTTTTGGCAGGTCAAACTGTATTCTGGGTTTTATGTAAAAATCGACCCGGATTTATTCCTGGGTAGTAGTCCGACCGGTCGGACCGCAGTTTTTAAAACATTGGTCATATCAGCATATTTAGGTTGCAACACCATATAACAAAATCATCAAAGGGAGAAAAGAGGAACGAAGCCTAGCTAGGGTTTTTTAATTGATCGAGGCTTTTCTTCTTCATGGCTGACGGAGAAGATCAGAAACCTAAATCACTCCCCGAAGGACGGGCAACATCAGGTATGGAGAAGGCAGAAATCGACGAAGGTAGGGACAGATTATCGGAATTACCGGACACGATCATCCAAGATATCCTTCAATATCTGTCCTATCCGAAAGAGATTGAGAGAACCAAGTTATTATCCAAAAGGTGGAGGCATATTGTACCATACTCTCTCGCATCGGTAGTCCTGGATGAAATTTACTGGCCCTCGTCCTACAGAGGACACGGTAATAAGATTCGTACCGACCCAACCAAGTTCGAGAGATACGTTGATCGCATCATGAAACGATTGCGCGAGAACGAGGTAAAAATCAGTAAGTTTGAGCTTCGACTGTGTGTAGATCATAGGAATTGGGTAGTTGGTGATTGGATGGAGATGGCAATAAATAGTTCCGCCAAGGAGATTTGCTTCGGGATGTATGATCTTAGAGGCTTTGGGTCATCTGGATGCTTTCCGGCAAGTGTTTTGATTGCTAGGACTTTAGAATCTTTAACAATACGCGGCAACTGCGTCAGGTTTCAGGACTATTTGTTTAGTGTACAAATATCCTTACCTTGTCTTAAGCGACTTGAGCTTTGTCGTGTGCGAATCGAGGAAGCAATCATTCATGAGATCATCGACAACTGCCCTAAGCTTGAAGAGCTGCTATTACTAGAAGTTGGAGGAGTTAGGAAATTGCAGCTTACCAATCATGTCATGGTAAAGTATGTTATGGTGCATCACTATGGGTCATTCGAGGTCGAGGCTCCGACGATTGAAAGGCTTGTCTTCCGGGCTGGTTCAAGGTTTCAGCAATTCAAATTAACCGCAATGGAAAATTTGAGATTTCTGGAGATAGATTATTGCTGTATGCCAATTCTTGGGGGAGTTCTTCGTGAGGCTATTTCAAGGCTTCCGGTGCTTGAGGTTCTACATTTAATGAATTGTTCAGGACTCGAAAAGATGGAAATCCAATCCAATTCGATAAAAGAGATTCAATTAGAGTGCTGCGACGATTTGTTAGCAATTGAGATTTATGCACCCAATTTGTGCCGGTTTTATCGTAGCAGCAGCGAGCTCCTGAAATTTATTCGTGCAAGGTACATTCAGGTCTACTGGCAAGTTAAGTTGTCTGACAGGCTAACTTGTTCTTCATGGTTGGCGAAATTAAAAGAATCTCTTGACGAGCAGTCTCCGTTCAAGATCTTCTTCATCTCTTGCATCTCTTGTAGTAAGGTACGTATTGTGCGCCTTTTATATTATAATTGGTGATGTCAATTCAATTTAGTGCAAAATCTGTGGGTGTGTTGAACTTGCTTCCGTAGATGGTAAATCTGTGGTTCAAGGGCATTGAACTTGCTTTCGACGGTGTTGAACTTGGATTCGGAGAATTTGCATTTAAGTCCCTATGTGCTCCTAATCACCGGATTGAAGAGATATTAATCATATTGCCAAGATTTAATTCATAACGTGATTAGTTTACGCACTAGTGATACTTATAATCAAGGATTAATCTTTGATTTCTCTTCTTTATACAGGAAAAAGAGATGAAGCTGCAAGAATTTGAGAATCTAAATGTGCTTCGTACAGTTCCGAAGATTGATCATTTGAATCTACATCTTTTTGCATCATGCGAATCTTGTTTTGCAGCCATAGCAATGAGCGTACTATGGAATTGCCGTCCCAGGCTGTTAACTTTTGGAACAAGCACAGAAACGAAATACATTGAGGTATCAACTTAATTAATGCAATATTTTTTTATTGTTTGAGATATGAGATCTAACCGTCGAGATTATTATATTATTAATTACAAATTTGGTTGATTTGTTTACAAGTGTGTAAAACTCGTGACCTATTGTTGTTTATAGGACCCCATGTGATAGTAGGTTGGATTTGACATAAAGATTCTAACATTAACACTTTATTATTACAGTTGTTATTCAAGGAGCTGCAAAAAATAGCAGCATCAGATTGTTGCAAAGTCAGTGGTTCCAAATGTTGGCGTCACTATTTGAAATATGTAAACTATGTCAGCTTTATCGAAGCAGTAAATTCTCCTCTCTCCTATTATGACTCCCATTATTATAATAATGGGAAAAGTATTTGTCTCAAATTAGATTGGGACGTTTGATTGATTCTATAAATGTTATATGTTATGGCTTCTGTTTAGGGAAGGTCAATCTCTGTCGTAGACATGAATATATGATGAATCGATTAAAGAGGACAAGATAGGTTCCAAATTGTTTGATATTTCAACATTGTTCGTTTTAACTCTTTTCACCTGACGTAAATTAAGAAAATAATTCTACCAACAAAAATTACGAAAATAAAAAGTATGGTTAATGAAATTTGAACAAGATTCACAAGCAAAAGAACAAGTTTAGGTCCATTTTAAAACTTGGACTGAAGCTCTGCCCGAACTCTGTTCCCGGAATCGCTCGACCTTCGATGAAGTGTACTGGTGCGGCCCTATATACAGGGGATTCGAGAGCTACGTTGATCGCATCATGAAATGATTGCGCGAAAACGAATTAAAAACCATTAAGTTTCAAAGCTTTGACTGTGTAAAGATCATAGGAATTAGGTGATTGATGATTGGATGAAGATAGCCATATAGATAGTTCCGCGGAGGAGATTAGCTTCGTATGTATTGTTTGTCTTTTTATCATGATATAACAAACCATGTTATCGTAACAGTGAAAACTATTTGAACATAAAAAAAAAACTATTTGAACATTAAAAAAAATAATTTTATCATATAAGTACACCGACGTATACAAATTCGAACAAAAATGACATAGAATTTGATATAATTGTGCATACTATTTGACATAACAAGATATATCATTCGATATAATTGCACAAAGTATTTAACATAAACAGACATACTATTTGACACAAAAGCAAAAAATAATATAACAATAAAAAAATCCGGCCACTAATCCTCTTCACTTTTGCATGTAAGAACCCATTCCAATTCCAATTTCAATTGAACATGACCGAGTCGTCTTAGGGGTGAGCAAATGAACCAAAAACTGTTAAAATGGACCAAACAGACCAAAAAAACCAGACCAGATCAGACCAAAAAAATGGTCTGGTCCGATCCACATAATATAAACAATTTGGTTTTTGGTCTGGTCTGATTTGGTCCAGTCCGGTCTGAAACCCATTGTGTGTGTGCTTTTTTTTCTGGTCCGAAGTGGGTCCGGTCCAGTCCGGTTTGTGATATTTCAAAAATTCAAGTTCCCGTCCAGTCTAGTTTTTTCTAGTTTGGTCCGGTTCGGTCCGGATGCTCAGCCCTAAGTCGTCCTCTTTCCAAACGGCGAACAAGTTCAATCCAGCGACCATGATGAGAGGATGAATCGCAGCAGTCACAACGAGAAGTCACCATCAACGAGGGGCCCAATACCTCATCTTCCCGTTAGGAGCTCGAGATCGACGACATTCAGAGCTTGAAGATGATGGCCACGGCAGGGATAACTCGAGATCGACACCTAGACTTCCTACTCTACCACCATCGCTGGAAGGCGTGGTTGTTGAGTCGTCGAGGTTATAGATGATGGAGATATAGAGGGAGGGGGAGGGAGGGGGTGAGGCTAGAAGTGGCTGCCTCCAAACATCCTAGGTTGAAATGAGAGGCAGGAGAGAGAAAGGAGAACAAGGGATGTGAAAAGTATAAAAATATCCCCTTTTATATTAACCATCAGATCTTTCACATGATTTAAAAATCTAATTTAATGACTCTCCTTTTATCCAAGTTGGTCCTTACTCACTTTACACAGGACCAAATTCAATCCCACATGTTATGACGGTTCCGGATGCTATATCCATTGTCAACGTGCTTCGTATACGGCGTGTTCGAGTTCTATTCATGTTGTAGTTTTGATGTGGTGAATGATGTTTGCCTTTTTTGGTCGAATTTATTTTTTTAGGACCTCAATTTACAGTTTTATTTATTGTTTAACGACCAATTTTAACTTTTATTCATAAGGCTTTTAGTTGTGGTCTTTTGTTATTCCAATTCTCTGAATTTTTTTGACAATTGAAGATTACATTTTCGATATTTTACAGACATCAACAACATTAATAATTTCTTATTCACTTCACTCACATCAATCTCATATACCTACTACTATAACATTCGAGGTTATGCAAAATTGTACACAAGAGATCATTTTTCCTCTCTCCTAAGTCATTTATATAGTAGGACACAATTTAGACGGCCGATAAGAATTGAACCCACGAATGATGGATTCACAATCCATTATCTTAATACACCTAGTTTCCAACTTGCGTTGGTGTTGGGTTATGCTATTTGAGCTACTCGTAATTTCCATTCATATTTTTTACTCGCAGTTTGGTGACGGGCTTGTTAAATTTGTGCTATTCTGATTAATTAGTTGGAATAAAAATAAATCAAAACTGAAACTAAAATCTTTAGCATGGGTCCGGATGAAAATGTTCGTTTTTTTCTTTATAATATATACTGATCTGATCTATATTATAACGAGTCTATCAATAAAAAATATTTTGGCAGCCCATTTAGGTTTTTGATGATTTGGAAATTCTTGCAATAGGTTCAACCTTTATTTATGACAATATCACGTTAAATCGTAATTTTTTGTACGACGTTTGTACCCGGATACATATTGTAACGAATAATAAAGTTCGAATTGGATGGAACTAGAGCAGCCCTCACCTTTATAATAACCAAAACGAAACAAAAAATTTCTTCTTTAGGCGGGAGGCCAAACGGGAGCAGACGACTAAACTGTTCCAGTTTCTGAAACTAACTAGGAAAGCCTTTCCTGTTTAGAACTCTTGTCTCTATAGCTACAAGTCTTATTCGATGTCGAGATTTAGAATAACTCACCCATAGTTGATCTAATTGTTGATTGCCTATTTTGACCTAGTTGCCCTCGTACTGCTTCTCATGAAACAAGAGATACCTGACGCCAGGTGAATTTGTTAAGACCAAACCCTAAGATTTGGGGGTTTTCTTGGCGGCAATCAAGAAAAAAGAGAGAGGGAGAAATAAAAGAGAGAAGATAGAGAAAAAGCACGAAGTTGGTTTAGGGTTTAAAATTGTTTGTTACACAAAGCTCTCTAATCCTTCTACTTATATCCTGTAAGGTCACTATACAATCGTCCCTATTACAATTCAGTCCTTAGTATCATTAGAGCTCCCTCCCTTAACAATCATTGTCCTCAAGGATTGAGCAGCTGCTTTCTTCAAAGCTGCGACAAAACTAGAACTGGAATGAAAGAAATTTCCTTTTTATGTCAGCTGCTCTCTGTTAATTAATCCGTTATCGTTCTACGCTTTCCTTTTTTACAAACTTCCTCCGCCCACATACTACAAGAAAAAAATAATTAGCATCTGTTTGGTTTTTATTTATTTATTTTCAAATCATTGAAAATTCAGCAGAGCTAAAGATTCTATCCGTCTCAAAATTAGATTTATCGCTTCAGTATGTATCTGAATATCATGTGCTATAACAAAATAACATATTACAATAAAAATTGGTAGAATCTTTTTTACAATAACTTTTTTACAGATCTCCTCCGCCTTCTTCCTAAAAAAACAATTAGCATCTATTTAGTTTTTTTATATATTTTTAAATCATTGAAAATTCAGTAGAGTGAAAGATTCTACACGCCTCAAAACTAGATTTATCGTTTTAGTATGTATCCAAATATTATGTGATATAACAAAATAACTTATTACAATAAAAAATTGGTAGAATCTTATTTACAGATTTCCTCCGCCCACTTCCTAAAAGAAAAAAAATTAGCATCTATTTGGTTTTTTTAAATTTTCAAATCATTGAAAATTTAGTAGAGTTAAAGATTCTACTCGCCTCAAAACTAGATTTATCACTCCATTTTGTATCAGAATATCATGTGATATAACAAAATAACTTATTATAATAAAAAATTGGTAGACAAAATAGCTCGAAGTGTTCAAATGGAATTGCCGTCCCAAGCTTTTATCTTTTAAAACAAGCACACAAATGGAATGCATTGAGGTACAAACTTAATTATTGTTATTTTTCTTTATTATTTGATATATGAGATCTAACCATCGAAAGCCAAGTACCATGAACTAATTTGTTCTGTAGACAGATGGAAAATACAACAGTGGGAACTCACAAATTACATCGGATGAATTAAATGAATCAGAAACAGATGCTGTCAATAAGCAGCAACGACAAGGGACTCAGGGTAGGCCTGCTCGACGACGTTGAAGAGGGGGGGAGATTCCATGGGGACGAGAGTAGTCCCCAAATTTGGGGACTAAAGGGAAGATTGTGGCAATTTAGGTATTAATAAAATAATTAAGGGTAAAATTGGAAAACTAATAGAAACAAAAAGGGAGATGGAAAATTAGTCAGCACACTTTTTATGGAAAGACTAAAATGGTAAAATTTTTTTTTAAACCAATCTCTCTTTAAATTATTGTGAACTTCAAAAACCCTACCAAGCTACCTTTTTTTTAATAAACTCAAAGAACCAAAGAATAAAAATTCAATAGAAAACCAATATCACTACGTTCGGAAACCAATATCACTGTATTCGGAAACCAATATCAGTGTATTCGAAAACTAATATCAGTACTTTCGAAAACCAATATCAGTACTTTCGGAAACCAATATCATTACCTTCGGAAACCAATATCACTACCTTCGAAAAATCGATATCACTATGTTCGGAAACCAATATCACGATGTTCGAAAACCAATATCACCACATTCGAAAACCAATATATCACCACATTCAAAAATCAATATCACTACGTTCGAAAACCAATATCATTACAGACTAAAACCAATAACAATACATACTCAAACCAATATCACTACAGACTCAAACCAATATCACTACATTCGAAAACCAATGTCACTACATTCGAAAACCAATATCACTACAACAAAAAACCAATACCATTAAGCTAAAAAATAATATCTATACAACTGAAAACCAATATTAACACAGCTAAAAACCAATATCACTACACCTTAAAACCAATATCTTTTACATCTCAAAACCAATTTTGCTACACTTTAAACCAATATCCATACAACTTTTAATTAATATCCATACACATTAAAACCAATATCAACACAGACACAAACCGAAGCCCCTGGGCGAGCGTGAAGGAGCCATAGCCCAGCGGCAGGCGTGGAGATTTGGACGAGAGCGGGAGGGCGCAACGAACTACTCAACTCGAAAACGAAGGCGGTGAAGGCAAATCTGAATTGGAGGAGCCTTGGAGCAAATCTGAGGTTCTTCACGAAGCTTGTGCAAGTCGAGGAGGAATCGAGTTGGAGGAGGCATAGACCTTACCGCCGTCGCCGTCGTCATCGCCATCGCCAACAAAACCCCCACCGTCGCCATGGCCAATAAACCTCCTGCCGTCGTCATCGCCAACAAACCTCAAGAAGCCGATGCAGATCCTCCTTGTACGGGCCGCAACTCCAACGGAAAAATATATTTTGGATGATCTGGGTTTATAATTAAGTGGGTAGGGAAGAAAAATAGAATTTTGATGATATGAATTGGTATTTGGAAAACAGAGAGGGAGAGAGAGAAGAAGAAGAAGAAGAAGAGAAAGAGACGTGGGAGATGGTATTTAATTGGTATTAATTAGTATCTTTTTTCCTATGAGTATTAATTGGGTATCTTTTTTGTGTAAAAAAGTCAAAAATGTCCCTGATTGGTTATTGACCATCAGATTTGAAGATTTTTTTTTACAAATGAATCTGATGGCCCAAAATCTGGTCCCCACCTATGGAAAAGATTTCTGTAGTCCCCGCTCAATCCACTCTCGTTGAGGAGGGCCTCCACCTGCTTGTTGGAAGAGGACATGAGGGAGGTGACCAAGGACTCGAAGGGGGCCATGTCAGGGCCCACCAGCGCCGCCACTTGCATATATATATATATATATATATTTCAATTTTTTTTCTTCTCCTGACATCGCAGAGGAGGCGCCCTTATACGTGGACACCTTCTTCAAAAAAAATTAATATTAAATAATTTTTTAACCTATTTAGGGAATATGTATAACTTTTTGCCTATTTAAGAAAAATATTTTTTACCTATTTTAGAAAAAATTTCCTTAAAAACCACCACAGCCTCTTCCAACCTTTATTCGAAAATGTTTTACTCCATTCCATTTTTTGGGTAAGTTCTTCATAAAGCTATTTCAAGTCTTCCAATTCTTGAGTTTCTACATTTGCTGAATTGTTCTCGAATCGAGAAGTTGGAAATTCGGTCCAGTTTGATAAAAGTGATTCGATTAGAGTGTTGCGATGACAGTTAAAATTGTGCGCCTAATTTGTTCCTATTTTATCATAGCACCAGCTTGAGATTTTTTCGTGCAACGCGCTATCCCACATACTGGCAAGTTCAATTGTGTTAGGAATTCAGCAACTAGAGAACAAGATCGTACAAAGAACACGGAACAAGAGAATTACGTGGTTCGGCCTAGTGCCTACGTCCACGGTGAGAAAGGAAAAATTTTATTGATGGATCCGAGTCACAAAGCTATATAAAACTTTAGGGTAACATGCCTTTATATAGAGACAAACCATTGTACATCAAGTAAATTATCTAGGTCAAATTAGGAGTCCAGAAGCTAGTCCAAATAGAATAGGAAACAAGTTCACAAATCGTTTCCTCTTTAATTTCTCGACATCTCTAATAATCTCCACCTTGGCGAGAAATTATCCTGTGGACGAACCATGAAGCTCCATCCAAACTTCAACAAACTCCATATTGATGAAATACCGCCATATGAAGAACCATGAGAACTTGAAAAACCAAACCGACTCTATCAGCTCCACCTTGACCATAGATACACTGCCATCAATAATACTATCTCAACTTTCTCACCACCTTTTTCCGTTCAATCATATGGAGTCAGCCTCCAAGCTCGAGCTTCCGAGCTTGCTTGGCGTCTTCCCTCCAATCTCCATCGAATTCTAACTAGCAAGTCCACCTGCTGAAGTAAACTTGTGACCAATAGATGCGCTCTCTATTTTTCGGTCAACCCCATGCTCCGCAACCTCGAACTGCTTCTCCGCTGGACCTTCTTGCCTCATACCAATGCTACATGCCATAGCATACAAAGGGCAACCTTTTGTTCTGCCAAGTAGAACCCTTGACATGCCACGAACTTCACCGTTCGGCCTTGAGTGAGATACCCGATTCGTCCGTGGTGCTACCAACGGTTTCGCATTCCCCATGCAAAACCTACCCAACACCTTTGACGTGCACGTCTCTTTAGACAACCATAGTGGAAACTTGCTAACTTTGTCTCCACGAATCTCAACTCCACTCAAACTATTCATGTCAAGCTTTCGCTCCATCATACAAGAGCTTTTCTCCCCTATATCGGAACCCAACGATGTGACTCTACCTACAACCGTGTTCTCCACTAACATATAGGCGTTCTTAGCATTCCTTTCACCCTTCATCACCACCACAGCATCCTTCTCCACCTCCATTAGCCCGCCTACAATATTATAGTTATACCCACTATAATCTAAGGCTCCTAACGAGATCAAATTCCTCTCAAACTTTGGAACATGCCTAACCCCACACAATTTTCTCTCAACACCATCCCACATCTTGATTTAGATATCACCTATGCCAGCAATTCTGCAAGTAGAACCATCACTCATAGTTACCATACCTGAATCAACGAACTTGTAGGTGTCGAACTACCCTCTCTTGGGCGTCATGTGAAAAGAGCAAGCGCTATCCAAAATCCAGGAATCAGAATGCTTTTGACTTGACAAAACAGAAAGAAGATCACCACCTGACCCGTCCGAATGTGAGGCCACATTCACGGAACCTGATCCTTTTTTCTCGCGATTCCAAGTTCTTTTTGGACAATCATTCTTCACGTGCCCTTTTTCTCCGCACTCGAAGCAATTTTCCTTGAATCTCCTTGACCATGTCTTGGATCCCTTCCTGTCTTTTGCCCCACTATGATCACCATAGTTACCCCTCACAACTAGCACTTTCGCTTGTTCATTGTCAATTTTCCTTCTTTGATAAAACTCTAGCAGAGCACTTGTGATATCTTTCAACACCAGGGATTTCTTCCCCCAAGTTAGAGTTGTAACCAAATTTTCGTAGGAGCCAGGTAAAGAATTCAGTAACAACAATGCCTTGTCTTCTTCCTCGAACTTCACATCAACCTTTCTCAAGTCGCTCACAAGTTGACCGAAACTATTAATGTGTTGGCTCAAATCTGAGCCCTCCTTCATCTTGAGCCCGTACAATCTTTGCTTAAGATAAAGCTTGTTCGACAAAGACTTAGACATATACCTTGCCTTCAATTTCTTCCATACCTCAGCTGGTGACTCCTCATCCATGACGTGATACATCACATCATCCGCCAAGCACAAGCGAATTGTCGCCATCGCCTTGGCCCCCCATCTCCTTCCACTCTTGCTCCTCCATCTTCTTGGGCTTCTTCTCCGAGAGCGCGATGACCATCCCTTGTTGCACGAAGAGATCCTTGACACGCCTTTGCCATAACCCAAAATTCGAAAAACTATCGAACTTTACAAGAGCAAACTTCACGCCGTCCGTCATCCTCCAACCCAAGCTCTTGATACCAAAATACCCGCTCCCCCGACCTCTGAAAGACTCCCCCGACCTCCCCCGCTCTCCCCCGACCTCCCCCTCCCCCTCTCCCCCCTCCCCCGACCTCCCCCGCTCTCCCCCCATCCTCAGATCTCCCCCTCCCGCTCTCCCCCCTCCCCCGACCTCCCCCGCTCTCCCCCCCTCCCCAGATCTCCCCCTCCCCCTCCCGCTCTCCCCCCTCCCCCGACCTCCCCCGCTCTTCCCCCCTCCCCAGCTCTCCCCCTCCCGCTCTCCCCCTCTCCCGACCTCCCCCGCCCCCCCTCCCCCCATCCCGCACCTTTCCCGAGCCCCCACACTCCCCCCCGTGGCTGCCAGAGGGGTTGGTCTCTACGACCACCCCTCCGGTTTCGCTATGTCTTAATTAATGTTTCCCTCGGCTAGGGCTTCGAGTTCCACCACCGTCGCTGCTGTTCCGATGTCTTCAACGGCCTCGTTGAGATCCTCAGATGGAGGTTTTCGGCCGCCGTCGCTTAATCCCTGCCCTTTGCTAGGGATGGATTCGCTTCAATCCAGCATCCTTCCTCTCCTTCACCAGTTCTACACCTCCCTTGCCCCATTAGTCGGTAACCCTTCACAGGCGCTGGCTCGTGGGTTGACAGAGGGTGTGGGGCAGGCTGCGGAGGGTGCGAGGCCTACACCTTCAGGAGATATACAAGCGAGCAAAGATGGGGTTGCGGAGACTACTGTGACACCGACTCCTAAGGCTCCAGCGGAGAACGCCATGAAGAAGATGTCCTACGCAGCCACACTCCACCCGCGATCTGATCGGGTCCAAGAAGGTACGTATATTAAGCCAGTCTTCGATGGCGAGCATATGGTCGTTGAATTGGATGCAGATAGATCATCAGTTTGTGCAAATTTTGGGAAGCGCTTTGATTGGAAGGTTAGTGATGCCGAGAGGCACCAAACCTTGCTCAACATTTGACTTGAAAGCTGCTATCTCCAAAGTTTGGTCTGTGCAAGCGTGGAAGTTACTTCCTCTTGGCCTAGGGTACTTTGGTTTTCAATTTGAGAAGGAGCAAGATAAGGACGTGGTCTGGAGCTCTTCTGATTGGAGACTTCCTCAGGGATGTCTTTACTTGCAGCCATGGGTACCCTATTTTAAGCCCACGAAGGTTTCCTCGACTCTCACAAAGGTATGGATTACATTAGGGGGGTTGAGCATGGAGCATGTCGCTAATGATATCATACTTGGACTAGCTGCGGCCATTGGTAACCCCATTCGATCAGACTTGACTGCATTAAATAGGTTTAATGGCGCTTTGGTACGGGTTTTGGTGGAACTAGACATGTCCAAGCCTCGTCGGAAAGAAGTTGTATTGAAGCTTGAGGAGGGCATGGTCTTAGTTGATGTGGTGTACGAGAATTTGCCTCTTTTCTGCGAGCATTGCAAAATCATTGGTCATGATTTAGACTCTTGCCGAAAACTGCACCCACGGGTTGAGGGTCCCAAGAGGTCCGTGGGGAAGCAGGTGTGGCAACAAAAGAATGAGTGCTCCCCTAGTTCACCAACCTGCATTGAAGTTGAGGAGTGCTCATCTCTTGCCCTTATTACTGTATTGGAAAATTTTGTGCAACAGGTAGTACGCGAAGAGGAGGATCAAGAGGATGGTGATTCGGTGGTACTTCAGGTCCCTGATGATGCGAGGGAAGAGGGTGAAACTCTACCTGGTGATAAAGAGGGTGAAACTCTACCGGGTGATAAATGTTCTCCATTAAGTACAGGTCAGAATGATTTGGTCCAGTTGATGGTGCTTGATGAAGTTCCTAAGCAGTCTCCAATGCCAAGTACAAATAACTTAGAGGGGGATTGTGGTGTAATGATTGAGGAGGTTTCGCCCTCCCAAGATACAGGTCAGGTATCTTTAGGCCCGATTATAATAGAGCCGTTGACGCCAGCTTCACATGTGACTGACTCATCGGGTTCTAAGCCTAGGTCATCATCGGGCAAGAAAAAGGGACGCAAGAATGGCCCTTCCTCGGCGGAGTTATTGGCATCACTGTCTCCTGAGGATTTGGCAATAGTTGAAGCTAGGAAGGCAGCATATGTTGCAGCGGGCGGGATTTTACCTACTAGCTCATTCAGTTCAAAGGGCTCCAAGCATAAAGGTTTGAAACCGGGTTTCCTTGGCAAGGGAACCCCAATAATACCGGGACCGTCCACATCTATTTTGGGCAGCGCCTCTGCTTTACCTACTACAGATCCCATGCCTATCCCAGGTCAAGAGGGCAATGGGGTTGTTGTTTTTTCTGACAACGATGATCTTCCGGACTCGTTGAAGTTCATGGGTTCGATTACGAAGAAGATGAAGAACAATTGGGCGGACGAGGCGGATTCTCAGCCGGACATGGAAGAATCACATCTACCACCTGCCAAGAACACTCGCTTTCAAGCGAGGAAGCAGGCTGGGACTACCTATGCCAGTAAGGATCTACGTTGGCTGGAGTATGAGGTGGACTTTTGATGCGCCGCGTTTGATCGCTTTAGATCATTGTTTCCTTCATCGGCCTCGCTATCCCTCAAGTTTGTAGGGTCGAGTTCTTCTTTATGGCGATAGGCTTGCTGTTTTGCGGTTTTCTATTCGGCCTTTGTGTTTGGCTTCTCTTCTGTTTTCTTTTTCCCTTCCTGTAACTTTTTCGTTTCTTTGAGTAATAAAGTTTCTTTTCGCCTAAAAAAAAAATTGTTAGGAATTCAGCAACTAGAGAACAAGATCGCACAAAGAACACGGAACAAGAGAATTACGTGGTTCGGCCTAGTGCCTACGTCCACGGTGAGAAAGGAGAAATTTTATTGATGGATCCGAGTCACAAAGCTATATAAAACCTTAGGGTAACATGCCTTTATATAGAGACAAACCCTTGTACATCAATTAAGCTATCTAGGTCAAATTATGAGTCCAAAAGTTAGTCCAAATAGAATAGGAAACAAGTCCACAAATCATTTCCTCTTTAATTTCTCGACATCTCTAACAAATTGAATGACAATCGGCAGGTATATCTGTAAAATAGGGGCGTCTTGCCCCTCCATTCCAAAAAAAAAATTGGGTGACAAAGTAACTTGTTTTTTATGGTTGGCAAAATTAAGAAATCTTAACAAGCCGTCTTCGTTTCAGATACTCTTCATCATTGCATCTCTTGAAGTAAAGTACCGATTGTGCGCTTCGTAAAGCGCATCCTGATCGACAGTTGAGACAACAGAAAAGAAATCATTTTTTTCATTATCCGGAATGTCCACCTTATGGAGGTATTTGCCTGAAGTTAGAATGGGGGGTTTGATTGACTTTATATACATTTTGCTTCTCATTATTTCTGTTTTATAAAAAATATTATTGAAATAGTTACACTCTAAAAATAGAGTCTTTGCACAAAAAATATTGTTTGTTTTGCATGGAAATAAGTTTTTTTTTGTAGAATTGCATGGAAATAAGTACATTAAGCAAAACTAAAATATAAAAAAAAATCGCCAATTTTATTCTGAAGAATCAATTACTAAACCGTATTCTATCGACAAAACAGCGCAATGCTAGGATCAAAAGCATTAAAATCGTTTTTTTAAGGGGAAAAAGCATTAAAATCTACGCGTCAAGTAATTTGAGAAAAATAAAAGACGAACCACACGGATATAAAAGACCGGCCTGTCCGGCTCATGTTGGCCCATATAAAAGCCCACATGTGAATAAAAAACGAACAATTCCTTTTATTTTATTGTTCTATAGTTAACAAACTTCTTCAAATAAATATACATGATTTTCTTGTGAGATCCTCCATCTAAAGATTTCCATCTGACGATTTTTTTTTCTTGTTGTTGAGTTGCTAATTAGATTAATGCAGCTACGATCCTTTACTTCCGCATACAGAAAAATGGTTATTTCTTTTACAATAAGTAGGAAATATGGATCCCTCTCACCTAAATATGCAACCAGCACCGATCAACTATGTATTCGGATACTAGGTGACTTGAACCAACCAATATATATCTAATTAGAAAATGATTAATCTCAAGTGTAATGCCTATATAATTAACGTTGCTTTTAAATAGAGTATTATTAATTTTGCTTATTTAGGCAAAATGTGCATACAAGCACAATGGGTGTAACAATAGCAAGTTTGAATGCTTTTTTTTGTGAGTATTTTTTGAATGCAATTCTACTTATTTAAAAACAATCAACCAAAATATGCAACTAGAAAGGATATCAACATCCTCCTTTTGCTTCAAGACAATTTAGAACCTTAAGGATGTTGAAGATCCATGAAAAGGATAGACCATGATCTTGTTCTGAGTCTAAATAAAGTAATGGCAATGATAACTAATAGAAAAAAAATATTTATTAAATGTACAAAGAAATTTCACATATATACATATAAAACAATGTGGAGGGCATGAGTGTTAGGTTTCATGAACATCAAACTAAGACAAATGTTGGAAATAAGTGGAGATCAGGCAATCGATGAGTGTTGCTTATGCAATGATGCTTATCCAATAAATAATAAATATAAATATAATTTTCAAAAAAAATAAATAATAAATATAACTAGTTAAATCAGCCCTTTAGTTTGGCGGGTACGAGGATAAAACCATATAATTATTCGGCCACATTTAACAAGATAAGGTGAGCCATTTATGGATACATGAATAAAATAATTAGATTAGTCAATAAATAAATTATTTTAACATAATCAAAAAAATTCAGGTTCGGCTTGAATGCATACCGTGAGATTGCTGAGATCTATAATGGGATCCTACTTGTCACACCTCATTCCTTTGTGTTTTGGAACGGAATCTTTGCGACTAAGATATTAATGCACTCCCGGTACGGTGACCGACAAAATGATTAATCCACTAATTAATTTCTTAATCTGGTGCACCTTTGCCCAGAACGACCCCAACCCATTTTTAAATTTCGAAATTACGTAATACTATTGAATATTTATTAATTGTTTAATTCAGATTCGATCATGATCTTATCAAAGACGATAAAATCTTTTTACAAAATTTTGCCATAACCATTGAACCGAAATGTCACAATATTTTGCACGAAATTAAAGCTTTCGTAAATTTTTTTTGCGTCCACCATCATGCTAGCGGTTGAATTATCTGGTGAGCACCGAAATGTTGGAATTTTGAATAAGCACGTGAAAGGTCGAGAAATTGCACCACTTGGGGAGAATTAATAGTTAGTGGTGCACAAACCCAAGACTATGAAGTACAGGAAATTGCCAATTGTGGAGGTAAAAAAGGGGAATTGTGTGGCTATCATATATTTATTTGTAAATGCGTTGGTGGGTGAATCCACATTTGAATGATTGAACACTCCAAACATGCAAAGTCTACCATAATCCACATGTAATGTTGTAGTGTTAGAATAGTGTGAATCCTCCTCTCTTTTCACACTTGGCAATTGCAATTATTTCACTTATGCACAGGGTTAACTTTGAAACAGTATGTTGTGTAAATATGATAATTAATCTGCAATTACGGAGAAGAGAGAAAGAATGAAAAATAAAAGACGAAGTGACTGCGTTTTGGAGCGCTACTAAGCTAGAATTTTTTTACTATTTTCTGCGGCACCGATTACTATAAAAAAAGGACTAAATTGGCATTAACCTTCTCTAATACAACTCAGCTATTTTTGTTTGATATTTTTCAACTTTACCCAAAAATATTACAATAGATATCTAATAGTTAGGGACCAAAAGAAGTACTACTTCATGGGAGAATCCAAAGGTGTGAAAAGGAATAAAGATTCTTGGACTCCATGTGATTATGCTTTAATATAGGTAACAAGTATTTTGTTAGGTGACTTTGCATTTTTGAAGATGTTGGACACAATCTTCTCGATTTCACCAATAATAGGACCTTCCAAAAGTTTCACAATATGTAACAGCACGAGTTGGTCCAAATGATATTGAATTCGGTTTCAAGTAATAGAGTAAATATTTTTGAAAAGGTTACCTATTATTTGTAATTTCGATTATGCTCCGCATCGTAAAATATAACAATGGTTACCATAACAGTCAAAATAGAAAACAAATGTACTTTTTTGCATGAAATATGTTCCTAAAATGTTTCTCTTTTCCATAGTAAAAAAGTATTAGAATTTTGCATGCTGAAACTTCCGAAGATTTTGTGGTGTATCTGATATTTTAAATCAATATTATTAAGTAATAATGACTTCCATGCGACTTGGAAAATCCTCCTTTTTTTGTCCGTTTGGTTGAACCGTTTTTTATTAAATAATTATATTTAAAATTAAAATGTCAAGTAAATCTAATTATTCTCTAATTTTATTGTAAGACTATCATTTACAAGAAAAATTATAATTTAATTATTTTTAATTTAGCAAAATTTGAATAAAATATTTTTTTGGGGAAATTTGTGCTTGGATCAGATAATTCAGCTTGGTGAATCGACTAGTCTGATTGGTTGATCTGTTTATTGTTCTCTGAGTTTAACACAAAATATAGCTAGTATATTTTTTGGTTGGTTATCGAACTGGTCAGCCAATCATACTACAACTTTTTTTAAACATTAGATAAGAGATGTATTTCTCTTATTTATCAAGGTCGATAAGCAGCTAATAATTATGTCAGGTTCCACTATTGGGTTAAGTTGAGTCATCTAGATTCTAGAGTGGAGTAAGAGTGCAGACCATTGTTTATGTTTTCGGAGGAATTCGTGAACGTGGGTAGATATTAATCATTATTGTTGACAAACGAACAAACACGTGAATATTTTAAGAAATTATTTTAACTTAATTAATAGATCTTAAATTTTAATAATTATAAATATAATAATATTAAATATTTATTAAAAGAACTGTGTCACAATTCAAAAATAATATCAAATTCGAATTTGGATTATACTTATGCAACTCACATCCCCATGTACTTCAATTTTTCATATAAACTCATTATCGTCAGCATATACTACTCTTGTACGATTACTTTAGGCCTGGGGCTGCATCTAATCCACTCAGTTATCTTCTGACGATAGCAGATAATTCGAAGGATTTGCGACTAAGAAAAACACTCACTATCTGCCATTTTTAGAAGTTGTTATTGGTGGTTAACCAAACTTGATATTTTAATAAACTTGGCTCGTTATTTGTGATGATTATTATCTCGAAGGTGACACATTTGGTTGTGACAAATCATGGGCATGTCTGTAACTAATTATATTACCTTCATGTTTGATGATATCACCCTGCCGTATTGTTAAATACTTAATGTTAGAGTTAAAAAAATAAAGAGTGCATAACTACAAGAATAAGCTCACACTAACCTCTCAAATTTGGACCGATTTGGGAGTTTTCTTGCGAGGTGTCGGGATAGATAGATATAGAATCTACGAGTTAAATCCTTAGAAATCTTTTTTGTTCAACAACTTTTCCTATCTAAAAAAAGATTGTATGTTCATCATTCAAAAGTATTATCCGAACTCAAATTTAGATTAATCGTTCTAATAGATGCATAAAAAAGATAAAGGGGAAAAGATGAAAAAAGTTCCATCTTTTGCATCCATTTTTCGGGAAAAAAGATGAAAAAGGTTACATCTTTTGACAATGGGGACTAATCTTTGTTGGATTGAGAAGTAATCAAGATAAGAGTACTAATCAACTAGTAACCAATTGACCCACCAAAAGAAAGACTAGTGACACCTGCATTCCTTTCAGCTACTAAATAATTAAACTTATTTGATTAATTAGCTGATAAAGATATAACCATACTTCATGAAAAAAAATTAACCCAACAGTTCAGGAAACCCTTTGCTTTTACGGCAATATTCCGTACACAACAAGCCAATGATATGCCCATAACATGGATTATAATTTATAAAAATATTTAAAAAATAATTACAGAGATGTCTCAATTTCATTAATTATCTTAATTCAAGGTCACGGAATTCGAGGACTTGGTTAGATTGAATAAATTGTCAAGCAAATCCCACCAAGAAAAGTTGAAACTTCCTAGATGTGTTTCGAGCTTTTTACCTACCAATTATTAGTTTGACTACTTTACTCCTAGATTAAGGCATGATCGTTGAACTTGATCATGGAGTTCCTTCAAGTCTCTGAGTTGACTAGACAGTGTCTTGAGAAAACTACGTGACCGAAAGGTACTGAGCGGTCATTTTTGTGTTTCACTGAAAGGCATTCCAAACCAATCTGGTATGTACTGTTTTGGAATACTCATTATCATAATGTATTTGTTTCTCTCTCTTATAGACGTGCGTGCAATTACTAATATTTTCCGGCATTTATTTTGTAGGATATGGTTTATCTTAAATAGTTGTTCAAATAGTGGAAGCATTAGAAGACGTAGCTTAGAATTTCTGTTTTGCTATTACTTGTTAACTTGATCATGGAGTTCCTTCAAGTCTCTCCTCAATTTCTTAAAGTCTCATATTCAACAAAACATACAATTGATATCATATACTAATCTTAAAAAAGATTTCTAGAGTTCGAACTCTACAAATAAAAAAAACTATACGAGGACCGACTAAACCGCCTCATACTTGCAAATCAAACTTTGGTTATTCGACGCAGTTTGGTCGTCATGTTCATATTTTATAGATAATTTGGTTAGATATGAAGATTATAATAGTACTTCTGCAAAAAAAAAATACCGAAAGTTTTTCAATATTTGATTGATCACAATTCTGCAGATTCTATTTATTATAAAATTTTGAAGGAATTCATTAAAAAAATATTTTCAATCCAAATTGTTTGTTTTCACATATTCATGTTTGTTCTCCAAATTAATCTTGCGCATACATAAAATGTCGAAGAATAGGTGAGTGAATCTTAAACAACATCTCTTTCGTTTATCAATGATTCTACTAATTGACTGTTTTCCACAAATAAGTGTAGTCTGAATAATAACACGATATTTGGAACAGTTTCACATAAAAATAAAAAATCAGTAAAAAAATTCGATTTGGAGAAGAATTGACAGATCACATATATTTTTGATAAAATTAATCAACTCCTCTTTTCGAAAATTTTCATGCTAATTGTCAACGAGAAAAACCCCAGCATCCGAAATCCCCTAAATATCTGAACCCAATGGTGACGTGAGGATTAGCTAAATCACAATGTCATCAACCACAAACCTCTCCCCTATAAGAATCACACTGCCTTAAGACCACCACAACCCCAAAATACACCACCTAGAACACAATCCAACAAAACCCAAAATCAAACCAAGTTTTTTTTATTAAAAAAAAAATACAACAAAAATGGTGCTTCTCCATCCAAATTCACCAAATATTATCTCACTTCTGGTAATCCTTTTCCAATTCCTATTATCACCTTCACACTCATCAACATTAACGCCCCAAGAGAGCTTCTACCTCTGCTTGGGAGCCCACACAGACACCACCATCCCCTTCTCCACCTCCTTCTACACACCAACCACCAACTTCTCCGCCTTCTCCTCCTTCCTCCAGTCCTCAGCACAGAACCTCAGGTACCTCCTCCCCTCGGTTTCGAAGCCCGAGTTCATCTTCACCCCCTTGCAAGAAACCCACGTCCAAGCCGCGGTTATCTGCTCCAAGGAGCTCGGAATCCCCCTGAGGGTCCGCAGCGGGGGACACGACTACGAGGGGCTGTCTTACGCCACCGAGATCGAGTCGTCCTTCCTCATCCTCGACCTCTCGAGGCTCAGGAACGTCGAGGTTGACGTGAGTAGTAACACTGCATGGGCGCAGGCTGGGGCGACGATCGGGGAGGTGTACTACAGGATCGCGGAGAGGAGCAGAACCCGCGGGTACCCCGCGGGTTTGTGCACCAGCCTCGGTGTTGGCGGGCACATTACGGGCGGGGCGTACGGGTCCATGATGAGGAAGTACGGCCTGGGAGCTGACAATGTCGTGGACGCGAAGATCGTCGACGCGAATGGTCGACTTTTGGACCGACAGGCGATGGGGGAGGACATGTTTTGGGCCATCCGAGGTGGCGGTGGGGCCAGCTTCGGTATAATCCTGTCGTGGAAGATCAGTTTGGTCCCTGTTCCCGGAATTGTGACCGTTTTTACAGTTACTAAGACACTGGAAGAAGGTGGGACCAAGCTGTTGTACAGGTGGCAGCAGATTGTGGACAAGCTGGACGATGACCTCTTCATCCGAGTCATCATCCAGCCTACCAGCACGACCCCGTCGCAAGGCGCGAACCGGACTATCTCGATGTCCTACAACGCCTTGTTCCTTGGAGGAGCCGACAGGCTCCTCCAAGTAATGGAGGCAAGCTTTCCGGAGTTGGGGCTAACCCGAAAAGACTGCACGGAAACCACCTGGATCAAGTCCGTGATGTACATCGCGGGGTACCCGAGTAGTACCCCGCCGGAGGTCCTCCTCCAGGGGAAGTCCCTGTTCAAGAACTACTTCAAGG
Source organism: Hypericum androsaemum (assembly GCA_963995505.1). NCBI lineage: Eukaryota > Viridiplantae > Streptophyta > Magnoliopsida > Malpighiales > Hypericaceae > Hypericum > Hypericum androsaemum. The sequence goes on from OZ023199.1 coordinate 582,489, forward strand.
CCAAGTCGGATTTCGTCAGGGTACCCGTACCCGAATACGGGCTCGAAGGGCTATGGAAGAGACTGCTCGAGGAGGACAGCCCATTAATGATATGGACACCCTATGGTGGGATGATGGGGAGGATTCCAGAGTCAGAGATAGCATTCCCACACAGGAAAGGTGTCATTTACATGATCCAGTTATTGAGCTTATGGCAGGATGGTGAAAAAGACATGGCCAAGCACATGGATTGGGTTAGGAAGCTTTATAATTACATGGCACCATTTGTTTCAATGTTCCCAAGAGAGGCTTATGTGAATTATAGGGATCTTGATTTGGGGATTGACAAAAAGAGCAACACTAGCTTTATAGAGGCTAGTGTTTGGGGTGCCAAGTATTTTAAGGACAATTTCAACAAGTTGGTCCAGGTTAAGACCAAGGTGGATCCTGACAATGTCTTCAGACATGAGCAGAGTATTCCTCCTCTTCCAATTTCCAAGAGGGGGAGGAGGAGGAGAGGAGGAGGGGCTAAGGATCAGCAGGTTTGATTGGTAAGGGAAGATCAGTATATGGTAAATGGTAATATGTTATGGTTTGAACTTGAGCCCTCGACTCTTTGAAAAAATTTATTACGTATTTGATGTCCGGCTCAAGTGGCAAAAAAATATGGTGGGAATTTGGAAGTGTGGTTTAGGACCCGGGTTCAAATCTTGGAGGGTAAAATATGTATTTATTTATAAGAAAAAGGACTTGAACTATGCTCAATGTTGAAAGCTTGGAAATATCAAAAGAATAGTTTGTTATGGTCCCAAGTGGCAGTGTTGTTGAATAGTTGTTTGTACTGTTTTCTTATCAGTGTTTGTGATTTTTATCTAATGGATGGCTGATACCTGTTCCTTCAAATATGCAACTATTAATTCAACTATAAGTTTCGAGTTACGTTATAATTTAAAAAGTTTTATCATATTTTTATTTCATGATCCGATTCGAATTTGATAAATCGGTTGTTTCAAGAAAAAATTGGATTCAGGTGTAGAGCGAATCGGTCTGATCCGATATTATATCGATTTTAGTCGAATCAATTATAGCATCTTAAAGCTTGACGATGCTTTTCCATATACAGATAAAAAATTTGTACACCTAGTTTGTCCACGACTTGCAGAGGGACGGCCACAGCCAAATTCAACAAGCTAATTGCATAACAAGATACATATCACACCAACAAACACTTAAATCTAGTCGGTGAGAGACTAGTTTAACAAAGAGGTTTAAAGTTCGAGTCATTGAGAATATAGCAATGTTAAATAATAGTTGATAGAAGTTTGTCACATTTCTAAGATCCTATCCCGTTCTAAATTTGGATTAGTTAGGTATTCGGATGTATTATAAAACATACATTTTATTCCCATCATTGGAATAATCGAAGTTCTATGTCAGCTACCAATCGCTAACAGCATCAAGCCGTCTTCATTTCAAGGAATTCCCAATTCGGACAACTTGTCACAGTGATAAAATAATGCTATTCCTCGACTACTAACTAGAGGTAGTATTTACACCCTTAGAGACTCCTCATTATAACCAAAATTAAACATAGATTAGAGACCAAAACATGGCCATGAAGCACATAATCTTAGTGGCATTTTTCCTTCTAGTAACACCACATGCAAATGCTGTTCCAACCCATGAGGCCTTTGTAGAGTGCATGTCAAGCCAATTCAATGGCTACACCAGATCACTTGAGATCATTTTCGCTCCGGAGTTCGACCTATACCCTACCTTTTTGAAGTCAGCACAACAGAACCTGAGGTGGTCAAACTCCACCACTTTGGAGCCTCTTCTCATCCTTACACCTCTCCATGAGTACGAGATTAGAGCAGCTGTTGTCTGTGCTAAGAGCTTGGGCTTGCAGGTTCGGATCAGAAGCGGCGGGCATGACTACGAAGGGCTGTCTTTCCTGTCCCGGGATCCGTTTGTCATCATTGATCTGATGAACCTCAGGTCCATCGAGGTTGACATAGACAGGGAGACGGCGTGGGTCCAATCCGGGGCGACGCTTGGCGAGCTCTACTATGCCATTGCAAGGAAGAGCAAAGTGCATGGATTCCCTGCAGGGATATGCCCTACTGTAGGAGTTGGAGGGCACTTGAGCGGAGGTGGGTTTGGGACTCTGTTGAGGAAGTATGGCCTGGCAGCTGACAATGTAATTGATGCCTACTTGGTGGATGCTAATGGGAGGATTCTCAATAGAGAGGCAATGGGAGAGGACTTGTTTTGGGCCATTAGAGGAGGTGGTGGAGCAAGCTTCGGAGTGATCGTCTCCTGGAAGATCAAGCTCGTTAAAGTCCCGTCGGTCGTCACGGTCTTTACCATAACCAAGGCGAGAGATCAAGGTGCAACAAAGCTAGTTCATCGGTGGCAATATGTTGCGCCCGTGTTACCGGAAGAGCTGTTCATCAGAGCACTGATGGAGAACATTTTTGGTGCAGTTCAAGTGGTTTTCAACTCACTATTTCTCGGTGGGGTAGATGAACTGATACCTCTGATGAATGAGAGGTTCCCGGAGCTCGGGCTGAAGATGGAGGATTGTTTGGAGATGAATTGGATCAACTCAACGCTCTATTTCGCCGGATTCCCCGTCGGGAGCCCTTTTGAAGTGCTGCTCGATAAGACTCAACTCTACAAAGCCTCGTTCAAGGCAAAGTCCGACTTTGTCAACGAACCTATCCCCGAGTATGTAATCGAAGGCATCTGGGAAAGATTCATGGAGGAAGACTTGGCTTTCATGATACTGGACCCTTACGGCGGGTGGACGAACGAGATCCCCGACTCGGAAATCCCGTTCCCCCACCGCAAAGGGAACCTATTCAACATACAATACCTGGTGAAATGGGACGACAACTCGGCCGGCACGATAAACAGGCACGTTCACTGGATCAGGAGGATCTACAGGTACATGAAGGCGCATGTTTCCAAGTCTCCAAGAGCAGCCTACCTCAACTATAGGGACCTTGACCTGGGAACCAACAAGCAAGCTAATACAAGCTACCTGGAATCTAGAAACTGGGGGGAGAAGTACTTTAAAGGAAATTTCAAGAGGCTGGCTCTGGTAAAGACCCAGGTTGACCCTGAAAATTTCTTCAGATATGAGCAGAGTATTCCTCGCCTCTTTTAGAGAAGGAAAAAAAAATTACATTTTGAGATTTCTGCAACAGGCAAGTTCATCATCCAAGATGGCAAGTAACAATCTTGTTAAACACCGTCTCTTGGAAACGATAGCTACTAAGCTACAAGATCAATCAAAAGATTTACAAACTAACTGGAACTCGATGCAGATTCGCCATATCCTTGCCTCCTTCACATCCTTCTCCAATGGACCCGCAAAATCTTTGGCCGTCGGAGATGGATAACTCTCAGAATAATAGCAGAACTAACTCCCTAAACTAACAAAACTGTACACCTTCACAGAGGAGGCAACTCTCCTTGTCTTCACAATACAAATGCACAGCCGAGGAACTTGAAACAAAGTGATCCGCAACATCTTCCTTCGCCCAAAACTTTGGCTGACTATGGCACCCCATAAATGCAAAATTCGCCTCAAGTTCTGTTATATTGCAGGAGCAACAGATTGCAACAACTTTAATGTCGGCGCTTGTTGATCTTTGTCCAACAACGAAAACCAGCTTTGTATCAGGTCAACATACACAGACTGGATTGCAGGTATCGGCTTCTCCAAATTGACTAGGACAGCTTGCCGAGCATCAAAAGTTAGAAGTCCCAGCAAAGCAGAAACAGCGGTAATTTGCACAGGAAGAGCAACTTGGGCTGTTGTCTCCAACCGAAGAAAACCAGAGACTTTACACCTAAGGTTCTCAACTCCTTTGTCTTCATAACCAGAACTGCCAACTCCAAACCTGAGTACATTAAAAACACAGACCATTATTTCAAGGGAAAGTTGACTCCTAAAAAATTAATGCGCACATGCAAGAACGCCCAATGTCCCCATAAGTACTAGCAAAACTTTCAAATGCAACTCTATTGGAATCCCCCACCAGCAATAGTTCTGTTTCAACACAGACGAAAAAAGGGTCTAGTCTAGCCTAACATTTCACACTCCTGTGGAAGAGGTTGGTAATTTGGGGAGGCCAAGTTGTTACTAAAACATGAAATAGTGAGACCTTTCATGCTTTGAGAAACCTGAAACGAGTTTTAGATGCCAGCATCAGAGCAACTTTGCTAATGCATTTTCGTTCAAGTACAACCCCCATATGTTAATGCTACACAGGAAATCTAATGCAAAACTACACCCAAGTACAACTCCTTGTGTTAATGTTACAGATGAACTTCGGAATGCAAAAAAAAGTTAACGGAAAAGCTGAAAATGTTCTCCACAGAGAACTTGATTTACTATAATTAAAAAAATGAAATATAGTAAACAAAAAATACCTTCCCAGCTGACCAAGGAGTGACAGAATACCAATAACAAAAACATCCAAATGAGGGCCTTCGAGCATTTCCAACAGCTTCTGGACAATGACTCCATACGTCCATTCCCAGCTCTGCACAACAATTAGCGTAAACAATTTTGAATACTGTAACCAGATGGCTTGTCACCAAATGAAAAGAAGGATCAAAGCAGGTTGCCAAGGATACAGACAATGTCAGTCACTTTATGTAGTGATCTTAACAGGATTGCAAACTTGTCAAGAAACATCATTTGCAAGTACTTCATACCAATACCACAGAATATAAACAGATAGAGAGAGAAAATGCTAAAGCATGCAAATTTTCATCCGATATTTTTGTCATCCACAAGGGAAAAGAGAGAAATTTTCCTCCCACTTTAAAATATAAACAAATAGAAAGGTTGTCATTTAGATTACTGCACAAGGTGATCAAGGTAACTAATCTATCCCGAACTATGAATAAGGAGAATATTTCACTTGACAAAAAAGTCAGTTTCATACCATTCTTGATGCAAGCAACTCCAGCAGCGATAAGATGTCACATAGGTCACATAAACTATAATCCGTTGCCATATCTGAAGGATCACCCATCCACTTGGTTAAGCCACAAGATGCATCATGCTTATTCTGCATTCGAGAACCAATTTTTTCAAGAGGTTGCCCCAACATAGACTTGTTGGCGTGGCTCAACACTTTGCAATGTGATGAATCGGATGATACCACACAAAATAAAGCATGACTATGAAGTTTCTCCAAAAGCATTGTAGCAAGATTATCTATAGGAACGACATCCTTTGAAAATGGACACTCGCCCAATGGATGGAACTGGACGAGATTATCATGGGATGACGAGAGAGCTTGAACGCATGATTTGTTGGCCCCTTCAAGAAGCATGACAATTGACTTCAAGACTGTCATTTCTGGCAAGGTCTGCTTCAAACAGAAAAGTTTTTCACTTCCCAAGTGAGCAAAAATATGAAGAATTTTCAAAGTAACCGAATCATCAAATCTGCGCTCCCTCAATAGGTTGTAAGAAACCTCGGAAATAAATCCAACAGTATCTGTTGCTTCACAGATTGATGCAAGAATGATACTCCCTGCCAGAAACTGTTCAACTGAAGCTGATTTACATAAGAACACTTCATTTTTACCATCCAAAACCATGCCTAAACATGGATTATTTTCACCCCAATTAAAAGATGGATCAGCACATGTCATGACTCTACCATCTGTTAAAAAATTATCCATCGTGGCAAGCAATTCATCCAAACTGAATGACCCCTCGAGCAAGTTTCTTGTATGGTAATCCGACAACACTGCATAAAACAACAAATTTGCACATAAAATCAAATGACAGCTGATTTTTTTTTTAAAGTAAAATGTTTCCCACAAGAACATACCTGATCTTATCTCTTTAGCAAATGCATCCACATGTTGGACAAACTCCCTTCCAAAATAGTTTCCAATCTTCCCAGAATTATATGCAGACGTGTGGTGCATCAATATTGTGAAAAATGCAGAGGCCTTTTCCCTATAAACAAATCCAACCATACAGAAGGGTCAAATTTCAGTGTATAGTACGCAAAAGTTTGACAAGAAGTCAGCAAACACAGAAACACTGGTGAAACGAAGACACTTACTTGGTTGAAATATTTTCTTTCTTGAGAGCATGCAATACTTTTTCCAGCAAGCTTCTGGTTTCAGTCTCCAAAGGGCAAGCCATCCAATTTCTTGAAGTATACAAGACTCTAGAAATACTTTGACTGTCTTCAGTATCAGCAAATATGTCAATAGAAGTCCGCAAATCAGATGCGGCAGATCCAACTTTGCTCAGAAATGCAGTGTTCTTGGCAATAGAAGTATTTGCATTCACTGTCTTCAACTTATCAACAGATTTGTCTGACCGACGATTATGCAAGATTTTTCCGAGCAACTTGTCAGAAGAATTACACGGAATGGATGTTCGGAGATTATTGCTCAAATCTCCACAAGCAGTAGTTGCAAAGCTCTTGGACTTCAGATTATTGGAAGTAACATTCACTTGAACTTTATCAAGACTGTTAGGTGACGAAATATGATTTTCATGTGACAATCTCCTGTTAGAGCTGTCACCTTTAATAGATTTGGCTCCATAAATACCAACGTACTCAGCATTTGGTAACCTCACCTCGGGAAGGGAAGGAGACAAAGGCCTCTCCATTGCTCTTCTGTAAGATTCTTCTTCAGCAGGATTATCTAGGTCCAACAACCTCATATAATTATTACCATTTACATCCTCAAGACCTGCAACTGTTAGCTGAAACTGGAAGTGCTTGTTGACACCTTCCCTGCAGGGACTTGGAACTGCGACAGCTTCATCCCCGGATGAAGAAGCTTGTCTCCTAAGATTTGCATCATGGCAAACTTTGTCACCATTATAAATAATCTTCTCCCACTCGGTTCTGCTAGCCAAATGTTCCACAGGTGAGTTCTGCTTGTGGAATGATTCTGTCTTCTTCAGTAACCTTCCCCGTTTTGGCATGTTTTCTTCTAAAAATTTTCGAGACTGTCTTTTCCTTTTCGATCTGTTCTTGGAGACAACAAGTTTATCCTCCGTCGGAGCATACAAATTCTTTCCTGAACTCAATATCTCACAGGATGTGCTCAGATCAGAAATTCTCCTTGTCTGATCAAATGCATTGTTTTTTGCAACAACGTCGATGCACCGCATATCTCCAATATTTATTGGAGCCTCCCCAGCATGCTGCTGTATTTCAGTCACCTCACCTGACATTGCAGGAACTTTTGGCCGCATAGTGTGGATATGCTGGCCTATGTTGGGTGATGATATAACATTAGCAGCTTTTTCCTGTGACCCCATCAACCGATCATCAGAAAAGGATCCTGAACTGGAATTCATTGCAGAACTCTGTAAAAGTTGTCGGTTAGAGCCACCAACCAGAGGCTCTAATTCAGAATCAATACCTGAGATGGATTCAGAAACTTTTGCATTCAATAGGGAAAAACATGGAGCTGCTGAGTGAAGAGCCCCGCCAAGAAAATTACAACCATCAGTTGCTACCCCATCAGGCTTCAGAATTTCATTTTCCCTTCGAGTGTATGCCTGACATGTCCCAAAATCTTTGGAATTTCTCAACTTTGAATGTTGCATCAACGCCAACTCCGCAGCCTGCAAAGTACATGAAATAATTAAATAACCAAAAGATTTTCATTCAGAATTCACCATACAGCACAGAAAAAGCAAAGAAGCTTTAAAACAGAGAAGCGTGATTAAGCCTATAAAGCAGTAGTTGCTACAAAAAAATTGTAAGCAATGTGAACAGAAACTTAAAATTAATCAAAGAAAATTAGGGAGAGCTACAAATTTAACAACCTGCTGAAGGCATGTAAGAGCATATGCTTGTACAAATCAACAACTGCAGCTCCTATAAAGATGGTAGAACACGAATTACACTTTTCATCAAGAAAAATTCACACAAGCAAAATGTTTAACTGAGAGACAAACAAGAAGCACGTTTCAAAACGGTTCCAAGTCATATCTACCAAGTCATCCTACAAAGAGGTGCATCTTGCATTTTGAGGAGAACACAAACTTCTGATGTGAAGCCACCAAAAGAATGCTCATTTGTGAGAATACTAATTTGAACATAAACATTAAATAATGAAGAGATATAAACAAAGAACAAATATGGTATAAGTGTTTGGACACGAACCTTTTCCACGCCATTTGTTCCATCAGCATACGGAGAGAATGATCTACCAACCACATCCAAACGACTAAAGATTTGAACAAAATCCAGCTTCAAGCGATTAAATTCTTGAATTAGGATGAGATTACGGCTATTTTCCATTTTTGCCACCTGTTTTGCAATCTTTAGTTTTCTCTTTTCATGCTTCAGTTGTCTTTCCAAATGCTTCACTTCAGCGCATTTTCCAGGTGAGGCAACAGATTGTTGAACCATGTTTCTCGAAGTACTGAGTAGCTGTATCTGTTTTTGCATTTCTTCAATTCTTCTTCTGTCTTCTTTGAGCTGGAAAGCTATATATTCATCAGAGAATTCTTCTTCTGGCGCTATCATTTGATTCTCTTCCGCTAACCGTCTTCTCTTTCCAAACTCGAGAGAGAACTGATCAGCACGAGATTTTTCCTTTATTGCCATCTTCCTATAACCTTCTGCAAGCTTTTTAAGTTCCTCCACCTTTTTCATGGCAGAATCTGCATGTTTTTTCTCAGTAGCAGCAGCCCTTTGTTTCTCATCCTTCAGCTCTTTCTCCAAAAGCTTTACTTTCTTCATTTCTTCATCACCTCGTGACAATATTTCATGTAGCTGCTTCTGCAACACCTCACTGTTACGCAAGCTTTCTTCAAGCTGAAGTGATAAATGATCAGCACAAAGTTTTTCCTCTGCCGTAAGTTTCTTGTTTTCCTCTGCAACAAGAAATAACTGATCAGCGCGAGATTTTTCCTCTGTCGCCATCTTCCTATAACCTTCTGCAAGCTTTTTAAGTTCTTCCAGCTTTTTCATGGCAGAATCTGCATGTTTTTTCTCAGTAGCAGCAGCCTTTTGTTTCTCGTCCTTCAGTTCTTTCTCCAAAAGCTTTACTTTTTTCATTTCTTCATTACCCCGTGACAATATTTCATGTAGCTGCTTCTGCAACGCCTCACTGTTATGCAAGCTTTCTTCAAGCTGAAGTGATAAATGATCAGCACGGAGTTTTTCCTCTGCCGCAAGTTTCTTGTTTTCCTCTGCAACCTTCCTTAGCTCTTCTGCTTCCACCAAGGATAAATCCACACAGTTTTTCTCAACCTTAATCCTTTCAATTGCATCATCAGATTCCAAGAACCCCGAAACCAAATCGGACGGGTCCACGTCTTTGTCTATATTCTCAAAGAAAGACCCAACATCAAAATCATTCGACTCATCATTGCATAGAATCCCAGGTGCATCACTTGGATTCTGAGGAACTGCAGATTTTGCAACTTGTATCTGCAATAGCCCAATTCTTTGTCTAGCATCTTCCAACTCCAAAGCAAGACCATCTGCACGAGATTTTTCAACCTTGAAATTTTTCTCACCTTCTTCGACAAGATTTCTCAACTGGTCTAGTTTCCCCCTCCACAAGTCAGCATTTCTTTCTTCCAACACACTAGACCTTTCAGCCTCCAGACTTCTTTTTGTATCCTCAAGCATCAGAGTCAGGGAAGCTAGTTTCGCTCTCTCTTCATCAGCTACTTTCTTCACCTCCTCTAATTTTAACCTACATGCCTCTGCTTTCTTTCCTTCCACATTAGCAAGTTTCCTTTCTTCATCAGCCCTTGCCTTTTCGGCTTTAACAAACTTCCACGCCTCTGCAGCACTTCTCTTCTCTGCCTCAGCCTTCTTCTTTTCCGCATCTGCCCTTAGTTTCTCTTTCTCGACCAGCCTTTTGAGCTCTCCAATCGTCTTTTCCCCTTCCAAAATACGGCCCTCGAGAAGCTTAACCTCAGTCCTTTTACCATCAACATCTGCATCTCCTTTTTGTTTCAGTGACGAGATTTCCAACTTCAGGGAGCAAACCTCACCCTCCAAGGCAGCCCTCCCCTCCTTCTCACGCCCCGCCTTTGTTCTCTCCTCTGTCAATGCTGCAACAAAAAAAGTCCCAAAACGACATCACTAAGTACGAACATCACAACTAGGGCTTCCCTTCCTAGCAAACCACATCACTAAGGTGTTTACCTTTCTTGAGAGAGATATTTTCGGCTTGAATCTTCTCGACTTGCTCAGTGAGCATCTTCACAGCTTCCTTTAGGTACTTCCTCCCTTCCTCGAGCTTCGAACACTTCCCTTTCCACTATTTTTTTCCAATTTAAAAATAAAACAATAAGCAACACGCGAAAATATCATACAAACCAAGGAAAAAGGGGGAAAATCCAATACGAAGTAGAAGGATTAGTTGTTATCTTTGGGAGCTGAACGTACCTCCGAGCAACAGGGATTGGCCGGAGACGGCTTCGCCGGCGGGGCGTCAACGGCGGCGGCCATAGAAGCGGGAGGGTTAGGGTTTTGGAAGGGATGGGAGAGTGTCGAAACCCTAGAGTCTCATTTAAATTGGGGGATTAGTTTAAACAGCCTAGTGTTTGCTTCTGCTTCCTGAGCTCAAAAAAAGCCCATTTGTTTGATTAATTTTTTCTCTAGAGAAAAGATAATTTTAATTTTGGAAGAGGAAAGGCGGTTAGGGGGGAGAGAGAGAGGAGAGAGAGATTCAAACCCTAACAAAACCCCCTGGAAGGAAGCGTGGGAGATGAGATGATGCTTTTGGGCTCTGATCTGTCCAATGTCTTAGGCCCAGCCCACGGTTCTTTCTTCTCCTCAATTCAAAAGACCACGATTTTAGGAATAAGATCCGAGAATCACCGACAATCATTTGGATCACCAGAGGGATGTCAAAAACAAAAGTATCAATCAAAAGCAAATCTTATGATTTGACAAATTGATTGATGAGATGAAAAAAAATTGGGAAAAATTCACTAAAGTATCTTGTGGTTTCACGCTTTGTTACTATAGTATTCTGTGGTTTGTCTTTTTTTAGGTGACAGAGATTTTACAAATTGACATTTTTGGTGACAAATTCTTAATCAGGGTTAATTTTTTTTATCCGATATTACACGTCATCGCCACATAGTATTTTTCTATCTAGGTATTGCTGACATGTCAAAACAAAAAATCCCTAATTTTCTAAACCTAATTACAAATCCCAAACCAAAAAATCCCTTAACCACCACCTAGTTACAAACCCGGCGAAGAAACTTGCGGACCCAAAATTCCATTCCAAACCATCTCTCCCTTCTCCCAATCAATCCCCAAAGTCCAAACCAATTTAATTCCCTTAAACCCTACAAACCCAGCCACTAAATGGCGTTCCATCTCCTCCGATCCCACCTCCTCCGCCCCACCGCCACCCTCCTCTTCTCCAGCGCCTCCTCTCCACCTCACAGACCAGGGAGGCCCCATCCCGGGCCAAGCCCACCGTGGACATCGCGGCCCGAGCCCGGCAGCTCCAGACCCGTCGCCTCGGAACCTCTCCGCCCTCCACCCTCCCCCCATCGACCTCCTCACCCTCCCTCCCATCGCCCTCCACCCTCACCCTCTCGTCGAAACGCCGTCGCCGGCTACCTCCACCTCCAGGAGACAGGAGCCGAGGAGACAGGAGGGCGAGGGAAGCGATGGAAGTGGAGGGCGAAGGTTCGAGGGACGGCGAGCGGAGAGACGGAGGTGCATGGCGAGGGTTCGTGGGGTTCGAGGGAGGGCGAGCGAAGAGATGGAGCTGGAGGGCGAAGGAAGAGACGGGTTCGAGTGAATCTGGAAAGTTTTTTGGGTTGGGGTTTTTTTTAATTAGGCTTAAAAAAATAAATTGAGTTTTTTTTGTAATTTTGCCACATTATTGTCATTTAGGATCGAAAAAACGACGTAGAGATGATGTGGCAGTGATGTGTATGATTTGGTTGGGGAAAATTAACTCTGGTTAAAATTGGTCACTAAAAATGTCAATTTGGAAAATCTCTGTCACCTATAAAAAAAAGACAAATCACATGATACTAGAGTGTCAAAGCGTGAAACTACAAGGTACTTTAGTGAATGTTTCCCAAAAAATTTTGGTTCTCTTTTAATTTGTTGGACTAGTGATAATTTATTAGCACACCGTTAGGCCCGGTACTGAGAGACAAAAATTAAGGGAGTGAGTGAGATTAGAGATTTCATTAAACTAAAAAATCGAGATCAAAATTTTGAAAATATAATAATATTTGATAATTATTAAAAAATTTGTCATATTTCAAATGTCCTACTATGCAAGTGATATAAAAAACCGACAGTATGAAAATTTAAAAAAAAACGTGTCTCAGTCTGTATTAGTCAACGCGTCTTCTTGGCATTGTTGTCGTGTTAATAAGTTTCTTGCACAAGTATGTCGTGTTAATTAAGACTGACCAAATCTATAGTTAATAGTGCCACTGCCAGTGCCACGTTTGAGAGAGAGCTGGGAGAGAGAGCCAAAGGAGATGGGGAAAAACAAAAATGATAGGGAAAAGGATAGTGAAACAATTAGAATAATTTGTAAAAAAAAAAATAGAAGAAGCAAAAGGGAAAGATACCATGGTTTAAAAAAACGTGCCGGTAAGATGGCGAATCACTCACGGGAATGTGTTGTTCAAGGAATACGTCTTTCCTCCACCAAGAGGAGGAGCACTTGGTCCGGATACCGTCTGGACTCGGAGGACCAAATTGAAGATTTAACCATACACGAAGAATTTGAGAATAATTTTTTATATATATTTATTCTACAATTTTTTTGGTCCGACGATGCTATAATCGATCCGACCGATTAATCCAAAAGACGGAAGAAATACAGTTCGACTTCCGAGTTATTTTTCAAAACCGATACAGACAAAGAAAGTGATGTGGTGTTTCATTTTAGTGAGGTTGTGTTGAAAATTTCACTATGTTTACATAATTTTGACAGTTAGAATTAATTATTTTTAAATTTTAGGTTGAACTTATTGGTTCAGTTTTATTTTTTAAAACAAATTGACATAATAGTGTTCCCAAAGAACTCAAAGTGGGAATCTACTGATAATAGACAAATCGAAAAGTTTGAAATTTTTTTGTTACTTAATTTCTCTGTTTGCTCTGGTCATGAAATGAATTTGCAAAAGTCTTGTATTTATTTCTCAAAGTGGAAATCTATTGATGATAGACAAATTATTTCTAGCGTTTTAGATATGGGTATCATGGAATTGCATGATAAATATTTTGGTTTGCCTTCTTTATGGGGAGGTCTAAAAAGGAAGCCCTCGGCTTCATTCTTGATAGAATTAAAAAAAAGATGTTAAGTTGGAAACAAAAATTACTCTCTTTGTCCCGTAGAGAAGTGCTTATTAAATCTATTCCTAGCCACAATATGCAATGCCTATTATTTTCTTTTACCTTTTGCAAAAAAATTAATAGTCTTATTGCCAAATTTTGGTGGTCGTGTAACCCTGAGAATAATAAAATTCATTGGCTTAGCTAGAATAAGTTAACTTCCCCTAAACAATTGGGGTTTTAGGTTTTAAAAATTTTAGAATGTTTAACTCAGCTCTCTTAGCTAAACAGGTTTGGAGGATTTATACAAACTCTCTCTCATTATGTGCTCGCATTTATAAGGGAATTTATTTTCCTAATGTTGATATGTTGAATGCTAGTAAAGGGAGTAGACCCTCTTGGATTTGGTGTAGTCTTCTTGCTGGTATGGATTCTGTTTCTTCTGGCATATTTTGTAGAGTTGGTAATGGTTCTAACACCAAAATTTGGGGTGATCCCTGGATTCTCACGTTTCCTAACTGTAGACTACTGACCCCTTGTCCTGACCCACGTCTTGTTGATCTTGTTTCTGAGCTTATTTGTGTGGATTCTAACTCTTGGAAATGGGATCTTTTACAAGCTATTTTTTCTCCTGTTGAAATCGTGATTGCTAAGGTTCAAACTTGTGCTAGAAATAACGCTGATAGGCTGGTCTGGAAATTCTCTAGAGATGGTAACTATACCGTCAAGAGAGGTTATCATTTCCTTAAGAATCATCATATTTAGTTAACCCTTCTTAATTATGCTAGCTCTAGTAATGCTACTTTTGACCCTGGTATATGGTCTAAACTCTGGAAAGTTCCAGTTGCTTTAAAGATTTAGTTTATTTAGCTTCATACACTTGTTGGTGCATCTGGATTTTTCGAAATAAACTCATCTTTTAGGGTACTACGATTGATCCCCTCTCAACTGCTAGGCTTGCCTCTAATCTTTGTGATGAATATTTGCAGGTCAATAGTCTGATTTTGCAGTAACGCAAACTTCATGGTGCACTCCTGATCGGGGTGAGATGAAGTTCAACTGTGATGCGTCTTGGATTAATGGTTCGCTTCTTTCAGGGATTGTACGAGGTCAGTCGTGCCGTGTTGCTGCCATGTCTCCTCTTGAAGCGGAGTTGTTGGCGATTAAGCTTGCCTTATTCTTAGTGGCCTCTTGGTTCTGGGATTCCAGATCCACCATCGAGACGGATTCCCGTCTCTCCTTCCTCTTCTTGTGCGATCCTCAACCGAGTATTGATTGGGAGGTTGAGCTTTCGGCGATGAATCTTATGCAATTTTTATCTTCATTAACATCTTGTACTCTTAGGCATATTCATAGATCCCTTAATTCGATAGCGGATTGGGTTGGTAGACAGTGTAGATTGAATCTTCTACCTTTTGATTGAGTTATTAATTACCCTCCTAAACTTGATGTATTAGTTACTAAACTTGGATATTTCTCCTTAATATTATGCGTAATATATTTGTGTTAAAAAAAGACCATTTTAATTAATCGATCTATCTGCCTCTGTCACTAAACAATAAACAATCAAAGCCAAGCCGACTCATATTTTCACGTATATCCTCTTCACGCATCTCAATGTACACGCATCATCATCCTAATCCTATTTTAATTTTATTGCGTTATTATATTAAATCACCCCAACCACGTAGCTACCACCTCTTCCCTTCCCTTCCCTTCCCTTCCTTCCATTGTCAAAAAAAGCAAAAAAAAAAGTAGCTACCACCTCTTCCCTTCCGTTTTCACCAAATTTCATTTCCCTTCTTCCTTCCTTCTCCCTCGGGTTGGTCTAAGAGCTTTTCTGTTCAAACCCCCAGTTGGCTGCCCCTTGATTGATCTACGCGGGGAGTAGCCAACTGGGTACCTTTCTTTCTTTTTGATAAGAAATGGGTCCGGATCACGCCGATTGGATGAGGGTCCTTTCTGGGTTTTGAAGACTGGATTTTGAGCTTCTTGTTTCATTAATTGTTAGTTTGGATTGGAGTGGATATGGATATTAGTAATGAGGCCAGCGTGGAGCCTTTTCCAATTGGCCCTTCGACGATCATTGGGCGGACCATTGCGTTTAGGGTCTTGTTCTGTAAGTCGTTCTCGCATTCGGTGCGACGGATGCTTCGGTTGTTGTTGCGTTATGTCGGCAGGCTCCGGGGGTCCGTGGCGTCCGTGCTGTCGTGGTTGCACCCGAGGAACCCGCAAGGTATACTCGCTATGGTTACCATCATCGCCTTTATGTTGAAGCGGTGCAGCAATGTGAAGTTGAGGGCCGAGATGGCGTATAGGAGGAAGTTCTGGAGAAACATGATGAGGGCCGCGTTGACCTACGAGGAGTGGGCTCATGCTGCGAAGATGCTCGAGAAAGAGTCCCCGAGAACGAATGAGAGTGATCTTTATGACGAAGAGCTCGTGAGGAACAAGCTTCAGGAGCTCCGCCATAGACGGCAGGAGGGGTCTTTGAGGGACATTATCTTCTGCATGAGGGCCGATCTCGTTAGAAATCTTGGTAATATGTGCAATTCGGAGCTTCACAAGGGCCGGCTTCAAGTGCCGAAGCTGATAAAAGAGTATATCGACGAGGTTTCCATGCAGTTGAGGATGGTTTGCGATTCGGATTCCGAGGAGCTCTCGTTGGAAGAGAAGCTCGCGTTTATGCACGAAACAAGGCATGCATTTGGCAGGACTGCTTTACTCTTGAGCGGAGGTGCTTCCCTTGGTGCTTTTCATGTGGGTGTGGTGAAAACATTGGTAGAGCATAAGCTCTTGCCTCGGATAATTGCCGGTTCTAGTGTTGGGTCCATTATGTGTGCTGTTGTTGCCACCAGGTCTTGGCCAGAGCTGCAGATTTTTTTCGAAGATTCGTGGCACTTGTTGCGGTTTTTTGATCAGATGGGCAGCCTTTTCACTGTCGTGAAGAGGGTTCTGTCACAAGGCGCGGTTCATGATATCCGGCATTTGCAGTGGATGTTGAGGCATCTCACTAGTAACCTTACATTTCAAGAGGCTTATGACATGACTGGCCGGATTCTTGGTATTACAGTCTGCTCGCCGAGGAAACATGAACCTCCGAGATGTCTTAATTACCTTACTTCACCCCATGTTGTCATATGGAGTGCAGTCACAGCTTCTTGTGCATTTCCTGGTCTTTTTGAAGCCCAAGAATTGATGGCTAAGGACAGAAGCGGAGAAATTGTTCCATATCATCCACCTTTCAATTTGGATCCCGAGAAGAGCTCGAGCACCTCTTCGCGACGGTGGAGAGATGGTAGCTTGGAAATTGATCTACCGATGATGCAGTTGAAGGAATTGTTCAATGTTAATCATTTCATTGTGAGCCAGGCAAATCCGCATATTGCACCTCTACTGAGGATGAAAGACTTGGTGAGAGCGTACGGGGGCAACTTTGCTGCCAAGGTATGCATCTGTTTGCTCGAGTTTCCATTTCTCTTGTTCCAAATATGTGCAGATCGCTTGGCTACAGCATGCCGATGTTTCTGTTTTTTTACCGATATCTTTGTCTTCTGAACTGTGATTAAGATGCATTTGCTTAATATTCTTGTAGCTTGCTCACCTAGTTGAGATGGAGGTCAAACACAGATGTAGCCAAGTGCTGGAACTTGGGTTTCCTCTTGGGGGACTGGCCAAGCTTTTTGCTCAAGATTGGGAAGGAGACGTGACTGTCGTCATGCCAGCCACTCTTGCTCAGGTAAATATAGTTGCCGAGTCTCGTGAACGATTTATCGAATAATTTAAATATTGCATGATGCTGTGGAACATTTATTTCAAGAACGGCAGCAAGAATACTCTCTTGCTAACTGGCTTTTTGAATCCTTCTTTGTTTTGCACTCCAGTACTCGAAAATAATACAAAATCCATCTCATGTGGAGCTTCAAAAGGCGGCTAACCAGGGGAGGAGGTGTACATGGGAGAAGCTTTCGGCCATCAAAGCTAACTGTGGCATTGAGCTTGCTCTTGATGAGTGTGTTGCGGTTTTGAACCACATGCGTAGGCTCAAGAGAAGTGCTGAGAGAGCTGCTGCTGCTTCTCATGGTCTCGCGCCCACAGTCCCCGCCACAGTCAGATTCAGTGCGTCCAAAAGAATCCCTTCATGGAATTGCATAGCTCGAGAGAACTCCACAGGTTCACTCGAAGATGATATGCTCACAGATGTTGCCTCCACTTTCCAGCAAGGAGTTGGTGGATCTGGCGTAGGATTGTTTGCTGGCAGAAACTCGAGGAACCACCGAAATCCACATGATGGGAGTGATAGTGAATCTGAGAGTGCAGACTTGAATTCTTGGACAAGATCTGGTGGGCCCTTGATGAGGACTACGTCTGCAAATAAGTTTATTGACTTTGTACAGAATCTGGAAGTGGATACTAATATAACAAAGTGCGGGTATACGACTCATCCCAATTCTCCTGGAGCACATATGGGGGGCAGGGATTTGTACTATCAGAGTCCCAGGGTAAGGACCCCTAGTTCCGAAAGTGAATCTGATCCGAGAGAATTCGGGAACAGAGCGTCTATAAATGGCTCGAGCATTACAGTTTCTGAAGGCGATCTGTTGCGGCCCGAAAGGATCCACAATGGTTTTTTGTTGAATGTTGTAAAAAGAGAAGATTTGGCACTTCCCGGTCGAACCTACGATGATGCAGGAAGTTACAGCAACGAGGGTCAAGAGTGTGTTCAGCTTGACTCCCCGGAGAAGGATATTGATGCTAGCTCCGCTTCTGAGTACGATCATGATGACGATGATGGTGATGATGCGGATACGGCAAACTATACACATGAAGTGCATGATCATACAGACGGTTCTTGAATCGTGGGTGTTGCTGACCTTTTTGCTGTCATTAGCCCAGTTAGACCGAATATACTAGTTTAGCTGCAACTATGATCACCATATGGTTGTAAGCAGAATATTTAGATGCACACTGTATTTCTGCAACTATAAACATTTTGAAATAACATGCTCAGGCCAGTTATTCATCTGTAACCAACCCTCTTGCTGTGCACTTATTTTAAAGTTCAAAGAGGTTGCAACACAATTTTTTTATACTGATAATTATTTTACCACAGTTCCAGGCCTTATCAGAATTTTAAAAAACCAGAGGTGCCGACTATTTGTGACTGGGTATTGATGAAGGATTTCTTGTGATCATCTTTCAGAAACTTGGAGCCATTATTAAGAATTTGACGAGAAAATAACTGTTGCGACACTGATATAAAAGAGTCGTTCGGTCATCGGTCGTTTAGCTGTTTAGCTGTTAATGTCTACTGTCCACAAAGGCATACTTCTGATCACTGGGAGAAAGTGCATTACTGCAAAGACAGTACCAACAATGGTTTGGCCAATATACGAACTTCAGGTTTGGCCAAGTAGCAAACGCTACGAAAATATGACGATTTAAAACATAGCATCGCATCCACAACCATCGTATTTCATTAGCAATCAAGGAGGACCCTTCGTAATTTTGGATGCAGAAAACAAGAGAACAATCATCAAGTCTCTTCAGCTTTCCATGCTTCCTAATCAAGTTCACAGATACATGGGCTCATCATATCATGGTAGAAATGAGGTTTTGCCGTGTGAAAAGAACGATCTTCAGGAACATCAGTTAAAACAAACACCATGTCAGAAATTATGAACCTTTTTGCAAGATTGCTTGATCTCAGGCATTTTTGATTTTGCTGCATAACTGAACAAGGTTGTCTAATCACGAGTGCTTTTAACCCAATCTTGAATGTCTTTAGTATTATTACTTGCAACCAACTCGAGCACCATCCTCGTAGTCGACAAATCTGCAGCAAAACCCCTCGCAACCATCTCTCCAGTAAGCTCCATAGCTCTAGAATATACATTGTGACATAGAAATCCTCTAATTAGCACGTTATTTGTGCAGTCATTAGGTGAGCAACCAACTCTCTCCATCTTCATGAACAACCAGTGTACGTCATCAAGCAATCCCCCTCTGCAAAGTCCATTGATCATAATGTTATATGCCCTAACATCCGGAGATAGCCCTTCACAACCAAAGATACTACAAAAGATCCCTTTGGCAATTTAAATAATTTTATTGTTGCATAGACCGTGCATAAGAACACTATAAATCTTAATATCAGAATCCAAACCAATGTCCTTCAATTCTTTGAAAAATGTCAAAGCATTAACAGGTTCACAATGGTTAAAAACGCCTTCCAAGAGCACTAAAACAGTGATGCAATTAGGATTTGGCCCCGATTCTTGCATTACTTCGAAGTGTCTGAATGCATCCTTCATTTTTCCGATGCTACACAAGCCACCAATGATAATGGTGTAAGTAACAACATCAGGTTCCAGTCCTCGGTGACTTATTTCTTTGAATAGCTTCAAGGTTTCATCTATTCTTCCCCCCTTGCAATATCCATTAATCAGAGAGTTGTATATAAAAATATTAGGTATACAATCATGAGAAATCATCAGGTGAAAAACTTCCAACGCTTTGTCGATTTGACCTGCCGAACAGTATCCATCAATTAGCATATTGAAGGTGACTACATCAGGGAAGACATTATTTTGAACCATGATGTCAAAAACACTTTGGGCCTCTAAGACCTTGCCTTCTTTACACAATCCATCGACAATTACACTATAGGTGATACCATCAGGGAAAATGCCATGTAAAACCATTTCATCTAGAATCCTTTTAGCCCCCTTCCAATCCCCCAAGTCACAAAAGCAACCCATGAGAGAATTATACGTGTACACGTTAGGCAATACCTTTCATCTCGGATAAAAGTTTTGTGGCCTCGGCTACACGCATGTCTTTACAGAGGCCATCAATGACAATACTATAGGCTCTGACATCAGCCCGGCAGCCGCGTTCTCCAATCCTCCGAAGCAACATCAGAGCAGTATCAGCTCTTCCCATTTTGCACAGAGCAGTCATGATGGTATTGTAGCTAACAACATTAGATTCACAACCCCTCTTCGACATCTCATCAAACAGTTTAACAGCATCACCAAAGTTCCCTTTAACACAAAGCCCGTTCATTACAGTATTGTATATCACCACATTAGGCTCGCAACCCAACCCTCTCATCTTATTCAACAAGCTAAAGGCCATCTCAGTGTCGCCATTCTTGCACAAGCCTTTCAAAACTGTGCCATAGTTAACTACATTAGGCTGGTACCCTCTCTCGGTCATTTCATCGAACAGCTTAAGCGCGCCGTCCACATTACCCTCCAAGATAAGCCCATTAGTAAGACAACTGAAGATAACCATATTGGGGTCGCAACCGATTTTAAATAACTGACCCATGATGGAAAACCCGAACCTTACCCCACCGGTCAAGCGGGAGAAGGAATTGATCAGAATGTTGAGGGTGTAGTAATCGGGAGGTATGCCCGAAAGGCGCAGCCTTCGGGAGAGAGACGACGGAGGAGTGGTGGTTGAGCTTGGCGACGGCGGAGAGGGGGTGGTTGAAATGGGAAGGAGATGGGAGGGGTTGGGTACTGACCAGCTGTTCGAAGCGGGACAAAGCCTCTTGGAGATTCCTGAACTCGAAGGCTGTCCTCTTCCTCCCCCGCTTCGAACCACTCGGTGAATTGGTCGAAACAGAGCGGAAAGAAGTAGTAGAAGAAGAAGATACCGTGATCTTATTTCTGAACAGCTTCATCTTGTTGCTGAGGAAGGTACCTCCCCCTCAAAAAAAGGGAAGGTACGTCTCTCTTATTTGTTTCGTCGTTAACTTGGAAAAAATTAATAATATTTTTATTAGCAAAAGTTTCTTTTACAAGAAGAATTGTTAGCCAACGGGACTCGACATTGACGGAATTGACACGGACGCTGTCCCAAGCCATATGCGTGAAAATTGGGATAATTTTCCAAAAGGGGTTTATTTCCCCCGACAATTCTCTGAATGGGGTTGTCAGAGGATGTTTTTCTTGTCTGGGGTCGAGCCAGAAACCGCTCGGCGGGGAGCATTTTTCCTTCGCACGAAACCGCTGCTCGGGCAGCGTATTTTTTGTTTGCCAAAAACCGCTCCAGTGGGAGCGTTTTTTGGTGTCACCGAAAAAAAAATTAACTGTAAGGGGGAGAAAATCCAAATAAATACACACAATGGCTCTTGTTCGGAATCGAACCGAAAACTTCCACAATTTTAAATAAGCACTCTAACCAACCAATCTACAAGAGCCTATTGACTTATAACTTTGTAATAAATAATATATTACATATATACGATTTCTATGAAATATGTAATATATTAGAGTATTACATATTTATATATTATATATTATAAATACGGAATCAACCTTTATAAATACATATTTATATTATATATTGTTTATTTCGTAAATACGTATTTATGTTACACATTATTTATTTCGTAAATACGTATTTATGCAATACATTATTTATTTTATAAATACTTAATTATGCAATACATTATTTATTTCATAAATACGTATTTACGAAATAAATAATGTATTGCATAAATACGTATTTACAAAATAAATAATGTATTGCATAATTAAGTATTTATGAAATAAATAATGTATTGCATAAATATACATTTATGCAATAAATAATGTATTGTTTAAATATGCATTTATGAAATAAATAATGTATTGCTTAAATAAATAATGTGTAACATAAATATGTATTTATAAAGGTTGATTCCATATTTATATAATATATATTATTTATTACAAAGTTATAAGTCAATAAGCTCTCGTAGTTCAATTGGTTAAAGCACTTTTTAATAAACCTTGCTATTTTTTTTTTGATGAAAACCAAAAAACGCTGGAAGTATAGCATTTTTGGACAAAAACGCTCTATTTTGAGCATTTTTTGGCACGCAAAACCGCTCCATTTTGAGCATTTTTTGGCTCGACCTCCCAGAGTATTTTGAGCATTCTCGTATCCCGGGCATGCCATTCTCGTAACTTGGGCATGCCATTCTCGTAACCCGGGCATGCCATTCTCGTAACTTGGGCATGCCATTCTCGTAACCCGGGCATGCCAAGACCCGAATCTTTCCAACTCAAAATGACGTTGGGAGGCTGTAAGACAAGACAACAATCGATACTCGCCGTCGACCAAACGGATCTCGAGCATACCGTTATCACTTCATTAGACATACCATTATTACTTAATATATCATTATAAAAAATTTAAAGGTAAAATGCAACATAGACATAACGGAGCATGTCATTAGACATTACCGGATATGCCATTTAATTAATTATAAATTTTAGATTTGTGCAAAATTTAAAAAATCGAAGGAGCACAGTTAAAAAAGGTGAAGGGAAAATTAATTCGGCGACAAAATCCATCAATTTCTTGCAAACAATAAAGAGTAACGAAGGGCAATTAATGATGAAAATCAAAAGCAACGAATGACAATTAATGATAAAATCCAGCAATTAATTGATACAATTGACCAAGCAATTAATTAAAATCAACTATTAAAATAAGAAAAAAATGAAAAAAGCAGAGGGACACGCGTGTAAATAAATCAGATGGCGTCGTAATAAATGCACCTAGGAGATACGCTGCTCATCTATCAAAATGCCATAAATGCCCTTCATGACACGCGGCAAAGATCCGCCATTGGATCTTTGCACGCGTGTTTTCAAAACAAAATACACGGCTGAAATTTAATCCCAACCGTTTGGGAAATTTAATCCCAACCGTTTGGACTGATCCGAAGTCCGGACCCAATCCACACGCCTCGTCAATTGTCAAAATACACGACTGCAGTTCTTACGGGAATTTGAATTTCCTGAATAACCTTCTTCTTTTGTTAATTAAACGTGTACACTTTTAGTACATAATTGACGAATTATTTGTCAATAATTTTGATTAGATCCCACAAATAATTTGCTAAACTAACAACTTTGTGGTATATGAATTCTGATTCGATTTATCCAAAGATGAACTCGAATACGAATTAAGATTATAATTGTATGAACCGATTTATAACCAAATTTCCGAATTGAATTTAATTTATGGTCACCCCAGGACTCACTGTTCATGCCCAAAGAGGAATAAACTGCAAGTAAGTTGAATTAAGAAACCTTGCAGTTGTTACCTGGTTAACTAGTTTGATCTCAGCCATTCGGACCTCGATCATGTACGAGGTGCTTTTTGTTTTTTTTGGAAAGGTTAAACATAGATGCTTATATATTAAGCTGGGAAATCTAAGTACAATAGGTGATCGGAGATCCAATTCCTTGGAATTGTGCCAAGCCTAGAGCGTTTACAAAGCCAATTGGCTAATGAATACAACGTAGCTTACATGAAGGTAGCTTTGACAGACTGAGTTCGAGATCCTTAACAAGGAATTCGACTTGCCAATCAATGGACAGAAAACGATCCATCAGAAAAGTCGCTGTGATTCTACAATCTGTTTGCAAATGACTAGGATCATCCATAGTCTTGTCTTAAATGATCTTCGTCGACAATTGAACGGCTTTCATAATTTCAACCAACTGGTTCGAGTCCGGAGGGAGAAGACTTTTGACTCGGTGATGCATCACTTAAGCTCCCCTGCAGCTGGAGCTTGCCAAAGATAAGTAGAAGATCCTCCCGTCTGATTTGTATCCGTAGCTGGTTGTACCTGGGCCTGTATTAGAAGCAAACTCAATAGTAAGATTCGGATTAGGGGGTTCTCCTTCGAAAGATGAACTTATTTCTGGTTAGGCGAATACCCCAAGGTTCCCAACACACATAAACAGCTAAAGAATAAAACCAAAACTAAAACCAAGTAAAACTTCCATATCGAAAACTAAAACCAAGGCAGCATGAAAACCAAGTAACTCTAGCACGTGCGCATAGAAATGAAGTATGCAAGGCTGTTTAAGCTTCCACAAAGCATATGCTACATATAGGAGAGGGTGCTAGATTCCTTCTATTCAAACTAGCAACCGTTAGAAGAGCATTTTTTCTGCTCTCCCAAAAAAAAAATCATCTTTGGAGTTGTTGCAAACTTGCAATTTTGCAGAGTTTAGCAGTAGAAGCTAGAGAAGAAGATAGAGGTTCATCCCTATTTTGAGTGCAAGATATGGTAACTTATTTTGACCATATAGGTCCATTTTTTGAAATGTCACAATGTTCGCTTCTCTGCAGTTCTTTCTCTTCAAGTTCTGATACTTGCTTTAGTTTGCTGTTGTTGGGAAGAGAACAAACTTTGGATGAACTCACATTTCCAGGTTCTAGAAGAGGACTGAGGAACTTTTCTTCTTTTCAATTGAGTGGACAATTTATTGGCCAAAAAAATTTAAAAAGGTACGTGAAGAAAAAGAATTGAAAGATGAACCCTAACAAGAACCTGAAAATAATAGTTAAACAAAAAAACTGTAAATGACAACTACATAAAAGATACCGAAATATCTCAAGAAAAAATCAGCAGGAAACCACTATAATCAACACGCACAAGCAAGAATAGGCTACTGAGGCCTTACAGCGTAAACCCAAATGGACGAGGTTGCTAAGGCCTTGACCTTAGGCATCTTCGAATTTGCTGCAAAACCGAGCGAGGTTATCTAACCACGAGTGCTTTCAACCCAACCTTGAATGTCCTTGGCATCACTGCCAGAAACCAACTCGAGCACCATTCTCGTAGTCGACAAATCTGCAGAAAAACCCCTCGCAACCATCTCCTCAGTAAGCTCCATAGCTCTAGAATATACATTGTGACATAGAAATCCTCTAATTAGCACGTTATTTGTGCAGTCATTAAGTGAGCAACCAACTCTCTCCATCTTCATGAACAACCAGTGTGCGTCATCAAGCAATCCCCCTCTGCAAAGTCCATTGATCATAACGTTATATGCCCTAACATCCGGAGATAGCCCTTCACAACCAAAGATACTACAAAAGATCCCTTTGGCAATTTAAATAATTTTATCGTTGCATAGACCGTGCATAAGAACACTTATAAATCTTAATATCAGAATCCAAACCAATGTCCTTCAATTCTTTGAAAAATGTTAAAGCATTAGCAAGTTGACAATGCTTAAAAACGCCGTCCAAGAGCACTAAAACAGTGATGCAATCAGGATTTGGCCCCGATTCTCGCATTACTTCAAAATGTCCCAATGCATCTGTCATTTTTCCGATGCGGCACAAGGCACCAAGGACAATGTTGCATGTAACAACATTGGGTTTCAAGCCTCGGAAACCTAATTCATTGAATAGCTTCATGGCTTCATCTACTCTTTTTTTCTTGCAATTTCCATGGATCAGAGAGTTATATGTAACAATATCAGGTATACAATCGTGAGAAACCATCAGCTTCAGCACCTCTAGTGCTTTGTTAATTTGACCAACCGAACAATATCCATCAATTAGCATATTGAAAGTGACTACAATGGCGAAGACATTATTCTAAACCATGATGTCAAAAACACTTTGAGCCTCAAAGACCTTGCCTTCTTTACACAATCCATCAACAATTACACTATAGGTGATAATACCAGGGAAAATGCCACGTAAAACCATTTCATTAAGAATCATTTTGGCTACCTTCCAATTTTCCAAGTCACAAAAGCAACCGATGACAGAACTATAAGTGTGCACCTCAGGTAAAACCCCTTTACCTTTCATTTGGGATAAAAGATCAGTGGCCTCGATCAGACGCATGGCTTTACAGAGGCCATCAACAACAATGCTATAGGCTATAACATCAGCCTTGCAGCCGCGTTCTTCCATCCGCCGAAGTAACATAATGGCAGTATCATCTCTTCCCATTTGGCACAGAACAGTCACGATGGTATTGTAGCTAACAACATCAGGTGCACAACCCCTCTTTGACATCTCATCGAACAGCTTAACAGCATTACCAAATTTCCCGTTAACACGAGAGCCCGTTTATTACAATATTGTATATCGACACGTCAGGCTCGCAACCCAGTCCTCTCATCCTATTCAACAAGCTAAATGCCATCTCATTGTCACCATTCTTACACAACCCTTTCAAAACCGTGTTTTAAACGACTACATCAGGCTGATACCCTCTCTTGGTCATTTCGTCAAACAGCTTAAGCGCGCCGCCGACATTGCCTTCCAAGACACACCCGTTAATGAGAGAGTTGAAAGTAACCACGCCGGGGGCGTAACCCACCTTAAAAAAGAGACCCAGAACGGACAAGCCGAACCTGACCCCACCGGGCAAGCGGGAGAGGGAACGAAGCAGGATGTTGAGGGTGTAGGGATTTTGTGGGAGACCCAAAAGGCGGAGCTTTCTGGAGAGGGACACTACGGCGGAGTGGTGGTTGAGCTTTGCGACGGCGGAGAGGAGGCGGCAGAAGGGGATCACAGATGGGAGAGGCCGGGTACTGACCAGCTGGTCGAACCGGGACACCGCCTTTTGGAGATTCCTGAACTCGAAGGTTGTCGTCTTCCTCCGCCAGTCAGAATCACTCAGGGCATTGGTCGAAACGGATTGGAAATAAGAGGAAGAAGAAGAGGATAATGTGAGCTTATTTCTGAAGAGCTTCATATTGTTTGTTCATGGAGGGAGGAAGATAAAAGGAGAGTAGAACTGTAAGAAACTTTTGAAAACGGACAAATATTCACCCCTAAAAAAGGTAAATTACAGCTTTATACTAAGATATTTGATAAAATAGATACTAGAAATCTGTAATTTGCCTTCTGAATTTTTAGTCCATGTAGTTTTTAGATTTTTATTATATTCTGAAGTAAGCGGTATTTCTTTTAAGCAAATGAGTTATATATCCTTATAAAAATAATAAAAATACATTCCCATTGATACTCTCTGGACGACGTCGTAGGTTCTTCTTCGACCAAACTTTTCCAATACCAATTCTGGTCGACGTCCCTCGGCACGTAACTCATCGACCGCCACCTGTATGGCGCCCTTATATATTAAAATATTTTTTAAATTCGAAAAATAATAATATTACATGTATTTATTAAAAATACTATTTAATAAGAAAGTTGAGACCGAAATTTAACGCTAATATTTTATAAAAAATATTAATTATTACGGTAGAGAAATTATTAAATTTTAACACTGATCTCCACTCGGGACCAAAATTTTTGAGAAATTGTCAGAAGATCACTTTATAAAATATTTAGGGGTAAATACCATTTGAGTCCTGTGGTTTACACCGATTTTGCGATGTGATCCTGAAGTTTATAAATGACTTTTTTGATAGCTGTGGTATCATGTTTTTTGCTTTAGGAGCTCGCGAAGGCTTCCGAGCCAAAAATCAGCTCCGAACCTAGTTGGCAATATGAGATGGCACACCATGTCAATTTTTTTAACCAATTGGCAATATAAGGTGGCACAACATTAAATATCTTTTTCAATCCTACTATTTTTATAGTTTTTAAAAAAAACCTCCTTTCTCTCCCCCCTCTTCTTCTTCTTTTTCTTCTTCTTCCTTCCCTCACTCATCTCTCTCTTCCTCCATGGGCAACCAAAACTGAAGGGAAAAATAATTCCAATAGTTTGAGGCAACACAGAAAATCAGAACCCTAACTTAATCTCTATTCCTCCTAACCTGAAATACATAACACCTTTAAAATCCATCAACAAAATCCCCAAAATCGAAATCTCAAACCCTAATTAACTAATCTTCCCCTCAGAATTGTGGGTCTAAGGATCAATGGCTGCGGCGGCAAGGCTGCAAGTTCGTCCCCCAACAGAGTCTGTCGACCCGGCCTGGTTCGTCCTGGAGCAACTCCTCGTTGACCCGGCCTCTTGTGTCTCATCCTGATTCCTCTCCGTTGAGGAGGCAGACGAAGAGGAAGCGAGACGGCAGTGGTGGTAGCGGCGGTCGTCTTCGTGGAGCAACTCCTCGTCGACCCGGCCTCCTGTGTCTCGTCCAGTTTCCTCTCCGTTAAGGAGGAAGATGTTGGGAAATAACCCATTTTCCCGTGGACCCAAACAACGCAGCGAACAAGACAGGAGCAAGATCTACGAACACAACGAGGAGATCGACCACAACTACGAATAAAGAAAACCCGCAGTCAAACAAGAACAACAGATTTGGTAACCCGGTTCGATCTTAACCGATCTACGTCCGGGGGCGTACCAAGCCAGGAGATTTCACTATATCAAGCCCGATCTACACTTTGGAGCTACGCAGGCTCAACAATGGTAGTTTCTCTCTCCTCTTCTCTCTCTCTCTCTCTCTCTAGAAACGTCTCTCTGTCTCTTGCCAGGAAGAAGGAGAAGAGTACAGTGACAGAGAAGCGGGTATTTATAGTGCCAACAAACCTAGGAACAAAAACACACACGCAAGGGCATTTTTGTCCACGCTTTGGCAAAATTCAGGAGCTGAAACGCGTACCGTTTCAGACGATCCCATAACGAGTGCACTAGTGTTACGCCTCTCGAGCTCGATCAAACATCGCCGCTCGCCTCAGGCTCCATACCCAACAGAAGACGACGACGAGGAAGCGAGACGGCAATGGCGGTGGCGGCGGTCGTCTTTGTGGAGCAACTCCTCGTCGACCCGACCTCCTGTGTCTCGTCCTGTTTCCTCTCCGTTGAGGAGTAAGACGAAGAGGAAGACGACGACGAGGAAGCGAGACGACGGTGGTGGTGGCGGTGGTCGTCTTCGTGGAGGGCCTCGCGATCGTCCTTGTGGAGGGGACTCACTTAATGGGTTTCTGGGTGGGAGAGTTATTATGTTGTGTGGAAAATTCCTACCGTCATGGGGCACCGGTGGTCGTCGGAGGGGCACCGGTGGTCGTTTGAGGGACGTCGAGCGAGATCGAGGAATCGTCGCGAGGCACGGATGGAAACCGCAGTAGCTGAAGGCTTGTAAACGGCTACTAGCCGCTATGGGCTTTACACGTGTAGGTTCTAGGCTGGGCCGTGGTCACGAGCCTGTGTGTCTTTAAGGTTTACGTGTAATTAGGCAACAGTGGGTTACTACCTCTCTGGCCTATAAATATTTAGTGATGGTATGTAAATGGGTGTGAATTATGTGTGAATTAAGTTGGTTAACGTAACCAATTTTGTCTAACCTCCCACTTCTTCTATTCCACCCCACTTTCTTTATCTTCAACTGCTTAGATCTGCTAAGAACCTCTCCGCCGAGGTGTTTCTTGGTGGAACCTGGGTTGAGAGTGTGTTTCATTGCAATTTCCACGCTTCATATTATTGGGTAGGATGGATAAGGATTTAATTTCTAGGTTGCAATCTTTATCGATTTCCTGAGATGGGTTTCAAAAAATTTGATTCTCTGATGCAATTTTTTATGGTTTCTCAGTTGGTTTTGTTCATGTGTGCATCTTTTAAGGTGGAGAACTTTGTTAGGAGTTTCTCGGGGTAAGATTTTTTTTTTGTAGTTCTTGATTTTGGCCATGGTCTTGATCAAAAGGGAGAGGAGAGGAAGAAGATGAAGATGAAGATGAAGATGAAGATGAAGATGAAGGGGGTGAGAGAGAGAAGAGAGGGAGGAAGAAGAAGAATAGACGGGAGAGAAGATGAATGGTTTTTTTAAAAAGTATAAAAAATAATGGGATTGAAAAGAATATTTTACTTTCATGACACGTTGGCATTTCAAGCGGAACAAATTTTCCAACGTGGCGAGACACATCAGCACCAGACGACGTCGCTTCAAGGTTCGGAACTGATATTTGGCTCAGGAGCCTTCTCAAGCCTTTGATCCAAAAAATGTGAAACCACAACTACCAAAAAAATCATTTTTAAACTTCAGGATCACATTGCAAAATGAGTATAAACCACAAGACTCAAATGGTACTTACCCCAAATTTTTATTGTGCTTGTTATTTTTTTTAGAAAACTCTACTTGTTACTTAGGTACTAGTTCAGTGGTAAAAATAGGGATATAAATTCGGGAAATGTACCTTTGTCAAACAAAAACTTGGGGATAATTTAGTTTACCATCGTTTTAAATTTTTGGTATAAGCAAGAGAGTAATGAATTTCTAAAAAAAGAAGAAGAAAGTATTGAATTATAGAATACGATTTTCTTTTGAGAAAGAAACCTTGTAGTTGTCTCGGAGAAAGATGGTTGAATGAAGGCAAGCATGATCACAAGCTCACAGAGCCAGTCTCCTGGAATACATACCGAAGCAAAGTTGTAAGATATGGTAAAATGAAAACTGCCAAAAAAAATTTGGTCCAAATTACTTGGTATAACATATTGGAAGTGTTTAGAGTGGTATAGAACATTTAAATGAAGACGAAATTTTTTTGAGCAACAATTTCCATGATCAAATGTTCGGACGAATCTTACATTTTGACTATGTGAACATGATGGGTATTCCATGAAGGGGTTTTCTTCAACGAATTGGAAAGGATTGAAAAAGACTAAATCAAGAGAAAATAAATTATGGAATCTAGAAATAAAAAAAAAGAACCTCATTGTCAAATACACGAGAAGCAACTCATCAAAAAGTCACTGTGGGATGCGTTTTCTAGTTTAGAATAAGCACTAGTAAGTCTATTACATAACAAGCCATCACCATATGTGAAATTAGAGCGAGTCTGGTTAGTCAACTGGGAGCCAAGTACAACATAATCCAAATTTTCATCATCCAAACGTATACAAAACAGATACGGCCAGATATCCCTTAAAACATGCCAACCTCCATATCAATAGTGGGAGAGGAAATGCAGAGCAAGCAGTTGCGTGAATTACCAGCAGAGGTTGGCCAACCGATCTCTTCGGGGATCCAATAGGGAGAGGTGATTGCAGCAGGAGCCGCGGCAAAGAATGTGAGACCAGGACTTGGACAAATGGAGGTTGGCGAATTGGGGGTCAGAGACAAAGGCCAGCTGCTTGCAAACCTGCTTGTAGGAGGCGAGGGCTTCCATGTGCGACCGCAACAGGAACTCCCGGATCAGGAGGAACATCAGAGTCGTATGGCTATAGATAGGCAGCAGCAAGTGGTTTTGATTTAGTAGAGAACAATCCTAGTTCTATATATGTTATATCGCCTGGTTCTATAGTCCCTTAGATTATCTCCTGATAAAGATCAATAGCCTCCTCAGCACACCCGTTAGTTGCCAGACCCATTATCATTGTCTTCCAACTAACAATATCCATCCTTTGTAACCCTAACAAGCGCAACAGCATTTTGGCTTTAACATTTTTTTCTCTTATCATGAGTTCAGACAGCTTTTTGCTCAAGATTGGGAAGGAGACGTGACTGTCTGTCATGCCTGCCACTCTTGCTCAGGTTAAGTTCAAAGACACTGCGAACAACGGTTTGTCCAATATATGAACTTGAACTCCTGAAATCGCTACAAAAATATGAAGATAGAGATCACAGCATCGCATCTAAAATAATTCTATTTCCGTCGCAATCAAGGACCCTTCATCACTTCGGATGCAGAAAACTAGACAACAACCATCAAGTCTCTTCAGCAAACCCTATGAGGTTTTGCCGTGTGAAAAGAAGGATCTTCATTGTTCAGGAACACTAACGTTAAAAACATGCCCAAGCAAGAATAGGTTACTGGGGCCTTTTACAGTGTGCATCCAGATGATCCTGAACAACATTTTAAACAAACACCACACCAGAAATTATGAACCTTTTTGTAAGATTGCTTGATCTTAGGCATCTTCGATTTTGCTGCATAACTTCACGAGGTTGTCTAACCACGAGTGCTTTTAACCCAATCTTGAATGTCTTTAGTATCACTACTTGCAACCAACTCAAGCACCATCCTTGTAGTTGACAGATCTGCAGAAAAACCCCTCGCCACCATTTCATCAGTAAGCTCCATCGCTCTAAAATATTTATTTTGGCATAGAAACCCCCGAATTAGCACATTATACGTGCCATCATCAGGTGAGCAACCAACTCGCTCCATCTCACAAAACAACCAATACGCTTCATCAAGCATTTCACTTTTACTAAGTCCATTGATCATAGATGTATACACCTTAACATCGGGAGTGAGTCCTTTATGGCCAAAGAAACTACAAAATAGTCCTTTGGCGACTTGAATTGTTTCACGGGTGCACAGACCACGCATAAGAACATTACAAATCACAATATCAGAATCATAACCAGAGTCCTTTATTTCCTTGAAAAATGACAAAGCATTAGCAAGTTGGCGACTCTTAAAAAAACCTTCCAAGAGCAATAAGAAAGTAACCCGATTAGGACTAGGCCCATATTCTCGCATCACTTCAAAATGTCTTGATGCTTCTGCCATTCTTCTGACATGGCACAAGCCACCAATAATGATGCTGCATGTAACAACATCAGGTTTCGGACCTCGATGACTTATTTTTTTGAATAGCTTCAAGGCTTCATCTATTCTTCTTCGCTTGCAATATCCATTGATCAGCGAGTTGTATGTAAAAATGTTAGGTATACAGTCATGAGAAATCATCATGTCAAGAACTTTCAACGCTTTCTTAATTTGACCTGCTGAACAGTATCCATCAATGAGCATGCTGAAAGTGAATACATCGGGGAAGACATTATTCTGAACCATGATGTCAAAAACACTTTGAGCCTCTAAGACCTTGCCTTCTTTACACAATCCATCAATAATTACACTGTAGGTTACAGCATCAGGGAAAATGCCACGTAAAACCATTTCATTTAGAATCTTTTTAGCTCCCTTCCAATTCCCTAAATCACAAAAGCAACCGATGATAGAATTATAGGTGTACACGTCAGGTAAAACCCCTTTACCTCTCATTTCAGACAAAAGATTTGTGGCCTCGGTTACACGCATGGCTTTACAGAGGCCATCAATGACAATGTTATAGGCTATGACATTAGCCTCGCAGCCACGTTCTTCCATCCTCCGAAGCAACATCATAGCAGTATCAGCTCTTCCCATTTTGCACAGAGCAGTCATGATGGTACTGTAGCAAACAACATTAGATTCACAACCCCTCTTGGACATCTCATCGAATAGCTTAACAGCATCACCAAATTGCCCGTTAACACAGATCCCGTTCATTACAGTACTGTATGTCGTTGGGTCAGGCTCGCAACCTAACCCTCTCATACTATTCAACAAGCTAAAGGCCATCCCAGTGTCGCCATTCTTACACAAGCCTTTCAAAACCGTGTTATACCTACATTAGGCTGATACCCTTTGTTGGTCATTTCATCAAACAGCTTAAGTGCGCTGTCCACATTGCCTCCCAAGACAAGCCCGTTGATCAGACGACTGAAAGTAAACACGTCGGGAGCGTAACCCACCTTAAAAAACAGACCCATGACGCCGAAGCCGAACCTGGTCCCACCAGGCAAGCGGGAGAGGGAACCAAGCAGGATGTTGAGGGTGCAGGGATTCTGTGGGAGACCCAAAAGGCGGAGCTTTCTGCAGAGGGACACGACGGAGGAGTGGTGGTTGAACTTCGCGACGGCGGCGAGGAGCTGGTTGAAGTGGAAAGTAGATGGGAGGGGTCGGGTACTGACCAGCTGTTCGAACCGGGACAACGCCTCTTGGATATTCCTGAACTCGAAGGTTGTCCTCTTCCTCCCAATTTTAGAACTACTTAGGGCATTGGTCGAAACGGAGCGGAAGGAAGAAGAAGAAGAAGATACTGTGACCTTATTTCTGAAGAGCTTCATCTTGTTTTTTCATGTAGTACCTCGATTAGATCTCTCTATTATTTCTTCTGTCGTGGGAAGTGAATATTATAAATCTGACTCCGATAATATTTTGATTAACAAATTATTTTTGGGCAAATTATCCTCACATCCTGAGGTTTGGTCACCCTCCTCCTAGGGTTCCTGACTTTTGAAAAATGATTGTCCCGTCCTTAAGTTTTGACGATAATAGACTCTCGGGTCCCTGATTGACGTCATCGGCTCTTTTTTTCATTTTTGGTCATGGAAATGACCAAAATACCCTTTTAAAAAATTCACCTTCTTCAACTTTGACCAAAAACACCAACAAGTAAAAAACAACCCCAAAACAAGATCAAACTAACCAAAATCAAGAACAACAATATGTGTACCCCTCCAAAAAAAATAAGCCTTCGTTCCATTTAACAATTCCCCAAACACCAAACCCAGAAAGCTACTTCCTCCCAACCAACTCTACAATAATT
Organism: Hypericum androsaemum; assembly: GCA_963995505.1. Lineage (NCBI taxonomy): Eukaryota > Viridiplantae > Streptophyta > Magnoliopsida > Malpighiales > Hypericaceae > Hypericum > Hypericum androsaemum. Next base: position 616,826 of record OZ023199.1, read on the forward strand.
CATCATCCTCAACGCCTAAATACTATACCTTTCCAACTTTTCCCAAAGGGAACAATAATAGGAAGACGACCTCCTCCTCAACTAATCGAATGCCCTCCTCTCTCTCTCTCTCCACCGAGGAGAAGACCATTTCTCCCTCCTCCTACAAGGCCAGCCATTCCTCCACTACCACTGTCGTATTCTTCTCCCTCCTCCTCTTCCTACCTATCAAGAATAAGAACGGCACCCGCTCGTTGGGCTCCCACGGGTCCTCGCTTGGCTGCGGCTTCTTCGCCTCGGGCGGTGGGCTAGGGTTTAATTTGGGGCTCGAGGGGTTCCAATTTGGGGCAATGGAGGGGTTCTACGATAGGAATGTGGACACGATGAAGCACGCTGCCAGGATGGAGCAGTTTCTCATGGGAGGGAAGGAGGAGGAGAGATTGGGAAAAATTCTAATTGAAATTAGGGCTCGGAGAGTTGTTGTGATTGTTACGAATTGAAATTAAGGAGAAGAATGAAAAACTTGGTGTGAGAAAAAATCCTAGATCCAGATTTTTAAATGATCGAGTGATTTTCAATTTTGTCGTGATTTTCAATTTTTTTTTGTTCTTGATGTTCTTGGTTGTATTCTTAATTTTAGTTAGTTTGATCTTATTATTGGGTTGATTTTTGGTTGTTGGTGTTTTTGGTCAAAGATTGAAGGAGGTAAATTTTTTTATTTTTTAAAAGGGTATTTTGGTCATTTCCATGACAAAAAAAAATGAAAAAAAGAGCCAATGACGTCAGCCAGGGACCCGAGAGTCTATTATCATCAAAACTTAGGGACGGGACAATCATTTTTCAAAAGTCAGGGACCCTAGGGGGAGGGTGACCAAACCTCAAGGACGTGAGAGTAATTTTCCCATTATTTTTTTACGGGAAGAACGGTGAGCTCTAAATTGAGACTCACTTCACGAATCAAATCAAATCAAATTCGTTATAATTTGTCGAATTCAAATTATCAAAATTATAAGCAAAAATTACTCTCGACTCCTAGGAGTTTGCCTAAATTACTGTTTTAACCCCTCTTGTTTTGAAATCCACCCTTTGGCCCTCCTAGTTTGCCATTATTGAACTCTAAGACCCCTTGCTGATGTGATCATTCATTTTTTGTATATTTTTAAATCAAGAAATGACTATTATATCCTTCAATAAATGATTATTATAGCCATCATTTACTGATGTCATCATTTTATTTTTTTATTGAAGGGTATAATAGTTATTTCTTGATTTAAAAATAAAAAAATCAATGATGACATCAACGAGGGACCTTAGAGTTCAATAATTGCAAACTAGGAGGGCCAAAGTGTGAATTTTAAAATAGGAGGGGTTAAAATAGTAATTTAGGCAAACTTCAGGGGGCCGAAAGTAATTATTCTAAATTATAATTTGTATTTAATTCGTCTAAGAATAAGTTCGAATACGAATTATGAATCGTCGAATTTAAATTTAATTCTTTCCGATTCAAATTTTGTTTTATACAAAAAAAATTAGGTTAAGGGGACTTGACACGCATGATTGACACAGATGCTGGCCCAAAGTCAAGTGCGTGAGGATTAACAATTGACAATTGCATAAGGGTTAGGAATTCTTATGCTCAAGTAGAGGCTCAGTGTTTGACAATTGACGCCAGTGCACACAGTTTGCATGGAAATTTGAATTTTCCTAATGGCCTTTCCCTTTTTAAGAAAAAATTACGCTCAGTTTCCTATAGTTTGGCATCCCTTCGTTTGAAGTCCCTGCATTTTTAAAATCGTTACTGACGTTTCCAAAGTTTGGTTTTAGAGACTCTCGGGTCCCTGACGCCGGAATATGCCAATTTTTCCGGTGAACGGTCACCTGAAAAGACTAAAATACCCTCCCACTAAAAAATAAAAAAACCCTTTCCTTCTCCATTTCATCTTCATCTCTCTTTTCCTCCATCACCATGATCTTCATCTCTCTTTTCCTCCATCACCATGATGAAAAATCTTGCGCACATGGAACCCAGAAAATACAACAACAACAACTCATCTGATAAGCCATTGGCTTTTACAATCTCTTTGGCCATATCAGCCATTTGGGAGCACTCAACCTGGGAGCAAGAAAGCAACAGAGACATACAAGCATCAGAATAATGTGCAGAATTAAACAACAAATCAAAATAAACCAGATTAAAAGAAGCAGGAGACAAATCGCGTAGACATGAGCGGCCCCAGCTTTAGCACAAAACAAGGAAAAAATTCCAGTCCCGGCTCCAACGTCTAGGACAACCTTGTCCTTGAACAGAAACCTATAAGCAAACCTTTCGCCCAACAACAATCTTTACACATAATAGAAAAAAAATGAACGCTAGGTCCCAACGTCAACGCCGAAGGGAAGGACCCCGGGTCGACGCCCGTCGTTTCAGAGTTAGGTCGACGCCGTTCCGGCAGATCCCATCGCCAAAAACCTCGCAGGCCTCGGATTCGACATTGTCGCCGGCGAAGCCCCAATCCTCGGAGTCCGGCATGTGCTTCTTAAATCTAACGAGCAGCATCTCTTTCTCTTTTGAGCAGTAATTCGGTGGGGATTTCTGGCTCGGCGTCAGTGGGGGAGAGGGACCTCGATCCGGCATGTGCTTTATTAATGACGAATTTCTGGGTTTGAGATAAATTTTTGGGTTAAAATGTTCTTGGCTTGAGGTTGATTATCTAATTAGTTTTGATTATTAATAAGAAGATTTGGGTATTGAGGTTTAATGATGATAGAGGAAAAGAGAGGAGATGGAGATGGAGATGGAGATGGAGATGAAGTGGAGAAGAAAAGGGTTTTTTTATTTTTAGTTAGAGGGTATTTTAGTCTTTTCAAGTGGCCGTTCACCGGAGAATTGACATATTCTGGCATCAGGAACCCGAGAGTTTCTAAAACCAAATTTCAGGGACGTAAGGAACGATTTCGAAAATGCAGGGACCCCAGAGGGAGTGACGCCAAACTACTGGAATTTGAGTGTAATTTTTTCTTTTTTAATTACACTTATATTTTTAGTAAATAATTCATTGAATTATTTGTTAAATCAAATATTGATTTGATTCACATTTTTGATATATAGATTCGAATTCGATTTACTCGACGAGAGCGGATATGCTAGATTAGCTGCAACTATGATCACCATATGGTTGTAGGCAGAATCTTTAGATACATACTGTAACTATAGACATATTGAAGTAACATGCCCAGGCCAGTTACCCATCTGTAACCAACACTCTTGTTGTGCAGTTATTTTGTAGTTCAAAGAGGCTGCAAGCATTTCCAAACGCTCTTTCTTCAGAATGATGCAAAGAATCAGAAATGAGTTATTTTTACAGCAACTGATCCCTCATGAACCCTAAACAAAAAAGAGAGGTGCTGACTATTTGTGACATGTATTGATGAAGGATTTCTTGCGATCAACTTTCAGAAACTTGGAGCCATTATCCAGAATTTAAAGAGAAAAGAATTCTTTCGATATTGATATTAATAGAGTCGTTCGGTCGTGGGTCGTTTAGTTATTAATAGTAGTAGCAACCTTGTACTATAAAAAGGTATAGATGTAACTAGGGGGAATTATTCTGGAATTACAATACATTCTTCAATAAACTTCTATTCTTACACTTTCTATCCTAATTCTCTCTGTTCCCTCCTCCTCTTCCTCTTCTTTTTTCTCTGTTTCTTCTGTTGGGTATGGAGACTTCGGACACCGCGGGGGGGAGGGGGGGGGGGGGGGTGAAGCCCCCGTCCAGAACTGGGATCGACCTGCCAGGTCAGGTCGCGGGGGTCTAGGGGGCAGCGCCACCTAGCGGGGGTTTAAGGGGACAGCGCCCCCTGCCTAAATGGTACGCGTTTCAGCTCCTACATTTTGCCAAAGCGTGGACAAAAATGCCCCTGCGTGTTGGCACTATAAATACCCGTTCTCTGTCGCTGTATATTATCTTCTTCCTAGTGTAGAGAGAGAGACAGAGAGAGAAGAGGAGAGAGAGAAACACCATTGTTGAGCGAGCGAAGCTCTAGAGTGTAGATCGAACTTGATATAGTGAAATCTCCTGGCTTGGTACGCCCCCGGACGTAGATCGGTTTAGATCGAACCGGGTGACCAAATTCTGTGTCTTATTCTTGTGTGCGTGAGTTTCCTTTGTGTTTTGTCATCGATCTCTAGCTCCGGTGTTGTTCGCGTGGAGTTTGGGGCCCTCGTGTTTCCCAACATCTTCTCCTTCTTCCACCCTTCTACTTTAATTCTTGTCACCATTTGATACATTTTTTTCTCTTATCGTGAGTTCAGACAGCTTTTTGCTGAAGATTGGGAAGGAGACGTGACTGTCTGTCATGCCTGCAACTCTTGCTCAGGTTAAGTTCAAAGACACTGCGAACAATGGTTTGACCAATATCTGACTTGAACTTCAGTGCCGGCCAAGTAGCAATCGCTACGAAAATATGAAGATAGAAATCACAGCATTGCATCTAAAACAATTATATTTCCTTGGCAATCAAGGACCCTTCATCACTTTGGATGCAGGAAACTAGAAAACAACCATCAAGTCTCTTCAGCAAACCCTATGAGGTTTTGCCGTGTGAAAAGAAGGATCTTCATTCTTCAGGAACACTAACGTTAAAAACATGCCCAAGCAAGAATAGGTTACTGGGGCCTTTTACAGTGTGCATCCAGATGATCCTGAACAACATGTTAAACAAACATCACACCAGAAATTATGAACCTTTTTGTAAGATTGCTTGATCTTAGGCATCTTCGATTTTGCTGCATAACTTCACGAGTTTGTCTAACCACGAGTGCTTTTAACCCAATCTTGAATGTCTTTAGTATCACTACTTGCAACCAACTCAAGCACCATCCTTGTAGTCGACAGATCTGCAGAAAAACCCCTCGCCACCATTTCATCAGTAAGCTCCATCGCTCTCAAATATTTATTTTGGCATAGAAACCCCCGAATTAGCACATTATACGTGCCATCATTAGGTGAGCAACCAGCTCGCTCCATCTCACAGAACAACCAATACGCTTCATCAAGCATTTCACTTTTACTAAGTCCATTGATCATAGATGTATACGCCTTAACATGGGGAGTAAGTCCTTTATGACCACAGAGACTACAAAAGAGCCCTTTGGCGATTTCAATTATTTCTGGATTGCACAGACCATGCAAAAGAACATTACAAATCATAATATCAGAATCATAACCCGTGTTCTTTATTTCTTTGAAAAATGATAAAGCATTAGCAAGTTGGCGATTCTTGAAAAAACCTTCCAAGAGTACTAAGAAAGTAACCAGGTCAGGATTAGGCCCATATTCTCGCATCGCTTCAAAATGTCTCACTGCATCTGCCATGTTTCCAATGCGTAACAACAGTAGGTTTCAGACCTTGAAGACTTATTTCCTCGAACAACTTCAAGGCTTCATCTATTCTTCTATCCTTGCAATATCCATGAATCAGAGAGCTATATGTAACAATATTAGGTATACAATCATAAGAAATCATCAGCTTCAACACCTCTAGTGCCTTGTCAATTTGACCTACCGAACAATATCCATCAAGTAGCATACTGAAGGTGACTACGTCGGGGAAGACATTATTGTGAACCATGGTGTCAAAAATGATTTGGGCCTCTGCGACCTTGCCTTCTTTACACAATCCATCGACAATTACATTATAGCTGACAGCATCAGGGAAAATGCGACGTGAAACCATTTCATCTAGAGTCCTTCTAGTTGCCTTCAAATTCCCCGAGTCACAAAAGCAACCGATGAGGGAGCTATAAGTGTACACGTTAGGTAAAACCCCTTTACCTTTCATCTCGGATAAAAGATCTGTGGCCTCGATTACACGCATGGCTTTACACAGGCCATCAATGACAATGCTATAGGCTCGGGCATTAGCATCGCAGCCACGTTCTCCCATCCTCCGAAGCAACATCATAGCTGTATCAGCTCTTCCCATGTTGCACAAAGCAGTCATTATAGTGTTGTAGCTAACAACATCAGGTTCACAACCCCTCTTTGACATGTCATCGAACAGTTTGACAGCATCACCAAATAGCCCGTTTACACAGAGCCCGTTCATTACAATATTGTATGTCACCACATTAGGCTCGCAACCCAACCCTCTCATCCTATTCAACACATTACAATAAATGCCATCTCAGTCTCGCCATTCTTGCACAACCCCTTCAAAACCGATACCCTCTTTCGCTCATTTCATCAAACAGCTTAAGCGCGCCGCCCACATTGCCGTCCAACGAAAGCCCATTGATAAGCGAGGTGATAGTAACCACGTCGGGAGCATAATCGAACTTAAACAAATGACCCATGACGGCGAACCCGAACCTGGCCCCACCGGGCAAGCGGGAGAAGGAAGCAAGAAGGGTGTTGAGGGTGTAGGAATCAGGCGGGAGCCCCAAAAGACGCAGCGTTCTGGAGAGGGAGACGACGGCGGAGTGGTGGTTGAGCCTCGACACGGCAGCGAGGAGCTGGTTGAAGAGGTAAGTAGGTGGGAGGGGACGGGCACTGAGCAGCTGGTCGAACCGGGACAACGCCTCTTGGAGATTCCTGAAGTCGAAGGTTGTCCTCTTCCTCCCATGTTTAGAACTACTTAGGGCATTGGTCGAAACGGGGCGTGAAGATGGGGAAGTGAATGTGGTTTAGTTGTAAAAATTGCAATTAAGTATCTTGTAGTTTCATGGTTTCACATACAGGCCCGTAGTTTTAAAACTAATAAAAAGAACTGGTAAAAGTAGTATTTAAAATCTTATCCAGGAAATCTAGATTAGTTGATTGTCTTTGGTCATTGTCTTGTGTAGTAGCATGCGGAAGAAATCTGCCAAAATTTTGGTATAGAAGAGGACGATCCCCAGGTAGGGAAACATTAATCCACCCCTGAACCATTGTACTTAGCCATGGTTTTCACACCCCAAAATAATATAAACATAATTGTATCATATGCTTGCTTTTGTTGTTTCGTCTCATATTATATATCACATTTATAGGATGCACCGTCCTTTCCCTTGTCCGATCTATGGTTTATACCACCCATTATTCAGTATCTATTGTCTTCGTTAATTCAAATTTAAGTTAAACTAAAAAGATAAATAGTTACTATTAACGATTACACACACGTCATTGAGTTTGTTGAGCCCAAACCCTAAACATCACAAGTCCTCCAATCCTCTATATATATAACTTACTCTCAGGCAACTCATTCTGCCTTTGGCCAAGAAATCTACCACCCAAACTCAATTCTTCGCTCTCTCTTTACCGCTTGAACCGGACCTCTAAATTTAGCGAATTTGAAATTGGATTAGTATATTTAATGGTCCAGCCAAGTACAAGCGGCCCACTTGCCATAATCGGGGCCGAATACTGCACGCCTTCTTATTCCTCGGTCGAACTCTCCTTCTTGATGAGGTCGATGAGTGCGCCTTTCGCGAGCTTGGTTGCTATGAACACTAACGGCAACCTCGTCTTCAAGATTAAAGAGAAGTTCTTCACCAGTATTTACAATGACAAGACCTTGGTTGACCCTCTAGGAAATCCCGTCTTTACTTTGAGACCAAAGGTAATACTTGTGCAAGTCCCAAAATTTTAAGATAATAATTAGATTTTTTAATATTTATAAACAAAGTTCATTGCACTAGTTTTTAGTAACGTGTTAATTTTAACACGACTGTTATCAAAGTCATTGGGACAAAATTTATATGAATTTTTGACTTCGCCTACATACTATAACTTTGGGTCGTGCAAGTAACAACAAACTATTGGAACAAGCTGTTCTAGTATTATGTTAGAATATTTATATTCTCAATTACTATTGTCGGTATATACTATATTAAAATATCTATATTTTCGACCAGCTATTTTATAGGCTATAGGGAAAATCGGGCCGGTCTACTGTTTTCATTGGCACTTTGTTTGACGCTTACAACATACATTCCATTAAATTTTTTTGATAAGTTACATTTCATAAACATAATGGGCCCAATGGGCTCAAGACTTAATTGAGACAGATAGTTAGGATTAGTTTCGGTCCAACACCCAAATATAAGCAATAAAATGGGCCTTACAAGTTTTTTTTTGGGGGTATGAAATCAATGGTACAGAAAATGTCAGCACATAGTATTCAGAGGACAGAGCAGAGACGACAAGGATCTAATTTTCACCGCAAAAACACACTCGACAGTTTGGAAGAATCCGACGGTGGATGTGTTTCTGGCGAGCAATACGGCCCAGCAAGTTTGTGATTTCCAAGTCAAAGGAACCTGGAACAATCGTTCATGCACTGTCTACGTCCGTTTTTTAAAACATTCCTCATATGCGTATACTTATACATTTAAATGCCCCTAATTAAATCACTAAGCGCAGGTATATATAATTTTATTATGATCATTGTTAAGATTTCAACATTTTTTTTGGAACAATTCAATTTCTCTTTGTTAAAATTTTATTAGTTCAAATAATGACCCGAGACAACAATAAAATTGATCGATGCAGATGCGGGTACAAGTGCTTGGATATCAGAAATAAATTAGGGAAGTTCATCCATGTGCTAACCATTTATCCCGATGTGGATTACGCTTTCATAGCAGCCTTGATCGCGGTCCTCAACAACATCAATTATTCGTGATTTTGTCGTCCCCCCTAAACTTGTCGTTTATAGCCCCAAAATGGCTGGTTGAAATAATGAGACTACTAATCACAATGCGTTTCTCTTAATCTATGTTTTTTTCGTTTTCCGGAACCTCTAATAGAGTTTGAGGTAGTTACCTGCTCGACAACTTCTATGTATTGTATTTTTCATGTTTTTATTAATAAAAGTTTTAATTGTCAATAAAAGCTAATTTAAGCTCGTAAATCAGCTTAAACTCCATATATGAAAGCATATATGTCCACCAAGAAAAAGGTATGTGTTGAGAATAAAATTACGAGAAGAGAGAAAGAACGAAGACAAAAAGTACTGCATCTGTTAACCTAGCCGATATAAAGTCGATCATACTCCAAACTAAAAAAAAATATGCTCCAAAATACTGAATCTGTTAAGCTAAACAGCTCCTCGAAGTCGATTATTTCATTTTAAATGCAAATGTTGCAATCGGTCAAATGTTAATCTCCAATTATTATTTTTCTGACGTCCTCCTCGGAGAAAACAACACCGGGATATAAACAACACATATATGCCTATTTATATAAATTTTTGAGGCTAAAAATCTTAATTACCTTAATTATGGAAAATTATCCTTTGCTCCCCAACTCTTATAAAGTTCTCACATTAATTTTCTGATTCTTACAAATAAGAAATCAGAAATTGTTGATCAAGTAATTTCCAATCATTCTTTCCTCACGTTTTATTCGGAGAGACCAACACCGGGATGCTCTGTTCATTTCGGAAGAAGTTAGAAGGATCGGTGGCAGTCTTCACACGAGCCAGCCTATATAAGTTATCTTTGAAGTACCTGAGACCCCAAGCACTTGCCTCCGCAAAACTAGTGAAAGTGGTCAGGTTTTTGTTTCTTCCAAGGTCAAGGTCCCTGTAGTTGAGGTAGGCAGCTCTAGGGTGCTTGGAGACATGAGGCTCCATGTAGTCGTAGAGCCTCCTGATCCAAGCCAAGTGCTTATTAGTCTCGTCCTGCTCTTCCCAAGTGACACTGTATTGGATTCCGTATAGGTTCCCGCTCCGGTGTGGGAATGGGATCTCTGTGTCAGGAATCTGAGCCATCCTACCGCCATAGGGAGACATGATAAGGAGTGATGTCTCCTCCAAGACGAGCATATCAAACATCCCTTTCAGGGCAGTTCCTGAAATGGGTTCGGTCACGTAATCGGATTTCATCTTGGAGAAGTCGTTGGATTGGGTCGTCCTGTTAAGCAGAGCCTCTCTAGATGCGTCCACTGAGAGGCCTGCGAAGTACAGGACGGACTGAATCCAACTAGTCTCTTTGCAGTCTTCGCGCCTGAGTCCCAACTCGGGGAACTGGGCTTGGATTATAGGCAGAAGATCATCCACCTCTCCGAGAAACAACGAAGCGAAACCGACTTGCACTGTCTTGGTCCGGTTTGAGGAAGCATTCACAACTTCTAAGAAAGCGTGGAGGAACAGCTCCTCGGGAAACTTGGATCCGAGAGCTTGCCACTTCTCAAGCAATAGCCCTCCGCCTTGCTCCAACGTTCTCTCCACGTCGAAAACTGTCACCCGCGGAGGGACGGGAACCAGCCTGATCTTCCATGCGAGGATCACGCCAAAGCTCGCTCCTCCGCCTCCTCTGATAGCCCAAAACATGTCCTCTCCCATGGATTCCCTATTAAGAACTCTTCCATCCGCATCAACCAACTTGGCGTCAACTACATTGTCAGCAGCTAGACCGTACTTTCGGAACAATGTACCGAACCCGCCGCCACTTAAGTGCCCTCCAACGCCTACAGTCGGACAGGTTCCAGCCGGGAAGCCGTGGACTCCGCTCGCTACAGCAATCCTGTAGTACACCTCGCCTAGACTCGCACCGGAACCGACCCAAGCCGTCTCATTCTCTACGTCAATACTGATATTCCTCATGTTGGAAAGATCAACAACTATGTAAGCTTGATCAGACAAGTAGGAGAGCCCCTCATAGTCATGGCCACCGCTTCGGATCCTCACTTGCAAACCACTTTTCCTTGAGCAAATCACGGCTGCCTGAACGTGGGACTCCCGAACCGGGCTAACTATGAGGATTGGCTTCGACGAGGCGTTCATAAACCGGAGGTTTCGGATCGAGGAGCGCAAGATGGTGGTGTAGCTGGAGGTGTTTCGGAGGGAGATGATCCTTGGAACTTGTCTGGAATGGTTCAGGTGCGAGGAAAAGCACGGGAAGAAGTTCTCGTGAGCTGAAGAAGTTGGAGCAGCCGATGAGAGAAGTGGGGATAAGAGGAAGCAAATCAGAAGCAGAAGATTATTGCATGGTGCATCCATTTTGTTTTTTGGTACACTGAGTCGATGAGAGGATGGAAATTTTGAGGGTTTATATAATCAGAAATAGCAGACTTTTTTTTCGAATACAGGTATCGAGACTTGAGAATTGTCAAACGTGTTTATCTAGCAAGAACTTTGCGTTCCGCCATTTGGTAAAAGGATGAATATATTGCGACAGACAATTAAAATAATTATCTAAAATATAATTGTTTGCTACAACAATGAAGTTGTGAAAGGAATAAAGTTGTACCATCAAAAAAATTTATTTTTGTTTAATCGAATTTGAAATTATGAATGCAACTCCATACTTGGCAGGGAGATATTGCAGACTTTTGTGGTCTAATTCGACTTGATTCCTAGATGGGTCGACTGTGTCCACATATAGGGCAATTTTGGAAAAAAGAAGTGATAAGTTTTGTTAAGCTGTCAATTTATCTCATATATCCATGCAACAGCTTTCAAAATTTCTCCAAGGCGTTCGGTTAGTCCAATAAAACTATTCTTTGCGGAATTTTCGAAAAAATGCCCAAGTCTGGACCATTGGTGAAGGAGAAGGTAGTGTTAGTGACCGGTATTCCTTCGGCAACTTTGACCTGCAATTGTGGAAAATGAAGAAAGAATTTACATTTATGATGCCAATTATTTAATTCTAATCTTCGATCGGATTAGAGAATCATGTAATATTATTTAATTAAAAAATATATCAAATCATATCTATATTTCGCAACACTAATTTTGTTGTTCATAGTATATCAATAATTTCGAAACGACAATTACAATGAGATCGAAAAAATTAGCTTTCTGTTAGGAATTCAGCAACTAGAAAACAAACGCGCAAAGAACACGGACGCAAGAAATAACGTGGTTCGGCCTAATGCCTACATCCACGGAGAGTGATGAGTTTCCGAGCCACAAAGCCATACAAAACCTTAGGGTAACATACCTTTATATAGAGGCAAACCCTTGTACATCAAGTAAGCTATCTAGGTCAAATTAGGAGTCCAAAAGCTATGTCAAATAGAATAGGAAACAAGTCCACAAATTATTTTCTTTTTAATTTCTCGACATCTCTAACAATCTCCACCTTAGCGAGAAATCATCCTGTGGACGAACCATGAAGCTCCATCCGAACTTCAACAAACTCCATCTTGATGAAATACCGCCACATGAAGAACCATGAGAACTTGAGAAACCAAACCGACTCTATCAGCTCCACCTTGACCATAGATACACCGCCATCAATAATACCATCTCAATTTTCTCACTACCTTTTTCCGTTCAATCACATGGAGTCAGCCCCCAAGCTCGAGCTTCCGAGCTTGCTTGGCGTCTTCCCTCCAATCTCCATCGAACTCCAACTAGCAAGTCCACCTGCTGAAGCAAACTTGTGACCAATAGATGCGCTCTCTATTTTCTGGTCAACCCCATGCTCCGCAACTCGAACTGCTTCTCTGCTGGACCTTCTTGCCTCATACCAATGCTACATGCCATAGCATACAAAGGGCAACCTTTTGTTCCACAAAGTAAAACCCTCGACATGCCTCGAACTCTACTGTTCTGCCTTGAGTGAGATACCTGATTCGTCCATGGTGTCACCAATGGCTTCGCATGCCCAATGCCAAACCTACCCAACACTTTTGACGTGCACGTCCTTTTAGACAACCTTAGCGGGGCCCAGCTAACAATGCTTCTCTGAGACAACCATGGCTCCTTGCCAACCATGCCTCCATGAAACAACCATAGCTTGCTATCCATGTCTTCGCGAATCCCAGCTACACTCAAACCATCCATGTCAAGCCTTTGCTCCCTCATACGAACCAACCTCATATGACCTGAGCTTTTTTCTACTTCATCAGACCCATTGATGTGACTCCATCTACAATAATGTTTCCCACTAACCTGTAGGTATTTTCTTTCACACTTCATCCCTACCATCGCATCCTTATCCATCTTTTTTAGCCTACCTTTATAACTATCATTGTTATAATCCAAGATCACTAACGAAAAGAGATTACCAGGATGCATTGGACTTGATGAGACAGAAAGCCAGTCACCATCTAACCCGTCTGAACATGTGGCCATGGTTCTGGATGCCGATCCCTCCTCGTTGTCTTGATCTCCAATTCGTCCTGGAAAGTCCCTTTCATATGTCCTTCTCCGCACTTGAAAGCACTTCCATTGAACTTCTTTGACTCTGACCCGGATCCTCTTCCACAACCCAGCTGGTAACTTCTCATAATCTGCCAAGAACAAGCGAATCTTCGCTTCCGTCTTGGCCTCCAACTCTTCCCACTCTTGCTCCTCCATCTTCTCAGGCTTCTTTCCTGAGAGCGTGATGACCATCCCTTGTTGCATGAGGAGATCTTTGACACGCCTTTGCCATAACCTGAAATTCGATGAACCATCGAACTTCACAAGAGCAAACTTCGCGTCGTCCGACATCCTCCAACCTTAGCTCTGATACCAATTGTTAGGAATTCAGCAACTAGAAAACAAACGCGCAAAGAACACGGACGCAAGAAATTACGTGGTTCGGCCTAATGCCTACATCTACGGAGAGAAAGGAGAACTTTTATTGATGAGTTTCCGAGCCACAAAACCATACAAAACCTTAGGGTAACATGCCTTTATATAGAGGCAAACCCTTGTACATTAAGTAAGCTATCTAGGTCAAATTAGGAGTCCAAAAGCTATGCCAAATAGAATATGAAACAAGTCCACAAATCGTTTCTTTTTTAATTTCTCGACATCTCTAACACTTTCATATCGAGGAAACTAATTCCCGATGATCCGATGACTTCTATATACGCTACAAGTCATGTTTTGAAATATTCTCCTGCGGCGGCTATATATAATTTTTCGGTTAACAAAGTCACCTTGATGGAACCTTTGATGATAATATCTGTTGAAGTTTATACATAGCCTTGGAGTTCTCTGAGTTGCCTTTGATTCCCGGAGGCAATCTGTTAAGGAAACACGATATTTAAACTAGTATATTATCGAACTTTATTCATTTGAAATCATGATTCATAAAATACACAAATGAATTCTCATATTATCAAGTGAATAATGGATAGAATCCAAGGTCTTCAATTAATTAGATAGAAACAGAAAAAACAAGGAGATTCTGTTCTAAATTAAAATAACTATCGGTCTAATTAGAAATTAAGATTATATTAACGTTACATCAAAGGCTTGTTCATGAAGCGGACAGAAGAAGATAATGTTTGGAGGGTTGGTTAAGCGACTCAGTAGGGACTAATTCACGTTCAGACATTTGAATGACAATACTATTCCGACCGTCATTTCTATGTGGGGTATATTAGTCCATGATGCTAAAAAAAATAATAAATTTGCGACTATAAAAATTAGGGAAAAGTCTACTTTAGTATCCTGTGGTATCGCCCAAAATCACTTTAGTACCCTGTGGTAAAAAACCGATCAATCGAGTCATACTTATTCCAATTAACATCAAAAAGGTCCTCGGGCAGCTGCCCGGACCTGCCCGAACCCTGCCCGAACTACGTGGCCAGCCACGTCACCAAATTTTGATGACGTGGCGCCACGTGGACATCCATCTCCTTCCCTCCTCCTCCTCCTCCTCCTCCTCTCTGCCTCCTCCTCCTCCGCGTCCTCCTCCTTCTCCTCCTCCACGACCTCCTCCTCTCCGCGTCCTCCTCCGCCTCCTCCTCCTCCTCTCCGCGTCCTCCTCCTCCTCCTCCTCCTCCTCCTCCCCGGGCAGGATTCGGGTAGGCTTGGGCAGGTCTGGGCAGCTGCCCGAAGACCTTTTTAATGTTAATTGGAATAAGTATGACTCGATTGATCGGTTTTTTACCATAGGGTACTAAAGTGATTTTGGGCGATACCACAGGGTACTAAAGTAGACTTTTCCCTAAAAATTATATAAAGAAGGTAATTACGAGTGGGATTTGCATAATTAGTGTCATACATCCCCAAAAAGATACAAAACTGTTGCGAGTCCAATTAGCTTCGGGATCGATAGAATATGCATTGATTTCATAGAGAATCCAGAGGATTTTTCTGAAACTCAACAATCTCCTGCATTTAAAATGATAAACATACACAAGGTTGATAAAAATTGACAATACTATTTATAATCGATTGTTATTTATCGGAGGTGGTGTACTTGATTAGGATCTTGTAAAGTCGAGGCAAGAGTTAGACTCTTTTTCCGTAAGACGAGATTGCCCCATATTCAGTGCTTACGAGCTGCGGCAATCGTCCCCAAGATACAACGACTTTGTTGCTTCCAAGATCGTAGCACAACGAATCTCGAAGCTTCGGGCGAACCTTGGATACTCGGAACTTTCTTAGAGAGGGAGAGAAAAGAACGACTATTGCTAATGAATGCTTATGCAATGAGTGTTCAGGGTGATTAGGGGGGTAGGCCTATTTATAGGCGATGGAGGGTTGGAACCTGAAAAGTCACATGCATTTCTGAAGGGGCATGATGTGATCAAAAAAGTTCGTGACTCTTCAGATGTACCCTCCAGGTACCTCTTCGTCCTTGTAAAGTTTTCCAAAGAGTTCGTGACTCTTCGGATGTGCTCTTCATGCAGCCCAATTTTCTCAAAAATTCTTGACTTTTCGGACGAAGGGGTGTGAGATTGAATTAATAGAAATTTATTCCAACAATCTCCCGTATGAATGATAATTAATGCATGCTGACACTTTAAGAAAAATTCTGACGAGTTATCATTGCATCGAGAAAGGTAGCTTACGGCTTTGAACCTTCCCTAGTAAAATGCTATCGGATTTACTTGTTGCTCAGTGAACGCGACGTCTTGAACTGGTCAGCTTTTTTATGTAAACCAAGACAATAACATTTACACAATGATATCTCTAATATCCTTTGGTTCTCACGTTGTGTCCGTTTCGGCCATGGACTTTATCTTGGATTCATAAGTATTTTTTTTTTCTATTTGAAGTGGCCTCACTTCACACTTATATAGGTGATCTCCTATCAGGAGTATCCTGCTATACTCTACCTTTATCTGGTATATGAATCATTAAAAGCGTAGACGCTTAACCTTACCACACCTCTGCATGGTAGTACTTGGACAGCTTCTGAGAATGGGACGGGTTCCAAGTGATCATCTGAACTATCTATAACTTAGTTGTCTCATTGAACCAAGTTTGTAGGATCTCTACTCATCATGGTTGAGTTACCGCTATGAATGTTCTTCAATGTGTGAGTTTTAACCCCATTCCCCTTACTGCATTATACATTTGATTTCTGTTGATTTCTTTCGTCAAAGGATCAGCTATGTTGTCCTTGGACTTCATATAATCAATGATAATTATACCACCTGAGATCAATTGCCTGACGGTATTATCTCTCCTACGGATGTGTCGAGACTTACCATTGCACATTGTACTTTGTGCTCTCCCGATTGCAGACATGCTGTCATAATGTATCAATACAGGGGACACATGCTTGTTCTAACACGGAATATCCTCTAGGAAGTTTCTGAGCCATTCAGCTTCTTCCCTAGCTTTTTCTAGTACTATAAACTCCGACTCCATGGTGGATCGAGCTATGCACGTTTGTTTAGAGGATTTCCAGGACACAGCTCTTCCACCTATGGTGAACACATAACCACTAGTATATTTGGAGTCTTTAGTGTCTGATATCCAATTTGCATCACTGTATTCTTCCAATACAGCTGGATACCTTCTACCTTGGTTAGGCACCCCCACACTTTAAGGTAACCGTAGGAAGGCTTTCTCCCTTTCCATAATTCGTATGAGATTTTGTCCCTTTTCTTTGTGTGGTAATTTATTTAGAATGTGATTCGCTGAGAGCACAGCTTCCTCCCACAAGTTCTGGAGTAAGCTCGAGCCAATCAACATAACATTCATCATCTCCTTAAGAGTTCGGTTCTTTGGCGTGAATCTCATGCAGAATCAGCTGCAGCTCTTGAACTTGGTCTATGACCTTCTTGGAATCCACCATTTGGAAATCGAGGAATCTTCCGACGATGGATGTCTTCATCCCGGCATCCTCCGTCTTGTAATTCTTCTCCATGGAATCCTACTATTCTTTCGCCGTCTTGGCACCTGAAAAGACATTGTAAAAGGTGTTATTTAATCCATTCAAGATATAGTTCCAACATAGGAAGTCGCTGTGAGTCCAAGCCTCCAGAGCGTTGATCTTCTGTTGGTCTTCCTCATTCTCCGCCACCTTCGGTGCTTCTTCCTTCAAGAACCGAACCAGGTTGAGCGTTGACAAGTAGAACATCATCTTTTGTTGCCATCTCTTGAACTCGGTTCCATTAAACTTGGCCGGCCTTTCGGCGTGGACAGGTCCTGGGACCGCTGGCACTGGTGCAGAGCTTGATGATGCCATCTTCAAGTACACAAATCTCGTCTTACGATTATTGTTTGTCGGAGGTGGTGTACTTGATTAGGATATTGTAAAGTCGAGGCAAGAGTTAAGCTCTTTCTTCGTAAGATGAGATTGCCCCGTATTCAGTGTTCACGGGCTGCGGCAATCGTCCCCAAGATACAACGACTTTACTGCTTCCAAGATCGTAGCACAACGAATCTCGAAGCTTCGGGCGAACCTTGGATACTTGGAACTTTCTTAGAGAGGGAGAGAGAAGAACGACTATTGCTAATGAATGCTTGTGCAATGAGTGTTCGGGGTGATTTGCAAATGAGGGGGGCAGGCCTATTTATAGGCGATGGAGGGTTGGAACCTGAGAAGTCACATGCATTTTTGAAGGGGCATGATGTGATCCAAAAAGTTTATGACTCTTCAGATGTACCCTCCAGGTACCTCTTCGTCCTTGTAGAGTTTTCCAAAGAGTTCGTGACTCTTCGGATGTGTCCTTCATGCATCCAAATTTTCCAAAAAGTTCGTGACTTTTCAGACGAAGGGGTGTGAGATTGCATTAATGGAAATTTATTCCAACATCGATGATGTTGCTGGTGTTAGGGATGGCAATTGGTAGGGTCGGATAGGGTATTGGTAGGACCCAACCCATACCCTAGTTTTTGGAGTTAGATCCATACTCTACCCTTGACCCTACAAATTTTTTATTGTTAGACCCATACCCTACCCTCCAGGAGACCCAGGGTTTATAGGGTCTGCAAGGTTCGACCCTTTAACATTGTATCTTTTGATAATTACTTTACAAGATACTTTTATTATTTCAATATAATCCAAATAAAGAAAAAATCAAAGTCTATGTAATAAAATAATAATCTCAAATTAAAGTTGAGAGTAAACTATAAACCAACTGGTTCAACATAAAATGAAACACATACGACTACCTCGTCAATAAGAAACTAAAACGTATAAGTTTTCTTGTATAATATAAAGTTTCAACACTTATAAGTGTTCTTGTATAATATAAAGTTTCAACTTCAAAATAATTTCTTTCTAAATTTTCAAGCGACTTTTGAACACGTTTTCTCGAACGTTTTCTTGCTCTTGTAATCTAACTCTTCTCGGTAGCTTCTGTGTCTAACCAAAAAGTTTAATTACTTAATTAGTCATATAATATTTGAAATTTTAAATTAAAAAATAGTATTATATTAGGTTTTTTTTGTGCGCTTATTCTTTTTGTGGCTGTATTATAATTATCTTAGCAATATAATAAATATGGATCTAAGTAGGATCTAATTAGGGTTTAACTATGATAGGGTCTAATTAGTGGGTCTATGGGTAGGGTCTGGGTCTGAGTTTATATAGACCCTATCCATGTCCGAACCCTATCTAAATCAATAGACTCAAACCCAAACTCTACCCAAGACCCATAGACCCTAAGATTCACAGGGTAGGGTAAGGGTCTGATCCACTGGGTCTGGGTCTTTTTGCCATCCCTAGTTGGTGTTGTAGAAACTATCCGATACTCCTACAAAAAAAATTACTTAGCATGTGAATATTTTTTTAGTTTGACTAATTTAAATTTGAATGAATACAATTCATAAACGGTGATATTTTTTAATAAATATTTAATACTATTATACTCTTATGTATTACCTAATTAAGTTCAAAAAATTCAGATGCCTTTTAAGTTTTAAACGAAGTTTGTGCGGTTGGCTTTAGATCGTGGACGCACAAAAGCCAAGCGGTGCGTGGACCAAAAATCTGGTCATTTTTTGGGGCGATATTATTTAAAGCGTTAAAATTGTTTCTCAATCTATTGAAAATAAAAAATTGTCGCATCCTGCTTTTCAACTCCGAACTGTGATATTTCATTCCACGTGAATCAGGACCGTAAAAGATAAGCCTAACATCTTTTCAAAGTTATGGTTCTTCAAGTCATGGATCCGATTTAAAGAAATATTTTAATAATAATATTTTTACATTTGTTAATATGAAAATAAATTATTTTAATTAAATTAAATTTATTTTAATATTCGAATGAATTCGCAACTACAAGCAGACATTCAATATACAAGACAATGGGAAACAAAGATACGGACTAATTTCGGACAATGACTTTGCACAAAGCCACGTGACACTCTCGGGTTCAAAATGCCGTCGTAAATTTACGACACTGAGAAAGCAGAAACAGCAAACTCTGATCTGAATCTGACATAGGTGGGTTTTTTTTCCGTTCGGTGTTACTATTCATCAATTTTTGTGAAAAAGGAGTTAGATTTTAAAGTATTGCAGGAGTGGTGTCCACATGGCAAAATCGGAAAAAAAAAGTCGGGTCTTGGTCCAAGATCCAACTTTTTCTTCCGGATACCAAGATTGACTTTTTAAGTCGGATGACAAGATCTGACAAGTTAAGTCGGATGACTAAGATCCGAGTTAAAATGTCGGATGTTGGTAAAATAGACATACATGCATGTTTGGCTTGGTGGTCAAGAGCCGGATGTTTTATTTCTAGGTCATTAGTTTGATTCTCACTACCAACAATTTTTTTTGCAATTACTATATAACATAAATATTATATTAAATAAATTGAATTGTAATAACTAGACAATGAAATCTTTGATAGCCTATTTGGTTTAAGTTGTGATCCATGAACTTAAGATCATAGGTTAAATACTTGAGTTTGCCAATTTTTTATCGTATACTAATATTTTAACAATATTTTATTCTACTAATTTTCATAAACACAATTTCAAAAAAATTATACTCTTCAAACAAAATAGTTTTATAAATAAATTGTCAAACTCAAATATTGAACCTATGAACTTAAATTCATGGATCACAACTTAAACTAAATTGACTATCAAGAATTCATTTTCTAGTTATTACAATTCAATTTATTTAATATAATATTTATGTTATATAGTAATTGCAAAAATAAATTCAAAAAATTTATACCCGTCAAACAAAATAGTTTTATAAAAAAAATTATCAACCTCAAGTATTGAATCTATGACCTTAAATTCATGGATCACAACTTAAAAAAAATTGACTATCAAGAATTCATTGTCTAATTTTTACAATTCAATTTATTTAATATAATATTTATGTTATATAGTAATTGCAAAAAAAATTCAAAAAATTTATACCTGTCAAACAAAATAGTTTTATTAAAAAAATTGTCAAACTCAAGTATTGAACCTATGACCTTAAATTCATGGATCGCAAATTAAACCAAATATGCCATCAAGAATTCATTGTCTAGTTATTACAATTCAATTAATTTAATATAATATTTATGTTATATAGTAATTGCAAAAAAAAATTGTTGGAGTGAGAATCAAACTAATGACCTAGAAGTAAAACATCTCGTTCTTGACCACCAAGCCAAATGCGCGTGTGTGTCTATTTTACCAACATCCGACATTTTAACTCGGATCTTGGTCATCCGACTTAAAAAGTCAGATCTTAGTATCCGGAAGAAAAAGTCGGATCTTGGATCAAGATCCAACCTTTTTTTTCCGATTTTGTCACGTAAACACCACTCCTGCAATACTTTAAAATTGGACTCATTTTAAAAAATTGGTGAATAGTAACACCAAACACAAAAAAAAAAACCCCATATAGGTACCGAAAAAGAGATCTAGGGGCTCTTCGACTGTTGCCACGTGAATATGCTTTTTGTCCATATGCTTTATGTATTAATTGATAGAACTTGTTATTCCATGATCAATTAATCATTTGAATCGATATTTTTTTAATATTGAAAAAATAGTTTGACATTGACGTATTTATTGAAACTTTTTACTTAAATGAGAACAACTTTATCAATAGTTGGTCTGGTTAATGTTTTGTTCATATGTTATATTATTATTAAGATTTTAATATAATATTCTAGAAAACATAAAAATGGAAAACATAACATATTTCTAATACATTTAGGTTATTTTAAGTAATTTAAAAGTTAGGTTATCATCATAGACTTTTCATTGGATTCAAATTGGCCACTCTAAATTATCCCTCGAAAAAATCCTAAAATAACAAAAAGGCGGCTTGGAGGCGATTTTGAGAGTCTAAATCTTGCACCACTTTCGGGAGGACCGCCAGCGTCGCTCTGCCGCCGGTGACCATGGCGGGGCACCCATCTGCTACGAAGAGGGCTGGCCTCCCTCCCATGCTATGCTTTTGACCGGATTAGGCCGTTCAAGTGCGGGGCTCTTCTCCGCAATTTCTTCTCCACCAGCCACCGTTCCGGTGGCCTCTCTAGCAGCGCCTTCTGGTTATCCCTCCGGGGGTTGCCAGACGACATCGATCTCAACAGACCCTTCCTTACAGGGGCTGCCTCTCCTCCTCCCTTAGTTCCACGTGGACTCCGATCCTCAATCGCCTCTCCTCCAGCTTCTCCTCGTTCCTCCTTTTTCGTGGCTCGTGGTCACCCTTCACAGGCACCACTTCCTGTTGGGTGGGATGACGAGGGTTTTGGCGGCTGTTGATGTTCGTGATCGGACCATTCCAGCGATCCTAGGGTTGGCAGTTTTTCCTCTTGGGGCAGCGGGAAGCCTCCTTCCTGGTGGGCCGCGTGCTTCCTTTTTATTGGGCCGAGAGTATTTCTTTTGATGCAGGCCAATTTTGATGGTTTTACATGGGCGAAGGATCTGATTTTGTATCTAGTGGGCCTTAACATTTGGGCCGAGTGAGTTTCTTTGAATCAGGCCTGCTTCGATGGATATGACTCTCACAAGTCACATGGGCGAAGGTTCTAGTTTAAGATCTATTCTTGACCACCCGACTTGTGGATGTGCTTGGATGGAGTTCTCGATATTGCAGTAGGTCAACCTTTATGGTTGTCCGTTTAGGCCATGGGCTTCGATTAACATCTATTTTTAATCACCCGGCTTGTGGGTGTGCTCGAATAGAGTATCTTGTTATGGTAGCGAGTCAGCCTCTATGGTTGCCCGTTTAGGCCTTATTTTTTTTTCTTTCCTTTCTCTCTTTTCTCATCCCCTCTGTAATTTTCTTCTTCTTATTAATAAAGTTCTTAATTAGTAAAAAATATATATTTCTAATACATTGAACTCTTATTATTTTGACACAATTACCTGCCAATTTGTCAACTCTCCTTCTCATGACATAAAGGAAGAGAACAAATACAACTGACTAAAATAATATGACAGAACGATCATCGCCTATGTATATTGTGACTCATCTTTACCCTAAAATATATAAAAGTATCAAGTATGTCAATTCAAATTAATTCCCCTTTTTAATTTCCTTGTATGCGTATGTTTTAGTTAAGATCATCTAGTACCGGACCGCGTCGCATGTGGGTACGTTCACAATCAACAAGTAGGTACTAGGCCTTACTTGGAAGAGTAGGGATACTCTGCTCGTACCGGAAAAAATTGCTGGGGTCAACGGCGGTCTTCACCTTAACAAGCCGGTCAAAATTACCATTAAAGTACTTCAATCCATAAACACTCGCTTCCTCGTAATCATCCTTCCCCGGCTCCATAATCCCAAGATCCACATCCCTGTAATTCAAGTACGCGCTCCTCGGATTCTGCGAAACAAACGGCGTCATGAAGCTGTACAGCTTCCTAATCTGTGTCACGTACTCCTTGTCCGCGTCCCTGCCGGGGTCCTCCCAATTCACCGAGTACTGAACTTTGAATAGGTTCCCCGCCCTGTGGGGGAACGGAACGGCAGAGGACTGAATCTCGTACATTCTCCCGCCATACGCGTTGAAAACCAACTCCGTATTGCCTATCTCGATCATCTTGTTAAAAATCGAGTTCAAACTTTCCTTCGAGATTGGTTTCTGGACGTAGTCCGATTTTCTCTTGAAAAATTTGGCATGGTCCAGATTCCGGTCGAGGAGCACCTCGATCGGGGTAGTTCCATTTTGGCTATCCCACCAGAGGGTAGACCGTATCCAACTCATCTCCATGCAGTCTGTCTTGTTTAGACCTAGCGACGGGAGCTCCTTACCCAAAATCTCAACTACGGCATCGCTCCCACCGAGGTAAAGCGCAGTAACGGAAACCCTAACCGTTCTCTGGCCTTTGGCCTTCTTGGAGGTCAGCGGCTGGATCATCATCCTCATGAAGAGGTCGTCGGTGGTTGCGGGAGCGACGCTCTGCCATTTGTAGACCATCTCGATGGCGTTGTCATCCATGTACTGATCCACTCGGAACACGGTCACCGTCTCCGGCACGTCGACGAGGCTGATCTTATAGGCAACGACGACGCCGAAGCTCGCGCCGCCGCCACCTCTGATCGCCCAGAAGAAATCCTCCCCCATTCCCGCCCTGTCCAGAAGCTTCCCATTGACGTCCACCACCTATAAGTACAATTTTATCAACAACTCAGAGACGAATACACATAAATGCCGACGCAAAGCACAAACACAATTGCCAAGGGTACCTGTTCCAATGATTTTACATAAGTTTAGGATTTAATTATTGACCGCTATAATATAAGTGTAAAATACAAAGACAGTACTCCAAAAAAGCTTTATTTGTTTTGCAGGGTGGATCATCCAAATTCCAAACAACAATGTATTAAGATATCATGTGGTTACAATTGTATACAATATAAAATCTTAAAACATAATTTATAATGTCTACATGCAACCTACAATAACACGGACAAATGAATTTGTCCGTGTAATTTGTATATTATTTCTTCTAGGGTCAATAAAAATGTTACTTTGTGATAATTTTTTAAAAAAATCAATAATGAATTTGAAATAAATTTTGCGGAAAGTTTATTTCATTTTATTTTAATACTATTTTTTTTTCTTTTAGACGCAAGAAATTATTTTCCCGACAAATTCTCTCGAGTAATCAATTTTCCGCGCTAAACAAAGAGAGCATAAGATAGATAACCAAAACCTCACCTGAGCGTCGATAACGTTGTCCACCGACAGGCCGTACTTCCTCAGCATATTACCGTACCCTCCGCCGCTGAGGTGGCCGCCGACGCAGGCCGTCGGGCAAACCCCCGCCGGAAACCCAAGCACCTCCGACTCCTTCCATATCCCATAATAGAGCTCGCCCAGCGTCGCCCCGGCCTGGACCCACGCCGTCTTGGACGCCATGTCAACACTAATCCCCCTAATGCCAAACATATCCAACACGAAAAACGGCGCGTCGGAGACGTAGGACAGCCCATCGAAGTCATGGCCGCCGCTTCGGATCTTGAGACGGTACCCGGGAGCGGTCAGCTGCGCGCAGAGGACAACGGCCTGGACGTGCGGGACCCGCGCGGCGGCCACGATGACGAGGGGC
Source organism: Hypericum androsaemum (assembly GCA_963995505.1). Taxonomy (NCBI): domain Eukaryota; kingdom Viridiplantae; phylum Streptophyta; class Magnoliopsida; order Malpighiales; family Hypericaceae; genus Hypericum; species Hypericum androsaemum. Next base: position 641,435 of record OZ023199.1, read on the forward strand.
TTCGGGGAAGCGGTGGTGTTGAAGCGGGCGTTGCGGATGTAGGCTCGGAGGGTGGAGGAGTAGGAGGAGGCGTTGGTCTTGGAGAAGTAGATGAGGTCGCCGACGTTGTCGACTGGGTCAGTGTTGGATTCCATGCAGGAGAGGAATGCCTTGTACGTCGACGTTTCGTCGTCCGCGAAGGCGAGGAGGAGAGGGTTCGTAAGGAGGTGGAAGAGGAGGATTAGGGATAGTAGGAAGGGAGGGGGCGGTTTCGCCATTTTTGTGTTGTTTTTTTCTTGTTATGTTTAGGGGTTAAGGTGTTAAGTTATGGTTTTGTTTGTGTGTAATGGATTTGTGGGTTTTATCGTGGGATTCTAATTGGGGTGGTCAATACAAGGGGAGTTGTTTTATTTGTTCCTTTGCCGGACAGCGATCCATTTCATTTTTCGAATTTCGGTTCGGTTGATTTCATCTGTCTGACTGAAATATTTTTAGTTATATGATAATATTTTCTTAGAGTAATTATATAATAATAATTTTATTGAATTAATATAAATTATTTTTCGTTGCGAGGGGTTTTGCTGCGGATTTGTCGACTACAAGAATGGTGCTCGAGTTGGTTTCTGGCAGTGATGCCAAGGAAATCCAAGATTGGGTTGAAATTTGAAGATGCCTAATATCAAGGCTTCAGTAACCTCGTCCATCTGGGTACACAATGTAAGGCCTCAGTAAGCTATTCTTGCTTGTGCATATTGATTATAGTAGTTTCCTGAAGATTTTTCTTGAGATATTTTGCAAATTGTTTTGCGTTTAACTATTATTTTCAGGTTTTGGTTAGGGTTCATTTTTCGATTCTTTTTCTTCAGGAATTTTTTTGATTTTTTTTTGGGCAATAAAAAGTCCGTTCATTTGAAACGGAAGAAGGTTCCTCAGTCCTCCTCTAGAACTTGGAAATGTGAGTTCATCCAAAGTTTGTTCTCTTCCCAAGAACAGCAAACCTAAAGCTAATACGGTGACATTCCAAAAAATGAACTTGCATGGTCAAAATAACCATATCTTTCTTCTCTAGCTTCTACTTCTAAATTCTGCGAAATTGCAACAACTCCAAAGATCGGATTTTTTTCGGAGCGAGCGGCAAAAAAAATACTCTTCCAACTGTTGCTAATTTGAATACAAGGAATCTAGCACCCTCTCTTATATGTAGCATATTGCTTTGTTCAGTCTTGCATACTTTATTTCTATGGCTCACGTGCCACAGTTACTTGGTTTTCACATTGCCTAGGTTTTAATTTTCAATATGAAGGTTTCGGGTGGAAGCACTCTTAGGGTCTTTGTTGAGAAATAAGATCGAAACGAGTAAAACACGAGACACAAGAATTACGTGGAAACCCCAAGACGGGGAGAAAACCACGGGCAAAGGAGAATCGTCCACTATGCGAGTCCAATTGGTTACAAGGCCTCCGTGACGGTTCTCTCTACCTCACAACTCTCAACTAGTACAAATAAGACCTAGGCATAGGCCGTATATATATAGGAGACTAGTACTCTATTCTGATCAGGAAATAGAGTCCTACTCTAATTAGGAATTTGGAACAATCCCTAACAAATCTCCACCTTGGACCAAATTCTATGACTCCAACATCAACGCTGCTCCACCTTCACCACCAGCCCCTAAGGGCAATCATCATCAAGCACGAACACTTACTAAGTCCAAGCAATGCTCGAACTTAGCACCAGAAAGCAGCTTCGTCAACATGTCTGCAGGGTTGTCCTTGGTACCCACCTTGCTCACAATAATATCACCTTGAGCAACATGCTCCCGAATGAAGTGGTACCTCACATTAATGTGCTTTGTCCTCTCATGATACATAGCATCCCTCGTGAGATGAATAGCACTTTGACTATCACAGTACACTGTACTGACCTGCAGCTTCTCACAGATTTCACTGAAGAAACCTTTCAACCAGATAGCCTCCTTCACACCTTCAGTTATAGCCATGTACTCCGCCTCAGTGGTAGACAATGCCACTGTGGCCTGTAGACAAGCTCTCCAACTGATAGCGCATCCTCCAAGAGTGAAGACATATCCAGACAAGGATCTGAACTTATCAAGATCTCCAGCATAATCTGAATCAACGAAACCAACAACTCCATCACTGGTGCGTCCAAACTGTAGACACACGCCCTTGGTACCCTTCAAGTACCTCATGATCCACTCCATTGCTCTCCAATGACCTTCTCCAGGATTTGCCATAAACCTGCTAACGACACTCACAGCATAGGCCAAATTCGGGCGTGTGCAAACCATAGCATACATCAGAGAACCAACAGCATTGGAGTATGGAACACCAGACATGTAATCGACCTCAGCAACTGACTGTGGAGATAAGGCAGACGAAAGCTGAAAATGTGTACCAAGAGGAGTACTCACAGGATTACCAGTCACATCAAACCTGTCAAGTACCTTTTCAATGTAACTCTCTTGGCTCAGAAATAATTTCCTTGCTCCTCTATCTCTGGCAATCTCCATACCAAGAATCTTCTTAGCAGGACCCAAATCTTTCATCTCAAACTCGCTACTCAACAGAGCTTTAAGCTTCATCACCTCGCCTTTGTCACTGGCATCAATTAACATATCATCCACATACAGGAGCAAATACACTTGGGAACCGTTGCGTAGCCTTTTCAGGTAAACACAACTATCATAATTGCTCCTCTCATAACCATGAGAAATCATAAAAGAATCAAACCTTTTATACCACTGCCTCGGAGACTGCTTAAGGCCATACAGGGACTTCTTCAACAAGCACACATGGTCTTCTTTGCCTTCAACATGAAAACTCTCAGGCTGTGCCATATAAATCCGCTCCTCAAGCTCTCCATTCAAGAAAGCTGTCTTCACATCAAGCTGTTCAAGCTCCAAATCCTGCATAGCGACAATACCAAGAAGAGAACGAATCGAGGTATGCTTCACAACTGGTGAAAATACCTCATTAAAGTCCACACCAGGAATCTGACTATATCCTCTAGCCACTAGCCTAGCCTTGTATCTAGGCTCTTCAGCTCCAGGTATAGCATCCTTCTTCTTGAATACCCACTTGCAGCTGACAACCTTCTTATCCTTAGGCAGCTTAGTAATCTCCCAAGTCTTATTCTTGTGAAGAGATTCCATCTCTTCCTCCATAGCAACCAACCATCTAGCAGAGTCTTTCGACTTCACAGCATCTGAGTAACTAGACGGTTCTTCACAGCTATCAACTTCTTTTGCCACATTCAGGGAAAAAGCAACAATATCAGCCTCACCCAACTTCTGTGGAGGCCTGATAATTCTTCGGGGCCTGTCTCTAGCAATAGAATACGCTGGCTCCCTCTCAACTGTGCCAACATTCTCAGCTTCATCAGACAACCCACCATGAGTAGGACCATGGCAATCAACATCACGAAAGGAACTCGCTTCTGGATCAGCATCAAACTCCACCTGCACTTTTGACTTTTGTAAGTCCACACTTGGAGCACTCGGAACACCAGGTGAAGAAACATCCTCCCTCTTACTCAGCATGTCTGTCTCTTTGAAAATAACATTCCTACTCAACAAGACCTTAGACAGCTCGGGACACCACAACTTGTATCCCTTCACTCCAGAAGCATAGCCAAGGAAGATACATTTCACAGATCTTGGCTCTAACTTGCCATTATTCACATGAGCATAGGCAGGACACCCAAATATCTTCAAATCAGCATAATTAGGAGGATTTCCAGACCACAATTCTTCAGGTACCTTGCCATCAAGTGATGCATGAGGTGAACGATTGACAAGGTGACAGGCAGTGGAAGCAGCTTCAGCCCAAAACGACTTAGGCAAACTAGCATTTGACAGCATACAACGAACTTTCTCCAACAAAGTTCTGTTCATTCTTTCAGCAACTCCATTCTGTTGAGGTGTACCAGGGATTGTCTTATGCCTGAAAATACCCTCATTCTTGCAGAACTCATCAAACCAACTAGAGCAAAACTCCAATCCATTGTCCGTGCGGAGATGCTTGACATCTCTCCCAGTCTGCTTCTCAATCATAGTCTTCCACTGCTTGAAAGTGACAAAGATATGATCCTTGCTCTTCAAGAAGAACGCCCACACCTTCCTCGAATAATCATTAATGATAGTCAGCATATACTTGGAACCATTCTTTGTTGCAACTTGAGACGGTCCCCAAAGATCAAAATGAACATAGTCAAGTTTCCCCTTTGTAGTGTGCACACTTTTCTGAAAACTGACTTTCTTCTGCTTGCCAAACACACAGTGCTCACAAAATTCCAGCTTCCCAATACCCTGTCCACATAATAATCCTCTCCTATTCAGCTCGGTCATGCCTTTCTCACTCATGTGACCAAGTCGCATATGCCACAATGAGGTATTCTCAGAATCTGTCAACGAGCCAGATGCAGCAGCAGCAGTCCCTGTAACTGTAGAACCCTGCAAAACGTACAGATTTCCAACCTCCTTTTTGGCTTTCATATGCACTAATGAGTTCTTACTCACACGAAGAACTCCACCTTCTCCGGTATACTTGTACCCCAATGTATCAAGAGTACTCAACAAAATCAAGTTCCGCTTCAAATCAGGGATATGCCTCACATTCGTCAAGGTTCGAATGACACCATCATGCATCTTGATCTTCACTGTGCCAATACTAACAACTTTGCAGACAAAATTATTTCCCATGAGAACATTACCCTCCGCACGTTCATATGTTGAAAACCAGTCCCGGATAGGACACATATGAAACTTACAAGCAGAATCAAGGACCCATACAGCATCAACTTTAGACTTCCCATCAATCACAGACAAAAGGTCTCCATCAGATTCTTCTTTCTGAGTAGTGGTGGCAACACTAGCACTGCCGCTATCAGAACTTTCTCCTTTCGGAGCACTGGACTTTTCGCCCTTCTTCTTGTTCTTCAACTCCGGACAGAACCATTTAATATGCCCAACCTTATGACAATTGAAACAAGTCTTATCCTTGTGCCTTGACCTTGATTTGCTTATGCTCTTCTTCCTCGAACCAGACTTAGCATTCCTCTCCTCAGACCTCCCTCTCACGACCAAGCCAGTCCCTTGGCTATTTTCAGAGGAACTCACAGTGTGCTTATCAATTCTCTCTTTCTCCAAGAGCGAATCATGAACATTATCCCAACTCAGAGTATCATGGCTGAACAACAGAGTATCTCTGAATTGCTGATAAGAAGCAGGCAACGAGCACAATAACAATAAAGCAAGATCTTCATCATCATATTTCACATCCAGAGTTCTAAGATCAGCCACTATATCCTTAAATTCATTAAGGTGGTCATGAACAGACTTATCTTCTTGCATCCGGATAGAAAACAGTCGTTGCTTCAAGCACAGTTTGTTGGTCAAACTCTTGGGCATGCACAACTTTTCAAGCTTTGCCCATAATGAGGAAGCGGTTGTCTCCTTCAACACGTCCCGCAAAATATCATCTGACAGATGCAACTGGATCTGACTCACAGCCTTACGGTTCTTTGACGCCTTCATCGCAGCATCCCAACTCGAAGGCATCGACTTTTCATCAAGTAGAGTCTCATCCAGCTCTAAATGTGTCAGAATAGCGCGCATCTTGACCTGCCACAAGGAAAAATTAGTTTTCCTCGTCAACTGAGGAATCTCGTACTTCATCGAAGTCATCCTGAAACAACTCGAACCAAGAAAACTGCTCAAAACAGGTTAGAAAACATAAAAATTAGTCAAATCAGTTGACTTTCGGTCAACCAGTCAAACCGTTGACCAAGTCAACTCGGGAATAGTTTTTTTTTCTCTCTCTCCCCGTTTTCCTTCCTCCGCCGTCGATCTTCTCCCCTCTTCGCGGCGGCCGGAGGAACGACGGCGAGCTCTCTCTCTCTCCTCTCCACCGATCTCTCTCTCTCCTCTCCACCAAGCTCTCTCTCTCTCCTCGCTCTCGGCGGTTTCTCTCCCCGACACCGAGCTTCTCTTCAACAGCGGGCGGTGGTCACCTCCTCTAGGCGACGGCGAGGACACGAGCGGCGGGCTGGACTCGGGCGATGGTCGGCGGTGGTGGCTGGCGGCTCCAAGGGTTTCGAAACCCTAAATCCCGATTTTCCCCAAATCGGATAACTGTTCATGGAATTTTTTTTTCCGTGTCAAATACTTGTATACTCAGATCCGGCTCTGATACCAATTGTTGAGAAATAAGATCGAAACGAGTAAAACACGAGACACAAGAATTACGTGGAAACCCCAAGACGGGGAGAAAACCACGGGCAAAGGAGAGTCGTCCACTATGCGAGTCCAATTGGTTACAAGGCCTCCGTGAGGGTTCTCTCTACCTCACAACTCTCAACTAGTACAAATAAGACCTAGGCATAGGCCGTATATATATAGGAGACTAGTACTCTATTCTGATCAGGAAATAGAGTCCTACTCTAATTAGGAATTTGGAACAATCCCTAACAGTTTTTGATAAATTCCGATTCTAGTTCTAAACTCTGCTATGGATTTGTGCAGGCCCAGGTACAACCAGCTACAAATACAAATCAGACGAGAGGATCTTCTACCTATCTTTGGCAAGCTCCAGCTGCAGGGGAGCCAACTTTCAACTGCGATGCATCATTGAGTCAGAACTGTTCTCCCTCCGGACTCGCACCCGTTGCTTGAAATTCTGAAAGCCTCATCATTAAGTCCAACATAAGCCGGACTGTCAGCCATTCGAATATCGATGAAGATCATTCAAGACAAATTTATGGATGTTCCTACTCATTTGCAAACAGATTGCAGAACTGCCGCGGTCTTTCTGATGGATCATTTTCCCTCCACTGATTAGCAAGTCGAATCCCTTGGTAAGGAACTCGGACTCAATCTGTCAAAGCTACCTTCATGTAAGCCATGTTGTATTCCTAGGAAGCAAAATCTTGGAGCCAATTGGCTTTGTAAACACTTTACGCCTGGCACAATTCCAAAGGAATGTATCTCCGATCATTTTTTAAAGCTTGATACTTTATCATACTCGAATTTGCCAACTTAATTATATAGAGAAAAGTTTACTTTAATTATCATGTGCTTTGAACCTTTTTAACTTAGGTGGTAAATGGTTTAAAATATATCAAATAATATTTGAGGTCTGACGTTTTGACATTTAGTGACATAGGCAACCTCTTCTATGCTAACGAGTTAACTAGTTTGTCACATCAACCTGGATCATCACGTGGATTAACACATTTGCCTATGTGGTTGTTGACGTGCCATCAGATTTTTAACCATGTACTAAATTGAGCTCTGAATTTTTTAGAAATATTGAAAAATTAATGAAAAAGTTTGATTTAGTACAAAGTTAAAAATTCGAAATTACATGTCAACAGCCACGTGGGTGAAGTTGTAGTCCAAACGGCAACTCGGTTTGATGTGTCACGCTAGTTAATCGGGCATCATGAGAGAGGGTTCTGGGTCACTAAAATATCAAACTTTAAACCTCATATACTAGTTTGGTGTGTTTTAAGTCACATACCAAAAATACTCAAACCACATTAAGTCCACAAAGGACGTGGTCGTCGACGAGGAGAGCCCGGGGGTAGTGGAGGAGGAGACAGAGCAAAAAACTTCTAATCTTGGATGATTTTCATTGCAGAGATGATTGTTACATTTATACAGCGTAAATGATTCTAGCTCTTATGGAAATCTGTACTAATTTGGTAATACAATATTTGCAATATATTTACAGTTATGAGGCATGATCTTCAGAGGTCAATGATGGGCGCATATCATGGGATCTGATATACCAGAGATACATGCTGACAATGAAGGTAAGCAAGGCTGGCAGAATCCTTTGCTCATTACTCCCCCGCAAGCGAATGATCCTCGACCATGAGCTTGGAATGAAGCTACTGGAAGCGGGCTCGTGGAAGTGGTTTTGTAAGGACATTAGCAACTTGGTCATGACCAGAGATGAAGCAAACATGAAGTGATCCGGCAGCCACCTTTTCGCGCACAAAATGGAAGTCTATTTCCATGTGCTTTGAGCGAGCGTGGAACACCGGGTTGGCTGATAGGTATGTTGCACTCAGGTTGTCACACCATACCACCGGTGGGGAGCGGCACAGAAGACAGATCTCGTGAAGGAGGGATTGAAGCCATACCACTTCAGAGGCCACAGTTGCAAGGGCACGGTACTCAGCTTCAGTCGATGAGCGGGATACTGCTCGTTGCTTGCGTGAGGACCAAGAGATCAAGTTGGGTCCAAGGTAGACAGCGTACCCCATCGTTGAGCGACGATCTTTAGGGCAGCTGGCCCAATCTGCGTCACTGTACCCGGATAGAGAATGGTTTCTTGATGGCTGCAGCAATAGACCATGAGATTTGGTTCCTTGCAGGTACCGAAGTATACGTTTGACACGGCTCCAGTGAACAGGTGTTGGAGCATGCATGTACTGGGATGCTCGGCCCACAGCGAAGGCTATTTCAGGATGAGTGACACTCAAATATTGTAGGCTTCCCACAATTTGTCGATATAGGACGCTATCACAGTCCACATCTTTCTTGGATCCATTATCTGATACAGCAGCAGGTGTAGTCATAGTGTTGCAGTCCATCATTTTTGCCTTGTTCAAAATCTCTGTAATGTACTTACTTTGTGTAAGGAATAATCCTCTTGGCATTTTGCACACTTGAATGCCCAAGAAAAAGGACAGGAGTCCCAAGTCTTTAACTGCAAATCTGTCTTGGAGAAATTGTAGCAGACGTTGAAGTAGAATTGAATTGCTTCCGGTGACAAGAATATCATCAACATAGACCAGCACATACATGTATAGAGGCCCTTGAACATAGTAGAACAAAGAGTGATCCGTCTTGGATCCAATGAATCCAAACTCGTACAACGCGGCCCTTAAACAATGAAACCAGGCCCTTGGTGCTTGTTTGAGTCCATACAACGATTTTTGCAGCTTGCACACATAATTTGGATACTTCGGATGAGTCCAATGCCAAGTACAAATAACATAGAGGGGGATTGTGGTGTAATGATTGAGGAGGTTTCGCCCTCCCAAGATACAAGTCAGGTATTTTCAGGCCCGATTATAATAGAGCCGTTGACGCCAGCTTCACATGTGACTGACTCTTCGGGTTCTAAGCCTAGGTCAGCATCGGGCAAGAAAAAGGGGCGCAAGAATGGCCCTTCCTCGGCTGAGTTATTGGCATCACTGTCTCCTGAGGATTTGGCAATGGCTGAGGCTAGGAGGGCAGCATATGTTGCAGCGGGCGGGATTTTACCTACTCGCTCATTCGGTTTAAAGGGCTCCAAGCATAAGGGTTTGAAGCCGGGTTTCTTTGGCAAGGGAACCCCAATAATACAGGGACCGTCCCCATCTATTTTGGGCAGCGCCTCTGCTTTACCTACTATAGATCCCATGCCTATCCCAGGTCAAGAGGGCAATGGGGTTGTTATTTTTTCTGACAACGATGATCTTCCGGACTCGTTGAAGTTCATGTGTTCAATTACGAAGAAGATGAAGAACAATTGGGCGGACGAGGCGGATTCACAGACGGACCTGGAGGACTCCCATCTACCACCTGCCAAGAACACTCGCTTTCAAGCGAGGAAGAAGACTGGGACTACCTATGCCAGTAAGGATCTACGTTGGCTGGAGTATGAGGTAGACTTTTGATGCGCCGCGGCTGATTTATCATCCTGGACTACCTGTGTTGTGGGTACCCCTACACATCTTCCTCCAACTTGTCCCCGCGGGCTAGGAAGAGGGACGCGAAGAAATAGAAGAAATGATCGCTTTAGATCATTGGTTCCTTCATCGGCCTCGCTATCCCTCAAGTTAGTAGGGTCGAGTTCTTCTTTATGGCGATAGGCTTGCTGTTTTGCGGTTTCCTATTCGGCCTGTGTGTTTGGCTTCTTTTCTGTTTCTTTTTCCCCTTCTTGTAACTTTTTTGTTTCTTTGAGTAATAAAGTTTTTTTTCGCCAAAAAAAAAACTACAATTCCTTGGCAAGTAAGCAACCACCATTAATGGATCACCATGTGAAGGTTAAATCGCTCTGCGATGAGGCCGTAGTGGACGGTGGAGCCGAGAGCGATTCAAGCTCTGACATGTTTGAACTGCAAAATTACAACCTGGGTTTGGATGTTTACTCTTTAAAGCTGCCTGCCTGTTTACGAGACAACGCGTATCGATAGAATCAAAAGACAAGAGTGCCTCCAGTTATTTCTTAATTTTTAATTATCTGTTTGGGTTTGTGTATTAATGTCGGATAGTACTCTCTAATATGTGAAGGTAGTCCAAGAATTTGTGATCACTTAATTATATTTATGAGTGTCTCCATCGGATTAATTAAGTTGTAACGTGATGATGTTTTATGAATTGATCTATGAATAATTTGATCACGTAGATACCCCGTCCCAATTGGCCAATCGATTATCCCTAGAAATTAAATATGTGAAACTGTAAGCAGAATTAATAAAGTATATGCCAGATGGGAGAGCCCCATCCCAATGAACTGATTATACACGCACCAAGTTACACCTAAATTCAATGAATGATATATCTACTAGGAAACTAATAATGATTTCACAGATATGCTTTGTTTTTTTTATTACTAACAAATATCTAAATATTTACTAGACTGAATAATGCACATTCGAGTCGGTTTAGATCTTTATAATGTGACAAAGTTATCTAACAAATATATTGTAAAAAAATTTCGTCTGAGACTTCTTAATTAACTTAAAATAATCTTATCACCATTTCATTTAAGCTACTATTTTTTTTGGTTCACAATATCAAGTATTTAATACTAATATATTTCTAAGAATTTGAACTCGAGATCGGGTTAACCTAAAATAATTCTTACCGGGTTCGTAGGTAGGTATTTAAGCTACTATTGGTCACATTACATGCATGCTTTGCTGAATTGCGTAGACTGTAGAACCCGCAAGTTTGGGCTAAATTGGAAATCGGGAAAAGTTTTGAGGACTCAAATGCAAATCAACAAGTTTGGAAAAAACAGAATGAGAATCGCCGGAACACCTCTACTGCTTGTCCAAACTAGCTGCACTTTCTAGGGGGTTTCCGGTACTTGGAGATGCTACGCTTCAGAATTAATAATAAGCTCACCGTCGTCTCCTCTTCTTCTTCTTTCCGCTCCGTTTCGACCAGTGCCCCGAGTGGTTCGAAGCGGGGGAAGAAGACAACGGCCTCCTCCGAGTTTAGGAATCTCCAAGAGGCGTTGTCCCGGTTCGACCAGCTGGTCAGTACCCGACCCCTCCCATCTGTACTCCTCTTCTGCCGCCTCCTCTCCGCCGTCGCCAAGCTCAACCACCACTCCGCCGTCGTGTCCCTCTCCAGAAAGCTCCGCCTTTTAGGTCTCCCACAGGATCCCTACACCCTCAACATCCTGCTTGGTTCCCTCTCCCGCTTGCCCGGTGGGGTCAGGTTCGGCTTCTCCATTCTGGGTCTGTTTTTTAAGGCGGGTTATGCTCCCGACGTGTTTACTTTCAGTCGTCTGATCAATGGGCTTATCTTGGACGGCAATGTGGGCAGTGCGCTTAAGCTGTTTGATAAAATGACCGAGAGGGGGTATCAGCCTGATGTAGTTACCTATGGCACGGTTTTGAAAGGGTTGTGCAAGAATGGCGACACTGGGATGGCCATTAGTTTGTTGAATAGGATGATAGGGTTGGGTTGCGAGCCTGACGTGGTGACATACAATACTATAATGAACGGGCTCTGTGGCAACGGAAAATTTGATGATGCTGTTAAACTGTTCGATGAGATGTCAAAGAGGGGTTGTGAACCTAATGTGGTTAGCTACAGTACCATCATGACTGCTCTGTGCAAAATGGGCAGAGCTGATACTGCTGTTATGTTCCTTCGGAGGATGGGAGAACGTGGCTGCAATGCTGATGTCCGAGCCTATAGCATTGTCATTGATGGCCTTTGTAAAGCCATGCGTGTAACTGAGGCCGTAGATCTTTTATCCGAGATGAAAGGTAAAGAGGTTTTACCTGACGTGTACACTTATAATTCCCTCATCGGTTGCTTTTGTGACTCGGGAAATTGGAAGGGAGCTAAAAGGATTCTAGATGAAATGGTTTCACATCGCATTTTTCCTGATGTTGTCACCTATAGTGTAATTGTAGATGGATTGTGTAAAGAAGGCAAGGTCATAGAGGCTCAAAGTGTTTTTGACACCATGGTTCAGAATAATGTCTTGCCCAATGTAGTCACTTTCAGTATGCTAATTGATGGATACTGTTCGTTAGGTCAAATTGACAAGGCATTAGAGGTGCTGAAGTTGATGATTTCTCATGATTGTATACCTAATATTGTTACATATAGCTCTCTCATCAATGGATATTGCAAGGGCAGAAGAATAGATGAAGCCTTGAAGTTGTTCGAGGAAATAAGTCATCGAGGTCTGAAACCTAATGTTGTTACATGCAACATCATTATTGGTGGCTTGTGCCGCGTTGGAAAAATGGCAGATGCATTGAGACATTTTGAAGCCATGCGAGAATATGGGCCTAACCCTGGCCAGGTTACATTCTTAGTGCTCTTGGAAGGTTTTTTTAAGAATCACCAACTTGCTAATGCTTTGTCATTTTTCAAAGAAATAAAGGACAGTGGTTATGATTCTGATATTATGATTTGTAATGTTCTTTTACATGGTCTGTGCACCCCGGAAACAATTGAAATCGCCAAAGGGCTCTTTTGTTGTCTCTTTGGCCAAAAAGGAGTCACTCTCGATGTTAAGGCGTATACAGTTATGATCAATGGACTTGCTAAAGGGGGAATGCTTGATGAAGCGTACTGGTTGTTCAGTGAGATGGAGCGAGCTGGTTGTTCACCTAATCATGGCACGTATAATGTGCTAATTAGGGGGTTTCTATGCCACAATAAATATTTGAGAGCAATGAAGCTTATTGATGAAATGGTGGCGAGGGGTTTTTCTGCAGATTTGACAACTACAAGGATGGTGCTTGAGTTGGTTGCAAGTAATGATACTAAAGACATTCAATATTGGGTTAAAAGCACTCGTGGTTAGACAACCTTGTTCAGTTATGCAGCAAAATCGAAGATGCCTGAGAACAAGCAATCTTACAAAAAGGTTCATAATTTCTGATGTGATGTTTGTTAAAAATGCTGTTCAGGATCATCTGGATGCACACTTTTAACGTTGGTTCCTGCTTGGGCATGTTTTTAACGTTGGTGTTCCTGAAGAATGAAGATCCTTCTTTTCACACGGCAAAACCTAATTTCTACCTTGATATGATGAGGCCATGTATCTATGAACTTGATTAGGAAGCATGGAAAGCTGAAGAGACTTGATGGTTGTTCTCTAGTTTTTTGCATCCAATGTGATGAAGGGTCTTTGATTGCTAATGAAATACAATGGTTTTGGATGCGGTGCTCTGATTTTTATCTTTCATATTTTCGTAGGCGTTTGCTCTTTCGGCCGACATTGAAGTTCATACACTGGCCAACCCATTGTTGTCGCTGTCTTTGCGAGTAATGCACTTTCTCCCAGTGATCAGAAGTATGCCTTTGTGTGGACAGTAGACGCTGTAGATTTGTCGCAATCATTCTTGTTGTTGTTAGGATCCAAGTCCCAACTATTCAAAAATTGACAAGAATTAAAGAAGAAGGATTGAAGAAAAAGAAGAAACAGTGAAAGAAGAAGAGGAAGAGGGAACAGAGAGAAAAAGGATAGAAAAAGTAAGAATAGAAGTCTATTGAAGAATGTATTGTTACATCTGCGCCTTTTTATACTACTACTAACAGCTATTTGTATCATTCTGAAGAGGGCGTTTGGAAATTCTTGTATCCTCTTTGAACTATTAAATAACTGCACAACAAGAGGGTTGGTTACAGATGAATAACTGGCTTGAGCATGTTATATCAAAATGTCTATAGTTACAGTGTGCATCTAAAGATTCTGCCTACAACCATATGATGATCATAGTTACAGCTAAAATAGCATCAATGTCCTTTTCCGGGGAGTCAAGCTGAGCACACTCTTGACCCTCGTTGCTGTAACTTAATTGATCATTCAAAATTGGTTTCTCTATTGCGTGCAGGATTGCTAAAGAACGGCAACTTCGAGCTGAGCCCGAAGCCGTCGGACCTGAACGGAACACAAGTGCTCAACCGGAATGCGGTCCCGGAATGGGAGATCTCCGGGTTCGTGGAGTACGTAGACGCGGGGCACAAGCAAGGCGACATGCTGCTGGTCGTCCGGGAGGGGGCGTACGCCGTTCGCTTGGGGAATGAGGCTTCGATCAAGCAGCGGATCCACGTGATCAAGGGAATGTACTACTCGTTCACGTTCAGCGCCGCCCAGACTTGCGCCCAGGACGAGCGCCTTAACATGTCCGTGTTGCCGGACTCGGGAGTGTTGCCATGCAGACAATGTATAGCAGCAACGGGTGGATTCGAAGAGAGTCCATACGTACTCCCCAACACATCATGGGGCGTACTAATCCCACCCAACATCGAAGACGACCACTCCTCCCTCCCCGGCTGGACGGTGGATTCCCTTAAAGCCGTCAACTACATAGATCGTCGAGGCCTTCGCGGGGAAGTACACTCTCAAAGTGCCCTACCAGTCCAAAGGCAAAAGAGCTGTGCTTAGGTTTGTTGCTTCTTCGAATAGGATCAAGATTGTGTTCTTTAGTACGTTTTATACCATGAGGAGCGACGATGAGTGCTCGGAACCGAAGACTTACGAAAGAAGAAGAGGAGGAAGAGCTAGTCACGTGGTTGGAGTTTGGAGTAGTTTTAATTTTGGTTCACAATTATATAACGGATAGTGTTCGATTAGCTTGATATAATAATTATATTTATCACAGGGAATAAGGGTTACTGTTTTTGTGGTTAGGTAGGTTTCATATATGATATATGATGATGAAGTTATAGTTTAATTTGTCCCGAATCGAGCTTTTATGGTTTTCTCTGGAGCAAAAAACAATTATGGAGCTAAATTACTTTGGTTCCGCATTTGGTCGTCCGATAGATACTAAAAGGCGAGAAATTTGAGAATCAAACGACGGGCAAAGAAAAATAAAAAAAAATTGTACTTTTTTTTGGTTATATTCAACAGTTATTATTTTGTCATTAAATTCTTGGCAGAGAAAAAAATATTTACTGGTTATACTTTGGACAATCACTCCCCACCAAAATTCCGGACGTCCTCGTATTTTATTATTATTTCAACAATCCAGAGTATAGGCCCACGAGCTATGAAAATGCTAATCTATTTTGGGCCTCTAAATCCCAAATAGACTCCCGAAGCCCAACCCAACCAAGTTCCCAAAAAGGCAAGGTAGGGATTAATCGTCCAGATCATTAGAACCTTCTCCAAATCGAACGGCCAAGATACTCGCGGGAATCCTAAGCCAACCCCAAAGTTTGAAACACGATCCCCAACACCCAAACTCACGTACGTTTTAACAACCAATTGCCTGCCACTGTTAGATCATCCTCTATGTCACCCAGACAACCATCCAATCACGGTTAAGCCTATTCTCGACCACACCAGATCCAGATTTTTTCCAAAACTAAAACTAGTATTTCCTTAAACCCCACGACACGACCCCAGAGGTTTTCCCCGCCTATAAAAGCCGCCTCCTCCAAAATAAATAAAAGCCTCCTCCTCTTCGTCCTTGTTCCTAGCCCTATTTTTTTTTTTTAACCGCGAAGCTCCTAGGATCCTCCACCACCACCGCAACAGAATCTTTCCATGGTATCTCTCTCTTCTCGATTTCGCGTTTCCTGTGTTTAGATCTTGGACTCGATCTGATTCTACGTCGCGTTTTATGTCTTTCTTTTTAGGCGCTGCCGAATCAGCAAACTGTTAACTACCGGAGCTTCAAGCTTGTGATTGTCGGTGACGGTCGTACAGGTACCTCATTCGATCCCCTTTTTTCTTTTCAATTAATCGCTTATTTTGGCATAATTGATTTAGGTTTTTTTTTGGGGTAATTTTTATCTGCTTGGTATCTACTTTGGTTTGGATATATTTTTCAGGGAAAACAGCCTTCGTGAAGAGGCATCTCGTTCGAGAAGAGATACGAGCGTAAGTTGGACCATCTGCTTATTTATTTTTTGGATGGATTTGACGGGGTTGGTTGTCTGATTATGGTGGGTGTTTGGCTTGTAGCAACTAATGAAGTGGATGTCCATCTCCTTGACTTCTTCACCAACTGCGGAAAGATTCGCTTCTAATGCTGGGACACTGCTAGCCAGATTAATTCTCGTGGTCTTAGATATGCATACCAGTGAGTAGTATGGTTGTTTGTTTTGATTTTCCACTCAGCGGCCAGTTGTTGCTAATAAATATTGCTTTTGCAGCATCCATGGTCAATGCGCTATTATCATGTTTGACGTCACTGAAAGGCTGACCTGTAAGAATGCCCCAACTTGTCATAGGGATCAGCATTTGCGGGTAGGTACATACAACAACTAAACTAAATTATTATGAGGAATCCCATCTTGTGCTTGGCTCTTAAATTATTTCTCCTCCTTTATATCCAGGGCCTGTGGGAAGATTCCTATTGTTCTTTGCGGTTGATCTGAAGGAGAACAGGCAAGTGATGGCCAGGAAAGTTACTTTCCACAACAAAAAGAGTAATTTGCCCTACTATGAGATTTCGGCAAAGAGCAACTATAACTTTGAAAAGCCCTTCCTTTATCTTGCCCAGAAACTAGCCGGGTAAAGTTCCATACCATACCTTACCTTGCTTGTTCAACAACTTCATCATGCTTTTGCATTCAGATCAATGATCTATATTTTTACTTTTATCATCTTCTCTCTTTGCTTCAGGGATGCCAAGCTGCATTTTGTTGAGTCTCCTGCTTTGGCTCCTCCCGAGGTCCAAATCGACCTCACCGCACAACCACAGTAAGTTCATCTGCATCCATCCTGGTCTTAATGCGCTCTTCTCTGCAAACACTTTTTTACTTAAATAGTCACATTCTTCTGACACAATCATTTATTGGTACTAATACAGGCACGAAGCTGAGCTTGCTGCCGCTGCCAGTCAACCTCTTCCAGATGACGACGACGATGATGCATTCGAATGAAGATCTCTGAGTGTAGTTTGTTTTCGGAGTGGTGGCTTTATTTTTAGGGTATGGATTGGGCACAGAAAAAGTGATTTTCGTTCCGCACAGAAAAAGAAGAGACAGTGACAAAATGGGAAAAAACCTTTCCCCACGCGTCACTCCCTCCTACGTGCTCCAATACTCTTTTTTTTGTCTTGTTCGTATATTATATTAAAATAAATTAAACTGATATATTATTTAATTTTGTCATGCTGGTCAACACGCCACCGTAATTTAATTGGCAAAAGAGAAGAATGACATAAATTAATGAGAAAAATGGAGATTAGTTCGTGTTGATAAATGTTCACAATAATTTGCATAAAGTTGTCCAGTTTTTAAGTATTCAAGGTTAAGTATTGTTGAGTCCAGTTTAGTGATTGACTCTCAAACTACTATATTTTTCATTCAGAATTACTTGTTCTAATTTTCTTTGGTGAAGTAAGATCAATTTGATATAACACAAAGTTAGGAAATTCAGTCACGAATGTATTTGTGCCATGACAACTGTTGTTTGTGTAAATATTTGTCAAAAGTCTGTTATATTATTTTGTAATTCTATCCACATATCACTAACTCATGGTTTAAAAATGTGTGATCGGGTAATAAATATTCTAAGTGACAAATATTTTTTCCGTTAACTATCACTAGGTAAACAAATAATGTTAATAGAAAAAGAAAAGAAATGATGTTATGTTGACATGCATCGATCCATGCCTTGTTTGTTGTGTTCAATGAACTCCGTGATTTGTCCACTGAGAAATCTGTAATTCTTTGTCCCAGTGAAAAGAAGCAACCCTCCTCAGAATTTTAATTCTGATTTTTATTATCTTTGTCGTGATCTTCTCTTTGAAATGACTCTTAATCTCAAATTTAATTTCAAGTTTATTACCTCTTAGAACGCCCATGAAATTCAATCGGAGCAAAAAATTTTTTTGAAGGGGAGCAAAATGTTAATATGAGCATGTAATACTTTTTTTTAGGAACGAGTATGTAATACTAGAGTTGTCTTGTAAACTCTTTTTTTAAAGTAAAGTTCTATTATTCCTAAAAAAAATACTAAGATAATTACACGAAGATAATTACATCTAAGTAGGGATCACATATCAAGTAACTAACCACAAAATACAACCTATCTAAATCCCTAAACCAGCCAAAAAAATCATGGTCCTCACAGCCAAGCAACCAGGGACCATGACTATGAGTAACTAATCTTCTAGGTTGATTTGAGGGATGAGACTCATGTTTTGATGCTGAAGATCTTGGTTATTCAATCTAATTCAGTAGCATTTTCTTATTCCTTATTCTTATTATTGTTCCTGAGTGATTTGCGGTTATGAGTTTACTCTTGAACAAATTTTTCTTAGATTCTTAATTAGCGGTTGCAGTTAGGAGTTGAACTAGGAGCATAATTAATTTAGCGAGGAGCGGTCATTACCAAACTAAATAGTTAGGAATAAGCAAGGCTAGTTTGTACATACCAAGATTTTGTACATCATTGCTAGAAGTAGGAACACTTGTTCTTAACGCTAATGCTTTATTGAATTAAAATCGATTGATATTCGGTCCATTAGGTGGTAAACAACAGGTTAGCGGTCGTTTGGCTAGTTGATCGTTGATGTTTATGGCATCTTTGCAGTTGCGAGAGATTTACACCTACTAGCTATGTGTGTGAGATTATCTTTTGTGATCCATTGATCAACCAGCCTCCCGAGGTACTCTGATCTCGAATCTGCCACCTTTGGCTCATTGATTTTACTCACTACTCTCATTTGTGTTCGTTGATTTCGTACGATCTTGAATCACACAAAACTCCCTTTTTTACTTTTGTTTTAGTAATTAGATTAATTGAGTATTTGTCCCTCCTTGAATCTGACTTGTTACTTCTCTTGCTCACTACAAATTAGCATTGTTTTAAAATACGAATTTTTTGTACGATCGGATTTTGTCCATTTTCTGAATTTTCTAGTCCGACCGGTCAGACCGCCGGTCGGACTTGACTTTTTTATTTTAATAAAATATTTTAAATATATATACATATTATTATATAGGTGTAAAGCCCATCTACTACAAAGCCCATCTTCATTTTTTTTCTCTGGCCCACAATCCACCCAACAAAAAATCATCAGTCCATCATCCACAACCAATTGCAGAAACTTACAATCTAAATTCTAAAACCAATTACAATCTCCTGTCAAAAGCAAGCAACGACAGAGACGACCACGAGCTCGACGACAACGCCGACAGCAGACGACGACGACGAGCGGAGACCCCGAGACAGAGATGACCACGAGCTGGAGACGCCGAGGAGAAGCAGAGATCGAGAACGGCGAGGATGAAAGAGATCGACTTACCGAGGAGAAGTTGGAGACGCCGAGGAGAAGCGGAGAGGCCGAGACAAAAACGACAACGAGCTGGAAGCGGAGATCGACTTACCGAGGAGAAGCGGAAGCGGAGAACGGCTAGGATGAAAGAGACGACGCCGGGCTAGCTGGGGACGAGCCGGCGAGCTGGGGACGACGCCGGCGAGCTGGGTCCTGTGGTCGAGAGAGAGAGAGAGAGCGACAGAGAGTGAAACTGTGAAAGGATTTTTTTAGGGTTTCTTGTATAAATGTTGGTGGTTTTTTAAAGTTCCGGTTGGACCGGGGAATTTTGGGTCCGAACGAGGCTGAAAATCACTCAGTCGGACCAGAAAATTAGACGGTTTGACCGGAGATCATTTTTTACTATAAAAATGGGTCATTTGAGGGCCCGATTCATAGTCTAATTGGTCGGACCATATTTTTTAAAACTATGCAAATTAGTGAGCTGCGAAATATCGGTTTATTTTGAGAAAAGTCGGGGCCATGTTGGTGTTGAAGCAGGCGTTGCGGATGTAGGCACGGAGGATAGAGGAGGCGTTGGTCTTGGAGAAGTAGATGAGGTCGCCGACGTAATCGCGGGGGTCGGTGTTGGATTCCATGCAAGAGATGAATGCTTTGTACGTCAACGTTTCGTCGTCGGCGAAGGCCAGGAGGAGAGGGTTCGAAAGGAGGAGGAGAAGGGTTAGGGATAGGAGGAAGCGAGGGGGTATACTCGGTTTCGCCATTTTTGTGTTATTTTTTTCTTGTTGTTGTGTTTAGGGGTTAAGGTGTTTAAGTTATGGTTTTGTTTGTGTGATGGATTTCTGGAATTTGTCGTGGAATTCTAATTGGGGTGGTCAATACAAGGGAAGTTGTTTTATTTTCGCCGATCCGTAAAGCGACATCCTAAAATCAACCGATTTTAAACGATCGAATGACCGATTGGATCCAAGTTTTTTAGTTATATAATAATATTTAGTATAATTAAACTATATAAAGGAAGAACCAAAATCAACACACATTTTAGGGGCCCTATTGTCCTCTAGTTTATAAAAAAAAATCTACTTTAATACCCTGTAATTTAGCCTTTTGACACTTTAAAATTTATGATTTAAAACTCATCAAAAAAGTATTCTGTGATTTCCTGGGCAAATTAATTAAAGGTTTAGATAGATGTCCGAGCTTAGTTAGCATCTTTGTCGCTCGCCATATCAAAACAACGATATTTTTAGTCTTACATGGCGTGTCATATAGGATTAAATCTTTACGAGGATTTGATGACGATTGACGTGGCAACTTAAAAATACAAGAAAATTCCCATTTCTTTATTCAAAACCACCGACAACAAAATAACTAAACATTTATATCCTCTCCCCTCTTCCTCCTCCCCACTCTTCCAATGCACTTGCTCCACCTCCATCTCAATACCACCGCTCATCTCTCCTCCACCGCCGCCACCACCATTACCACGGCCGCTCTTTTCCATATTTTCTCATTGTGTTTTATCCTTTTGTAATTTTTTTTTCTCGGTCGTCTTTAGAAAATACACTAAATTTGCACCAGACAAGAAGTTGTAGGCATCTGATCTGGTCGAAAGGTAAGCTCTCATGAAAGAGGATATGATACATCTGAGCCAATTCAATTGCAGTTTAGCAAATTTTTTTAATTTCCATTTACAACTCTTATTTCCAAATCATTATTTTTATATTTAATATTTCTAAATCAGTTTTACACTAAAACAAAAAGTTTCGGGTTGCATAGGTTTGATTAACGTAAATAAATTTCAACTTCCCAATTTAAGTTTACCTTCTAGATGATCACTTTCTCTCAATTTGTTATGAAGCCACTTAATATATTGTAATAATAGAAAAAGTACTCGTTTCACTAATACATTTTTTTAAAACGGACACATTTTTATTCAAAGTGATTCGCAACTCTTCATGATACATGTTAAACATAATTACGACAATAGTAGTCTCTAGATCAGATCAGAACATAATGGTGATGATTATTCGGAGATAATCCAGATCAGAACAGAACATAATGGTGTCATTTGAACTTGATCAAGGCATTACATTACACTAGGGTTAGGGGAAGCGAATTCAAGAAACTCCTGATCCTTCTCAAGCATATCCATGACGTCTTCCTCCATTTCTACCCACGCCTCCACTGCTCTATTCTTCTGGTCTGACTTATAATCCTTCAAAACTGTGATGGACACATTATAAGGATTGTCTCGACTAGCTTCTCCACGTATAGCTGACCAAACTGGCGTTCCCCATCCACAATCAAGAAGATCGAATCCTGATTTAAGCCAGCTAGTGAACCTATAAACGTCGGGCTTCATCGCCTCGAGAAGATCTGCAACGAGGCCTAGATTTTCCATGGTTTTTGCCAGGCTCTCGTCGCCCATTGTACTGTTGCCGTTCTTGTCGTAAATTTTTGCCACTCCGTCTCTCCCAAGGGCCACCAACCAGTCCAATCCTATGTTCTCTTCGATGTCATTAGGGTTACCATAGTAGCCGATCAAGGACTTAAGAGGATGGTCGATCTCGTTGGACCATTTCGTCGGGCTGTAGTAAGACATCGCAGAGTCGAAAAGGTTGCCAATGGAGTTCATTTGTAGCCTTGGCCTAGTCCTTGGTCTGATGTTCACTTTCTGAACGATAGCTGTTGGTTTCGGATGATTTGTTGATATTGACCTTGAAGCCTCCATAGCCGATTTCAAAAGAAAAGCTTGCACCGCCTCCGTTCAAGTTGGGTACTCCACTTGTTTGCTTCTTGCTTTGGCTTTCAGCTCATCAACTGCATCCCCACCAAACACAAACCTTCTCCGGCTGTACCGCTGACCCGACAAGCCGAACCAAAGGCTGTTGACCAGTCGAGTGGCGTGCGGAGGGAACGGATGTTGCGGAGGGAATAAAGATGAAGCTTTGTGAAAATTGGGAAGCATGATTCCATTGGTAGAGCCTCTAGAAATGGCGGCCCAAGTGCTCTCGCGCTTCCGCCATCGATGAGCTTGTGGAGCAAGCAAGTCCCAAGAGCCAATCTACCACAATCAAATATGTTCAGCTGGACCGCGACCTGTG
The DNA here is from genome assembly GCA_963995505.1 of Hypericum androsaemum. Taxonomy (NCBI): domain Eukaryota; kingdom Viridiplantae; phylum Streptophyta; class Magnoliopsida; order Malpighiales; family Hypericaceae; genus Hypericum; species Hypericum androsaemum. Next base: position 663,976 of record OZ023199.1, read on the forward strand.
GTACATTCGAGTCTTCTTGTAAGCAAAAGCTCTGGCACGGCAGCAACTTGTTGAGCCTCTGAAGCTTCGGCTCCGCGAGGAAATCGGACATTCGGCCTTCGACCCTAGCTTCGGTGTATAGAGCTCCCTCTTGGTAATCATGGACGACATGGTTATCCACTATCCTCCCTGAGAAAGGGTAGAATTCTTCTAGGGTTTTTAGAGAGTGACCATTTTAGCTGGTTTGAGATTGAAGTTGTTCTTCTCAAGGTGGGGTCGTTCAAGGGGTAGAAGAGACTCAGCGGTGAATAGTATGGAGGAGTAAGCTGGTCCTTGAAAGAGAGCTTCAAGGGCTTCGGACGATGAGTGAGTGAAGATGGTCGGACATGGTTCACTGTGCATATTGCGAGGTCCATTTTTTCCTGTTCGTTGCAGTTACAAGGAAGAAAATTAGTCCAAGGTGTGCTAAGTCTATACCGATTATTTAATTTTACTGATTTTGTAGGTTGACACGCCACAAACCTTTTCTAAATTTTCAAAATTTTCACCAACTGACAGAAATTTTATCGACCAACTCTGATTATTTGACTTATCAAACATGTCATTTTAAGTTGGATTGGGAGGTCAAAATTTCTTTTTTTTTTGGACAAACAAGTGGTGACAATATGCTCAGTTTGTATGTACAAAGTTCTAATATAGTTGTACAATTTCAACCAGTATGGTCTGTCTATTCCTGTACTTATATTTTCAAATTTTGATATATTAAGAGTAACTATATTTTAAAATATGTGTTCTGACCAAAAAATTAACCGGTCAGATTATTATTCGGGACCAATTGCGGGTCTTTTTTTCTAAAATTTGAAGAGCGGTTCGACCACTAAAAATTTGGTCAGATCATCCAGTGACACACATTCGGGTGACCCAGTTCACTGAGAACAGAAAAAATTAAGTTTACTTTTCCATCTTATCTGATATAATTTAAAATCAATACCTCCACTTCTACAACTTGAGACGAAAATCCCTAGCGACGAAAATCCCTAGTGATATGTATAACATTTAGTGAATTTACCATGCTCACTCATTTAAATTTCTATCATATTACGAAAATCCATCTATCTGATATAACCTTTTCATAATATTATAGAACTTTAGTGAATTTATCATGCTCATTCATTTAAATTTACATTATTATTCATGGGAGTTACCTTGGACTGATCAAAGATGCTTGAAGAACCTTGAAGCTGATAGAGTTGGATTCGTCAAGCTCAATCCTGCCAACAAATGTTTAAATATTACTGTTAAAAAAGTTTCGAAAAAATTGACACCAATAAATATCTCACAAATTTATTATTTCTCACGAATGTTTTCTCTTCACTTCTATTGATGGAACCCTTTTCTTATTCTTTTTCCTGTTATTTCCTTGCGCGACAACTTCCTTTTTCTGTGGGATGCATTGCAGGAGGTACATTACCTATTTTATACTACATTTCCATCTAAGAAAAATAAAAAACAATAAAACTGATCTATTTTAGTAGATGTGTTACGGCAAATAAAGTGTAGTCTAAATTTGGAAAAAGTTAGTTTTTTTTAATAGAAAAATACACAAAGTAGATGTGTTATACTATTGGCAAATCAAATGTAGTCTAAAACAACTTCCCCCAAATCAAGCATATTCTAAATATCCATTACTAAGTGGCAGCTCCCTTTTGGCACTGCTTCCTTTATTTAAGTGGTACATTTTTTTTTCTTTGTTGGCAAGGAGTAGGTGGTAGTGATTAGTTGTGGAGTAGATTCTTTTCGGGAAGTTAAGCGACTTATCTTTTCATAAAAGATACCGTTAGAAAAATATATCCATATATAATATAAAGTACAAAGGTATCCAATTTGGAATACTTGAACTCCATTTTTTTGGGAAGGAAAACACTTGTTTGTTTATTGTTCCGTACAGGTAAAGTTGCTGGGCCGTCTTGCATAAATTGAAATGGATAAGATAAGGTGGCTGGGCCTATGTCATTGGCTTAACAGATGTGAGGCCTTATCGTTTTACCATACGCAATCGTCGATTAAAATGGCGGAAATTTCTACAATCGCCAACGTAGATTTCCAGCAACTTTCGGCTTTCAGATCGACCGGAGGACGGCCCGCGACTCTAGACCAACTTAGGATTATTTTTTCACTCAAATTTGGATGATGATTCGATCGATGATTAACAACGTCAACTAGTGATTCAACTGGTTGGATTGCAAATCTAGACAAAAAAACAAAAATATTGAAATATTTAATTTTCAATACTTGTAAATTATAATTTCAAGAATGGAAACGAACTTATGGATATCACTACATTTTTTTATAACTAGATTTTCATTTCACCATATAAAAATATTACATAAGTACGTTAAATTCTCTCGTAGAAATATGAATTACGATTGCACCCTTATTAAAATTCTGCTGCAATAAAATTTCATGAAAAAGTTGCAACATAGAAAGAATACCCACGTTAAGCTGCCAGAACTCCAATCAAACACATGAAAACAATCCCACCCGAACTTATGATAATCTCTATGGCTATCACTACATCGTTACTTGAGATGATACAAAAAATACATTTGGTTGCTATAACGGAGCAACGATTAAGTTGCTTATTGAAAAGTAGATTCTTTGGTCGAGTCCTCTCCAGCCTTGAAAGACAATTTTGCCCTTACCTATACGAGTTTGGGCGGACTAGAAGTCTTGCTCCATTAAACCAAAGTTTTTTGACAACCTAACCCAGTCATTTGAGAGAAATTTTTGATAAAAAAAATTAGCATCCCAAGGTGACATTGGAAATTGAAGTTAATTTTTAGTGTAAAAAATAAAGAGAAAACTTCACTTTAGTACTCTATAGTTTGGCCGATTTTTACTTACAACCCAGTGGTAAAAAACTTCTTAAACGGATCCTGAGGTTTCGAAAAGACCTCATGGACAGCTCTTCCCCTACCCGAAATCAAAACGAGATCGTTTTGTTGACACATGGCATACCAACTCAGAAAAAAATGGACCCCAAAATTGCTTAGTTGTCGTGGTGATTTTTTTTCAAAATAATCTCAAATTAAAAAAATATCCCCTCCTCTCCACTCTCTCTCCTCTCTCCCCTCCCACCACCATCGAACCTCATCTCCATGGCAAAGACTAGAAACCCAGAAACCAACCAAGAAAACCATCCAATATAATCCAAACATGACAAGACCTAATAAAAGCTCAAACAAGCCTAGAAACCAACCAAGAAGCAAAACCCACAAGGAAATTATTGACGTCGTGGAGGTTCTCCACGGTGGACTTAGCCACCGAGCCCAAGCCCAATGAAGTAGTCCCCGAAGTTCGCAGGGAGGCGAAACGCCGCGCCGCCACTGGTCTTAGGCTCCGAACCGTTATTGTCGATGAGGAACTGGATGTTGACTCCGTGGGATCTCAGCGTCTGGATATAGTTCTCGAGGAAGACGAAGGGGTTGAACCCCTCGAGGTCGGCGTCGTCGGAGGAAGAAGAGAAGAGCGAGCACGGAGGAGAAGTAGCTCTCCAAGCAGCCCCTAGGTGTGCTCCGTTTGGGAGCTTGAAGACCAACGGTGCCGGGAATCATGTAATTGCCAAAATCCCCAATTTGTGCAAAAAACGAACCCTAATTTCTAATGTGGAATCCCCAATTTTAGAGCACTCAATTGGACCGAAGAAGCCGTTTACACCAAACCCTCAATTAATTGCAACACTTAATCAAGGAGATGGAGGCTTAATGGTGGATAGAGGAGATAGAGGGAGGAGTGTAAAGAGGAGAGAAAGAGGGGTAGTGGAAGGATGATTTTGAAAAAAAAGAAGTACTAATCTATATCGTTTCAAAATTTACATCAAGGACAAGTCAGCACCAATGAGATAAGTTTTTTGCCCAGTTGGAGTGCCACGTGTCAACAAAACTGTCTCGTTTTGATTTCGGGTAGGGGGAGAGCTGCCCGTGAGGTCCTTTCGAAACCTCAGGGACCTGTTTAAAAAAAATTTTACTACAGGATTGTAAGTAAAAATTGGCCAAACTATAGGGTACTAAAGTAAAGTTCTCCCAAAAATAAAAAGTCTCTATAAATAGAACCCAATATTGACATATTTTGATGTAAAATATGAAATTCTCTCTTTTCTTATTATAAAAAATATAAAACTACAAAATCTCTTTATATTCTTTAATTCTATTAATTCTATTATGAATCCAAATAATCTAAACTTTCAATTTTATCTTAATTTAGTATTTCACGTATTTATTTGTAAATTGATTCATTTCTTTTCAATTTTATATTCTGTAATCTTAATTTTATTACGGCTTAACTTGTTTTTTCTCTTATCATGAGTTCAAACAGCTCTTTGCTCAAGATTGGAGGAGACGTGACTGTCGTCGTCATGCCTGCCACTCTTGCTCAGGTTAAGGACGAGAAGGAGAACAGAAAACAACATGGTTGATATTGTACATAAAATCTGCTCCACCAGAATGTTGCCATCTAAATAACTTATAATGTTGGTGACCTTTTTACTGTCATTAGCCCGGTTAGAGCGGATATGCTAGATTAGCTGCAACCATGATCACCATATGGTTGTAGGCAGAATCAATAAACTTCTATTCTTACTCTTTCTATCGTACTTCTCTGTGTTCCCTTCTCCTCTTTCTCTTCCTCTTCCTCTTCCTCTTCCACCCTTCTTCATTAATTCTTGTCAATTATTGAATAGTTGGGACTTGGATCCTTACAAGAACCAGAATGATTGCAACAAATCTACAAAGTCTACTGTCCACAAAGATATACTTCTGATCATTGGGAGCAGATGCATTACTGGCAAAGACACCGCCAACAATGGTTTGGCCAATATATAAACTTCAGTGTCGGCCAAATAGCAAACGCTACGAAAATATGAACATATAAATCACAGCATCGCATCTAAAACAACTTCAGTGATTGCTTGATCTCAAACATCATCAATTTTGCTGCACAACTGAAAAAGGTTGTCTAACTACGAGTGCTTTTAACCCAATCTTGAATGTCTTTAGTATCATTACTTGCAACCAACTCGAGCACCATCCTTGTAGTTGACAGATCTGCAGAAAAACCCCTCGCCGCCATTTCATCAATAAGCTCCATTGCTCTAAAATATTCATTGTGGCATAGAAACCCCTGAATTAGCACATTATACGTGCCGTCATTAGGTGAGCAACCGCCTCGCTCCATCTCACAGAACAACCAGTACGCTTCATCAAGCATTCCACTTTTACTAAGTCCATTGATCATAAATGTATACGCCTTAACATGGGGAGTAAGTCCTTTATAACCAAAGAGACTACAAAAGAGTCCTTTGGCGATTTCAATTGTTTCTGGATTGCACAGACCATGCAAAAGAACATTACAAATCATAATATCAGAATCATAACCCGTGTTCTTTATTTCTTTGAAAAATGACAAAGCCTTAGCAAGTTGGCGATTCTTCAAAAAACCTTCCAAGAGCACTAAGAAAGTAACCTGGTCAGGATTAGGCCCATATTCTCGCATAGCTTCAAAATGTCTCAATGCATCTGCCATTTTTCCGATGCGGCACAAGCCACCAATAATGATGCTGCATGTAACAACATTAGGTTTCAGACCTCGACGACTTATTTTCTCGAATAGCTTCAAGGCTTCTTCTATTCTTCTACCCTTGCAATATCCATGGATTAGAGAGCTATATGTAACAATATCAGGTATACAATCATGAGAAATCATCAGCTTCAACACCTCTAGTGCCTTGTCAATTTGACCTACCCAACAGTAACCATCAATCAGCACACTGAAGGTGACTACATTGGGCAAGACATTATTCTGAACCATGGTGTCAAAAACAATTTGGGCCTCTAAGACCTTGCCTTCTTTACACAATCCATCAACAATTACATTATACGTGACAGCATCAGGGAAAATGCGACGTGAAACCATTTCATCTAGAATCCTTCTAGCTCCCTTCCAATTCCCCGAGTCACAAAAGCAACAGATGAGGGAACTATAAGTGTACACGTCAGGTAAAACCCCTTTACCTTTCATCTCGGATAAAAGATCTGCGGCCTCGGTTACACGCATGGCTTTACAGAGGCCGTCAACGACAATATTATAAGCTCGGACATTAGCCTCAAAGCCACGTTCTTCCATCCTCCGAAGTAACATAATAGCTGTATCAGCTCTTCCCATTTTGCACAAAGCAGTCATGATGGTATTGTAGCTAACCACATCAGGTTCACAACCCCTCTTTGACATCTCATCGAACAGTTTGACAGCATCACCAAATGGCCCGTTAACACAGAGCCCATTCATTACAGTATTGTACATCACCACGTCAGGCTCGCATCCCAACCCTCTCATTTTATTCAACAAGCTAAATGCCATCCCAGTGTCGCCATTCTTACACAACCCTTTCAAAACCGTGGTGTACGTAACTACATTAGGCCGATACCCTCTGTTGGTCATTTCATCAAACAGCTTAAGCGCGCCGCCCACATTGCCTTCAGAGACCAGTCCGTTGATAAGGGAGTTGAAAATAACCACGTCGGGAGCGTAATCCATCTTAAAAAACAGACCCAGAATGGAGAAGCCGAACCTGAACCCACCGGGTAAGCGGGAGAGGGAACCAAGCAGGATGTTGAGGGTGTAGGGATTCTGTGGGAGACCCAAAAGGCGGAGCTTTCTGGTGAGGGAGACGACGGCGGAGTGGTGGTTGAGCTTGGCTACGGCGGAGAGGAGCTGGTTGAAGAGGAAAGTAGATGGGAGGGGTCGGGTACTGACCAGCTGTTCGAACCGGGACAACGCCTCTTGGAGATTCCTGAACTCGGAGGAGGTTGTCCTCGTCCTCCCAAGTTTAGAACTACTTAGGGCATTGGTCGAAAAGTAGCAGAACGAAGAAGAAGAAGAAGATACTGTGACCTTATTTCTCAACAGCTGCATCTTGTTTCTCATGGAGGTAACTTGACTAGATTTGTCTCCTATTTCTTCTGTTGTGGCCATTGTGGGAAGTGAAGATTGGGGAAGTGAATTAGGTTTAGTTGTAAAAAGTGCAATTAAGTTCCTTGTAGTTTTACGGTTTCACATATAGGCCCGTAGAGTATAACTCATCAAAAAGAACTTAAAAAACTTTACCAGTATTTAAAATCTTATCCGGGAAATCTAGATTAGTTGATTCTCTTTGGTCATTGTCTTGTGTAGTAGCATGCGGAAGAAATCTGCCAAATTTTTGGTATAAAAGAGGACGATCCCTAGGTAGGAAAACATTAATCCACCCTGAAATTATTGTACTAAGATGAGGAAAGAAAAGGCAAGATAAGATATGAAAAGGAAAGATAAGGCAAGAAATGGCAAGGAAAGGAAAGAAAAGGCAAGGAAATGGCAAGATAAGGAAAGTAAAGGCATGAGAAGGCAAGAAAAAACTTAGAAAATGCAAGGAAAAGGCAAGATAAGGAAAGAAAAGGCAAGATAAGGCATGAAATGACAAGAAAAAAGGTAAGAAAAGGCAAGGATAGGAAAGAAAAGGCAAGAAAATGGCAAGATAAGGAAACAAAAGGCATGATAATGGAAGAAAAGGTAAGATCAGACAAGAAATGGCAAGGAAAAGGCAAGAAAAGGCATAAGGCAAGATAAGGCAAGGAAATGAAAGCAAAGGCTAGAAAATGGCAATATAAGGAAAGAAAATGCATGATAAGGCAAGAAATGTCAAGATAAGACAAGAAAATGTACGATAAGGCAAGAAAAGGCAAGGAAAAGGCACGAAAATGCAAGAAAAGGCACAAAAAGGCAAGGAAAAGGCAAGATAAGGCAAGAAAAGGCAAGGAAAATGTAAGGATTGGAAAGAAAAGGCAAGGAAATGGAAAGATAGGGAAAGAAAAGGCATGATAAATTAAGAAAAGTCAAGATAAGGCAAGAACAGGAAAGATAAGGCAAGAAAAAGCAAGGAAAATGCAAGAAAAAATACGAAAAGGCAAGAAAATACATGTTAAGGAAAGAAAAGGCAAGGAAAATGCAAGATAAGGAAAGAAAAAGTAAGATAAGGAAAGAAAAGGCAAGATAAGCATATAAAATCAACTATAAAGAATCAATATTGATTTCCTCATCATAATTAGCCATGTTTTTCACACCCCAAAACAAAATAAACATAATTGTATCATATGCTTGCTTTTGTTGCTTCGTCTCATATTATATATCACATCTATAGGATGCACCGTCCTTTTCCTTGTCCATATCTATGGTTTATACCATCCATTATTCGGGATCTATTATGTTGGTTAATTGAAATTCGAGTTAAACTAAAATGATAAATAGTTACTATTAACGATTACACACACGTCATTGATTTTGTATATATATATACTACTTGCTCTCAGGCAACTCATTCTGCATTAGGCCAAGAAATCTACCACCCAGACTCAATTCGTCATTCTCTCTTTACTGCTTGAACCGGACCTCTATATTTAGCAGATTCAAAATTGGATTAGTATATATAATGACCCAACCAAGTACAAGCGGCCCACTTGCCATAATTATGGCCGAATACTGCGCACCTTCTTATTCCTCGATCGAACTCTCCATCTTGACGAGGTTGATGAGCGCGCCTTTCGTGAGCTTGGCTGCCATGAACACTAATGGCAACCTCATCTTCAAGATTAAAGAGAAGTTCTTCACCAGTATTTACGATGAGAAGACCTTGATTGACCCTCTAGAAAATCCCGTCTTTACTTTGAGACCAAAGGCAATACTTATGCAAGTTATTATATACTTTAAAATCTTTGGTTATAACCTAAAATATTAAGATAATAATTGGATTTTTTATATTTATAAACAAAGTTCATTGCACTTATTTTTAGTAACATGTTATTTTAACATAACCATTAAACAAAGTCATTGGGACTAAATTTATATGAGTTTTTTATTTTGCCTACGTGCTATAACTTTGGGTAGTACAAGCAACAACAAATTATCGAAATAAACTATTCTAGAACTATGTTAGAATATTTATATTTTCAATCACTTGTCGATATATAATATGTTAGAATGTGTATATTTTCGACCAGCCATTTTATAGGCTATAGGGAAAATCGGGCCGGTCTACTGTTTTCATTGGAACTTTGTTTGACGCTTACAAGATACAACATACATTCCATTAATTTTTTTTGGTAACTTACATTTCATAAACATAATGGGCCTAATGGGCTCAAGACTTAATTGAGACAGATAGGATTAGTTTCGGTCTAACACCCAAATATAAGCAATATAATGGGCCTTACAAGTTTTTTTTTGGGTATGAAATCAATGGTACAGAAAATGTCAGCACATAGAAAGTGTCTAGTATTCAGAGGACAGAGCAGAGACGACAAGGATGTAATTTTCACCGCAAAGACACACTCGACAGTTTGGAAGAATCCGACTGTGGATGTGTTTCTGGCGAGCAATACGGCCCAGCAAATTTGTGATTTCCAAGTCAAAGGAACCTGGAATAATCGTTCATGCACTGTCTATGCAGGAGATGACAAGTCTAATGCCATTGTTGCTCAGGTGAGATCATTAATCTACTTGGACCAGAAAAAGAAACACCAAGTAATGGTTAGTCAACTTATCTAAGTAGCTCATATGCATCGTTTTAAAATCGTCGTCCGACCGGTCGAATCGTGACCTGTCTTGATACTAATCATTTTCATATAAGAACCTGGGTCACGATTGAATTGATGACCAACATTGATTTAACCAGTTAGACTAACCTGTTCACCCAATTGGACCGATCGATCAAGATCAAAGTTCCAAAAATATAGTTTTTAATTTTTTGGATTATTGGACCTCATATGCGTACACTTATACATTTAAATGTCCCTAATTCAATCACTAAGCGCAGATATATAATTTGTTATGATCACTGTTAAGATTTCAACATTTTTTTGGGAACAATTCAACTTCTCTTTCTTAAATTTTATCAAAATTTTATTAGTTTAAATCATGACGGTGACAACCATAAAATTGCTCGATGCAGATGCAGTACAAGTGCCTGGATATCAGAAATAAATTAGGGAAGTTCAGCTACGTGCTAACCATTTATCCCAACGTGGATTACGCTTTCATAGTGGCCTTGATAGTGGTCCTCAACAACATCAATTATTCGTGATTCTGTCGTCCGCTCTAAACTTGTCGTTTTCGGCCCCACAATGGCTGGTTTAAATAATGACACTACTAATCACATTGTGTTTCTCTGAATCTATATTTCTTCGTTTTTCGGAACAATGTGTTTTTTTCCTTTTTTTGTTTTGGGTATAGTGAGTTGTTAAATTTAAGATGAATTGACAAACTTGTATTATGGAATGAGGATTTACATATTTATATGTACATAATTAGGAATGTAATTAAGACTAAACTAATTACAACTAACGCCATTAAATGACCTAGCCGTTAAAGACTGTTGGAGCAGGCGCACGCGGCTACTAGGCGTTATAGGAAGAGAGTGTACATTTTGATCATCATCCTTCTGAGATTATGAGAATCGAGATGAATGATTGAACATCATCATCTACTAATTTCGACATGAGTCGATGAGAGGATGGAAAATTTGAGGGGATATATAATCAGAACTAGTAGGAAGTTTTTTAATAATAACATCATGAGTCGAGTATTATCTGATCAGTTTAATTATCAGAAATTTTGTGTGCCCCTCATTTGGTAAAAGGGTGGATATATAAACAGACAATTAAAATAATGATCTAAATTGTAATTGTTTACTATTGTGAAAGGAATAAAGTTTTTACTTCCGAAATAGGTGAATAATTATTTTAATTTAATTAAATTAAATTTGAACTCGTCTATGCAACTCATTACTACGTTTTGATAGGGAGATGTTGCTGATCTTTTTGGTCTTATTCGATTTTGATTAATAGATTGATCGGTTCTGTCCACATATCGTGTAATTCTGAAAAAAAATTGTGATAAGTTTTGTTAAGATGTCTATTTATAAATAGAAATTTGCCAGAATATAAATATAAGAAAAAAAAACTCTCACAACCTCACCCTCTCAGAATTTCGAAGCAACAAAACCAACAACACAAAAAAAAAGACCTCACCCTCTCAGAAACTCTCGACCTCACTCACCCTCGTCAGAGTCGTCACCCTCGTCCCTCACGGTCACGGCCTCACTCTTGTCCCTCACGGCCTCACCTCTCAGTCGACAACATCACGACCCAGCTCTCCTGAATGTAAGTTTCGAGTTGGGAATTTGACCTAGGTTTCAATTTGGATTTTTTAATGGGCAAATTACCCTCGTGTCCCTGTACTTTTGTCACCCTGCCCCTAGGTTCCTTGGATTTTGAAAAAAGATTATCCCGTCCCTAAGTTTTGATGATAATAGACTATCGGGTCCTTGGAGCCAGAATATTCCATATTCTCCGGTGAACTCCACTTGAAATGACCAAAATATCCCTCCCACTTAAAAAATAAAGAAACCCTCTCTCCTTCTACCTTCAACTCCTTCTTCCTCACATTTCATCGTAATTAACAACAAGAATACTCAATTAACTAAATACTAAAAATATCTAATTAAACCCAATAAAAAATATACAATTAATCATGTACAACTAAGACAGAGACGAGTCAAAAGCGTTGGACGGAGACGACGGCGCCGAGATGGAGACGAGATCGCCGAGACAGAGACAAGACTGTCGCAACGTAGACGAGGCAGCCAAGACGGAGATGAGACCGCCGCAATAGAGACGAGGCAGCCAAGACAAAGATGAGACTGCCGTGATAGAGATGAGACAGCCGAGACGGAGATGAGACCGTCGTGATGGAGATGAGGCAGCCGAGACGGAGACGAGACCGGTGCGACAGAGACAAGATCGCCGCGATGGGGATGAGGCAGCCAAGACAGAGATGAGACCACCGCGACAGAGACGAGACAACCACTCTCCCTCCTCCTCCTCCTCCACCACGAGGGTGGACCCCACCAATCTCCGCCTCGCTCTCTCTCGCAGCTCCGTCGTCGTCTCCTTCTTCATTGCCTCCTCCAACCATTCCTAGCAGCTGGGCTTAGAGTGTCTATTACAGAGAGTGGTCGTTCCTGGTCAAGAGGAGAGGGTATGCTAAGTATGTAATTGAGGATAAATACAAATTTATTGAATGGGAATGTTCCAATGTGCAGGTGATGCCTTCGTTACGGAGGAAGGGAATTAGGAAAATGATTGTCCGAAGGGAATTTGTGAATTCAAATCTAAAATTAGGGTTCTTAATTATTAATTTTCTCTAATTAGTTTTGATTTTTATTACAAAAAAAGTTAGGGCTTGAGTTTTAGTTAAAAGTTGGAGGAAGAAGATGAAGTGGGGAAGAAGATGAAGTGGAAAAAGAAGATATTTTAGTTTTTTAAGTTAGAGGGGCATTTTGGTCATTTTAAGTTCGCTGGAGAATATGGAATATTCCGGCTCCAGGGACCCGAGAGTCTATTATCATCAAAACTTAGGGATGGGACAATCATTTTCCAAAATTCAGGGACCCTAGGGGGAGGGTGACCAAAATACAGGGACGTGAGGGTAATTTGCCCTTTTTAATTTAGGGTTTGTCTTTTTGATTTGGGATTTTCGATTAGGGTTTCGATGTAGGGTTCTGAGTTGGTAAATTGAGTTAGTGACCTTGCCAGAGATGGTCATTAGTTAGTGGATTTTTTGTAGTTGAGTTGTCCTGTGCATTTGTGCTAGATTTTTTATGGTTTCGATGGTTGTTAGATTTATGCTGGTTGTGTCCTTTATTCAATGTATATTGGTGGTCTTTATTACATTATTACATACCCTTTGTTAGACATTGACAATCTGGTTTTTTTTAGTACAACAGTCTCTTGTGAATTATGATGGATGGAGGAGGGGAAGAGGACAGTGTGGATGGTGTTGCTGCCCACATCTAATGGTTTAATATTCTCCTAATGGTTTTGTTTTGTGCTCTATTTCGACGCTTGCTTCCACTTCCTCCAACAACCTCGAAGAACCTGTTTGACGTATTTTTCGAATGTTGATTATAATAGATATGAACTTGTTAAATTTGAATTCGCGCTTGTTAGAAATATTTTGTTGTTGAACTTGAATTCGTGGTTGTTTGAACTATGTTTGTGTTGATGTATTAAATTTAATGCTGAATTATTTTTTTCATGTAAAAAATTCAGAATTACGGGTAAATTCTGATCCCGAAATTAATTCGGTATTATCCCGAATTTAATTCGGTATTCGGTATTTGGGATATTTCGAATGCACACCCCTATACATGAACAATAGCTTTCAAAATTTCTCCGAGGAGTTCGGTTAGTCCAAATAAGACTTTTCCTTGCGGAATTTTCGAGCAAATGTCCAAGTCTGGACCATTGGTGATGGAGAACGTTGTGGAATTCCTTCGGCAACTTTAATTGAGAAGGGTGGAAAATGAAGAAAAGGAAAAAAGAAAATAATATTTTGTGTGCCAATTAATCTTATTTCGATGTTCGTGTAGATAATACTATTTTACCGAATCGCTATATCTAACGTGGTAAATTTTTGGGTTAGATTGGATGCTGCTCCAGTAGCACCATTCTGTCAACTAATATTAATAAGATAGTGTCTTTCTATCATAGAAGCGTGTTTGGTCTAGTTGTGACATTCTCACCCTTCTTTCTTTCGAACGTGAGTTCGAATTCCACTCAAACAAGTCATTTTTAACAATAGCAATGGCAACAAAAAAAAGACACTTGGCGGACGTGCGGGACCGTAGCAGGTGCTGTGGGGCCCGTGTTTACAGCACACACTCGGGCCCCATAAATTTTCAAAAACCGAATCCGAACACACTCAAGCCTCCAGGAGATCTCGCAATAAAGATTCTCTACCAACTTGGTTCAAGATTTCCTTACGTGACATAAGTTTTTTACACACGATGTCTAACTTGGTTGTAGGCAGAATCTTTAGTTACATACTGCAAGTCTGTAACTATAAACATTTTGAAATAACATGCTCAGGCTCAGTTATTCATCTGCAACCAACCCTCTTGAATGCAACCTAAACAAAAACGAGAGGTGCTGACTATTTTAGACGGCGTATTGATGAAGGATTTCTTGTGATCAAAACTTATGCTATTATCCAGAATTTGAAGAGAGAACTGTTAAGATGCGGATATAATAGTTGCTCAGTCATCGGTCGTTTAGCTGTTTAGCTGTTAATAGTAGTAGGTCATCGTCGGTCGTTTAGCTGTTAAAAGTAGTAGGTCATCGTCGGTCGTTTAGCTGTTAAAAGTAGTAGTGACCTTTTGCTATAAAAAGGTGTAGAGGTAACTAGGAGAATTATTCTGGAATTACAATACATTCTTCAATAAACTTGTATTTTTACTCTTTCTATCCTTCTTCTCTCTTACCTCTTCCTCTTCTTCTTTCTCTGTTTCTTCTTCTTCTTCCATCCTTCTTTAATTCTTGTCAATTCTTGAATAATTGGGGCTTGGATCCTAACAAGAACAAGAATGATTGCAATAAATCTACAGTGTCTACTTTCCACAAAGGTATACTTCTGATCATTGGGAGAAGGTTACTGGGGCCTTACAGTGTGCATCTTGATGATCCTGGACAGCAGTTAAAACAAACACCATGTCAGAAATTATGAACCTTTTTGTAAGATTGTTTGGTCTCAGGCATCTTCGATTTTGCTGCATAACTGAACGAGGTTTAACCACAAGTGCTTTTAACCCAATCTTGAATGTCTTTAGTATCATTACTTGCAACCAACTCAAGCACCATCCTTGTAGTTGTCAAATCTGCAGAAAAACCCCTCGCTACCATTTCATCAATAAGGTCCATCGCTCTCAAATATTTATTTTGGCATAGAAATCCCCGAATTAGCACATTATACGTGCCATGATTAGGTGAACAACCAGCTCGCTCCATCTCACCGAACAACCAGTACGCTTCATCAAGCATTCCCCATTGACCAAGTCCATTGATCATAAATGTCCACGCCTCAACATGGGGAGTGAGTCCTTTACGACCGAAGAGACTACAAAAGAGCCCTTTGGCGATTTCAATAGTTTCAGGGTTGCACAGACCACGCAAGAGAACATTACAAATCATAATATCAGAATCATAACCAGTGTCCTTTATTTCTTTGAAAAACGACAAAGCATTAGCAAGTTGGCCATTCTTAAAAAAACCTTCCAAGAGCACTAAGAAAGTAACCTGGTCAGGATTGGGCCCATATTCTCGCATTACTTCAAAATGTCTTGATGCATCTACCATTTTTCCGGCGCGGCACAAGCCACCAATAATGATGCTGCATGTAACAACACTAGGTTTCAAACCTTGATGCCTTATTTCCTCGAATAGCTTCAAGGCTTCATCTATTCTTCTATCCTTGCAATATCCATGGATCAGAGAGCTATATGTAAAAATATTAGGTATACAATCACGAGAAATCATCAGCTTCAGCACCTCTAATGCCTTGTCAATTTGACCTAACGAACAATATCCATCAATTAGCATACTGAAAGTGACTACATTGGGCAAGACATTATTCTGAATCATGGTGTCAAAAACAATTCTTGCCTCTAAGACCTTGCCTTCTTTACACAATCCATCAACAATTAAGCTATAGGTGACAACATCAGGGAAGATGCGACGTGAAACCATTTCATCTAGAATCTTTCTAGCTCCCTTCCAATTCCCCAAGTCACAAAAGCAACTGATGAGAGAATTATAAGTGTACACGTCAGGTAAAAACCCTTTACCTTTCATTTCAGTTAAAAGATTTGTGGCCTCGGTTACACGCATGGCTTTACAGAGGCCATCAATAACGATGCTATAGGCTCTGACATCAGCCTCGCAGTCGCGTTCTCCCATCCGCCGAAGCAACATCATAGCCGTATCAACTCTTCCCATTTTGCACAGGCCACTCATGATGGTACTATAGCTAACAACATTGGGTTCACAACCCCTCCTCGACATCTCATCGAACAGTTTAACAGCATCACCAAAAGACCCCTTAACACAGAGCCCGTTAATTACAGTAGTATATATCACCACGTTAGGCTCGCAACCCAACCCTATCATCCTATTCAACAAGCTAACGGCCATCTCAGTGTCGCCATTCTTGCACAACCCTTTCAAAACCGTGCCATAGGTAACTACATTAGGCTGATACCCTCTCTCGGTCATTTCATCAAACAGCTTAAGCGCGCCGCCCACATTGCCGTCCAAGGCAAGCCCATTGATAAGGGAGTTGAAAGTAAACACGTCGGGAGCGTAATCGAACTTAAACAACTGACCCATGACGGCGAACCCGAACATGGCCCCACCGGGCAAGCGGGAGAAGGAAGCAAGTAGGGTGTTGAGGGTGTAGGAATCAGGCGGGAGGCCCAAAAGGCGCAGCCTTCTGGAGAGGGACACGACGGCGGAGTGGTGGTTGAGCCTCGAGACGGCGGCGATGAGCTGGTTGAAGAGGTAAGTAGTTGGGAAGGGCCGGGCACAGAGCAGCTGGTCGAACCGGGACAACGCCTCTTGGAGATTCCTGAACTCGAAGGAGGTTGTCCTCTTCCTCCCAAGTTTAGAACTACTTAGGGCATTGGTCGAAACGGAGCGGAAAGAAAAAGAGGAAGAAGAAACCGTGACCTTATTTCTCAACAGCTGCATCTTGTTTCTCATGGAAGTAACTCGAGTAGATTTCTCTCCTCTTATTTCTTCTGTTGTGGGAAGTGAAGATGGGAACCTAACTCGAGTATAACCACATATTATTAAAAATCAATTTCTGTTTAAATTGATAATAAATATACAAAAGTTACATATTTAATTAATAGATAATTTTCATAATATTATTTATACAAATTTTTAAAAAGAATTGAAAATTTTTAACTTTATTTATAAAGAATTGAAAAATATGAATTTAAAATATTGGGCTCTATTTATAAAAAAATTTACAATCACAAATTTTCATATTTTTAACAAATAACATTATGTCATATATCACTTATCTGATTAAAAAATAATAATAATAATTAATAACATTTTGTCATGTATCAATTGAATTGAATGGCTAAAAGTTCAGCCCTTTCAGAATTTCAAGCAACTGTTGCAAGTCTGGAAGGAGAACAGTTCTAACTCAATGATGCGTCACAGTTGAAAGTTAGCTCCCTTGCAGCTGGAGCTTGCCAAAGATAGGTAGAAGATCCTCCCGTCTGATTTTTATTTGTAGCTGGTTGTACCTGGGCCTCCATAAATCCACAGCAGAGTTTAGAATCAGAATTTATCAAAGACCCTAAGAGTGTGCTTCCAGCTAATATCCAAAACATTCACATCGAAAATTAAAACCAAGCACGTGTTCCTAGAACTAAAGTATGCAAGACTATTTCAGCTTCCACAAAGCATATGCTTCATATATGAGAGGGTGCTAGATTCCTTCTATTCAAACTAGCAACCGTTGGAAGATCAATTTTGCTGCTCTCCCAAAAATAATTCTGATCTTTGGAGTTGTTGCAATTTTGCAGAGAAGCTAGAGAAGAAGATAGAGGTTCCTCCCTACTTGAGTGCAAGATATGAAAACTTATTTTGACCATATAAGTCCATTTTTTGGAATGTCACCATATTAGCTTATCTGCACTTCTTTCTCTTCGAGTTCTGATACTTGCTTTAGTTTGCTGTTGTTGGGAAGAGAACAAACTTTGGATGAACTCACATTTCCAGGTTCTAGAAGAGGACTGGGGAACCTTCTTCCGTTTCAAATGAAGCGACTTTTTATTGGCCCAAAAAAATATCAAAAATTCCTGAAGAAAAATAATTGAAAAATGAACCCTAACAAAAACCTGAAAATAATAGTTAAACGCAAAACAAACTGTAAATGGCAACTATATACAAGATACCAAAATATCTCAAGAAAAATCTTCAGGGTACCACCATAATGAATATGCACGTTACTGAGGCCTTATAGTGTGCACCCAAATGGACGAGGTTACTGAGGCCTTGATCTTAGGCATCTTTGAATTTGCTGCATAACCGAGTGAGGTTATCTAACCACGAGTGCTTTCAAGTTTCAACCCGGTCTTGAATTTCCTTGGCATCACTGCCAGAAAACCAACTCGAGCACCATTCTTGTAGTCGACAAATCCGCAGCAAAACCCCTCGCAACCATTTCATCAGTAAGCTCCATAGCTCTCGAATATACTTTGTGGCATAGAAACCCTCTAATTAGCGCGTTATATGTGCAGTCATTAGATGAACAACCAAACTCTCTCCATCTTCCTGAACAACCGGTGAGCGTCATCAAGAAAATGGTTAGTGTAATATTAACCAAGGATTAGGGGTATTATTGGAATTTCGTTACAGTTCTGTTTTAGTTTTCGACGACCTCTTTCAAGAGGAACTCTTTTCCCGAGGTTTAAACCCAGATGGAATTCATTTCCCAAGTGAACTTATTCCAAACACACTATTTTTTTAGACCTCGGAGATTGAATTCCAATTTCCATTTCTTTTGGGTTTCCAAACAGGCGGCAGCAATTTAGTAGAGAACAATCAACAATCCTAGTTTCCATGATTCCTAGGTTCTGAGTTCCAGCAACTTTTTTGTAGAGGCTCAGCTAGCTCCACATTTCACTAGGCTCCATTTCCATTTTACAAATGAACGTGTGCGCTCCGCCGGATCTAGAATAGAGGTCAACAACGCAAGCATAATGCTGAATTTTCGGTTTAATCTGGTGATCTGCTTGCATACATTTGAAGAGCTCGAGGCCTTTTTCAATAGCCTCCTCAGCACACCCGTCAGTTGGCAGACCCATTATCATTGTCTTACAACTAACAATATCCATCCTTTATAACCATCTTATCGAAAATTTTACGTGCTTTAACGATATTGACAGTTTGTGAATACATATGTACAAGTGCAGATGCCACATGGATATCGAATGCCAAATCTTAAACCTCAACATATTTACCAATGCGCTCACTAGTCTGTTGACCCCAAATTTGAACAAACAGACAAAACACTAACAAGCGCAACAGCATTTGGCTTAACATTTTTTTTCTCTTATCACGAGTTCAAACAACTTTTTTTTCTTCTTCCACCCTTCTTCTTTGATTCTTGTCAATTCTTGAATAGTTGGGACTTGGATCCTAACAAGAACAAGAATGATTGCAACAAATCTACAAAGTCTACTGTCTGATCATTGGGAGCAGGTGCATTACTGGCAAAGACACCGCCAACAATGGTTTGGCCAATATATAAACTTCAGTGTCGGCCAAATAGCAAACGCTACGAAAATATGAAGATATAAATCACAGCGTCGCATCTAAAACAAGAATAGGTTACTGGGGCCTTACAGTGTGCATCCAGATGATCCTGAACAGCATTTTAAACAAACACCACATCAGAAATTATGAACCTTTTTGTAAGATTGCTTGATCTCAAACATCAACGATTTTGCTGCATAACTGAACAAGGTTGTCTAACCACGAGTGCTTTTAACCCAATCTTGAATGTCTTTAGTATCATTACTTGTAACCAACTCGAGCACCATCCTTGTAGTTGACAGATTTGCAGAAAAACCCCTCGCCCCCATTTCATCAATAAGCTCCATCGCTCTAAAATATTCATTGTGGCATAGAAACCCCTGAATTAGCACATTATACGTGCCGTCGTTAGGTGAGCAACCAGCTCGCTCCATCTCACAGAACAACCAGTACGCTTCATCAAGCATTCCACTTTTACTAAGTCCATTGATCATAAATGTATACGCCTTAACATGGGGAGTAAGTCCTTTATAACCAAAGAGACTACAAAAGAGTCCTTTGGCGATTTCAATTGTTTCTGGATTGCACAGACCATGCAAAAGAACATTACAAATCATAATATCAGAATCATAACCCGTGTTCTTTATTTCTTTGAAAAATGACAAAGCATTAGCAAGTTGGCGATTCTTCAAAAAACCTTCCAAGAGCACTAAGAAAGTAACCTGGTTAGGATTAGGCCCATATTCTCGCATAGCTTCAAAATGTCTCAATGCATCTGCCATTTTTCCGATGCGGCACAAGCCACCAATAATGATGCTGCATGTAACAACATTAGGTTTCAGACCTCGACGACTTATTTCCTCGAATAACTTCAAGGCTTCATCTATTCTTCTATCCTTGCAATACCCATGGATCAGAGAGCTATATGTAACAATAGTAGGTATACAATCGTGAGAAATCATCAGCTTCAGCACCTTTAATGCTTTATGAATTTGACCCACCGAACAATATCCATCAATTAGCGTAGTGAAGGTGACTACATTGGGCAAGACATTATTCAGAACCATGGTGTCAAAAACACTTTGAGCCTCTAAGACCTTGCCTTCTTTACATAATCCATCAACAATTACATTGTATGTGACAGCATTAGGAAAAATGCGACGTGAAACCATTTCATCTAAAATCCTTCTAGCTCCCTTCCAATTGCCCAAGTCACAAAAGCAACCAATGAGGGAACTATAGGTGTACACATCAGGAAAAACCCCTTTACCTTTCATTTCGGATAAAAGATCTATGGCCTCGGTTACACGCATGGCTTTACAGAGGCCATCAATGACAACACTATAGGCTCTGACATCAGCCTCGCAGCCGCGTTCTCCCATCCTCCGAAGCAACATGATAGCTGTATCAGCTCTTCCCATTTTGCACAGAGCAGTCATGATGGTATTGTAGCTAACCACATCAGGTTCACAACCCCTCTTTGACATCTCATCGAACAGTTTGACAGCATCACCAAATGGCCCGTTAACGCAGAGCCCGTTCATTACAATATTGTATGTCACCACATCAGGTTCACAACCCCTCTTTGACATCTCATCGAACAGTTTGACAGCATCACCAAATGGCCCGTTAACACAGAGCCCGTTCATTACAATATTGTATGTCACCACATTAGGCTCGCAACCCAGCCCTCTCATCCTATTCAACAAGCTAAATGCCATCTCAGTGTCGCCATTCTTGACCAACCCTTTCAAAACCGTGTTATAGGTAACTACATTAGGCTGATACCCTCTCTCGGTCATTTCATCAAACAGCTTAAGCGCGCCGCACACATTGCCGTCCAAGACAAGCCCATTGATAAGCGAGGTGATAGTAACTACGCTGAGTGTGTAATCGAACTTAAAAAACTGACCCAGGACGGAGAAGCTGAACCTGGCTCCACCGGGCAAGCGGGAGAAGGAGGCAAGAAGGGTGTTGAGGGTGTATGAATCGGGCGGGAGCCCCAAAAGACGCAGCCTTCTGGTGAGGGACACAACGGCGGAGTGGTGGTTGAGCCTCGAGACGGCGGCGATGAGCTGGTTGAAGAGGTAAGTAGGTGGGAGGGGCCGGGCACTGAGCAGCTGGTCGAACCGGGACAACGCCTCTTGGAGATTCCTGAACTCGAAGGAGGTTGTCCTCTTCCTCCCAAGTTTAGAACTACTTAGGGCATTGGTCGAAACGGAGCGGAAAGAAAAAGAGGAAGAAGAAACTGTGACCTTATTTCTCAACAGCTGCATCTTGTTTTCTCGACTTGACTTGAGAGTATTTCTCTCTTATTTCTTCTGTTGTGGGAAGTGAAGATGGGAAGTAAATTTGGTTTTGTTGTAAAAAATGCAATTAAGTACCCTGTAATTTCTCGGTTTTACATAGGCATGTGATTTAAAACTCATTAAAAAAAATTTAATTTTTTTTTCCACTATTTAAAATCTTATCTAGATTAGTTGATTGTCTTTGGTCATTGTCTTGTGTAGTAGCAACAGAAGAAATCTGCCAAAATTTTGGTATAAAAGAGGACGATCCCCAGGTAGGGAAACATTAATCCACCCTGAAACTATTGTACTTACATATAAGACCAACTCTAAAGTATCAATATTGATTTCCTCATCATAATTAGCCATATTTTTCACACCCCAAAACAAAATACACATAATTGTATCATATGCTTGCTTTTGTTGCTTCGTCTCATATTATATATCACATTTATAGGATGCACCGTCCTTTTCCTTGTCCTTATCTATGGTTTATACCACCCACTATTTGATATCTATTGTGTTCGTCAATTCAAATTCGAGTTACACTAAAAAGATAAATAGTTACTATTAACGATTACACACTCGTCATTGATTTTGTTACGCACAGACCATAAACATCACAAGTCCTACAATCCTCTATATATACTACTTACTCTCAGGCAACTCATTCTGCCTTAGGCCAGGAAATACCACCCAGGCTCAATTCGTCATTCTCTTTTTACTGCTTGAACTAGACCTCGAAAATTAGCCAGTTCAAAGTGGATTAGTATATATAATGGCTCAGCCAAGTGTAAACGGCCCATTTGCCATAATTGGGGCCGAATACTGCACACCTTCTTATTCTTCGATCGAGTTCTCCATCTTCACGAAGTCGATAATCGTGCCTTTCGCGAGCTTGGCTGTCATCAACACCAACGGCAACCTCATTTTCAAGATTAAGGAGAAGTTCTTCACCAGTATTTACGATGAGAAGACCTTGGTTGACCCTCTAGGGAATCCCGTCTTTACTTTGAAACCAAAGGTATCTAATACTTATGCAAGGTAATATATAACACACGTTAGAATCTCCGTATATAAAAAAAAAATTAAGATAATAAATATATTTTTTACATTTATAAACAACTTCATTATTAGTAATGTTTTAATTTCAAAACAGCCCTCAAATAAAATCATCTGGCCGAAATTTTGTTAGTTTTTTTTCTTTGCGTATGTGCTATAGTTTTGGGTTTTGCGAGCAACAACAAACTACAAGAATAAATTGCTATATTACTATGTTAAAATATGTATATATTTTACGACAATTATCGATATGCAGAAAATGTCAGCACATAGGAAGTGTCTAGTATTCAGAGGACAGAGCAAAGACGTCAAGGATCTAATTTTCACTGCAAAGACACACTCGGCGGTTTGGAAGAATCCGACGGTGGATGTGTTTCTGGCGTGCAATACGGCCCAGCAAGTATGTGATTTCCAAGTCAAGGGAAGCAGGAACAATCGTTCCTGCACTGTCTATGCAGGAGATGCCAATTCTAATGCCATTGTTGCTCAGGTGAGAAATCATCAAACTTGGACCACAAAAAGAAGCACAAGTCTTGGTTAAACAATTTATCTAAGTAGCTAATAAGCATTGTTTTAAAAACCATCATCCGAAAAATCAGACCATGATCCACATTGATACTGATAGTTTTCATACAAGAATCTTAATGACGGTTGAATCGATGGTCAATATTGAGTTAACCGGTCAAATTGACCTATTCACCTAATTGGACCAGTCGATGAAAGACCAAAGTGCCCAAAAATATATTTTTTAGTTTCTTGGATTGTTTGACATTCAGATTTTAACAAAAAAAATTCTGGCGCTAACGGTGGTCCAACTTGTCAGACCAGAGAACAGAGAAAATCCGGATCATCTTTAAAAAGGAAGAAGTTGAATTGTATTATTAATATAAGTAATATAAATGGTAAGAGTTCCAGCCTCACAAACTAAGAGGAACTCATCACACGGCCCCAATTACAACCCTATTAAAGGGCAAACCCCCAACAAAACTACTATCCCGCGGCCCAAGTCCGGATCATCTTTTGGTCATTTTTAAAACATTCTTCATATGCGTATTCTTATACATTTAAATGTCCCTAATTCAATCACTAAGCGCAGATATATATAATTTGTTATGATCACTGTTAAGATTTCAACATTTATTTTGGCAACAATTCAATTTCTCTTTCTTAAATTTTATCAAACTTTTATTAGTTCAAATCATGACGGTGACAACCATAAAATTGCTTGATGCAGATGCGGTACAAGTGCTTGGATATCAGGAATAAATTAGGGAAGTTCAGCTACGTTCTAACCATTTATCCCAACGTGGATTACGCTTTCATAGTGGCCTTGATAGCGGTCCTCAACAACACCAATTATTCGTGATTCTGTCGTCCGCCCTAAACTTGTCGTTTTCCTCCCAAAAAAAACTTGTCGTTTTCGGCCCCACAATGGCTGGTTTAAATAATGAGACTGCTAATCTCAATGTGTTTCTCTTAATCTATATTTCTTCGTTTTTCGGAACAATGTGTTTTTTTTTTGTTTTTTGGGTATAGTGAGTTTTGGGACCTAAATTGTAATTGTTTACTATTGTGAAAGGAATAAAGTTTTTACTACCGAAATAGGTGAAAAATTATTTAATTTAATCAAATGTGAACTCGTCTATGCAACTCATTAATAGGTTTTGATAGGGAGATGTTGCAGATCTTTGTGGTCTGATTCGACTTTGATTTCTAGACTGATCAGTTCTGTCCACATATCGCGTAATTCTGGAAAAAAAATTGTGATAAGTTTTGTTAAGATGCCTATTTATCTCATAAAAATCCATTGGCATGTACATGAACAATAGCTTTCAAAATTTCTCCGAGGACTTCGGTTATTCCAAATAAGATTTTTCCTTGCGGAATTTTCGAGCAAATGTCCAAGTTTGGACCATTGGTGATGGAGAATGTAGTTTTAGTGACCAGTATTCCTTCGGTAACTTTAATCCGAGAAGGGTGGAAAATGAAGGAAAAAAAAAAGAACATAATTTTTTTTTGCCAATTAATTTTATTTCGATCTTTGTGTAGATAATACTATTTTATCGAATAGCTATATCTAACGCGGTAAATTTTTTGGGTTAGATTGGATACGGCTCGGTCCCCAATATCACCATTCTTTCAACTAATATTAGTAAGGAGATCCGAACGTTCTTTTACCCAAAAAATGTGTTTGATCTAGTAGTGACATTCTCATCCTTTTTCTCTTGGAATACGAATTCGAATTCCACAACAAATATTTCATCAGCAAATCCGAACACACTCAAACCTCCAGGAGATCTCGCAAAGGCTCACACCGGAAACAAGACCGAAAATAAACACACAGACACAACTATTCCACCAACACACAAGTACAATATTCCAAACCAAACAACATGACCAGTACTCTGGTTTAATTGGTAAAGAATTACTTCGAGCTTAGTTAAAATGTTTAGAGTTTCAGTTATTAATAATTTGTCATTTTTAAAAATTTCTAAATAATAAAAATCTGAAATAGTAGGTAAGTAATTGTCCGTGTGAATTTCCAATCATTCTTTCCTCATGTCCTTCTCGGAGAGACTAACACCGGGATGCTCTGTTCATTTCGGAAGAAGTTAGAAGGATCGGTGGCAGTCTTCACACGAGCCAGCCTATATAAGTTATCTTTGAAGTACCTGAGACCCCAAGCACTTGCCTCCCCAAAACTAGTGAAAGTGGTCAGGTTTTTGTTGCTTCCAAGGTCAAGGTCCCTGTAGTTGAGGTAGGCAGCTCTAGGGTGCTTGGAGACATGAGGCTCCATGTAGTCGTAGAGCCTCCTGATCCAAGCCAAGTGCTTATTAGTCTCGTCCTCCGTGTCCCAAGTGACAATGTATTGGATTCCGTATAGGTTCCCTCTCCGGTGTGGGAATGGGATCTCTGTGTCAGGAATCTGAGCCATCCTACCTCCATAGGGAGACATGATAAGTACTGATGTCTTCTCCAAGACGAGCCTATCGAACATCCCTTTCAGGGCAGTTCCTGAAATGGGTTCGGTCACGTAATCGGATTTTATCTTGAAGAAGTCTTCGAATTGGGTCGTCCTGTTAAGCAGAGCCTCCCGGGGCACGTCCACTGAGAGGCCTGTGAAGTACAGGACGGATTGAATCCAACTCATCTCGTTGCAGTCTTCGCGCCTGAGTCCCAACTCGGGGAACCGGGATTGAATTATAGGCAGAAGATCATCCACCTCTCCGAGAAACAACGAACCGAAATTGACTTGCACTGTCTTGGTCCGATTTGAGGTAGCATTCACAACTTCTATGAGAGCGTGGAGGAATAGCTCCTCGGGAAGCTTGGATCCGAGAGCTTGCCACTTCTCAAGCAATAGCCCTCCGCCTTGCTCCAACGTTCTCCCCACGTCGAAAACTGTCACCCGCGGCGGGACGGGGACCAGCCTGATCTTCCATGCGAGGATCACGCCGAAGCTCGCTCCTCCGCCTCCTCTGATAGCCCAAAACAAGTCCTCTCCCATGGATTCCCTATTAAGAACTCTTCCATCCGCATCAACCAACTTGGCGTCAACTACATTGTCAGCAGCTAGACCGTACTTTCGGAACAATGTACCGAACCCGCCGCCACTTAAGTGCCCTCCAACGCCTATAGTCGGACAGGTTCCAGCTGGGAAGGCATGGATTCCGCTGGCTACAGCAATCCTGTAGTACACCTCGCCTAGACTCGCACCCGAACCGACCCAAGCCGTCTCATTCTCTACGTCAATACTGATATTCCTCATGTTAGAGAGATCAACAACTATGTAAGCTTGATCAGACAAGTAGGAGAGCCCCTCATAGTCATGGCCACCGCTTCGGATCCTCACTTGCAAACCACTTTTCCTTGAGCAGATCACGGCTGCCTGAACGTGGGACTCCCGAAGCGGGCTAACTATGAGGATTGGCTTCGACGAGGCGTTCATGAACCGAAGGTTCCGGATCGAGGAGCGCAAGATGGTTGTGTAGATGGAGGTGTTTCGGAGGGAGATGATCCTTGGAGCTTCCCTGGAATGGTTCAGGTGCGAGGAAAAGCACGGGAGGAAGTTCTCGTGAGTTGAAGAAGTTGGAGCAACTGATGAGAAAAATGAAGAAAACAGGAAGCAAATCAGAAGCAGAAGATTATTGCATGGTGTATCCATTTTGTTTCCGGTACAGTGAGTCGATGAGAGGATGGAAAATTTGAGGGTTTATATAATCAGAAATAGTAGGATTTTTTTTTTTCCGAATCCTGGTATCGAGACTCAAGAATTGTCAAACGTGTTTATCCATCAAGAATTTTGCGTGCCGCCATTTGGTAAAAGGGTTGGATATATTGCGACAGACTATTAAAATAATGATCTAAAATATAACTGTTTGCTACAACAGTGAAGTTATGAAAGGAATAAAAGTTGTACTAGAAAAAAATTATTTTCGTTTAATCGAGTTTGAATTTATGAATGCGACTTATTATTTCGTACTTGGCTGGGAGATATTGCAGACTTTTGTGGTCTAATTCGACTTGATTCCTAGATGGGTCGATTGTGTCCGAATATAGGGTAATTTTGGACCAGAGGATTTCTCTTCTCCAGTACGCGGATGACACACTTAATCTTTTTGGAGAAAAGTGAGCTGAGTCTTGCTAACCTACGACATATCCTGATCACTTTCGGCCTTATTTCTGGCTTATCGACCAATTACGCAAAATCCTCCCTTATTGGTATCAACTTTTGAGAAGGTTTGGTTCACAACTTTTGATTCCATCTCATGGGTTGCACGGAACTCGAAAAATTGAGTTATTTTTGACGTGACGATGTATGACTAACAACTTCTTCATCATACCGCCTCCCTTCGGATTAAAGAATGGGTGTTCTAGTCGAAATCTGCAACGGACCTGGCGAGTCAAGAACTCTCCCTGTTCCTCGACGCTTGCTTGTGAGAGTGTCCTGCTTTTGTTTGCAACCTGCCTTTTTCCCCTTGTTTCCTTTGGCTGTATCTGGCCTTAATTTTGCTGTTGTCTGTAATGGTGACGGATATTTGGTGTAAATTTTTTAGGATCTGGATTGGGCACAGAGTGTAGGAACGATTCAGAATGGTTTGGAGTGAAGGGACCGCGCTGGCATGCCCAGTTATGTGATATCGATATGACTTTTATGTGATACTGGCATGCTCCGTTATGTTATACTGGCCACCGACATGTGATAATGGCATGCCATATTATGTCATACTGGCAAGTGTATTTTTCGTGTTTACGATAATGGCATGTCCGTTTATGATAATGGCCCGCATGACTTTTTATTTTTGCAAAAAAGTCTTCGTGTGTCCTTTCACTCCAAACTGTTTGGAATGGGGCGCTCCGCACTCAATCCACCCCCATTTTTTCTTAATACAATTTACTTATAAAAAAAATATAGGGTAATTTTGGAAAAAAGAAGCGATAAGTTTCGTTAGGTTAGTCCAATTAAGACTTTTCCTTGCGGAATTTTTGAGAAAATGTCCAAGTCTGGACCATTGGTGAAGGAGAAGGTAGTGTTAGTGACCGGTATTCCTTCGGCAACTTTGACCTGCAATGGTGGAAAATGAAGAAAGAATTTATATTTATTATGACAACTAATTTAATTTCAAGTCTGAACCATTAAAATCATATAATATTAAAAGGTATAACCTGTAATATTATTTAATTGAAAAATATAACAAATCATATTTATATGTCGCAACACTAATTTTGTTATTCATAGTATATCAATAATTTTGAAATGACAATTACAATGAGATCGAAAAAATTAGCTTTCACATCGAGGAAACTAATTACCGATGATCCGATGACTTCTATATATATTCTACAAGTCATGTTTTGAAATATTCTGCTGCGGCGGCTATATATAATTTTTCGGGTAACAAAGTCGCCTTGATGGAACTTTTGATGATAATATCTATTGAAATTTATGCATAGCCTTTCTCTGACTTGCCTTTGATTCTCGGAGGCAATTTGTCAAGAAATACGATATTTAGACTAAAATATTATCAAACTTTATTCATTCGAAATCATGATTCATAAGATACACAAATGAATTCTAATATTATCAAGTGAATAATGGATAGAGCTCAAGGTCTTCAATTAATTAGATAGAGACAGAAAAAATAACGAGATTCTGTTCTAAATTAAAATAACTATCGATCTAACTAGACATTAAGATTATATTAACATTACATCAAAGGCTTGTTCATGAAGCGGACAAAAGAAGATAATGTTTGGAGAGTTGGTTATGCGATTGACTAATCTATGTTCAGACAATACTATTCCGATAATTATTTCAAGCTTTTGTCTGCAGTAATCACCGTCATTTTTATGTCTGCAGTAATCACGTGGATGCTAAAAAAAGTAAACTTGCGACTATAAAAATTATATAAAGAAGTTAATTACGTGTGGGATTTGCATAATTAGTGTCATGTATCCCAAAAAGTCTTTCATACTTACGTGTGGGAAAAGATACAAAACTATTGCGAGTCCAATTAGCTTCGGGATCGATGGAACATGCATTGATTTCATAGAGAATCCAGAGGATTTTTCTGAAACTGAACAATCTCCTGCATTTAAAAGGATACGAAAGAGATATCAGTAATTAAGTACTTGATATATATATGCATAAAACACAGATAAGAACCAGAAGATAAACACACACAAGGTTGATAAAAAATTGGCAATAATATTTCTAATCGATGAAGTTGCTGTGTAGAAACTATCCGATACTCCTACACAAAAATTACTGTTTGATATTTTTTAGTTTGACTAATTTAAATGTAGATTAATACAATTCATAAACAGTGATATTTTTTTAATAAATATTTAATACTATTATATTCTTATATATTACCTTTAGTTAAAAAAATTCAGATGCCTTTTAAATAAAGTTTGTGCGGTTGGCTTTAGACAGTGGACGCATAAAAGCCAAGCGGTGCTCCGTGCTTAGACCCAGAATCTGGTCATTTTTGGGGCGATATTATTTAAAGTTAAAAATGTTTCTCAATTT
Source organism: Hypericum androsaemum (assembly GCA_963995505.1). Classification (NCBI taxonomy): domain Eukaryota; kingdom Viridiplantae; phylum Streptophyta; class Magnoliopsida; order Malpighiales; family Hypericaceae; genus Hypericum; species Hypericum androsaemum. The sequence continues at coordinate 693,591 of OZ023199.1, forward strand.
ATTGAAAATACCAAATTGTCGCATCCTGCTGAACTGGGTATGGATTGGGCACGGAATGCTTAGATTCCGAACCGTTCGGAATGAAGACACGCGAGGACTTTTTTGCAAATGCGCTAAAATGCGGGGACCAAAATGAAAAAAGCTACGCACATAACTGCGCATGCCAGTATCACATAACTGCGCATGCCAGTATCACATAACTGTGCGTGCCAGTGTGACCTTTTTGCAAAAATGCTAAAATACGGGGGACCAAAATGAAAAAAACTACGCGCGCCATTATCATCAACGAGGACTTGCCACTGTCACAAATACACATGCCATTGTCACATAATTGCGCTTGCCATTATCACATAACTGCGCTTGCCATTATCACATAACTGCGCTTGCCACTGCGGTCCCCCTTCACTCCAAACCGTACGGAATCAATTTTTTCACTCCGTACCCAATCTACTCCCTGCTGAACTGTGACATTCCACGTGATGAGGACCGTAAAAGATAATCCTAACATCCATGGGTTTTCAAGTCATGGACCTTATTTTAAACGATTTTTATAATATTATTTTAAAAATTTTTAAAGTGAAAATAAATTGTTTTAATTAAATCCAAGTTATTTTATTATTCGAATGGATTCGCAAGTGCAAGCAGACATTCAATATACAAGACAATGGGAAACAAAGATTCGGGATAATTTAAGCCGGACAAAATGACTTTGGACAAAGCCACGTGACACTCTCAGGATACAAAACGCCGTCGTAAATTTACGACACCGAGAAAGAAACAGCAAACTCTGATCCGATACAGCCAACCGAAAAGAGATCTAAGGGCTCTTCTACTGTTGCAACGTGGATACGCTTTTGTCCATATGTTTTATGTATTAATTAATAGCACTCGTATTCAATAACCAATTAATCATTTGAATCGATATATTTTTTAATATTGAAAAAATATTTAAACATTAACGTATTTCTAATTACTTAAAATTTTTTACCAATGTCTTAAAAAATTACCCGGAGAACAACCCGCTCTGTTTTTTGGGTCGATCAGTAAAAAACAAAAGCAAAGCACACTTCATTATATATTGGTAAAAATACATTTTAGTACTCTGTAGTTTGACGTATTTCAAGTTTAGGGTATGTGATTTAAAGTTTTAGATTTGGTCATTGTATTTTTTTTTTGGGACAGCTCTCGGTCCCGGGTAGCTGCCCACAGCTCTCGGTATCGAGAAGCTCGACTAGAAAAAATAAACTCCATGCTCAGCGCTCTGCGTAGTTTCTCACGGGTAGCCCGGGCAGCTACTCGGCCATTTGGCAGTCCACGTTTGCTCCACATCACCTAAAACGACACTGTTTGGCTTCCCACGTGGACTCCAAAATTTATAAGTTGTTGCTGATGTGGCATATGGCAAATTATCATATTAGTTCCAATTTTTTAAAAAACCTTTTCATCTCCTTCCTCCTCCTTCATCTCCTTCCTTCCAATCCCTCCTCGATGCTCTCCACGCTTACCAAACCCTCGGCGGCAACAATAGGCCCGACGGATACAAAGAGCTATAACCCCTCATCCTCGTCGTCTCCCCTTGCCCCACCTGCTCCTCCTCGTACTCCACCTCGCCAATAAACACAAGATCCCAAAACCCTAGCCCCAAATCATACAAGCGGGGGTCGTCATCTATGATCCCAAACCCTAATTCATCATCTTTGTCGTTGTGGTAGATGCAACGATTAGGGGAGGACGAGCTCTTGACACAATCGTGGAGGAGATCCATGACGAAGGCGGCCTGAGAGCGGCGGTCGAGGACCATGGACTCTGGATTAGACAACAGGTCCTCGTCGGATAACCAGACAATAAGGATAGGGGAGGAGTAGAAGAAGGGGAGGTAGAGGTCGTCCAGGTCGGTGGAATCAGGGTGGAGCAGGTAGGAGCTATTCGTCATTTTTGCGTACTCTCCTTTTTCTCTGTTTATTTTTTATTTATTTAATCTAATTTTTTAGGAAAAAGTACAATTTTGTACCTTGTGGTATCGTACTTTTCGCGATAAGGCCATGTGGTTTAAAAACTATAAATCAGGTCCAAGTTATTCCAAAAATTATCGACCTGCGGTCGCGTACAGGTCCGGGTGACTTCTGAACCTAGTTGGACCACCACGTAATAAAAAATGATGCCGCTTCAGTCCGATGTGGCACTATGAATGGGCGACTTAATTGATGAAGTTGTTTTGAAGGTAAATTTCAGAAAAAATTTCCCAACACCTCTCTTCTCCCTCCACCTCTTTTCTTCCTCCTTTAACCTGCAATTTTTCCCAAAATCTATATCTTTTTCTCTCTTAAAATTTGTTTGTCAATCTCAATCTCAGGTCCACTGCGGGATTCAATTATACTACTCTTCTCAAATGGGAAAAACCTCCATATATATTACTCTTCTCTTTATTTAATGGAGACCCAACCAATACATACTAAGAACATCAGAGATTGGGAGGACAACGATGGCCGTGCCAAAAGCAACATCGAAAGACAAAGAGTTGGAGCCATGGCACAAGTCCGACGGGGATACAATAGAGTGGCTACTCCATAAGGCAGAGCTCGCCATCATCGCCACCACCGGGACCGGCACCATCTCCGCCCCGACCTCCAAGTCAGTACCGTACCGCCGGATCCTTTCGACGGTGGCCCCCAGTACTATGGATCCACCCAAGACCCCATCGACTTTCATGGTAGCCCGTCGTCTCAGCCTCCCTCCTCTCAAGCTCACCGTCAACTTCGACCTCCCTTACGCTTTCGAGCTTTCCGCCAAGGAGGTGAGAAAAGAAAATGACCCTTCAGCCCCCTTTTCTGTTGTTCTATATTTTTTTTTCTAGGTTTGTTCTTGATCTAGGTTTGTTTGCCTTTCATTCGAGGGGATTGAATTTAGTGGGTTTTAATTTGTCGGTTGACTGGTGATTGAGGCTTCTTGATTCACTCAGCTGGAGATGGGAATAGAAAATTAAGCACGAGGAAGAAGAAACATGGAGGGAGAAGAGGGGTTTCTTAAAAAAATTAAAAAATTAGGGATTTTTTTGAAATTTACATTCAAGACAACTCATCCATTAAATTGCCCATTCATCGTGCCACGTCAGACTGAAGCGGTATCGTTTTGATGACGTGGCAGCCCAGCTAGGTTTGGAAGTCACCCGGGCATGGGCGGAATATTAGGTCGATAATTTTTGAAATAACTTGAACCTGATTGATAGTTTTTAAATTACATGACCCTATTGCAAAAAGTGCGATACCACATGGTACACTTCAAAGTTCCAATTCTAGCATATTCTCCAATTTGGCAGCGAGCAACACTCCAACAACTTCCAATTTGGCAGAAGCAAAGCACAGCAAGCAAAGGCAACCCTGTCCATCACCATATTACAGCCTGTGAAGGAAAGGAACTCTTAATGATGATCTTTAAACATGAACATGGGTATTTTCCCCTAACACAATATGGGTATTTTATTACAGCCTGTGTATAAAAAATAATTAAGTCCATTGAACACTATTTGCACAATGAGATCCCCTAACCTTGATTGACTACAGCTTCTGTAACATAATAGGTCATTAAGCCCATTGAACACTTGCACCCAAAATTTGATCAAGTCTCAACATTTCCCAAGGTCTCAACTTTCACAAGCTAAAAACTAACTAAAACACACAAACAAGATCACCCACCTAAAACAATACAAAAGAAGGAAGAAGAAGACAAGGACTTTACTGTCCGTACCAGTTAAGGGCATGGTCCTGGAGCAGGAGGAAACTGGCGTTGCCGTCGGGAATCGCTCTGCATCGCCGTCGAGAATCGTCGAAAATCATCGGAGATTAGGGTTCTAGCAAAGGGGGTTTTTATTTTTTGCGTCTTTTTTTAGAGGACAAAGAGGGAGGAAAGTAGTCTGAATCATGCATCAGAGAGGTCCATTTTAAGGGTAAAAATGGATTTTGTTAGACTGTCTAAAATCTGGTCGGAACGGTCAGTTTGTACTAATTTTTGACTCGGACAATCCAGTCTGACTGAATTTTATCAAAATCAGCAAAATAAATAAATAAATAAGTCGTATCGTATGCTCGATTTCTCTTAATCAACAAAGAAAAATGGACTTTATATGTTATAAATTGGTTGATATTTCTAAAATTTAGATTTTGAAACCTATATTTTGACTATTTAGTCTATATATTATTCAAAAATAGTAAAAATTTAATTAAAAGTGTCTGGTCTGACTCCGACCAGATTTTGTCCGGTTCGTAAAGTTGACATTTTTATGTCCAAATCTAGTACGCTTTCTGTCCCGAATTGTGGTCCGACTGGTCGGACAACATATTTTAAAACATTATTTTTTACTTAAATTAGAACAACTTTGTCAATAGTTAATCTAGTTTGTGTTTTGTCCATATGTTATATTATTATTAAGATTTTAATATAATCTTATAGAAAAGATAAAAATGTAAAACATACTTTGACTTTGAGAATAGAATCGTTGGTTTGACATATATCTAATACATTGAATTCTTATTATTTTGACACAATTACCTGCCAATTTGTCAACTCTCCTCCTCATGAAATAAAGGAAGAGAACAAATACAATCGACCGCCTATGCATATTTTGACTCATCTTTACCTGAAAATAGATTAAAGTATCAAGCATGTCAATTTAAATTAATTCCCCTTTTCTCTTTAATTTTCATGTATGCGTATGTTTTAGATAAGATCATCTCGTACTCAACTGCCTCGTGGTGAAACGATGGAGTGCTGCACTCCAGAGGACGAAAGTCCGGTAACCAAAAACAATAACGTTCACTAACAACAAGTAGGTACTAGGCCTTACTTGGGAAGAGTAGGGATGCTCTGCTCGTACCGGAAGAAATTTTTGGGGTCAACAGCGGTCTTCACCTTAACAAGCCGGTCAAAATTCCCATTGAAGTACTTCAATCCATAAACACTCCCTTCCTCGTAATCATTCTTCCCCGGCTTCATAATCCCAAGATCCAGATCCCTATAGTTCAAGTACGCGCTCCTCGGATTCCGCGAAACAAACGGCATCATGAAGCTGTACAGCTTCCTAATCTGTGTCATGTACTTCTTGATGAAACTAGAATAGAATGGCAAAAGGGTGTGTATTCTCATTACGTAACATATCAATATATACATATTACAAGACTTAAGAGAGAAGTAAACAATAAAAACCCTAGCCGACATATACTACATTCGTGACGGATGAGGAAACACAATATATGACAATACTCCCCCTTCAAGTTGGAGCGTGGAGATTAACAACGCCCAACTTGCGAATGGACGTATGAAAGCGATCTTGACCAAGAGCTTTAGTGAATAAATCAGCGAGCTGAAAAACATTAGAGATTTTACGCGGAACAACATCACCGGATTGAATCCGTTCACAGACAAAATAGCAGTCCATCTCCACATGTTTAGTACGTTCATGATAAACCAGATTCATCCTAATGTGCAAAGCAGCTTGGTTATCACAGAACAAAGTGGTAGGATGCAAAAATCGGACCCCCAAATCTCGAAACAACCAGCGCAACCATAGGACCTCGCTCACAGTGTCGGCCATGGCACGGTACTCGGCCTCAGCAGAAGAGCGTGCAACAACGTGCTGCTTCTTCGTGCGCCACGAAACTGGAGATCCACCAAAAGTGACAATGTACCCGGTGCGAGATCGGCGAGTCATGGGACAACCACCCCAATCGGCATCACAGTAAGCGATAAGATCCAACGTTGGAGAGTTGGAGAGTAAGATGCCTTGGCCTGGCGTCGTCTTCAAATATCGAAGTACCCGGTCCGCCGCTTGGACGTGTTCGGCATTGGGCTTGCTCACGAACTGACTTAAAATATTGACAGCATAGGCGATATCAGGCCTGGTAACCGTCAAATACATGAGGCGACCAACCAACCTACGATATCGCGAGGATTCTTTCACAATAGCTTTGCCTGGACAGAGCTTATGGTTTTGCTAAATGGGAAAGTGACTAGGTCGAGAATCATTCCTACCACATTCCTTCAAGATATCGAGAGTGTACTTCCTCTGACTGAGAACTAGACCCTGTGAAGTAGTTGCGGCTTTAATGCCTAAGAAATACTTCAGAGTGCCCAAATCTTTGATCCCGAACTGGTCATGAAGACATCGCTTGGTGAACTCAAGCATAGAGGAATGATTGCCTACGAGGATGACATCGTCCACATAGACAAGCAAAATAAGTACAAGAGGACCCTGACGAAAAATGAACATTGCATGATCGGCTCGTGACCTGGTGAAACCGATGGCAAGTAAGGAGGATGTGAGCTTGCTGTACCAGGTTCGAGAGGCCTGCTTCAAACCATATAACGACTTTTGAAGCCGACATACTCGAGAATCTTTGGGCCGTGAAAACCCTTGAGGATCCTGCATGTATACTTCCTCCATCAAATCTCCATGCAAGAAGGCATTATCGACATCCAACTGGTGAATGAGCCACCTAATAGACAACGAACGGAGACCACCTTGGCTACGGAGGCAAAGGTTTTGTGATAATCAATCCCTTCAATTTGCTTGAAACCCCAAGCCATAAGCCGTGCTTTATAACGGTCGATGCTACCATCAGGCTTAAATTTAACTTTGTACACCCACTTGGAATCGACCACATGCTTGCGAGGGGGCAAGTGAACAAGAACCCATGTGCCATTGGCCTCCAGGGCTTCGACCTCCCACTTCATAGCTTCTCTCCAGCAAGTATGCTTGACAGCCTCATGGTAACTTCGGGGCTCAAGCACAGAACGAATAGAAGCCAGATAGACCTGATGGGCACGCGAGAAGCGATTATAGCTGATAAAATATGTTAGAGGGTACAAAGTCGAGTTGCCTGAAGGAGATGGGGATGGCGCGGGAGGCTCTTGAGGTTGTGCTGGGACGAGGGAGAGGGGTAGCTGAACTTGATATTTATTAAGATGTGCAGGCACCTTACGTGGACGCTCACTACGACGCGTGGTAGGTTGGACAACATCTGCGGGCTGACTTAATCCCGTATCTTCAGCGGACACATTTTTTGGAATAATTGGATCGCCATTATTTGCATCATGAGCAATGCCACACACTGAAGTCGGCTGCATAGGACAAGAGGATGCATCTCTTTGTGATGGGGATGCCATCGGTGACAAGACTTCATCGATACAAGGAGGAACCGAGATGACTCGTTCCAGAGTCGGAGAACCAGGCATACAACTAGAGCTATCTTGATAAGGGAATATGCTCTCTATAAAAGTGACATCTCGAGAAACTTGAAATTTATGCATTTTCAAGTTGTAGACGCGGTAACCTTTCTGCCCAAAAGGATAACCGAGAAAAATGCAAGGGTGACTGCGATCATCGAACTTGTCAGCCTTGATGTGGTTGTGAATATAAGCAAGACAACCGAACACTCGTAGATGATCATAAGTCGCTGGTCGTCCGAATAAAATCTCATAAGGAGTTTGATTTTGGGTGGCCCGTGATGGTGTTCGGTTGATTAGATATGTGGCACTCATAATGCACTCACCCCAAAATCGTATAGGCATATTTGCTTGAAATTGGAGTGCCCGAGCTACTTCAAGAACATGAAGTTGCTTCCACTCAACGACACCGTTTTGTTGAGGTGTGTAGGGACAAGAAGTTTGTAGTAAAATCCCTCGCTCTTCATAAAATTTCTTCATAGCATGCGAAAAAAATTCTAAGCCATTGTCAGCTCGAATATTTTTTACAGCTGTACCAAAATGGTTCACAACCATATTGCAAAACATCGTCAAATATCTTGAAACTTCAGACTTGTACTTCATAAGAAATGTCCAAGTAGCTCGACTATAGTCATTAACAATAGTCAAGAAGTAATGTGCTCCAGAGGAGGATGGGGTTTTATAAGGCCCCCAAATATCACAATGCAAAAGCTCAAAACAATCTTTCGTCTGGATAGAACTCGAAGGAAAAGGAATGCGAGTGTGCTTTGATGAGTGTGAAAACACTCTATCATCTATGTATGTTTTAGTGTCAATTTTCTATTGTTTCTAGTATTGTTGTGTGTTATTTATCGTTGTATTGTTATATTTCGTATTTTTAACTTTTAGTATAGTTATTGTGATTTTCATTAGTTTTGTTCATTTTTATTTCAAGGAGGCTTTGTGGTAATGCGGGGAGGATATTGGTGTACTTTGGAGCGCGTCAACGACGATCGGATCAGCCTTGAAGAAATGGTGCACGATCGGGAAGGCGATGACATTGGGCTAACTGACCTCGAGAGACTTAAATACCGATAACTTTCTCATCCGAAGTCCAATAGAGACGAGTGAGGTGGTTCTGGAAAGAAGACATCCGGGTCTACAACGTTGTTTCTTTGGTCGTCTTCAGATTCGAAGTCTAAGAGGGTCGAAAATACGCATGAAGTCGAGCATTAAATCTGAGGACTCGCCTGACCGAAATTGGCCAAAATTCCGGGACCATTCCGGAATTTGCCAGGACGTTTTCTTGGCTGCCATCCCACACCTCTTGGCTGGAATTCCACTACAAAATTCTCCATACTCCACTACCTTCCTTTGTCTCCCACTACTCCACTTTGTCCCCCACTAATTCCATTCTTCCATACTTTGACTACACTTCACTACCACTCATTCACTCATTCTCTCCTTCCGCCAAGAACCAAAAAACCGTGGCTGCCTCTTCCTCTTCCTCCCAAGCAAAAAACGTGGCTCACCATTGAAGAGGAGAGCAAGAAGAACGTGGCTGCCAACCAAGAGAAGAGGAGAGGAGAAGAGAAGAAGAACGTGGCCTTGAAGAAGGAGCTAGGAGGGAGCCATTGAAGACACTCATTGAGCTTTTCCTAAACTCTATCTTTGTTGTTCATGTTCTATTTACTTTGTACAATGGATAATTTGTGTTGTTTGTTGAACATGAGTGAGTAGTTGATTTGTGAGTTTGGTGCCTTGATGGCACCTACTTAGCCAATGGTTTTGTGGGGATAATATGTTAAGGTTTATGTACTAGTTAATGTGTTGAATGCTTAATCTTGATTGATCACCTTGATTATGAACTAAGTTGATGCTAATCGCCGGGAGGGGTTAGGATTAACGGACCATTTAACTAGTTAACTAGTTGCCTATTGTTGAGGGATCACCTTAGGTGACTAGTTGTCCAAAGGATGATGGTGATAATCGGTAGTTAGTTGGATTAGTTGGCTAATTAGTCGCGGGAGCGCGGTTGGTTAGACTAAGCCTAATTAACTATCGATTTAGACTAGTTTGTCGCGGGAGCATTGATTAGTTGCTTAAGAAACATCCGGACCATAACACGAACTCAATAAACCCCACATGCCATTTGGTTATTTAGGTTGTCATTGGTACCAAGCTCACTCTTGTTTTAAGTGTTTTAACCTTCTCCTTGCTTAGTTGTAATTTTATTTCAAGTAGCATTTTGTGTTTGGAATTGACACCTCCATTTCTTTGAGTCCTAAACTAGTGATAAAGTCGAATTTGCGGACTAGCTTAGTCCTCGTGGGACGACAATCCCGTACTTACTCATTATTGCAAGAGGGGTGAAAATCCTTCCTTTCAATTGGCGCCGTTGCCGGGGATTAAGTACTAGACGCTTAATTTGGCTTACGAACTTGGATTAGGACTTTTTTTTTTGTTTGTTTGTTTACTTGGTTACTTAGTACCTTTGTTGCTTGTTTTGCAAGGTACTTGTTTGTCGCATGCCCCTCACTCGTTCCACCAACAACTTTCCGGTGGAAATCGAAGCGGACATTGGATATTTGGAGAGGACATTGCGACAAGAAAGAAGAACTCAAGAAAGGATGAACCAACAAGCTCATCCAAGGGACGATGCTCATGGAGATCGAGCTCCTCGAAGGACTCTCTTGGATTCCTATAAGCCCACCTTGAGGGGAGCAATGACCGGAGTACCGAGGCCGAGTATCCAAGCTAACAATTTTGAGATCAAGCCGGCTGTGATAAACATGCTCCAATCTTCGGTTCAATTCTATGGGTTGCCGAATGAAGACCCAAATGACCATATTGGTAACTTCCTGGAGATAGCCGACACAGTCAAGTTCGAAGGAGCTACCGATGATGCCGTGAAGCTTAGATTGTTTCCATTTACTTTGAAGGACCAAGCTAAAATGTGGTACAAGCAATTGGTCGATACAGATATCACCACGTGGGAGGAGTTAGCCAATGCCTTCCTTGAAAAGTTCTTCCCTTACGCAACGACAAATAGGCTCAGGAAGGAGATCAACAACTTTCAACAATTTGAAAATGAGACCTTGAGTGAAGCTTGGGAAAGATTCAAGGGACTACAAAGGAGTTGCCCACATCACAATTTGACAGAGGAGTCTCTACTCCACACCTTCTACTTTAGCCTTGGATCATCTACAAGGGGCACGGTTGATGCCGCCGCAAATGGATCATTCTTGAGAAAGGAGAAAGATGAAGCCTACCACATCTTGCAGCAGTTGGCAATTACAAACATGCTTATGGCTAATGAGAGAGCTAGGCAACCGAGAAAGGAGCAAGTAGAAGTGATTGATGTTGACATTGCCTCCTCAATTCAAGCTCAATTGGCTTTATTAGCAAAGCAAGTAAAGGAACTAAGCTTGAACAAAAGCAATGTGGCGATTGTGCAAACAAGTTGTGAAGTTTGTGGCAATGTTGGCCATGACATGAATGAGTGTGCCATGTTGGGCTCTTCTATGGAGCAAGTAAATTTTGTTGGGGGCCAAGGACAAGGCCAAGGTCAAGGTCAAGGGGCAAATAGGATGGGAAACAACCCATATTCCTCTACTTACAATCCCGGTTGGAGAAATCACCCGAACTTCTCTTGGAGGGGTACCGGAGGAAGTAGTGGAGATAACATGGCAATTGTTCCGGATAAGGGACTTCCTCTTCGTACTACACAACAAGGACCTCCTCCGGGTTTCCAACCACGTTTTTCCTTGATGGATCGGATGGGAAATATTGAGGAGAGATTTGACAAGATGGAAAAGTTTATGCAAGAAGTTGGAGGGGTGGTTAGCCAACAAGGCCAATTTTTGGCCGCCATACAACAACAAGCATCAAGGCAAGATAGCTTTGAACAAATCCTCAAAGGTCAAGCAACCGCCATGCACAATATAGAGAGGCAACTTGGGCAAATAGCAAGTGCAAGTGCCCACAGAGCGTCCGGTTCTCTTCCCAGCTCCACGGAAGTGAATCCTCGAGGAAATGTGTGTGCAATTTCTTTGAGGAGTGGTAAGGAAATAGCTTCTCAAGAGGCAACCAGGAAGAACAATGATGATCCTATGGAAGCCCATGAGGAGGAGACTGAAGTGGAGGCAAAGAGAGAGAGAAGTCCACCGGTTGAGAGTGCTGAAGAAGAAGTCTACGTGCCACCACCACCTAAAGCCCCTCGACTACCATTCCCTCAAAGAGTGAAGAAGAAGAATGTGATGGATGACAAGTTTATTGGCTTCATGGAGAAGATGAAGAACATCCAGATCAGCGTTTCTTTTCTTGAGATGTTGGATCAATTGCCGCAGTACTCAAAGTTTCTCAAAGAACTCATCGCTAAGAAGAGGAAGTGGAAAGATGGAGAGACGGTAGCTCTAACGGCTAAATGTAGCTCTATCATCTCCAAAGATCTCCCGAAGAAATTAAAAGATCCGGGGAGCTTCACTATTCCTGGTTTTGTTGGTGATGTGGAGTTTCCAAAGTGTTTGTGTGACTTGGGTGCAAGTATCAACTTGATGCCTTTGTCCATCTTTCGGAGACTTGGCTTATGTGAGGTGAAACCAACTTCTATGCGTCTCCAATTGGCGGACCAAACCATAAAGAAGCCATTCGGGGTAGTGGAGGATGTCTTGGTGAAGGTTGATAAGTTTATCTTCCCCGTGGACTTTGTGGTGCTGGATTTTGATGAAGACAAGAGCTGTCCATTAATCCTTGGCCGGCCATTTCTCAATACGGCACGTGCCTTGGTGGATGTGCATGATGGACGATTGGTCCTCCGAGTAGGGGAGGAGAAAGTTGAGTTCAAGATGTCTGATCCAATGCGTCATCCTCTTGATGAAGGGACTTGCATGAAGATTGATCTGGTGGAGGAATGCGTCCATGATTTGGGCAAGGAGAGCTCATTGAAGATTGAAGATGGAATAGAGGAAAAGAATGATGGAGAACAAGATGAGGATGACATGGTTGATTTGGAGTATCCTACTCCACCTTCCATCATTAAGGCTCCAAGCTTGGAGTTGAAAGAGCTACCCTCCCATCTACGATATGCATTCTTAAAGGATGAAGGAAGAGTCCCCATCATCATCTCCAACAAGCTTTCTAAGGAGCAAGAGGAGAAGGTGCTTGAAGTGGTTAACAAGCGGATTAAGGGCGTGGCATGCCAAAAATCTGATATGAAGGGGATAAATCCTAACATGGTTATGCATTACAACCACTTGGAGGAGGAAGCCAAGCCCGGAGTAGAAAGGCTTAACAAGGCGGATAAGAAAAAGGCACATGATGCCTACATCGTGAAGAAAGAGTTCAAGAAGGGTGATCAAGTGCTACTCTACAACTCCCGTTTGAAACTTTTTCTCGGAAAACATAAGTCCAAGTGGAGTGGACCTTTCAAGGTGGTAAAGGTTTTTCCATTTGGAACTCTCAAGTTGGAAAGAATCAATGGAGGAGTATTCAAGGTGAATGGCCAAAGGTGCAAGATGTACCTTGGTGGTAATATGGAACGGCAAGCGGAAGTGCAATCCGTGGGTTCACCCTCCAATGCATGAACAAGGGGAGTAAAGTCAAGCTAATGACTATAACTTAGCATGTTTTATCTTTGTCTTTATATTGCTATAGTCTTTTATGTGATGTTCTTTTATGTATTGTTCTTATCCCGGTATGATTTTGTAGTGTTAGTTCATGCTTATGGGGTCTCTTGCATCTTGAAGGTGACATGGACGATTGGAAGCTCAGCAAAGATCGAAGACGAGTTGGGAAAGAAAAAAAAAAAATTTTTGCGAAAAAAAAAAAAAAAATTTTTGGCGTGGCTTTTAGCCACGGCCGTGGCAACTCTCGGTTTTCATTTTTAAATTTTTTTTTTTGAAAAAAAAAAACAAAAATTTTTTTTTTGTCGTGGCTTTTAGCCACGGCCGTGGCAACTTTCGGTTTTAATTTCAATCCCGTTTTTTTTTTTTTTTTTTTTTGAAATTTTTTTTTTTTTTAATACTCTCCCTCCCATTTCCCCCAAATCATCCCAATCAAGGGGTAGCAAGTGGCGATTGAAGGGGTCGAAGTTCAACATGGACAGGGAGCTGCGTCATCAAAGCTACTACATCCAGCACATGGTGGAGCTATCCGGATACAACATCCCACCACCACCACCCTCTCCACCTCAAGACTAAGGGAAGTTTCCTAGCATATTTTTTTTTCTTTCGTTATTTTCTTGTCTTCGTGATGAATTGAGTTTGCTTTATGTCTTTGTGATGTCGTGTTCTTCATGTTTGATTGTTGTTCATGCTTGCTTCTTAATGCATTTGTTAGTATAGTTCAATTGTTTAGATGTATGTATGCTCCCTCCACCTTGAGGACAAGGTGTTCTTCAAGTGTGGGGGTGTGGTTCCACTTAGGAATCCTTTTGTATGTTTAGATATGGTTTGTCTTGTTTAGGCAATGATTTGGCATGAATTTTCAAAATTTGACCCCCTTCAAAATTCTTTAACTCGTGTTAGAAGCTTACCACACACCTAGTTAGGAAATGAACTCGAGCACAAGGCCTAAGAACTTGTAGAAACCTCACCCTCGGTTGTTTAGACTAGTAGTCTCACTATGTAGATTAGACTAGAGGGTTGATGAGTGACCTTGTGAGGAACTTTGAGCCGAAGGAGGAGACAACCGTCTTCATTTATTCATGAGGTGCCTACATGAGTTCGGTTGATCGAGGTATCCTACTAGTACTTGACATGGTCTTGGTTGTGTGGCGTTAGTGAATGACGGGGGCTAATCCTTTGAAATTGAGCCTAGAGCTTTAGAACCAAGAACCTTCATATCCATTGTTTTAACCTATTGAGCCTAGCCATTCTTTGATCATATTATATGTATACCAACTCTAAGCCCTATATCCACCATCTTCCCGACCTTTGGTCATCCGATCCGAGGACACGTAAGTTTACATTTTTTTTTGGGAAATGATATGTATTGGGTTTAGTTGGTAGCTTAGTGTTCTTATGGGTTAATTCTTTGGGAAGTTGGTTAATTGAGAGGCTATACAAAGAAGCCGAGTTCTTGCCTAGAAAATGCCAAGTTTGTGTTTGTGTTTGTATTTGTAAAAGAAAAAAAAAGAAAGAAAAAAAAAGAGGAAAAGAAAAGAAAAGAAAAAAAAAGTGAAGGTTGAATAAGGCATTTATAATTGGCATAACTCGTGCTACGTGGTCTTAGGAAATGGGTGAATTTTGGGAGTGTGCTTTAATTATTTATGGTGAGGATGTTTAGAATAGACGAGAGACTAGAATGCTTTTGTAACATGTCCTCGGATTGGGTGGTTTAACTACTATCCATACATATTTCCTCACCATTATCTTAGCCCCATTATAACCAGATTGAAAGCTCCTGGTTCACGAGCAACCACATGACTTTGAGACACTGTTGAGTAGGACGTAGGATACTTTGAAAGACATCGGTCATGTACGCGAGAGATAGGAAGTTGGCTACTTACAAATCGTGAGCTAAAGATTTCCGAACCTCTGAGTGGTTAACCTTCTAGTGTCTTTTACATAGTGATAACACTTGATTAAACCATCGAGTGGTGAGGTGTCTACCAGTTCTTACTCTTTGTGTTTGAGTTGATGACTAGCTAGGTTGTGTGATAATACTTTTGATGTGAGTTTGAAATTTTGAGGGGAGTTAAATTGTGAATTTATCATGCCTAGTCTTGTCCTTATCATGTCTTCTTTCTTATGTGATTGTGATTGTGTTTGTGTTTGTATTTGTATGAGTATTGCTTGAGGACAAGCAATGATTCAAGTGTGGGGGTGTGATGAGTGTGAAAACACTCTATCATCTATGTATGTTTTAGTGTCAATTTTCCATTGTTTCTAGTATTGTTGTGTGTTATTTATCGTTGTATTGTTATATTTCGTATTTTTAACTTTTAGTATAGTTATTGTGATTTTCATTAGTTTTGTTCATTTTTATTTCAAGGAGGCTTTGTGGTAATGCGGGGAGGATATTGGTGTACTTTGGAGCGCGTCAACGACGATCGGATCAGCCTTGAAGAAATGGTGCACGATCGGGAAGGCGATGACATTGGGCTAACTGACCTCGAGAGACTTAAATACCGATAACTTTCTCATCCGAAGTCCAATAGAGACGAGTGAGGTGGTTCTGGAAAGAAGACATCCGGGTCTACAACGTTGTTTCTTTGGTCGTCTTCAGATTCGAAGTCTAAGAGGGTCGAAAATACGCATGAAGTCGAGCATTAAATCTGAGGACTCGCCTGACCGAAATTGGCCAAAATTCCGGGACCATTCCGGAATTTGCCAGGACGTTTTCTTGGCTGCCATCCCACACCTCTTGGCTGGAATTCCACTACAAAATTCTCCATACTCCACTACCTTCCTTTGTCTCCCACTACTCCACTTTGTCCCCCACTAATTCCATTCTTCCATACTTTGACTACACTTCACTACCACTCATTCACTCATTCTCTCCTTCCGCCAAGAACCAAAAAACCGTGGCTGCCTCTTCCTCTTCCTCCCAAGCAAAAAACGTGGCTCACCATTGAAGAGGAGAGCAAGAAGAACGTGGCTGCCAACCAAGAGAAGAGGAGAGGAGAAGAGAAGAAGAACGTGGCCTTGAAGAAGGAGCTAGGAGGGAGCCATTGAAGACACTCATTGAGCTTTTCCTAAACTCTATCTTTGTTGTTCATGTTCTATTTACTTTGTACAATGGATAATTTGTGTTGTTTGTTGAACATGAGTGAGTAGTTGATTTGTGAGTTTGGTGCCTTGATGGCACCTACTTAGCCAATGGTTTTGTGGGGATAATATGTTAAGGTTTATGTACTAGTTAATGTGTTGAATGCTTAATCTTGATTGATCACCTTGATTATGAACTAAGTTGATGCTAATCGCCGGGAGGGGTTAGGATTAACGGACCATTTAACTAGTTAACTAGTTGCCTATTGTTGAGGGATCACCTTAGGTGACTAGTTGTCCAAAGGATGATGGTGATAATCGGTAGTTAGTTGGATTAGTTGGCTAATTAGTCGCGGGAGCGCGGTTGGTTAGACTAAGCCTAATTAACTATCGATTTAGACTAGTTTGTCGCGGGAGCATTGATTAGTTGCTTAAGAAACATCCGGACCATAACACGAACTCAATAAACCCCACATGCCATTTGGTTATTTAGGTTGTCATTGGTACCAAGCTCACTCTTGTTTTAAGTGTTTTAACCTTCTCCTTGCTTAGTTGTAATTTTATTTCAAGTAGCATTTTGTGTTTGGAATTGACACCTCCATTTCTTTGAGTCCTAAACTAGTGATAAAGTCGAATTTGCGGACTAG
The DNA here is from genome assembly GCA_963995505.1 of Hypericum androsaemum. Taxonomy (NCBI): domain Eukaryota; kingdom Viridiplantae; phylum Streptophyta; class Magnoliopsida; order Malpighiales; family Hypericaceae; genus Hypericum; species Hypericum androsaemum. The sequence goes on from OZ023199.1 coordinate 710,146, forward strand.
CTTAGTCCTCGTGGGACGACAATCCCGTACTTACTCATTATTGCAAGAGGGGTGAAAATCCTTCCTTTCATGCTTAGTCCAAAAATAGGAGTCGCACTGCTTGAAAATTGAAGGAAAAACTAATGAATTTAAAGACGGTATGAGTCGCAGCTTATCATCAGGTATGTGCCCCAATCGCCGGTGCCAGGCCGAAGCATCACTTTCTGCCGATAACGCTACCCCTCCCCGCACATCCTCGAAGTAGTAGAGCCCATCGCATTGTCTACCCACTCCAATCAGGCTCCTCGAAATTGAGTCATGTATAACACATGAGTCAGCATAAAAGGTCACGGTACAATTAAGATCCTTAGTCAACTTGCTCACAGACAATAAATTGCACTTGAATAAAGGAATGTACAAAACATCAGTAAGAGCAATTCTGGCATTTAGATGGACGGTGCCAATGCCTACAATAGGAATTTCTTCGCTATTGGGTATTTTTACGGGCGGATGACTAATATCAGATTTTTCATCAACTAAGAGCTCTTTATTGTAGGTAATGTGATCGGTGGCACCTGAATCCATTACCCAAGGTTGAGTGAAGATGACCTTACCAGCCATGTGACATGTGAGTGGATGAATCAATCACCATGGAGGCAACCGGAGCACCTTGTTCTGCCTTACCTGCAAGTTGGCGAAAAAGGACATTGACCTGGTCTTGTGTTAGTCCAGGTGAGTTACTTTCATCATGAGTAGCGTGAGCAACACGTGGTCGAGAATTATGATTCATTCTTTTGACGAGTTTGTTGTTAGAGAATTTAGATATGGCTTCACAGTTAGATGTTACTTGGGAAATGGAGGACCGATAGATGACAGTTTGTTACGTTACCAAAATGTGCACCGTTCACAACTCGTTTGGAATCGTGAGGTACGTAATTAAAAGTAACGAATATTATATTCAATATTTTGTTAATGATATATTTTTAATATTTTTGATTGGTTATTTTGTGTAGGTTGAGAACCTAATTAGAATGTCTGGTTGTTGCGCAACTATATTCATAATTACTTCCGCAATGTGAGCAGAATTGAGTTGTCGATGATCTTTTGAAGGTCGTTCTGCACTACAGGTATGCGGGTAGATGTATTTGACTATTCGCCATGTAGGAAGTATTAATCCCTTTGCAAAGACACGGATCTTCCATTTACACCCTTCTTCCCATTTTTTACACTTCACAGCGTAAGTGCGGGGTCTTGTTTCCTTAAGCTTCAACTCGCGCCGCACTTTCATTGAGAATCTTTCGATCTCCCTCTTTGCATCTTCTTTGGTATTCCATATTGTACCCTCCTTCAATTTACCATCACAACTTCCATCCATTTTGGTGTGAGGTCCCCAATCTTCATCATAAATACTCATCGATTCTTGTTCACCATGCTCAGTTGCAGCAACTTGATAGTGACCGTCAAACTGTGGTTCTCCATATTGTTCTTCTTCTTCTTCTTCTTCTTCTTCTTCTTCTTCTCCGTATAGTTCTTCTTCTTCTCTGTGTTGTTCTTGTTCTTGTTCTTCTTCTTCGGTATGAAAATTTGTAGTTGCATATGGATGCACTTTTGTAGGATCATATTCAAACCAAACTGTTTGGACTTCATAATCATCGACATCAGCATCCCTCATGTAAGGAACAACAACAGGCGTCACTCTTGACGGACCAGCTCCATGACTATCCCTTATGGAAGGAAGTAAAAAAGGCGACACTCTTGACGGACCAGCTCCATCATTACTCATTAACTGGTTTTTATGAACATCCAATATTTGGTAATTATTTGACACCCTCTTCTCCACAATGATTTCTAAATAAATCACACTCTTGTACGGTCCTACAAACCTTATCATTGTGTAAACCATATTCCTAACATCTCCATCATTGTCAATAGGCATTTGATAAAATTTCTCTCTGTCAATTGGATATCTAAATAGCAGCCTACGAACTTCTTCACCAGGACCAATAGTCTTTTCATATACTTTTGTTAATAACACATCATAGGAGAAATCTTCATAACACTTGATCTTTTTTTCAAATCCACCGATGTAATAAAATCCGATTTCACTGTTGTAGTACATTTCTCCATCATATTTCAAAGTTATTCGTACATTCCGCAAAGCCGTTTTTTCAACTATAACAAAAGAATTTGACACTTAATTAGAGTAGCTTAATTCATAAGTTCACAAAATAAAATTACAGAAATTCATCAACTATAACAAAATTTATTGCAAAGTTTTAATTGACACATAATTAGAGGTGGCATAATCCATCATCAAATATAATTAAAATTTGTGAATGAATTTAATAAACAACCAAACAAGAGACATGTATGTTCTTTTCTTATGCATTAATTTCATATTTATGACAATATACAAGTAACATAACAAATTGATGACAAAATTTATTCAGAAAATAAAATTGACCGTATTCATCAACTATCACAAAATTTATGACAAAGTATAAATTCACATATAATTAGAGGTTGCATAATCCATCATCAAATGTAATTTTTGATAATTTTATCTAATAAAATTATTACTAATTACTAAATTTCTGCTTATTTTTTCTTATGCACTAATTTCATATTTATAACAAGATTGTTGTATAAGTAACATAACAAATTAATGAAAAAATTTATTATGAAAATAAAATTACAGAAATTCATCAACTATAATAAAATTTATGACAACGTATAAATTGATACATAATTAGAGGTTGCATAATCCATCATTAAATATAATTTTTGATAATTTTATCTAATAAAATTATTACTAATTATTAAATTTCTACTTATTTTTTCTTATGCACTAATTTCATATTTATAACAAGATTGTTGTATAAGTAACATAACAAATTAATGACAAAATTTATTATGAAAATAAAATTACAGAAATTCATCAACTATAATAAAATTTATGACAACGTATAAATTGATACATAATTAGAGGTGGCATAATCTATCATAAGTTCATGATTAATTACCGATATGGTTAATTTCATATTTATGACAAAAATGTTGTATAAGTAACATAACAATGACAAAATTTATTCCGAAAATCGAATTGCAGAAATTCATCAACTATAATAAAATTTATAACAAAGTATAAATTGATACATAATTAGAGGTAACATAATCTATCAGAAGTTCACAAAAAAATTGTAAATTAAAACGTACCTTCGGAGGAAAAAATTTAGAAACGGTGAAGTTGTTCTTCTGTGAGGAGGAAGAAATGTTGGGGGGATTATATAGACCCCAAGCCGAAATTATCTTTCGATTTCCAACCACTTTTTCCCACTTTTTTTGGATCTTGTTCGGAGTGAGGTCGAAAATAATTTTCGACCTAGGCACCAACGAATCCCGGATTTTTTGGATAAAGGCCATCCACCTAAGTCGAAGGAAAATTTTGATCTGAATCCGAGATCGAATTTTTTTTTCGATTTGGTCCCTAGGTCGAAAACGTTTTTCGACCTGGGTATCAAATCGAAAATACGCTTTCGACTAGGGATGGCAATGGGTAGGGTCAGGTAGGGTATTGGTAGGACCCAACCCATACCCTAGTTTTTGGAGTTAGACTCATACCCTACCCTCGACCCTACAAATTTTTTATTGTTAGACCCATACCCTACCCTCCAGGAGACCCAGGGTTTATAGGGTCTGCAGGGTCCGACCCTTTAACATTCTATCTTTTTGATAATTACTTTACAAGATACTTTTATTATTTTAATATAATCCAAATAAAGAAAAAATCAAAGTCTATGTAATAAAATAATAATCTCAAATTAAAGTTGAGAGTAAACTATAAACCAACTGGTTCAACATAAAATGAAACACATACGATTAACTCGTTAATAAGAAACTAAAACTTATAAGTGTTCTTGTATAATATAAAGTTTCAACTTCAAAATAATTTCTTTCTAAATTTTCAAGCGACTTTCGAACACGTTTTCTCGATCATCTTCTTGCTCTTGTAATCTAACTCTTCTCGGTAGCTTCTGTGTCTAACCAAAAAGTTTAATTACTTAATTAGTCATATAATATTTGAAATTTTAAATTTAAAAAATAGTATTATATTAGGTTTTTTTTGCGGCTGTATTATAATTATCTTAGTAATATAATAAATATGGATCTAAGTAGGATCTGGTTAGGGTAGGGTATAATTAGTGGGTCTATGAGTAGGGTCTGGGTCTGAGTTTATATAGACCCTATCCAGACCCGAACCCTATCTAAATCTATAGACCCAAACTCAAACCCTACCCAAGACCCATAGACCCTAAGATCCACGGGGAAAGGTAAGGGTCTGATCCACTGGGTCTGGGTCTTTTTGCCATCCCTACTTTCGACTAGGAAAGAAAAGTTTTCGACCTCTGAAACGAACACCATTTTCGGAAATTTTCAAACAGTAACACCATATCGATTATTATACATGAATAGTAACACCATATAAAAACCCATGAATTCGCAAATGCAAGCAGGCATTCAATATACAAGACAAAGGGAAACAGATACGGACTAATTTAAGCCGGACAATGACTTTGGCCACGTGACACTCTCATGATACAAAGCGCCGTCGTAAATTTACGACACCGAGAAAGACAAAAACAGCGAACTCTGATCTGATATAGTCAACCGAAAAGAGATCTCTTCTACTGTTGCCACGTGGATATGTTTTTTGTCCATATGTTTTATGTATTAATTAATAGCACCGTTATTCAATAATCAATTAATCATTTGAATCGATATATTTTTAATATTGAAAAAATATTTAAACATTGACGTATTTTTAATTATTTGAAATTTTTTACTTAAATTAGAATAACTTTATCAATAGTTAGTATGGTTAGTATTTTGTCCATATGTTATATTATTATTAAGATATTAATATAATCTTATAAGAAAAGATAAAAATGTAAAACATAACATATATCAAATACATTGAATTCCTATTATTTTGACACAATTACCTGCCAATTTGTCAACTCTCCTTCTCATGACATAAAGGAAGAGAACTAATACAACCGATTAAAATAATATGATAGAATGATCACCGCCTATGTATATTTTGACTCATCTTTTTCCTAAAATATATATAAAAGTATCAAGTATGTCAATTCAAGTTAATTCCCCTTATCTCTTTCATTTCCCTGTATGCGTATGTTTTAGTTAAGATCATCTCGTACTCAATTGCGTCGTGGCGAAGCGATAGAATGATGCACTTTAGATGACCAAAGTCCAATAATCGAAAATAATGGTGGGTACGTTCACTAACAGCAAGTAGGTACTAGGCCTTACTTAGAAGAGTAGGGATTCTCTGCTCGTACTGGAAGAAATTGTTGGGGTCAACGGCTGTCTTCACCTTAACAAGCCGTTCAAAATTCCCACTAAAGTACTTCAATCCATAAATACTCCCTTCCTCGTAATCATCCTTCCCTGGCTCCATAATCCCAAGATCCACATCCCTATAGTTCAAGTACGCGCTCCTCGGATTCTGCGAAACAAACGGTGTCATGAAGCTGTAGAGTTTCCTAATTTGTGTCACGTACTCCTTGTCCGCGTCACTGCCCGGGTCCTCCCAGTTCACCGAGTACTGCACTTTGAATAGGTTCCCCGTTCTGTGAGGGAACGGAACGGCGGAGGGTTGAATCTCGTACATTCTCCCGCCATACGCGTTGAAAACCAACTCCGTATTGCCTATCTCGATCATCTTGTTAAAAATCGAGTTCAACCCGTCTTTCGAGATTGGTTTCTGGACGTAGTCCGATTTTCTCTTGAAAAATTTGGCATGGTCCAGATTCCGGTCGAGGAGCACCTCGATCGGGGTAGTTCCATTTTGGCTATCCCACCAGAGGGTAGACCGTATCCAACTCATCTCCATGCAATCCGTCTTGTTTAGACCTAGCGACGGGAGCTCCTTTCCCAAAATCTCAACTACGGCATCGCTCTCACCGAGGTAAAGCGCCGTAACGGAAACCCTAACCGTTCTTTGGCCATTGACCTTCATGGAGGTCACCGGCTGGATCATCATCCTCATGAAGAGGTCGTCGGTGGTTGTGGGAGCGACGCTCTGCCAGTTGTAGACCATCTCGATGGCGTTGTCCTCCATGTACTGTTCCACTCGGAACACGGTCACCGTCTCCGGAACGTCGACGAGGCTGATCTTGTAGGCAACGATGACGCCGAAGCTCGCGCCGCCACCGCCTCTGATCGCCCAAAAGAAGTCCTCCCCCATTCCCGTTCTGTCCAGAAGCTTCCCATTAACGTCCACCACCTGTGAGCACAAATTTTATTTAATAACTCCGAGACGGATACATAAAAATGCTGACGCAGAGCACAAACACAATTGCCAAGGTGTACCTGGTCCAACAATAACTTTGATTTTACCGAAATTAAGGCTCAATCACTAGCGATTATTTCTAAAAAAACACAAACCCAATACTCCAAAAAAGCTCAGTTTGTTCGCAAGGTAGATTGTCCGAACAATAATGTATTAAGAGATTAACCTGTCTTACTAATATGTTAAAATTGTCGTATATAACATAAAATCTTAAAGTAAATATCACATATTTTTAATTTATAATTTTTATAACCCAAAATTTTAAAATAGATGAATTTTCACATAATTACTGCCCTCTCACAACTATGGTGTAATTTGTATTTTATTTCTTCTTGGAATCAATAAAAATGTTACTTTGTCATAATCTAAAAAATATTTCAATCGAAAAATGACTTTAAAATATTTTACTGAAAGTTATTTTCACCCTATTTTAGATTTTTTATTACATCTTTTTCTATTAACCGCTAGAAATTATTTTTCCGACAAATTCTCTCGAGAAATCAATTTCCCGGCTAAACAAACAGAGGACAAAATATTAAACCCAAACCCCACCTGAGCGTCGACAACGTTGTCAACCGAAAGCCCGTACTTCCTCATCATATTACCGTACCCGCCGCCGCTGAGGTGTCCGCCGACGCCGACCGTTGGACAAACCCCGGCCGGAAACCCAAGCACCTCCGACTCTTTCCATATCCCATAATACAGCTCCCCCAGCGTCGCCCCGGCCTGGACCCACGCCGTCTTGGACGCCACGTCAACACTAATCTCCCTAATACCAAACATATCCAGTACGAAGAACGGCGCGTCGGAGACGTACGACAGCCCGTCGAAGTCGTGGCCGCCGCTTCGGATCTTGAGACGGTACCCGGGCGCGGTCAGCTGCGCGCAGAGGACAGCGGCCTGGACGTGCGGGACCCGCGCGGCGGCCACGATGACAAGGGGCTTCGGGGAAGCGGTGGTGTTGAAGCGGGCGTTGCGGATGTAGGCTCGGAGGGTGGAGGAGTAGGAGGAGGCGTTGGTCTTGGAGAAGTAGATGAGGGCGCCGACGTTGTCGACGGGGTCGGTGTTGGATTCCATGCAGGAGAGGAATGCGTTGTACGTCGACGTTTCGTCGTCCGCGAAGGCGCGGGGGGGAGGGTTCGTAAGGAGGAGGAAGAGGAGGATTAGGGATAGGAGGAAGGGAGGGAGCGGTTTCGCCATTTTTGTGTTGTTTTTTTCTTGTTATGTTTAGGGGTTAAGGTGTTAAGTTATGTTTTGTGTGTAATGGATTTGTGGGTTTTATCGTGGGATTCTAATTGGGGTGGTCAATACAAGGGGAGTTGTTTTATTTGTTCCTTTGCCGGAGAGCGATCCATTTCATTTTTTCGAATTTCGGTTAGATTGATTTGATCTATCTGACTGAAATTTTTTTAATTATATGATAATATTTTCTTAGAGTAATTATATAATAACATTTTTATTGAATTAATATAAATTATTTTTCGTTGCGATTGGTCTTGCAGCGGATTTGTCGACTACAAGAATGGTGCTCGAGTTGGTTTCTGGCAGTGATGCCAAGGAAATTCAAGACTGGGTTGAAAGCATCCGTGGTTAGATAACCTCACTCGGTTATGCTACAAATTTGAAGATGCCTAAGATCAAGACCTTAGTAACCTCGTCCATTTGGGTGCACAATGTAAGGCCTCAGTAACCTATTCTTGCTTGTACATATTGATTATAGTAGTTTCCTGAAGATTTTTCTTGAGATATTTTGGTATATTTTATATATTTGTCATTTTGTTTTGTGTTTAACTATTATTTTCAGGTTTTGGTTAGGGTTCATTTTTCGATTCTGAATTTTTTGATTTTTTTTTTGGGCCAATAAAAAGTCCGTTCATTTGAAACGGAAGAAGGTTCCTCAGTCCTTCTCTAGAACCTGGAAATGTGAGTTCATGCAAAGTTTGTTCCCTTTCCAAGAACAGCAAACCTAAAGCTAATACGGTGACATACCAAAAAATGAACTTGTATGGTCAAAATATCCATATCTTGCACTGAAATAGGGAGGAACCTCTATCTTATTCTCTAGCTTCTACTTCTAAACTCTGCGAAATTGCAACAACTCCAAAGATCTTGCGATGAGATTCCACTGTTGCTGCGAGAAATCTAAAAACCGCAGCAGCAGGTATTATGAGGGAAAAAAAAGGAGAGGAGACTACAAAGATTAAACTAAATTCTAAACTTCATCCGCCGAAGCTGGTTCCAGACATGTCGGCCGCACCTCTTTCTCCAGCATTGACGTTCCCTTGAAAATTGTTAGTTGGTACTTGCTATACTCCAACATCTGCGCAGAAATATAGTTTTACATGTTAGTACTGTTAAACATGAGAACAATGATGCTACTCATAGTCCGGTTGTAATTGCCCGAAACTGATATCAGACCAATAATACCAACATGAATTGCCGTTGAAAATGTTGATTACTGCGTACTGTTTTGAGTTCACCTAATCATCTTATTATTATTATTATCAAGGAACACCAATTGGAAAATCACACCCACACGAGGTCTAACAGTGCCCGAGTCCATATTATTGGTTATCCATATACACGGTGGATGCCAGAGGGTCATATACCAAATTTTTTTTTATATCAATGACTTGACAGTGGCCAACCAATGCCAGTTCATACCAATTTAGATTCAGAAGAATGGCACGGATTCTGCCATGTACGACAAACATATCATTCCAGCCCTAAGCGACAGTAGATAAAGTACTTAAAGGATGATCTTGGCCTTAATTATGCTTATGAAGAACTTCCAAATTGCAACTATTTATCCATCTTCAGACGTCAATGCATGTATTTACTGGACAGGATCAATTCATTATTTATTAGTACAGCAAGCAATTCAAACTAGCATTTACTTCATCCTCATCAACAGCTAATCGTTACAGCAACTCATTCAAATCGAAGTCAGAAATGATGCTCACCCGTTGTTCGTTGATCTTTCTGAACCCAAATCTCCTTGTCCAGATCGACTCAGCTTCCTCCGCAGCTGGTAGCACCAAGTTCTCCACAGTCAAAGAGAACAATAAGTTCTCAATGCACGCAAATAATGCTTGGAAGTAGCCCTGTAAGTCAACATTAGTAGAAAAGAGACGTGTAAGAACACCAGGCCGTCCAACATAAATGCGAACAGTTGGTAAATTATACAAGCAGGTAAATAAATATATGATTAACAGCCCTCTACAATGAAAATTCCTGATGAGAAAGGTCCGGCCCCCACCTTTCCTTGATGCTCTCTACTTGTAGCTATTGGAGAGAGCGGAAAATGCTCTTCCAACTGTTGCTAGTTTGAATAGAAGGAATCTACACCCTCTCCTATATGTAGCATATTGCTTTGTGGAAGCTGAAACAGTCTTGGGCTGCGTTTGGGAGAGGTTGGACAACTATTTTTGTCCAAGTCCATATTTGATACAACAAATGGATTGGACAAAATAAAAAAGTTGTCCAAGCCTTACTTCAAATTTTTGTCCCATTTAAATTCAGGGGCCTAAAAAATCAATCCTAGGACAGAAATAAACCTATTCTATTTTTACCATACTACCCTTACTTTTTATATTTATTTCTTCTTTCTCTTATCCCTACACGCCATTCACCCACGTCAAAAGGCTAGGATTCTCACATCTGAGTTTAGGGTTCTTCACGCCAAAAGAAAACCATATATTTATCTTTATTTGCCAATTTAATTTTTTAATCTTATGCATATTCATGTGATCAAAGATAAACACTCAATTATCTTGTATCCAGTTCATGCGATTATTATTAATATATTTTTTACATCTATAATTAGGTTCACGTCTAGATTTTAATAGACCAATCAAACACATGATGATGACTATTTTTTTAACACAATAGTTTGCTTTGCTGGTTATTTTGATATGTGTGTTTTCAAAATTAACTAGACAGGAAGTAATAAAATTTGGGATTCAACTAATGCAAAATCACAGTTATGTTAGTTTGTTTCGAGAATTTATAATCCAATTTGTAAAGTTTTTTTTTGAAGGATTTAGTTTTGATATTAATTTTTTTTGCAAGGATTTGATTTTTGGTACAACGATTTTTAGATTAACTGTGATAATCAATTTTATTCGAATTAATGAATAATCTCTTTTGTTGTCGCGAAGGATAGTTTGGTCCTTAAAAAATTAAAAATTATACTGTTACATGTACCAAACAGAAAACAGTACTAAATGTTCAATCATGTACTAAAGTTATAAAATACAAAACAGAACAGCTAGGACAAACAAATATGTCCAATAGTGTTCTCTCCTGTTTTTCTAGTTATGTCCGGTCCTATGCACCAAATGCAGCCTTGCATACTTTATTTCTATGCTCACGTGCCAGAGTTACTTGGTTTTCACACTGCCGAGGTTTTAATTTTCAATATGAAAATTTTGGATATTGGCTGGAAGGTCTCTTAGGGTCTTTGATAAATTCTGATTCTAGAGAACTTACTGTTGAGTTTACTTCTAAACTCTGCTATGGATTTGTGCAGGCCCAGGTACAACCAGCTACAGATACAAATCAGATGGGAGGATCTTCTACTTATCTTTGGCAAGCTCCAGCTGCAGGGGAGCTAACTTTCAACTGCGATGCATCATCGAGTCGGAACTGTTCTCCCTTCATGTAAGCCATATTGTATTCCTAGGAAGCAAAATCTTGTAGCCAATTGGCTTTGTAAACACTCTACGCCTGGCACAATTCCAAGGGAATGTATTTCCCTCATCTTTTAAAGGTTGATACTTTATCAAACTCGGATTTGCCAACTTAATTATATAAGAAAAAGTTCACTTTAATATCATGTGCTTTGAGCCTTTTTGACTTATGTAGTATATGGTTTAAAACGCATCAAAATAATATTTGAGGTTTGACGTTTTGACATTTAATGACACAGGCAACCCTTTCATGCTGACGAGTCAACTAGTTTGTCACATCACATATTTGCCTACGTGGTTGTTGACGTGGCATCAGATTTTTAACCATCTACTAAATTGAGCTTTGAATTTTTTAGAAATGTTAAAAAATTAATAAAAAAGTTTGATTTAGTACATAGTTAAAAATTCAAAATGACAAATCAACAGCCACGTGGGTGAAGTTGTTTGTCCACATCACAATTCAGTTTGACGTATCACGCTAGTTAGTCGGGCATCATGAGAGAGGATTTTGAATCACTAAAGTATCAAAACTTTAACTCTCATATACTAATTTGATGCGTTTTAAACCACGTACCAAAAACACTCAAACCGCATTAAGTCCACAAAAGGACGTGGTCCTCGACGAGGAGAGCCCGGGGGTGGAGGAGGAAGAGACGGAGCAGCATCAGCCATTTCAGGAGCTCAAGCACAAACACCAACAACACCAATGTTAGTGATTCCAAGTCCTGGATCAACTTCTCTTCAGGTAATTCAGGGTTCAGGACGCCTCCTCCTTACGCTCCTACTCCTACCAAGAGCCACTACAAGGAGTTTAGAAGCTTCTCAGATCATCATCACCATCTCAAGCAGCTTAATGGCAACTACAATTCCTTGGCAAGCAAGCAACCACCATTAATGGATCACCACGTGAAGGCTAAATCGCTCTGCGATGAGGCGGTAGTGGACGGAGGAGCCGAGAGCGATTCAAGCTCTGACATGTTTGAACTGCAAAATTACGACTTGGGTTTGGATGCGTACTCTTCTGGGCTGCCTGCCTGTTTACGAGACAACGCGTATCGATAGAATCAAAAGAGTGCCTCCAGTTATTTCTTAATTTGTTTTTAATTATCTGTTTGGGTTTGTATATTAATGTCGGATAGTACTCTCTAATATGTGAAGGTAGTCCAAGCATTTGTGATCACTTAATTATATTTATGTGTGTCTCCATCGGATTAATTAAGTTGTAACGTGATGATGTTTTATGAATTGATCTATGAATAATTTGATCACATAGATACCTCGTCCCTATTGGCCAATCGATTATCCCTAGAAATTAAATATCTGAAACTGTAAGCCGAACTAATAAAAGTATATGCCAAATGGTAGAGACCCATCCCAATGAACTGATTATACACGCAGCAAGTTACACCTAAATTCAATGAAAAATATATCTACTAGGAAACTAATAATGATTTCACAGATATGCTTTGTTTTTCTATACTAATGAATATCTAAATATCCACTAGACCGAATAATACACATTCGAGCCGGTTAAGATCTTTATAATGTGACAAAATTATCTAACAAATATTTAACATTATTGTCAAAAATTTCGGCGTGAGATCTCTTAATTAATTTAGAACAATTTTATCACCATTTCCATTTAAGCTACTACTTTTTTGGGTTTATAACATAAAATATTTAATACTAATATATTTTAAGAATTCGAACTCGAGATCTGGTTAAACTAAAATGATATTGTTACTGGGTTCCTAGGTAGTTATTTAAGCTGCTATTGGTCACATTACATCCATGCTTTGCTGAATTGCGTAGAACCCACAAGTTTGGGCTAAATTGGAAATTGGGAATACTTTTGAGGACTCAAATGCAAATCAGGAAGTTTGGAAAAACAGAATGAGAATCGCCGGAACACTTCTACAACTTGTCCAAACTACCTGCACTTGCTAGGCGGTTTCGGGTACTTGGAGATGCTAGTTAATAATAAGCTCACCGTCGTCTCCTCTTCTTCTGTCCGCCCCGTTTCGACCAATTCCCCGAGTGGTTGTAGCCGGAGGAGGAAGGCGATGACCTCCTTCGAGTTCAGGAATCTCCAAGAGGCGTTGTCCCGGTTCGACCAGCTGGTCAGTACCCGGCCCCTCCCATCTGTGATCCTTTTCTGCCGACTCCTCTCCTCCCTCGCGAAGCTCAACCACCACTCCGCCGTCGTCTCCCTCTCTAGAAAGCTGCGCCTTTTGGGGCTCCCACAGAATCCCTACACCCTCAACATCCTGCTTGGTTCCCTCTCCCGCTTGTCCGGTGGGGCCAGGTTCGGATTCTCCATTCTGGTCTGTTTCTTAAGGTGGGTTACGCTCCCGACGTGGTTACTTTCAACTCCCTTATCAACGGGCTTGTCTTGGAAGGCAATGTGGGCGGCGCGCTTAAGCTGTTTGATGAAATGACCAACAAAGGGTATCAGCCTAATGTAGTCGTCTATAACACGGTTTTGAAAGGCTTGTGTAAGAATGGCGACACTGGGATGGCATTTAGCTTGTTGAATAAGATGAGAGGGTTAGGTCGCGAGCCTGACGCAACGACATACACTACTATAATGAACGACAGGCTCTGTGTTAACGGGCAATTTGGTGATGCTGTTAAACTGTTCGATGAGATGTCAAAGAGGGGTTGTGAACCCAATGTTGTTAGCTACAATACCATCATGACTGCTCTGTGCAAAATGCGCAGAGCTGCTGTTATGTTACTTCGGAGGATGGGAGAACGCGGCTGCAATGCTGATGTCCGAGCCTATAGCATTGTTTGAGGCCACATATCTTTTATCCGAGATGAAAGGTAAAGAGGTTTTACTTAACGTGTACACTTATAATTCCCTCATCGGTTACTTTTGTGATTTGGGGAATTGGAAGGGAGCTAAAAAGATTCTAGATGAAATGGTTTCACGTCGCATTTCCCTGATGCTGTCACCTATAGTGTAATTGTAGATTGATTGTGTAAAGAAGACAAGGTCATAGAAGCCCAAAGTGTTTTTGACATCATGGTTCAGAATAGTGTCTTCCCCGATGTAGTAACTTTCAGTATGCTAATTGATGGATACTATTCATTAGGTCAAATTGACGAAGCGTTGAAAGTTCTTGACCAGATATTTTCTCACGATTGTATACCTAACATTTTTACATACAACTCTATGATCAATGGATATTGCAAGGGGGGAAGAATAGATGAAACCTTGAAGCTATTCAAAGAAATAAGTCACCGAGGACTGGAACCTGATGTTGTTACTTACACCATTATCATTGGTGGCTTGTGTAGCATCGGAAAAATGAAGGATGCATTCAGACACTTCGAAGTAATGCAAGAATCGGGGCCAAATCCTAATTGCATCACTGTTTTAGTGCTCTTGGAAGGCGTTTTTAACCATTGTGAACCTGTTAATGCTTTGACATTTTTCAAAGAATTGAAGGACATTGGTTTGGATTCTGATATTAAGATTTATAGTGTTCTTATGCACGGTCTATGCAACAATAAAATTATTTAAATTGCCAAAGGGATCTTTTGTAGTATCTTTGGTTGTGAAGGGCTATCTCCGGATGTTAGGGCATATAACATTATGATCAATGGACTTTGCAGAGGGGGATTGCTTGATGACGTACACTGGTTGTTCATGAAGATGGAGAGAGTTGGTTGCTCACCTAATGACTGCACAAATAACGTGCTAATTAGAGGATTTCTATGTCACAATGTATATTCTAGAGCTATGGAGCTTACTGGAGAGATGGTTGCGAGGGGTTTTGCTGCAGATTTGTCGACTACGAGGATGGTGCTCGAGTTGGTTGCAAGTAATAATACTAAAGACATTCAAGATTGGGTTAAAAGCACTCGTGATTAGACAACCTTGTTCAGTTATGCAGCAAAATCAAAAATGCCTGAGATCAAGCAATCTTGCAAAAAGGTTCATAATTTCTGACATGGTGTTTGTTTTAACTGATGTTCCTGAAGATCGTTCTTTTCACACGGCAAAACCTCATTTCTACCATGATATGATGAGCCCATGTATCTGTGAACTTGATTAGGAAGCATGGAAAGCTGAAGAGACTTGATGATTGTTCTCTTGTTTTCTGCATCCAAAATTACGAAGGGTCCTCCTTGATTGCTAATGAAATACGATGGTTGTGGATGCGATGCTATGTTTTAAATCGTCATATTTTCGTAGCGTTTGCTACTTGGCCAAACCTGAAGTTCGTATATTGGCCAAACCATTGTTGGTACTGTCTTTGCAGTAATGCACTTTCTCCCAGTGATCAGAAGTATGCCTTTGTGGACAGTAGACATTAACAGCTAAACAGCTAAACGACCGATGACCGAACGACTCTTTTATATCAGTGTCGCAACAGTTATTTTCTCGTCAAATTCTTAATAATGGCTCCAAGTTTCTGAAAGATGATCACAAGAAATCCTTCATCAATACCCAGTCACAAATAGTCGGCACCTCTGGTTTTTTAAAATTCTGATAAGGCCTGGAACTGTGGTAAAATAATTATCAGTATAAAAAAATTGTGTTGCAACCTCTTTGAACTTTAAAATAAGTGCACAGCAAGAGGGTTGGTTACAGATGAATAACTGGCCTGAGCATGTTATTTCAAAATGTTTATAGTTGCAGAAATACAGTGTGCATCTAAATATTCTGCTTACAACCATATGGTGATCATAGTTGCAGCTAAACTAGTATATTCGGTCTAACTGGGCTAATGACAGCAAAAAGGTCAGCAACACCCACGATTCAAGAACCGTCTGTATGATCATGCACTTCATGTGTATAGTTTGCCGTATCCGCATCATCACCATCATCGTCATCATGATCGTACTCAGAAGCGGAGCTAGCATCAATATCCTTCTCCGGGGAGTCAAGCTGAACACACTCTTGACCCTCGTTGCTGTAACTTCCTGCATCATCGTAGGTTCGACCGGGAAGTGCCAAATCTTCTCTTTTTACAACATTCAACAAAAAACCATTGTGGATCCTTTCGGGCCGCAACAGATCGCCTTCAGAAACTGTAATGCTCGAGCCATTTATAGACGCTCTGTTCCCGAATTCTCTCGGATCAGATTCACTTTCGGAACTAGGGGTCCTTACCCTGGGACTCTGATAGTACAAATCCCTGCCCCCCATATGTGCTCCAGGAGAATTGGGATGAGTCGTATACCCGCACTTTGTTATATTAGTATCCACTTCCAGATTCTGTACAAAGTCAATAAACTTATTTGCAGACGTAGTCCTCATCAAGGGCCCACCAGATCTTGTCCAAGAATTCAAGTCTGCACTCTCAGATTCACTATCACTCCCATCATGTGGATTTCGGTGGTTCCTCGAGTTTCTGCCAGCAAACAATCCTACGCCAGATCCACCAACTCCTTGCTGGAAAGTGGAGGCAACATCTGTGAGCATATCATCTTCGAGTGAACCTGTGGAGTTCTCTCGAGCTATGCAATTCCATGAAGGGATTCTTTTGGACGCACTGAATCTGACTGTGGCGGGGACTGTGGGCGCGAGACCATGAGAAGCAGCAGCAGCTCTCTCAGCACTTCTCTTGAGCCTACGCATGTGGTTCAAAACCGCAACACACTCATCAAGAGCAAGCTCAATGCCACAGTTAGCTTTGATGGCCGAAAGCTTCTCCCATGTACACCTCCTCCCCTGGTTAGCCGCCTTTTGAAGCTCCACATGAGATGGATTTTGTATTATTTTCGAGTACTGGAGTGCAAAACAAAGAAGGATTCAAAAAGCCAGTTAGCAAGAGAGTATTCTTGCTGCCGTTCTTGAAATAAATGTTCCACAGCATCATGCAATATTTAAATTATTCGATAAATCGTTCACGAGACTCGGCAACTATATTTACCTGAGCAAGAGTGGCTGGCATGACGACAGTCACGTCTCCTTCCCAATCTTGAGCAAAAAGCTTGGCCAGTCCCCCATGTGGAAACCCAAGTTCCAGCACCTGGCTGCATCTGTGTTTGACCTCCATCTCAACTAGGTGAGCAAGCTACAAGAATATTAAGCATCTTAATCACAGCTCAGAAGACAAAGATATCGATAAAAACAGAAACATCGGCACGCTGCAGCCGAGCGATCTTCACATATTTGGAACTAGAGAAATGGAAACTAGAGCAAACAGATGCATACCTTGGCAGCAAAGTTACCCCCGTAAGCTCTGACTAGGTCTTTCATTCTCAGTAGAGGTGCAATATGAGGATTTTCCTGGCTCACAATGAAATGATTAACATTGAACAATTCCTTCAACTGCATCATCGGTAGATCAACTTCCAAGCTACCATCTCTCCACGGGTCGCGAAGAGGTGCTCGAGCTCTTTTCAGGATCCAAATTGAAAGGCGGGTGATATGGAACAATTTCTCCGCTTCTGTCCTTAGCCATCAATTCTTGAAAAGTAAGGTCACTAGTGAGGTGCCTCAACATCCACTGCAAATGGATCCAACACTAGAACCGGCAATTATCCGAGGCAAAAGCAATGATCGTAACCATAGCGAGTATACCTCGTGGGTTCCTCGGGTGCAACCACGACAGTACGGACGCCAGGGATCCGCAGAGCCTGCCAACATAACTCAACAACAAACGAAGCATCCGTCGAACGACATGTGAGAACGACTTGCAGAACAAGACCCCATACGCAATGGTCGTTGAAAGACCAATGGGAAAAGGCTCCACGCTGGCCTCATTACTTATCTTGCCGACCCAACTTCCATGCACAATTATCGATCCTGTCTTATTTTCCACTTTTCCCATGTTGTCTTGTCTATATTTTTTTGATGAAGTAGATTTTATTAATAGTTTAACTATTTACAAACTACACATGTAAGTATTTACATACTTACAAATCTCGCTAAAAATTTTGTGATAAAAAAAACGACAAGAAAAACATATTATTATCATTATCGCTCTAAGAACAATTGTACACTTCCCGAATATCATGTAGCACAAGAACTCCAAATATGGAAAAAAAACATTAGATCTAAACCAGAAATGCCGTGGCTCGCCTGCAGCTGCAGGCGAGGGAAAGCCCAATCCGTGTGACCCAAAACACCCGATTCCCTTCCCATCAGAATTGATTGACCAAACGCCCCAAGAACATGTTCATTAATTTCAGCTGACCAAATCTTGGACAAAAAGGACCATTTCGACATTTACCCCCATCGGCGCCACGTGAAGATACTGCCACCGGTGATGTCACTTTCGTAATTTCCTCGCAATTTCTGATTCTAACTAATTTGGGTTTAAATTTCGAAATTTGAAATGCTATCCAGATTAAATAAGTTTGAAATTCTAACTCCTTTTATCGGTGATAGTTATATGGTATTTATCACAGGGAATAAGGGTTGCTGTTTTAGTGGTTAGGTAGGGTTTAATATATGATATATGATGAAGAAGTTGTAGTTTAATTCTGGACGTTCTCGTATTTTTTTTACTTTCAACAATCCCAGAGCATAGGCCCACGAGCTATGGAAATGCTAATCTAGTTTGGGCCTCTAAATCCCAAATAGACTCCCGAAGCCCAACCAACCACGTTCCCGAAAAGGCAAGGCAGGGATGACCGTCCAGATCATTAGAACCTTCTCCAAATCGAACGGCCAAGATACTCGCGGCAATCCTAAGCCAACCCCAAAGTTTGAAACACTACAGGCCACGATCCCCAACACCCAAACTCACATACGTTTTACTAACCAATTGCCTGCCACTGTTAGATCATCGTCCATGTCACCCAGACAACCATCCAATCTCCACACCAACCTACGGCTAACCCTATGCTCGACCGCACCAGATCCAGATTTCCAAAACTAAAACTAGGTTAACTGACCGATTTCCTTAAACCCCATGACTCGACCCCAGAGGTTTTCCCCGCTTATAAAAGCCTACTCCTCCGAAATAAAATTGAAATTCCTCTTTTCCTCGTACTCTCCTTGTTCCTTCCTAGCCCTATTTTTTTCAAACCGCGAAGCTCCTAGGATCCTCCACCACCATGGTATATCTCTCTCTTCCGATTTCGCGTTTCCTGTGTTGGACTCGATCTGATTCTACGTCGCCGTTTTGTGTCTTTCTTTTAGGCGCTGCCGAATCAGCAGACTGTTAACTACAAGCTTGTGATTGTCGGTGACGGTGGTACAGGTATCTCATTCGATCCCCCTTTTTTCTTTTCAATTAATCGCTTATTCCGATATTTGATTTAGGCTTTTTTGGTGATTTTTATCTGCTTGGTATCTCTTGATTAGAGCCTTGATTTTTGGTTTGGATATGTTTTTCAGGGAAAACAATCTTCACATCTCACCGGAGAGTTCGAGAAGAGATACGAGCGTAAGTTGGATTCTCGGACCATCTGCTTATTTTTTGGATTTGACGGGGTTTGTTGTCTGATTATGGTGGTGTTTGGTTTGCAGCAACTAATGAAGTGGATGTCCATCTCCTTGACTTCTTCACCAACTGCGGAAAGATTCGCTTCTACTGCTGGGACACTGCTGGCCAGATAAATTCTCGTGGTTTTAGATTTGCATACTAGTGAGTGAGTATGGTTGTTTGTTTTGATTTTTCCACTCAGCTTTCTTTATGTTCGGCCGGCCAGTTGCTAATTATTATTGCTTTTGCAGCGTCCTTGGTCAATGCGCTATTATCATGTTTGACGTCACTGCAAGGCTGACCTATAGGAATGCCCCAACTTGGCATAGGTATCAGGTACATACAACAACTAAGTTATTATTATTATGAGGAATACATCATCATGTGCTTGGCTCTTAATTATTTCTCCTTCATTCCGTTCTTTGTATCCAGCGTCTGTGATAAGAAGATTCCTATTGTTCTTTGCGGAAACAAGGTTGATCTGAAGGAGCACAGGCAGGTGAAGGCCAAGCAAGTTACTTTCCACCACGAAAAGAGGAATTTGCAGTACTGTGAGATTTCGGCAAAGAGCAACTATAACTTGGAAAAGCCCTTCCTCTATCTTGCCCGGAAACTAACCGGGTAAAGTTCCATACCATACCTTGCTTGTTCAACAGCTTCATCATGCTTTTGCATTCAGATCAATGATCTATATTTTCACTTATCATCTTCTCTTTGCTTCAGGGATGCCAAGCTGCATTTTGTTGAGTCTCCTGCTTTGGCTCCTCCCGAGGTCCAAATCGACCTCACCGCACAACCACAGTAAGTTCATCTGCATCCATCCTGGTCTTTATATGCTCGCTCTTCTGCAAACACGTTTTTACTTAACTAGTCCCCTTTTGCGCTAAGCACATTCTTCTGACACAATCATTTATTGGTACTAATACAGGCACGAGGCTGAGCTTGCTGCTGCCTCCAGTCAACCTCTTCCAGACGACGACGATGATGACACATTCGAGTGAAGATCTTTGAGTGCAGTTTGTTATCGGAGTGGTGGCTTTATTTTTATGGGTTGGGTTTTGATGATGAGGATTGTTTCCTCGGAGATGTACCAGTATAGACTGAATCATTTTAGTGTCTTTCTAAACATGGGATCAATCATTTTAATAAATAATATTTATCTTTTTGCTTTTAAAAATTTCTAATCTGATTGGTCGAAATGTTAGTCGGATCGTTTAAATCGAAGAACAGGAAAAATTTGACTCGTATCAAAATTCGTATTTTAAAATTATGGTTAATACTGTAGGTAAAAAATATATGACTTTCAAAAAAGTTTGTGCAGTTGGCTTAGATCGTGGACGCACAAAAGCCAAGCGGTGCTTTTATTAGACCCACGCATGCGCTGTCCAGATATTCTAGGCGAACCTTCTAAAAAAAGATATTTTATGCGAGCGTCTCTCAATAATAACATTTTTGCGAGGTTTAAACTTAAACTTAAGACATGGACGAGGACAAGTGCAAACATACATTCACCATACAAGACAATGGAAAACAAAGATATGGAATAGTTCAAGCCGGTCACGGATTTACGACAAAACCACGTGACAGTCTCAGGGTACAAAACGCGGTCGTGACGATGGATGGGGACTTGTACGGAGAAAAAGATATTTATTATGGGAGTTGGATTCAGTGGGGACAAAATTTATCCCCACTGAAATGGATCAAGATTTTGGACTTACAGACACGATTTTTGATGACTGTCACATCTGTAGACACGATTTTTAATGAAATCTGATGATTGAAATGAAATCCTCTCTATAGGGATAACTTTTATGTTGTCCCCACTCAATCCAAAATCTGTATTATGTTCTTCCCTTCACTTTTCCATAACAATGTAAAGAATCGAAACACCGAGAAAAGGGAGAAGCGTCAACTCCGATCTAGTCCACCGAAAGGAAATCCAATGGCTGTTTTTCCTATAAGTTTTGCATTTCCAATGAACCCTTGTAGCACTTTTACTAACTCGATGGATGAATTCGAACTCGTAAATTTTTTATTTACTTTATATAATTTATTTATTAATTAATCTAAGTATTTGTTAATTTTTTTTATCATAAGCTATGTATAAAATCAATGATGTTCGAGTAAATTATTTATTAATTTTTCTTCCATATGGCTGAGCAACATACTTTATAGTTTGGTGGTCTAAAACATAGCCTTGTTTGTTAAGGTGAATGGGTAAGAATTTAATAAAGAAAGAAAGCAGGGTGGATCACACCATAAAATCTAATACATAAACCATTGATAAAAGTATTTGATATGAAAAAACAACGGTATTATTTTAATCAAAAAATCTTAACCAAAAAATTGTAAGTTCGAGCTCACAACAATTTTATTAAACAAATGGAGGAACATATTACATTTTTTTGAAAGGTATAGAATATATTCATTAGGAAAATAAATTACAAAGTATATTACATACAAATAAATTACAAAGTATATTACATATTGTCTATATACCCAATCAACCAATTATGATAAATCACAGAATGAGTGTGCATGTATTAATTCGTCTTTTACCTTCAAAAGTATATTAAAGTATCAATTATGTAACTTCAAATTAATTTCCCATTGGCCATTATCTTTAATTTCCCAGTATAAAATACGTTCACCAACAACAAGTACGTACTAGGCCTTACTAGGAAGAGTAGGGATGCTCTGCTCGTACCGGAAGAAATTGTTGGGGTCAACGGTGGTCTTCACGTTAACAAGGCGGTCAAAGTTCCCAATTAAAGTACTTCAATCCATAAACACTCGCTTCCTCGTAATCATCCTTCCCCGGCTCCGTAATCCCAATATCCAGATCCCTATAATTCAAGTACGCACTCCTTGAATTCTGTTAAACAAACGGCGTCATGAAGTTATACAACTTCCTAATCTGTATCATGTACTCGTTATCCGCGTTGCTGCTCGGGTCCTCCCGATTCACCGAGTACCGCAATTTGAATAGGTTCCCTGCCCTGTGAGGAAATGGAACGGCGGATGGCTGAATCTCGTACGCGTTAAAAACCAACTCCGTGTTGCCTATCTCCATCATCTTGTTGAAAATCGAGTTCAAACCATCTTTCGAGATTGGTTTCTGAACGTAGTCCGATTTCCTCTTGAGGAACTTGGCATAGTCCAGATCCCACCTCGACCGGGGTAGTTTCCAATCTGGCTATCCCACCAGAGGGCGGACCGAATTCAACTCATCTCCATGCAGTTCGTTTTGTTTAGACCTAATGATAGGAGCTCCTTACCCAAAATATCCACTAGTGCATCTCTTACCGAGGTAAAGCGCTGTAACGGACACCCTAACGGTTCTCTGGCCTTTGATCTTCTTGGAGGTCACCGGCTGGATCATCATCCTCATGAAGAGGTCGTAGGTGGTCGCGGGAGCGACGGTCTGCCAGTTGTCCTCTGTGTACTGATCCACCCGAAACACCGTCACCGTCTCCGGCACGTCGACGAGGCTGATCTTGTAGGCCACGACGACGCCAAAGCTTGCCCTGCCGCCGCCCCTGTCGCCCAGAAGAAGTCCTCCCCCATCCCCGCCCTGTCCAGAAGCTTCCCATTAACGTCCACCACCTGTAAGTACAATCTTATTTAACAACTCCGAGATTAATACATAAAAATGCTGACGCGGAGCACAAACACAATTGCCTACAAAAAGTGTAATAATGATTTGACAAAAATTGAGGTCGATTAAAGTTGAGGTTGCAATAACAGGCAGCTGTAACAAAGATATAAAATTTAATTATGAAAAAAAAAAAGATAATACTCGAAAAAGCGTTATTTTTGTGAAGTGAGTCGTCCGAGATTAACTTGTCTTAATATAATTTAGAATTTTTGTATATAACATGAAATATTAAAATATAATTTCGAATCTTTACATTCAAGTATATATGAATTTTCAGTTGCTCCCCATTACCAACTATGGTGTAATTTGTATATTCTTCCGGGAGTCAATAAAAATGTTACTTGTGATAATCTCAAAAAAAAATTCAGTCGAAAAGTGACTTTACAATATTTTACTGAAAGTTTTTTCCATCTCATTTTAAGATTTTTATTACAAATTTTTTTCCTTTTAGACGCCATAAATTATTTTTCGACAAATTCTCTCCAGAAAATCACTTTTCCGTCTAAACAAACACAGCAAAATATACTAAACTAAAACCCCACCAGCGCGTCGATAACGTTGCCCACCGACAGCCCGTACTTCCTCATCATATTACATGCCCCCCGCCGCTGAGGTGGCCGCCGACGCCGGCCGTCGGACAAACCCTCGCCGGAAACCCAAGCACCTCCGACTCCTTCCATATCCCATAATACACCTCCCCCAGCGTCTCCCCGGCCTGGACCCACGCCGTCTTCGACCACACGTCAACACTAATCTCCCTAATCCCAAACATATCCAGCACGAAAAACGGCGCGTCCACGATGAATAGGACCAAGATTGTGTTCTTTAGTACGTTTTATACCATGAGGAGCGACGACGTGAAGCTGTTGAGTGTTCAGAACCGAAGACTTACGTAAGAAGAAGAGCTAGTCACGTGGTTGGAGTTTGGAGTAGTTTTAATTTTGGTTCACAATTATATAACGGATAATTGGCATGGTTATATGATATTTATCACAGGGAATAAGGGTTGATGTTTTAGTGGTTAGGTAGGTTTGATATATGATATTTGATGAAGTTATAGTTTAATTTGTCCCGAATTGAGCTTTTATGGTTTTTTTTTGGAGGAAAAAACAATTATGGAAGCTAAATTACTTTGGTTCCGGCATCTGGTCGTCCGATAGATACTAAAAGACGAGAAATTTTAGAATCAAACGACTAGCAAAGAAAAAAAAATTGCACTTTTTTTTTAATATTCAACCGTTATAATTTTATCATTAAATTTTTGGCAGAGAAAAAATTATTTAGTGGTCATACTTGGACAATCACTTAGACCTGCCCGTGAATTGAATCTGATTCGTGATTTGATTCGATTCAATTCGTTAAAAATTTGATTCGATTCGTCAATAATTTGATTCGTAAAAAATTCGATTCGAATTCGTCATAAAATGAATTGAATACGGTTCAAGATATTTATAATTCGCAAAACCGGCAAATTTAATTCGAATTTGATTTAAAAATTTGATTCGAGTTAAATTCGTGTTAAATTTGATTCAAATTCATGTACATATAATAATAATATATGTTAAAAAAATTCAAATAAAATAGGGGGATTTGAGAGGAAAAAATTCAGTTATAATTCAATTATAATTCGGTTATAATTCGATTATAATTCGATTCGAATTTGATTATAATTCGATTCGAATTTGATTATAATTCAATTCGAATTCGATTATAATTCGATTTGAATTTGATTCGAATTCAAAAATTCATAATTCGTATTCGATTCGTCTTGTGAAGAATTGAATATGGTTTAATATTTTGATGAATTCAAATTCAAATAAATTCGATTTAAATTCGAACCGTGGTCAGGTCTACAATCACTACTCCCCACCAAAATTCTGGACGTTCTAGTATTTGTTTTTTTTTTCTTTCAACAATCCAGAGCATAGGCCCACGAGCTATGGAAATGCTAATCTAGTTTGGGCCTCTAAATCCCAAATAGACTCCCGAAGCCCAACCAACCACGTTCCCGAAAAGGCAAGGCATGGATTAACCGTCCAGATCATTCGAACCTTCTCCAAATCGAACGGCCGAGATACTCGCGGGAATCCTAAGCCAACCCCAAAGTTTGAAACACTCCAGGCCACGATCCCCAAAACACCCAAACACACGTACGTTTTACTAACCAATTGCCTGCCACTGTTAGATCATCCTCCATGTCACCCAGACATCCATCCAATCTCCACACCAACCTACGGCTAACCCTATGCTCGACCGCACCAGATCCAGATTTCCAAAACTAAAACTAGGTTAACTGACCGATTTCCTTAAACCCCATGACTCGACCCCAGAGGTTTTCCCCGCTTATAAAAGCCTCCTCCTCCGAAATAAAATTGAAATTCCTCGTACTCTCCTTGTTCCTTCCTAGCCCTATTTTTTTCAAACCGCGAAGCTCCTAGGATCCTCCACCACCATGGTATATCTCTCTCTCTAGCGCTTTCTCTCTCTAGCGATTTCGCGTTTCCTGTGTTTAGATCTTGGACTCGATCTGATTCTACGTCGCCGTTTTGTGTCTTTCTTTTAGGCGCTGCCGAATCAGCAGACTGTTAACTACAAGCTTGTGATTGTCGGTGACGGCGGTACAGGTACCTCATTCGATCCCCTTTTTTCTTTTCAATTAATCACTATTTTGGCATAATTGATTTAGGATTTTTTGGTGATTTTTATCTTGGTATCTACTGATCTCTTGATTATATTTTTTAGGGAAAACAACCTTCGCGGAGAGTTCGAGAAGAGATATGAGCGTAAGTTGGATTCTCGGACCATCTGCTTATTTATTTTTTGGATTTGACGGGGTTGGTTGTCTGATTATGGTGGGTGTTTGGTTTGCAGCAACTAATGAAGTGGATGTCCATCCCCTTGACTTCTTCACCAACTGCGGAAAGATTCGCTTCTACTGCTGGGACACTGCTGGCCAGAGGAATTCTCGTGGTCTTAGACGTGCATACTAGTGAGTATGGTTGTTTGTTTTGATTTTCCACTCAGCTTTCTTTATGTTCGGCCGGCCAGTTGCTAATAAATATTGCTTTTGCAGCATCCATGGTCAATGCGCTATTATCATGTTTGACGTCACTGAAAGGCTGACCTATAAGAATGCCCCAACTTGGCATAGGGATCTTTGCGGGTACATACAACAACTAAACTAAATTATTATGAGGAATCTCATCTTGTGCTTGGCTCTTAAATTATTTCTCCTCCTTTGTATCCAGGGCCTGTGGGAAGATTCCTATTGTTCTTTGCGGAAACAAGGTTGATCTGGAGGAGAACAGGCAGGTGATGGCTAGGAAAGTTAATTTCCACCACAAAAAGAAGAATTTGCACTACTATGAGATTTCGGCGAAGAGCAACTATAACTTGGAAAAGCCCTTCCTCTATCTTGCCCGGAAACTAGTCGGGTAAAGTTCCATACCATACCTTGCTTGTTCAACAGCTTCATCATGCTTTTGCATTCAGATCAATGATCTATATTTTTACTCTTTGCTTCAGGGATGCCAAGCTGCATTTTGTTGAGTCTCCTGCTTTGGCTCCTCCCGAGGTCCAAATCGACCTCACCGCACAATCACAGTAAGTTCATCTGCATCCATCCTGGTCTTATGTCCTCTTCTGCACACACTTTTTTACTTAACTAGTCCTTTATTTGTACTAATACAGCCACGAGGCTGAGCTTGCTGCCGCCGCCAGTCAACCTCTTCCAGACGACGATGATGATGACCCGTGAAGATCTTTGAGTGCAGTTTGTTATCAGAGTGGTGGCTTTATTTTTATGGGTTTCGATGATGAGGATTGTTTCCTTGGAGATGTACCAGTATAGACTGAATCGTTTTAGAGTCTTTCTAAACATAGGATCAATCTATGTTTACAATCTCTTAACATATATATATATATATGGTGACATTTCACTTCACTCTAACTTAGAATAGGGTGCCTAAGTTGGGTCCCAAAACTGGAGCCAGACAGAGGTTTACCAGCAGTAACCTGTTTGTTTGCGTTTGTATTCCGAGTGGGAAGTGTTGATAGCCAAAGGGTCCAAACCGCTGTCTCCCAAGATTCCATGTGTTAGCATTACGGTTAGGCCAAACAAAGGCTTACTGTTTCGTAATCTACCTTCCTGTCTTCTAGTGGTAAGAAGATTTCAGTTTAAAGTTTGAACAATTTCCAAGAGACCACTGTAGTTTAATTGGCAAAAGAGGAAAAATGGAGAATAGCTCGTGTTGATAAATGTTCACAATAATCTGCATAAAGTTGTTCAGTTAGGTCAATTTTAAGTATTCAAGGTCAAGTATTGTTGAGTCCAGTTTAGCGGTTGACTCTCAAACCAATATATTTGTTATTCGGACTACTTGTTCTAATTTTCATTGGTGAAGTACGATCAATTTGATATAACATACAGCTAGGAAATTCAGTCACGAATGTATTTATGCCATGACAACTGTTGTTTGCGTAAATATTTGTTAATAGTCTGTTTTAGTATTTTGTAATTCTATCCACGTGGTTTAAAAATGTGTGATCGGATAACAAATATTTCGAGTGATAAATATTTTTCTCGGGTAAACAAATTTTCTAGACAAAATACTCTTAAGAATTATTAAATTTAAAAATAAATAAATAAACATTTATATAAACAAATTTTCAAATAAATGTTCACTTTCCATAACCGAAGAAATAATGATCCGTACGCAGGGTGTATTTTTTCTTTCCAGTACTATGCTTTCTTGACAATTGTAGACTGTCAGGAAATATTAGAATAGAGATAATATCAACGCACCAAAACTATCGGTTTATTATATTGAAGTAGTAAAGGGTTGGAGCGTTTATTCTTTTGAAGTCTGAATCAATTACTAAATGTTATGGTAGAACCATAAAAGGGCAAAATAGTCATAAATATTTTGAAAAAATTGACTAATTAGTACATTTAATTGTTATCTTTTTCAAATGAAACTAATTAGTCATTGAAGTTCACCACTAAAAATACAAAAATATTCGTAAGATAAAAAATTAAAACAGTCTTCTCTCTCAAATCCATGTCATCAATTAGGTACCATTGAGTCTCAAATCCATATTTAATATATTACATTAAGCATTTGTTGTATTCAGATTTTTCTATTTAATATATTACAATAAATAATTAAGTTTTCGAAAAAAATCTCAAATCCGTATATTTTTTTATTAGCTATATGATATTTTTCTGTAGCGTTAATTAATTTTTGGAGGGTTGCCTAGCATTAAGTGGGAGCGAATTTGGTGGGGACTGGGCTAGTCCCCATCTATGGGGATTAACTCAAACCAATATCACTACACATGCAAACCAATATCACTTCATATGCAAACCAATATCACTTCATATGTAAACCAGTCTCTTGCAAATCAATATCATTTCACATGCAAACCAATATCACTTCACATGCAAACCAATATCACCTGGTAGGTGATCCTTAGGGTTAGTCCCCATCTATGGGGATTAACTCAAACCAATATCACTACACATGCAAACCAATATCACTTCATATGCAAACCAATATCACTTCATATGTAAACCAGTCTCTTGCAAATCAATATCATTTCACATGCAAACCAATATCACTTCACATGCAAACCAATATCACCTGGTAGGTGATCCTTAGGGTTAAGGTGAGGGTAGTAATGAGCTTGATTGACAGTTATGCTTATTGATCATCAGATTTAAAGATAATCAAATCTGACGGCCAAAAATGTAGTCCCCACCTGTCTTGCATTAATTAATAAAGATGGGAAAGAATCTCTTTGCATGAGAAAAGGAGCATACATTAATAGCATCAGAAAGAATGGTTCAAGTTTTCTTTTGCTAAAAGCATGCAAGGATGGTCAGAGGCGAGGTCAGCCACCAAGTAAAGTAAACGAGTAAGTAAACCAGAAGAGCAAGGAAGAGTTAAGAGGTTCCACCAAACAAACAAAAAAAAAGAGAGGAAGAGTTAGGACTAGGAGGGACTTCTGGATCTGTTCATCAAAACTAAGATTTTTTCCCCCTGGGAACTCTCCATAGCCGCCACACTCCCTCCAAGCTTCCGGCCACCTTCCTTCCCCTCGCGCCACCACCGTCCGGTGTCTCACCCTCTGCATTGTAGCTCTCTTCTTTATAAATAGAGCATGATTTTGAATTTTTCTGTTAGTTTTTTTTCTTCTAGTTGAGATGGAGCTTGGGAGTTTAGTATGTGCAACTGCAACTGAGCTATCTATGTATGTATTTGTGTGGACCACTCATGAGACCGAGTTTCCAACTGCAACTGAGCAAAAAAGTGCCAGGTTGGTTTGTTTTTCTTTTTCATTCTTGTGTTTTGGTCTAACTACGACTAGTCGTGTGGGCTTTAGGCCAGCGTCAATAATTGGTTATGGGCCGGAAAGCCAGAGTCAGTTTAGTTCGTAGTGGGCCTTGGGCCAAGAGTCTGTAACGCTAGGCATGGGAGCTACTCTTACCCTAGTACTATAAATATCAATGAAATCGTGAGCTGAAAAATTATCCACTCATGTTATGTCATATGTCATGTGGCGGTTTGCTTTTTCTATCAATTCTAAAACCCTAACCTAAACCTTCGGGCCTCTTTTCTTTCTTTTTTGGGACCCCTGGGAATAGGCACAATATTAATTGGTATCACAGCCATTACATCGAAACCTATGTAAATCGAAATTACTTTTCACCGCTTTGGTTACCATTTCTTTTTCGGGGCAAACCTAAATTGGGAAGTCGAAATTTATGTACGTTACTCAAACCTATGTAAATCGAAACCTTTTGTTTTAGTGTAGAATTAATTTGGAAATAAAAGTTAAAAATGGAAATAAAAAATTGTAAAGTAAATTTGAATCGACTCGGATGTATTGTATCCTCTTAGATATGAATAGAAGATAGATTTTTCTTTAAAAGAGGAGACAAACTAATTTTATGTTTGCTTTTTATTCACTTTTATTCTGTAATTGAGAGAGAGTTACATTATATCGGTTTGTCTAATGAGTAAGAAAAACTTCAACTCTATTAGAAAAGAAAATCTTCACTGCCTAAGTAGTTTTTTTCACCGGAATACTCTGCTCGAATCTGAAAAAGTTTTCGGGATCAGCGGCCGTTTTAACCTTCACGAGCCTCTTGAAATTCCCCTTGTAGAACTTGAGCCCGTAAGTGGTTGCATCCCGGAACGTACCATTCCCGCTGCTACCGATGCTGCCAACGTCAATGTCGCGGTAATTGAGAAATGCTTCCCTCGGATTACACGACACGAAGGGCGTCATAACCTTGAACATTGTCGACGACAAGTTCACGTATCGTCCTGCGACATCCTCCCCTCCTTGGAACCAGATGGTCAAGTACTGGATCTTGAAATTGATACCAGCCCGGTGGGGGAACGGAGTCTCAGTCGCAGGGATCTCGCTCATTCTCCCTCCGTAAGGGTTCCATTGCATACTCACTTCCCCTACCTCGATCAATCTCTTCCAAATCGATTCGAGTCCCGCCCTTGGAATAGGCTTCCTCACGTAATCCGACCTGGACTTGAAGTAAGCTGCTGGCTTCGGAGTCTTCCTGTCGATCAAGGTCTCAAGTGGAGTTCCCTTCGGAATACGATACCAGAAAAGGACGGACTCGATCCACCTCATTTCCATACAGTCCCTGATCTGAATACCCAATTCAGGGAAGCTACTGCCCATCAGGTCCACCAGATATTTCGCGCTCCCCAGGTACATTGCGATGAACGAAACCTGAACCGTCTGTTGGGTATGGAGACTCCGTTAGTGTTCACGCGTTGAATATACAGGGTTACTGTTGACTCGGCACTATTCACCCGGGGCCAGAAATGTGATTTCTGGTGGACGATTTTGCCCCTGCCGACACCAAATAGTCCTAGGCTGTGGACACTATAAATACCCACCTCTCAGTCACTATTTGTGTATCTTCTTCCTTGTGTAGAGAGAGAGAGAGAGACAGAGAGAGAAGAGGAGAGAGAAACACCATTGTTGAGCAAGTGAAGCTCTAGAGTGTAGATCGAGCTTGATATAGTGAAATCTCCTGGCTTGGTACGCCCCCGGACGTAGATCGGTTTAGATCGAACCGGGTGACCAAATTTTTGTGTCGTATTCTTGTGTGCGTGAGTTTGCTTTGTGCTTGTCATCGATCTCTAGCTCCGGTGTTGTTCGTGTGGTGTTTGGGGCCCTCGTGCTTCCCAACAATTGGTATCAGAGCCCGGGTTTAGGGCGTGGTGGGAGCAATCACGATGGGTGATGTGAGATCGCCCGTGGAGAAGTTCGATGGCGTCGATTATGGCTTCTGGAAGATGCAAGTAGAGGACTACTTGTATGGCAAAGATTTGCACTTGCCCCTTGATGGGAAGAAGCCAGAGGACATGAAGGAAGAGGAGTGGAAGCTCCTAGATCGGAAAGCGATGAGCGTGGTGCGCTTGTCTTTGTCTAGGAACGTGGCCTTGCACACAGTAAAGTCAAAGACCACGAAGGAGATGTTGGAGACGTTGTCCGAGATGTACGAGAAGCCATCGGCGGCCAACAAGGTTCACTTGATGAGGAAGTTGTTCAACCTTCGGATGGCGGAGGGTACGATGGTGACCAAGCATCTTCACGAGTTCAATGCAACGATAGCCCAATTGAGCTCGGTTAAGATCAACTTCGATGATGAGGTACAAGCCCTAATTTTACTAAGTTCTTTACCCGATAGTTGGAATGGCACGGTCACGGCAGTGAGTGCCTCGGCGGGGAAAGTAACGCTCAAGCTAGATGAGGTGAGGGATTTGATTATGAGTGAGGAGATTCGTAGAAAGGAATCCGGAGTAGCCTCGAGTTCAGCTTTGAGCATGGGTAACAGGGGAAGGTCTGAGAATAAGTGGAAGGGGAAGAAGGACCGGGGTAGGTCAAGATCTAAATCGAAGGGTGGTCCGAAGAAGGACAAGAGCTCGGTGCAATGTTGGAATTGTGAACAATATGGTCATTTCAGAGATCAATGCACGGCACCAAAGAAGGAAAAATCCGCAAATGCGACAACGGAAGATCACGGGGATGCGTTGATCTTGAGTGTGAGCAGTCCATTGGAGGAGTGGGTATTGGATTCGGGAGCATCATTTCATTCTTGTAGCGATGCAGGGATGATGGAGAAGTATGTCATAGGTGATTATGGCAAAGTCTATCTAGCGAATGATGACCCTTTGAAAATTGTGGGCATGGGAGATGTTCGGATCAATACTCCTAATGGATCTTTGTTGTTGTTGAAAGGGGTGAGGCATATTCCTGGGTTGAAGAGGAATTTGCTATCCGTGGGGCAACTAGATGATGAAGGTTACACAGTGACCTTTGGTTGCAAGACATGGAAAATTACCAAAGGAGCTAGGGTGGTGGCTCGAGGTTTGAAGGAGGGTACTTTGTATATGACGAAGAACACCAATGAGAGCATTAATGTTGCAGGTGCAACGGATGATGCAGATTTGTGGCATAGTCGCCTTGGCCACATGAGTGAGAAGGGAATGAGGGTGCTATGCTCGAAGGGGAAGCTTCCAGGCCTCAAGACAGTGGAAGTGGAACTCTGTGAGGATTGTGTTTTCGGGAAGCAGAAGAGAGTGAGTTTTTCGAGAGCTGGCAGATCTCCAAAGGAGCAGAAGCTTGAGTTGGTCCACAGCGATTTGTGGGGACCAGCACCAGTGGCATCCTTGGGTGGTTCATTGTATTACATGACCTTTATTGATGATTCTACAAGGAAGCTGTGGGTGTACTTCTTGAAACATAAGTCTGAAGCCTTTGATGCCTTCAAGAAGTGGAGAGCCCTTGTGGAAAATGAGACAGGTCTCAATGTGAAGTGTTTGAGATCTGACAATGGTGGAGAGTATGAGCTCCAAGAGTTCAAGGATTACTGTGCAGCAAATGGGATTCGCATGGAGAAGACAGTAGCTGGAACCCCCCAGCAAAATGGCATCGCAGAGAGGATGAACAGAACAATCAATGAGAGAGCTAGGGCCATGCGACTGAAGTGTGGCTTACCAAAGATGTTTTGGGCGGATGCAGTGAACACCGCGGCTTTCTTGATCAATAGAGGACCATCAACTCCTTTGGATAATGGGATACCGGAGGAGGCTTGGAGTGGGAAGGAGGTTGATCTTTCTTACCTTCGAGTATTTGGTTGTGTGTCATATGTTCATATTGATGCAGGTGATAGGAGCAAACTGGATGCTAAGTCCAAAAGGTGCACATTCATTGGATATGGTGGAGATAATTTTGGTTTCAGGTTTTGGGATGAGAAGAACCGCAAGGTTATCAGAAGCCGAGATGTCATATTCAATGAGAAGGTTTTGTACAAGGACAGGGGGAGTGTATCCGACGAGGTGGGTTCTAGCAGTGAGGTGATTGAGTTAGACATCTCGAACTCAGGTGGGAGCAAAAGGGCACAAGATGGCCAGGTGGCCGAGGAGGAAGCGGAACCAAGTTCTCCACCACCATTGGTTCCGGTAAGGAGGTCCACAAGACAACGTGGGTCTCCAGATAGGTATTCGCCAGCTAATTTCTATCTCCTATTAACTGATGGAGGAGAACCAGAAGATTTTGCAGAGGTTCAGAAGAGTGGACAAGTGGACAAGTGGAAGCTTGCAATGGATGACGAGATGAAGTCATTGAGGAGTAACATGACTTGGGAACTAGTCCAACTCCCTAAAGGCAAGAAGGCACTGCAAAATAAGTGGGTATATAGAGTTAAGCAAGAGGCGGATGGCACCGAGCGTTACAAGGCAAGACTGGTTGTGAAGGGATTTCAACAGAAATATGGTATAGATTTTACTGATGTTTTCACTCCTGTTGTGAAGCTGACCACTATTCGTATGGTGTTGAGTATGGTAGCTTCAGAGAATCTGATGTTGGAGCAGATGGATGTGAAGACAGCATTTCTCCATGGTGATCTAGAGGAAGAGATCTACATGGCACAACCAGAGGGATACTTGTCAGATGGTAAAAGTGAGCTTGTGTGCAGGTTGAGGAAGAGCTTGTATGGCTTGAAGCAAGCTCCAAGGCAGTGGTACAAGAAGTTTGATGGGTTCATGCATGAGATTGAGTTCATGCGCTGTGAGGCGGATCATTGCTGCTATTTCAAGAGATTTGATAATAGCTATATCATCCTTCTGCTTTATGTTGATGACATGTTGATAGCAGGCGCCAGTGCTCGGGAGGTGAGCAAGGTGAAGAAGCAATTGTCTGAGAGGTTTGCCATGAAGGACTTGGGAGAGGCTAAGCAAATCCTTGGGATGAGGATTGAGAGGAATAAGGCTGATGGGAAGCTGTTTCTCTCACAGGCTGAGTACATTGAGAAGGTGTTGAAGAGGTTCAACATGCAAAAGACCAACCCCAAGTTGACTTCTTTAGGTGGGCACTTTAAGTTGTCCAAGAAGGATTCGCCTAAGAGTAAGGCGGAGAAGGCTCAAATGGAGAAGACTCCTTATGCATCGGCAGTGGGAAGCTTGATGTATGCTATGATTTGTACAAGGCCAGACATAGCACATGCGGTGGGAGTAGTGAGCAGATTCATGAGCAATCCATGTGAGCAGCATTGGATCGCAGTGAAGTGGATCCTTGGTTACTTGAGAGGTACTACTAAGAAGGCCCTGTGCTTTGAGGGCAAAGATGTGAAGCTGACAGGCTATTGTGATGCAGACTTGGGGTCCAATGATCATGATGGCAAGAGGAGCACAAGTGGTTATGTTTTCACACTGGGAGGGACAGCGATATCTTGGGCTTCCAGGTTGCAAAAGATTGTGGCTTTGTCAACCGCAGAAAGTGAGTATGTGGCTGTGACAGAAGCAAGCAAAGAGATGGTATGGTTGCAAAACTTCTTGGGAGAATTGGGCAAGGAGCAAAGTGAAAGTGTGCTCCACAGTGACAGCCAAAGTGTGATACACTTGGCTAAGAATCCCGCATTCCACTCAAGGACCAAGCACATTGAGTTGAAGTATCACTACATACGAAGTCTATTGGAGAGGAAGATCTTGCAACTTGAAAAGATTGACGGGAAAGTGAATCCTGCTGATATGTTGACCAAGGTGGTTACCTTAGAGAAGCTGAAGCTCAACATGGCTTCAGCGGGTCTAGTAAACTAGAGAAGAGACCAGGCGTACCAAGAAGTGAAGAGGAGAAGGAGGTCATCAAGTGAATGGTGGCAACTGTTGAGGTCAGTCTCCAGGTGGGAGATTGTTGGGTATGGAGACTCCGTTAGTGTTCACGCGTTGAATATACAGGGTTACTGTTGACTCGGCACTATTCACCCGGGGCCAGAAATGTGATTTCTGGTGGACGATTTTGCCCCTGCCGACACCAAATAGTCCTAGGCTGTGGACACTATAAATACCCACCTCTCAGTCACTATTTGTGTATCTTCTTCCTTGTGTAGAGAGAGAGAGAGAGACAGAGAGAGAAGAGGAGAGAGAAACACCATTGTTGAGCGAGTGAAGCTCTAGAGTGTAGATCGAGCTTGATATAGTGAAATCTCCTGGCTTGGTACGCCCCCGGACGTAGATCGGTTTAGATCGAACCGGGTGACCAAATTTTTGTGTCGTATTCTTGTGTGCGTGAGTTTGCTTTGTGCTTGTCATCGATCTCTAGCTCCGGTGTTGTTCGTGTGGTGTTTGGGGCCCTCGTGCTTCCCAACACCGTCTTTGTGCCTGCTTTCGATCCATTGACTACACCGATCTCAAGCCTTATAAAGAGGTTCGGATCGAGTTTGTCAGCTGCAATTTCTTGCCACTTCAAGACAAGGTCGGTCGCGCCCTGGTCGGTTTTCTTGTCGACTTGGAAGATCGTAACTTGTTCAGGTACCTGAACAAGATTGATCTGCCAAGCAACAATAACACCGAAGCTCGCGCCTCCTCCTCCTCGGATAGCCCAAAACAGGTCCTCTCCCATTGACTTTCTGTCCAGTATCCTGCCCTTGGCATCAACTATTTTCGCATCGATAATGTTGTCAACCGAAAGACCATATTTTCTCATCATATTTCCGTACCCTCCACCCGAAAAATGCCCGCCTACGCCAAGCGTCGAGCAGACACCGGCAGGGAAAGCATGAACATTGCTTGTATTAGCAATCTTGTAGTACAACTCGCCGAGCCACGCGCCAGCCTCGACCCAAGCAGTCTCCTGTTTCATGTCAATATCAATAGAACGAAGGTTGAACATGTCAAGGATCACAAAAGGGATGTCCGACGCGTACGAGAGACCCTCGTAATCGTGCCCGCCGCTCCGGATCCTGATCTGCAATCCGTTCTTCTTGGCACACAGCACAGTGGCCTGCACATGGGATACGTCCTTGGCAGCTACGATTGCAAGTGGTTTCTGGGGCGACTTCAACAGGAAAATTCGCTTGTTCTTCGCGTAGGTCTCGAAAACAGATTCGAATGACGTGTTTTGGGGAGTGTAAATTGTGCTGGAGATCGGATAGGGTGCGTCGGATTGTGAAGGAAGACATTGCAGGAAGTTGTCACCTTGGTTTCCTGCTGAAATGGTAACAGCAGCAGAGACCAAAAAGATTGACAACAGAAGAAGTTTTGAAGATTCTGAGTTCCTCATTCTCATGAATATTTTTCCTTTTTTTTCCTATGATTCTTTGGTATCCGTGTTTTGGTATGTTTTCCTCAGCAAGTTATGAGTTACTTATATATTAGAAAATATGGACCAAATGACGAGATTTCAACGCTCCGACTGCTGTAGTCACCTTGACTATGATTATTTAATTTAATAACTAAAAAAATGGGTAGGTTCTATATTCAATCAAAATAATATTTTTTTCCCCTTAAATCGCTAGGAGGTTGTTCGGAGGAAGAGCTTCTTAGTCCTTAGATGCCCTCCAAGTGAACTTGATTTTGTATGATCTTCATATATAAATAAAGCAATAACTATTAATCTAAAAAAAAGGAAATAACGGGAAGCAAATCAGAAGCAGAAAAAAATTGCATGGTACATCCATTTGTTTTGGTATAGTGATTCGGTGAGAGGGTGGAAAATTTGAGGGTATATATTATCAGAATTATTAGATTTTTGAATCCTGCTGTTGGTGAATTTTGTGTGGAGCTCATGTAGTAAGAGGGTAGATATATGGCGACAGGCAATTAAAATAATGATCTAAAATATGAATGTTTGCTATTTTTTAAAATTGGATGAAGATTATTTTTTAAAATGTCCAAGACTGGACCATTGGTGATGTCTAAGGTGGTGTCACTGTGCCGTATTCCTTCGGTAACTTTAACCCGGAAAGGGTGGAAAATGAGGAAAGAAAATCAAGTTATCAATTTTTGTTCGAACATTTACTTCGTCAACAATTTGAGTTCAATAAATTTTTTGAAAGATTATAAAATTCTTTTTAACAAATATTTAATAATGCTACAAATGACTTCCAACTCAAAAGATTTTGATTAAGCTAGAATAATAGTTAGGAGAGTGATGTCTGGCATACGTGCTCATTACGCAAAGCAGCCATTGGAATTTACGAGTTGGATCAAAATGACTATTTAAGTCGAAATTCAATCCCAGTACTGGATCAATTATTTTAGATTAATCGAATTTGTGGATGCAACTCATCCATACGTATTTGGTTGGGAAGATATTGCAGATTTTTGTGGTCCAATTCGACTTGGATTCTAGATTGATTTCCACATATCAGTCAATTTTGGAAAAACAAATGATAAGTTTAGTCAAACTGTCAAGTTATATCATAAATATACATTAGCACTTGAATGAAAAACAGCTTCCAAAATTTCTCCAAGGTATTCGGTTAGCCCAAATCTGAAAGTTTTTTGCGGAATTTTCGAGCAAATGTCCAAGCAGGGGATCGAATTTGAATTATACTTTATTCGATTCGCTCGTTGATTCGTGAATTGAAGAATTGAGAATATTTATATTCAGATTCAATTCGTCAAAAGAAAATTTTTAATACGAATTTGAATTCGTATATGCTGATTCGAATCCCAAAAAAATTCGAGGAATCATATCAAATACGAATCAGTTTCTATTCGCCGTCACCTCTATGTTTGGGATCGAAAAAATTAGCTTTCACATCGAGGAAACTAATTAGCGATGATCCGATGACTTCTATATAATACTCTATAATTCATGTTTTGAAATATTCTCCTGCCGCGGCTATACATATCTTTCCGGGCAACAACGTCGCCTTGATGGAACTTCTATGGTTATGTGACATTCAGTAGTGACTAATCTATGTTCAGATGTTTGAATTAAAGCTTACGTCCGCAGTAATAACTGTTATTTCTATGTGGGTTATATTAATCCATGATGCTAAAAAATAACTTGCGACTATAAAGATTATATAAACAAGGTAATTACGAGTAGGATTCGCATAATTTATGTCATGTATCCTCAAAAAGATACAAGACTATTGCGAGTCCAATTAGCTTCGGGATCGATGGAACATGCATTGATTTCGTAGAGAATCCAAATAATTTTTCTGAAACCGAGCGATCTCCTGCAATTAGGAGGACACAAAAGAAAGATCGGTAATTAAGTACTTGATATATATATATATAACACAAATAAGAACCACAAGATAAACACACACAAGGTTGATAAAAAATGGCAAGAAAGTTTCTACAAAAAATCCGACACTCATACACAAAAAAATTACTTAGAATAATATATATTTTTTTAGTTGACTAATTTAAATTTGGATTAATATAATTCCAAACGGTGATAATTTTTTATTAAATTTCTTAATACTGTTATATTTTTATTATAATCTCAAATTAAGTTAAAAATAATTCAAACGTATTTTAATAAAGTTATTGCAGTTGGCTTAGATCGTTTTTTGTGTGGGTATGTTGGCTAAGATCGTGAACGCACAAAAGCCAAGTGGTGCTTTTATTAGAGCCACGCATACGTTGTCCAGATTTTTAAAAATTAAAAACAAAATAAGTCCTGGGTTCTTAATATTTGAGTACTTAAGATAATTTAGTATTGTTTATTTTTTAATATTTTCAAAATTAACCGATGTGTTTAGACCCAGAATCTGGTAACTTTTTTGGGGCGATATTATTTGAAGTGTTAAAAATGTTTATCAATTTGTTGAAAAATTCTCGCATCCTGCTTTTCAACTCCGAACTGTGACATTCCATGCGATCATGACCGTTAAAAAGATAAGCCTAACATTTTTTTAAAGTAAAGATTTTAAGATTCCTACATTACCAGAGCTATGCATAAGAAGGCCTCTCCCATCTCGTCGTTAATGGCTGGATTCGATGGGCGAGATGTGGTTCGAGATGTGCGAGAACAAGAAAGTGAGGTGGAGTTAGCAAACCGATTGCTGGATTTGGTCGTTAAGATGGATATGACCTGGTGACGAGCGTGCCGAAGTCCTTCGAAATAAATCGATATTTCGTGGCTCTCAAATTTGTAGTAAACAAGGGAAGCACCGAGTCAAATCTAAATAGGGACGATATTAGATTAACCTAAAAAACTAAACAAAGAAAGACTAAAAAGAGGGAGGGTTTGTATGCTTTAGAATGAAAACTAAAATAATAAACGAAAATTAAATATGTATGCAAAACTAACGAGAAAGAAAATGGCAGATTCAAGGTCGGAGAGGTTAGTTAATCATTGGATCACAAAAGATAATCTAATTCATCTAACAAATAAGTGTAAATTTCTCGGAACCGCAAAAAGACCACAAACATCATCAATCAATTAGCTAAACAATCGCCTAACTAATTATTTACCACCTAATAGAAAGAATATCAACCGATTTCTATCATATAAGGTGATAGCATTAAGAACGAAATGTTACTACTCCTAATGATTACACTCAAAACCTTGGTATATTATTATTAAGATTTTAATATAATATTATCGAAAAAGAGAATAATGTAAAACATAACTTGTTTCTAATACATTAAAATCTTATTATGTTCACACAATTACCTGCCAACTTGTCAACTCTCCCTCTCATGACATAAAGGAAAAGAACAAAAATAACCGATTAAAATAATATGATAGAACGATCACACCCTATGCATATTTTGACTCATCTTCACCTCAAAATATATTAAAGTATCAAGTATGTCACTACAAATTAATTTCCTTCTCTCTTTAATTTCCCTGTAGAATAATACTGCACCCTAGATAGCGAAAATTGGGTAACCGAAAACAAGATTGATTCAAATTTATGGAAAAAAAAAACTTGTGAATGGTGGGCACGTTCACTAACAACAAGTAGGTACTAGGCCTTACTTTTTTTTTTTGAGGGACGTACTAGGCCTTACTTGGAAGAGTAGGGATGCTCTGCTCCAACCGGAAGAAATTATTTTTCTGATTAATTCCTTCGAGAAATCAATTTTCCGGCTAAACAAACAGAGCAGAAGATATTTAACCCAAACCCCACCTGAGCGTCGAAAACTTTGTCCACCGACAGCCCGTACTTCCTCAGCATATTACCGTACCCTCCGCCGCTGAGGTGGCCGCCTACGCCGACCGACGGACAAACCCCCGCCAGAAAGCCAAGCACCTCCGACTCCTTCCATATCCCATAATACAGCTCCCCCAGCGTCGCCCCGGCCTGGACCCACGCCGTCTTTGACGCCACGTCAACACCAATCAGAGGACGAAAAACGGCGCGTCGGAGACGTACGACAGGCGCGGTCCTTCAAGAAAGATTGGAGAGTGGAGCTTTACGACAGGCGCGGTCCTGCAATAAGATTAGGGCCCTCATTTTGCAGTGGAAGTCACACGGTCACTGGTTTATGCTGATACTCTGTTAATTGTTGGTACCATCTAGTGCATAATAAGTTCGAATTCGACCTCTGAAAATGCATTTTCATTCAAATTGGTAGATAGTTTGATCATATTTAAATTTGAATATGAATTAGTCGATCAACCAATGTACATAAATGGTGTAGAACGTAAGTTTTTTTAATTCCTTTTGGTCAATGAGAAGCACCTATTGCTTTTAAATATACAGGTTTTGGAGAACCAAGAAAAAGATGCTAGAAGTATACAGGAAATTTCAGCCTGGAACCTGGGAGCTGTCATGTTTATTGAATTAGATTTAGCTCACTCCGATTAGACAACTTCCATTAATACGAACCGAGTTCGGGTTTTTGGAATCGGATTATCTTTACGAGATCACAAATTTTGTCCTAAACATTGTAGCAAGTGTCTCACCCAGAACATAAAAAGACAATGATTGCTAACCACGTATCGAGAACACAAGTTCGAGATTCTATTGAAGTAGTTTGAAGCATCAACAAGTTGATCATATATTTTTGTGGAAAACAAGTTGATCATATTGACGACTCAAAATTCAATCTTGGTCCTATGTTACAAATCTGCCTTGATTTGAAACTTCAGAAATTTTATAAGAATATTAGACAAACCAGTCAAGAACACCTCATAATGATAAAAAAAAAAACATATGTTGTGACTCTAAAAGTTGATTTATGGATAGGAATCTGACCCAGAGTGAAATTTTTTGGCCACCCTTACACGTGATCTCCATTACCCCAAAGCTAGAGATCATACAAACAACAATCATTTAGATAAACATGAAACGTGTTATTTTAGTTTATTCAAAATGTTTAGATAGAGTTAAATACATGTTAGAAAAATTTTATCACTTTAAAAAATTCTACTAAATTTATCGACTCAATTAATATTAGTATAACTAGAGAGCCTACGTTATAATGTGACAAGGGGCTTCGTTCACGTGGCCCCTATCTAAATCCACAATTCAAGTTTATGATTGTTAAAATGATAAGCCTACATGAACCATTCAAATCCTTACTGAGTTTCTTCTTTTACAAACGGAACCCAATCTGGGAATTGTTCAGTCGGGGTGATTTTATTATTATTATCTATGCAATTTGAATAAACACAAAATATTTTTTTGGTATTTAAATATCTAATGTTTATAAACTCAATTTTAATTTTTTTAAAGACAAAAAATTTAAACCTCTTGTATATAATAACCTTTCTAAAATATATTTTTCTTCGATCCCAACATATCATTTTATAATATTACTCTTCTGGTCAAGGTTACTCACCATATTCGGAGCGTTAAAAATTTATTATAAACAGCAACCGAGTCATGATATTTCTAAAATAATTTGGAGTATAGAAATAAAATTTTAATACCATATGATTGTTTTGACATACTATCTACAGAACTTTTAATATACTTATAAAAACCTATACCAAAGGGTCACTGAAAAACAAAACAAACTAAGTATTGAGAAATACTCATTAGAATGAATTCTTCAGGATTTTCAAAACTTATTCTATTCTCAATTCTTTTGGCCTCTGCTGCTTTTACAGTTTCAGCAGGGAACCAAGGTAACAACATCCTGCAATGCCTTTCTTCACAATCTAAAAAATCCGATCCAATTTCCAGTGCAATTTACAGTCCAAAAAACTCTTCATTTGGATCTGTTTCCGAGACCTGAGCGAAGAACAATCGAATTTTCCTGTTGAAGTCACCCCAGAAACCACTTGCTGTTCAAATTTTCATGTTCAATCTTCGTTCCATTGATATTGACATGAAACAAGAGACTGCTTGGGTTGAGGCTGGAGCGTGGCTCGGCGAGTTGTACTACAAGATTGCTAATAAAAATAATGTTCATGCTTTCCCTGCCAGTGTCTGCTCGACGCTTGGCGTAGGCGGGCATTTTTCGGGTGAAGGGTACGGAAATATGATGAGAAAATACGGCCTTTCGGTTGACAACATTATGGATGCGAAAATAGTAGATGCCAAGGGCACGATCCTGGACAGGAAGTCAATGGGAGAGGACCTGTTTTGGGCTATCCGAGGAGGAGGAGGAGGCGCGAGCTTCGGTGTTATTGTTGCTTGGCAGATCAAACTTGTTCAGGTATTTGAACAAGTGACGGTCTTCCAAGTCGAGAAGTGACGAGCGTGTTAAGACCCCTCAAAATAAATCGATATTCATGGCTCACTAATTTGTAGTAAGAAAGCGGAAATACCGAGTCAGATCCAAGGAGGAACGAATACTCAATTAATCTAACAATTAAAACAGAAGTAAATTGGGAGATTCAAGGTCGTACGAAATCAATGAACACAAGAGAGAGAAGTAAGAGTAGAAATCAAAGAGAGAAAAGCGGAAAATTCGAGATCGGAGTACTACGATAGGTTGGTTGATTACTGGATTACAAAAGATAATCTAACACATGTAGCAAGTAGGT
The DNA here is from genome assembly GCA_963995505.1 of Hypericum androsaemum. Classification (NCBI taxonomy): domain Eukaryota; kingdom Viridiplantae; phylum Streptophyta; class Magnoliopsida; order Malpighiales; family Hypericaceae; genus Hypericum; species Hypericum androsaemum. The sequence continues at coordinate 753,463 of OZ023199.1, forward strand.
GTAAATCTCCTGCAACTGCAAAAAGACCACAAACATCCAACAATCAACTAGCCAAACGACCACCTAACTAGTTGTTTATCACCTAATAGATAGAATATCGATCGATTTCTATTCTATAAGATAATAGCATTAAGAACAGATGTTCATACTCCTAGCGATTATACTCAAAACCTTGGTATCTACAAACTAGTCTTACTTATTACTAGTTAATTAGTTTGGTAACGACCGTTCCTCGCTGAATTAACCTTCCTCCTAGTTCAATTCCTAACTGCAACCGCTAATCAAGAATCAATGGCATATCAGTTCTAGAATAAATCACAACCGCAAATCATTGAAGAACAAAAGTAAGCACAAAGAGATAAGTAAATACTACTAAGATAGATTAATAAAACTAAGATCCTCACAACCAAAACCTGGTTCTCCTCCCTCAAATCAACCTAGAGAATTAGTTCCTCATAATCTTGGCAACGACGAAATAAAAATAGGGTTCTGTTCTCTGGAATAAATTTTTTTTTTTGTAAAAATAAGTCTAGAGGGTTATATATAAGCCCTCCTAAGTGTAAAAACCTAAAGAAGTCATTTCGAGAGTCCTCCGCGATGGAGAAACCGAATTTCCAATATTGCCCCGAATATTTGTTAATAAAATCTGCCAGATTAGCCTTCAGTATTTTGGACGTAACTTCCTCTTCCGATCTCTGATTTAGGCATTCTTTATATCCACGGAAAGAGGAAGGAAAGATATTCAATTGTCTGCCTAACAAGAATCCTCTAATTCGGCTCCAAAATGGACCCAAATGCCCTTACAAGTCATCTGTCCCTGCTGGACTCCTTCTTCAAGTATAATTTCTTTCCAAATTTGCCTCATTTTCCTACAATTTAGCACAAAGAACTCATTAGTCACCCAAAACTCAAATGTTTACTAAACTTATACTATACTAAAGACAAACGTGCAAAAATGACTCAAAATCTTATGCGTTTAATGCGTATTTTAGATACACATCGAACATCCCCACACTTAAATTTTGCTTGTCCCCAAGCAAGACTCTAAACTAAGACTTAGACTCAAAATACTAAGGACTCAACTCTCAAGACAACAAAGCAAATCACTCAACACATAGAACATGCAAATAGATATCGTCAATACGAGCACTTGCATTTTAACCACACGAAATTAATGAACCATCAACAACAGACTATCCCTCGGAATCTTCATGCAAAGTCAATTTCATAATTCAAGTCTAGCCCACAAATTAAAGTAGTTCTCCATAATTTTAATCATTCAGAAAGTGGTGAAGACCACTAGAGACTCAATATCAATAAGCACAAGGCATGACTGGATATTAAGGTACTTATAATACTGTTTAGCTTGGCCTCATCCCAAAATATTTTAGGTTAGCATGGTTAGTACTCAACTTGCGTGGCACTTGGGACTTCACTCTTAGATGTCAATAGGCCAGTTTACAACTTTTCATTGCTCCGATTGTACACCTATAACGATCTTCAAGCTCTATCCTAGTTAGGTCGGACGCAACATCAACTGCAATTGTTTACCTGACTACTGCCCTTCTGCCAGCATTCATTCACATTTCACCTCTACATTCCGCATTTTAATTTTCCTTCCTTTCTTTTGCATCCCCTTCAACATTTCTTTCCTTTCAAAGGTTAGAAAGGCAACAAATTTTTTATACGTCACTCGGTTAATCCTCACGTAAGTCAATTAAAATATATTTATGATACATGCGGGAATTGGTTATTACAGCCGTGCCACCCAAATTCTCTCAAGTGTTATATCAGTCTTGTACACTAGTGGTCGCTTAATCCAATTATGAGATTTTTTTGAAAAGCAAAACTACTTCTCAATATGGCTTTATCCTATCCTTGCTAATTTCATCTTGGCATGAGCTTTCCTAAGGATATTAAGTTGCTAAGGGGTCAAAAATTCAAGGTTGGAAGTTCAAGCAGTTGGTTGACTCGATACGCAAACATACTAAAAATTTTAACTAAACATCCCCACACTTAGAGAACAACATGTCCTTCTCATGGTGTTATATTCATGAGGTGCGCGCTTTGGATAGCTCAACATTCGAAACTAGCTTCCACTGAATCCAGCGCCCTGGTTGCGGCATTTTTGCTTGCTATATTGATCGCGTCGTAGCTATAGCAAGCTTTGGACACAAGATTTTACTTGATTCGAACATGTATTAATTTGTGTAGTGATATCCGGATATTACATATTGGACTTGACCTCATGGGTCAATAATAAAAGATTTGGGTCAAACACTTAATACATGGGAAACTATAGGAAACAAAAGAATTTAATGCAAACGTAATTCATATATCATAATCCAAACTAAAGTGGCGTTGGTGCCAACAAATTTTAACCCAAACAATTATTACCGCATCATTTAGTATAGTAGACCAGTACAACATCACAATGTTTCCAAGTACAGAAACTTATTAGTATAGGGTTGCCTTCGTGTGTTTGGTCACCGGTGGAGAACATTTTGTGTGGGTCGATTTTGGCCTGCAACTATGGCGATCGTGTACATTTTCGTGGTTCGAATATGTACCTTTTGGGCTTGTTGGTACTTTGACGTGGTCGATCTTCCCATTTGACATGTTTATGTATCCTTGGGCATACTAGTGATTCCCTACGTACCCATACTTAGAAAAATAACATGTCCTCATGGTGTAAATTGACTAAAATAATAATAATAATAATAATACAAAACACAGAAGATATAATAAGACATAAAAAAATAAAACACAATAAATTAATTTAAACAAAACAAATGAGTTTAGGGATCAAAAGTTCTCTCGTGTGGTGTGTCACGTATTGTAGAGGACAGTAACTTGCATCCGGACCAGCGGATTATGGACGCGGTGTTAGATTTTCCCCTTGTTTTCTCTTGCCTTGATTTGCTGGGGGGGCTTTACTTTTCTTCGGAGGTATGGTGAAATCGGTAGGCGGAAAAAAAAATCAAACGATGAAGCTGAACAAACTAATTGGCCGCCACTGTTCCTGTAAGAATAATTAACCAAGCCAATTAGGCATAATATGATGTTCAGAAACAGAAAGGATGAAGGGAATAGTTGAGAAAGAGTCAAAATCCGATAAAATTCTGGAAGAGGAGTCCAACTAGGACAAAAATTCTCAGGCGCAGAAAATGGGAGAAAATGGCTTCGATATTCTCTCGGCTTGGGCTTTAAGTCAGCGGCTGGGTCGGCACGAGAAGGGCTGGGTCGGCACGGGAAGCCGGGAAGGAGACAAAATGTTCTGTTCACTTCGTCGCGGGAAGCATAGGTCGCACCGAGAAATTGTGGGAAGCATATATGTCGCACCCGATCTTCTGTGCACTTCGTCACGTGATTCTTTGCTCGCCACGGGAACCTTCCTCATCCGCTATTCACTTCGTCACTTTGGTTTTTTTTTCTCGCTGCGACCCTTTCTTTTGACACCTCTCCTCTCTTTTCAATCCACTTTTATTTTTAATCTCAAGCTTCGTGAGTTTCTTTTTCCTTGCTTCCTGCAAAAATAATAGAACCCAAGTCATAAAAAAAATCTAAAAAATTAAAAATCCTAAAAAAAAATAAAATAACATTGGGTTGCCTCCCAATAAGCGCTAATTTAATGTCATTAGCTAGACGTCTATTTGCTCTCTCAACCGAGATTAAATATCCAATTTTGATCCCGAATCTTCATTTTAACTCGAGAAGCTTGTACAATCTTCCTCTTCATTTTCACTCTTGGTGCCTTGTCATCCTCTTCCACTATATCTAGTACGTAAGTGTACTCAAATTGATAAGAAAATATGCTATCTATATAGGGTCCACCAACTTTAACTTTGAATTCCCATTGTTGTAATTTTGTCGGTGTCACCATAGGTAGCATGATCTCTAGTGGTTCTTCGATGAGCTGCGGCACGATCATCACCTCACATTCATCTTGCACCTCTTCTTCAAGGTCCACCACTTCTTCTTCACGTTGTATATCCGCCTTTATTTCGTCCACCTTGAGCTCTTGGCACTCCACGTTCTGACGGCTTTCTTTAATCTCTCTTATATCAGTCGCAAGTTGAGATATGTGCTCTTTAATATTCTTGATGCTTGCCTGAGTTTGGTTGGCGAGATTCTGAATGCTTTGATTTGTGGTAATGGCCAATGTCCTAATAAGATCTTCCAGTGAGGAGTTGGATGCTTGTTGTGGACGTGGTTGATAAGTATTACCATAAGGATTATGATTCCATTGAAATCAATCTCCATAGTAATCCACAGGGTAGTCAATCCATCCATCATAGTCTGGTGCAAGTGTAGAGGTTGGTGGACCTGCAAATGAAGCTCTATTGAACATAATAGGTTAGATCAATCAAATAATACGTTTACCTCCCCGGCAACAGCGCCAAATTTTGACGAGCGTGTAGAGGCCCCTCATAATAAATCGATATTCACGGCTCACTACATTGTAGTAAGAAAGCAGAAATACCGAGTCAGATCTAAGGAGGAACGAATACTCAATTAATCTAATAATTAAAACAGAAGTAAAAAGGGGGTTTTTGGGAGATTCAAGGTCGTACGAAATTAATGAACACAAAAGAGAGAAGTAAGAGTAGAAATCAATGAGAGAAAAGCGGCAAATTCGAGATCGGAGTACCACGATAGGTTGGTTGATCACTGGATCACAAAAGATAATCTAAAACATGTAGCAAGTGAGTGTAAATCTCTCGCAATTGCAAAGAGACCACAAACATCCAACAATCAACTAGCCAAATGACAGCCTAACTAGTTTTTTATCACCTAATAGATAGAATATCGATCGATTTCTATTCTATAAGATAATAGCATTAAGAACAGATGTTCCTACTCCTAGCGATTATACTCAAAACTTTGGTATCTACAAACTAGCCTTACTTATTCCTAGTTAATTAGTTTGGTAATGACCGTTCTTCGCTGAATTAACCTTGCTCCTAGTTCAATTCCTAACTGCAACCGCTAATCAAGAATCAATGGCATATCAGTTCTAGAATAAATCACAACCGCAAATCATTCAAGAACAAAAGTAAGCACAAAGAGATAAGTAAATACTATTGAGATAGATTAATAAAACCAACATCCTCACAACTAAAACCTGGGTCTCCTCCCTCGAATCAACCTAGAGAATTAGTTCCTCATAATCTTGGCAACGACGAAATAAAAATAGGGTTCTGTTCTCTGGAATAAATTTTTTTTATAAAAATAAGTCTAGAGGGTTATATATAAACCCTCCTAAGTGTAAAAACCTAGAGAAGTCATTTTGAGAGTCCTCCGCGATGCAGAAACCGAATTTCCAATATTGTCCCGAATGTTCGTCAATAAAATATGCCAGATCAGCCTTCAGTGTTTTGGACATAACTTCCTCTTCCAATCTCTGATTTAGGCGTTCTTTATATCCACAGAAAGAGAAAGGAAAGATATTTAATTGTCTGCCTAATAGAAATCCTCTAATTTGGCTCCAAAATTGACCAAAATGCCCTTCCAAGTCATCTGTCCCTACTGGATTCTTTCTTCAAGTATAATTTCTTTCCAAATTTGCCTCATTTTCCTACAATTTAGCACAAAGAACTCATTAGTCACCCAAAACTCAAATGTTTACTAAAATGATACTATACTAAAGAAAATCGTGCAAAAAAAGACTCGAAATTCTATGCGTTTAATGCGTGTTTTAGATACACATCAAGAAGAAAACTGACCAGGGTGCAACTGACCCTGTGGTAAGAAATTGCAGTTGACAAACTCGATTGACAAACTCGATCCGAGCCTCTTTATAAGGCTTGAGATCGGTGTAGTCAATGGAATGAAAGCATGCACAGAGGGTTCAGGTTTCGTTCATCGCGATGTACCTGGCGAGCGCAAAAGATCTGGTGAACCTGTTGAGCAGTAGCTTCCCTGAATTGGGTATCCAGATCAAGGACTGTATGGAAATGAGGTGGATCGAGTCCGTCCTTTTCTGGTACCATTTTTCGAAGGGAACTCCACTTGAGACCTTGATCGACAGGAAGACTCCCAGGCCAGCAGTTTTCTTCAAGTACAGGTCGGATTACGTTAGGAAGCCTATTCCAAGGGCGGGCCTCGAATCGATTTGGAAGAGCGTGATCGAGGTAGGGGAAGTGAGTATGCAATGGAACCCTTACGGAGGGAGAATGAGTGAGATCCCCGCGACTGCAACCCCGTTCCCCCATCGGGCTGGTATCAATTTCAAGATCCAGTACCTGACCACCTGGTTCCAAGGAGGGGAGGATGTCACACAGAAAACATCGAGGAGCAGTTCATTGGGGTTGATTAAAAATGAATTAGAGGTTAAGTACTTAATTTCATAGTTATAAAAAAATTTGAGAAGATTAGTGGTTGAGTATGGATAAGAAGAGAGATTGAGTGTTTGTCTGACTATTTAAAATTTGAGTTAAATAAAATTGTTTAAAATGTAGCAAGTGGTTGGTTATATATGACGATCTTAGGACAGCTTGATCCACTGCCAGAATTAACTGCGTTGTTACTTGAGGCCCACTCCATGTCTCCACCACCCTTATTGAAGAAAACTTTTCTCCGCTTTGGTTATCATTTCTTTTTCGGGGTAGAATAAATTAACTACGGTTATCACATTTTCCTTTGACCTTCTTAAGATAATATTTCAATGATATGTTTTTATTCATAAAATTTAACCTTTATAATTTTTATGAAAATTTGAATTTAGTTTGAGATTGTTTTTGTAATATATGGCCGAAAAACAACTTTGTCTTCATGCTATCTTTGGTATTTTTTTTTCCTACGGCAATTTTATTTCAATTTATTTTATAACTTTGAAGAGATCGGGAGCTTCGAAATCGTCCCCTTCCAATACAAGTAATATTATAATAAAATTTAACCTATTAAAAAATTGAATTCTCATCATTTAATCCAACTTTTATTGGCAGATTTATAGTGGTATAATTATCCCAAAATTGCAACGGAACGTATCCCAAAAGTTAGTGTTATGTTTTTTCGGATTACGAAAAATAAAAAGTAACTCTTTAATTGAATGAAGATAAATAATGCACAAGCTACAATTTCTTGTCATAGTCAACATATGCTGGCAAATTTTTACATTACATGTTTACTTTATCAGTTTTCCAACCCAAATTATTTCTTTTTTATTACAGTCCAGAGAACAACAGAATAATCTCCGTTTTGTCTCTAAACATTAATCCAACTTTTTTTCGAGTCCAAACACAATTGTTTAAAAGACAACAATTGTTTGTTGGGGAAAGTCCACATAAGTACCCTGTAGTTTCATATTTTTACAACGGGGTACCTTGTGGTTTCAAATTGGTAATTTAGTCCCCGTGGTTTGTAAAAAAAAATTCGGGCAGATCCAACATAGCTGCCCGGACCTTTCCCATCCAATAGATTAACCACGTGGCCTTTTTTGCTGATGTGGCAATGACATGTGGACATCCTCTTTCCTTCCTCCCTCTCCCTTCCTCTCTTCCACTCTCCTCCTCCTCTCTTCACCACCTCCAAAACTTTCAACTTTAACCAAACCATGGAATCTCTCTCCTTTAACCATTCTCTCTCTACCGTCTCAAGCTCACCCCCATTCCTCTAACTCTTACAAAGTTTCAACTTTCTCCTCCTTCTTTTCAACCCGTCTCAATAACGGGTGTGGGTTTGTGTGTTAGGTTGGAGATGAGATAGGTTGGAAAGAAGGAGGAGGAGGTTCAAGCTTAGTACGGGTTGGAGGGATGTGGGTGAGCTTGACACGGGAGAGAGAATGGTTAATGGGGAGAGATTCCATGGTTTTGGTTAATGTTGAAAGTTTTGGAAGAGGGTGGGTGGGGAAGAGAGGAGGAGGAGAGGGGAAGAGAGGAAGGGAGAGGGAGGGAGGAAAGAGGATGTCCACATGTCGTTGCCACATCAGCAACAAAGGCCACGTGGTTAGTCTATTGGACGGGCAAGGTCCGGGCAGCTGTCTTGGACCTGCCCGAAAAAAAATTTGCAAACTACAAGGACTAAATTACCAATTTGAAACCACAAGGTACCCCATTATAAAAATGTAAAACTATAGAGTACTTATGTGGACTTTTCCCTTGTTTGTTTATTGTTTGTTTCGTATGGGTAAGGTTGCTGGGCCGTCTTGCAGCAATTGAAATGGATAGATAAGGTGGCTGGGCCGACTTTTCACTATATTACTTTTTTGTTTTTTGTTTTATAATATAATGCAACATTTAGTCCATTTTTAAAATTTTGCATGTAGATTTTGAAAAACTTATGGAAAATAAATTTATTGGGACAATTTTAAAATTTAATAGAGACAATAGTAAAAAAATCCAGATCTTTATGTATAGACTCTGCAATTTATTACATGGGAAATTACCCACTCTTTATTATACATATTATAATGATTGTTCATAAAAGGTTAGTCAATTTTACTATTATGTGATTTAAGTTGTTTCACACCATCTTGTAATTCTGATTATTTTATCTAGATGATAGGGATTTTATCTGGATAATAAGTGATACTTGCTAATCTTAGTTATTTAAAATAGTATATATATCATATTACATCATAATTATATCTTTGTGTCATGTTACATCACTAAATTTATCCATGTGACATCTCATTTTAATAATGCGAGAAAAAAATAGCTAAATTTTGTAGCATGCAAATTCAAATCTATAACTACAGAAAATAAAAAGTGTATAAAATTAATAACGTAGTGTAGTATGGTACACATGGTAGTTCAAATAACTGAATTATCAATGTCACTCGATTATCAGATAATGATAAAATTTAGAATCAGTATCAAAGCACGGAACTACAAACTATTAAAACAAGCATGTCAACCGTGAACCATGTCCGACCACCTTCACTCACTCACCGTCCGAAGCCCTTGAAGCTCTCTTTCAAGGACCAGCTTACTCTTCTATTGTCACGCCTCGGAAAATAAGCATGTCAACCGCTACGGTGTAAATTTTTTCCGTAAGGCCAACTTTATTTCTCAAATTCAAATTGGTCCAAAATTCGAAACAGAATCAACATAAAATCATAATGTCTGAAATATGGAAAATGGAATGTCTTAAATGCCTAGGGATGCATGACCTCGCATCGAATCCTCACTCCCGATCCGCCCCCGAAGTGTCTGAAATAAAAATGTGTATTTTGATGAGATACGCAACTCAGTAAGCCGAACACAATAATATAGTCATATCAACAGCATGTAATCACATCAGGCTCAAAAGCACAAATCAGACTCCAAGCACATAATAGACGCAACTCTAGAGTTCCACTATTGGGATCCCGTGGGTCACACTAGACGCTTGTTTCGTTATGGAGCACAGAAACGAAACAAGCTCTCACCACGGGGCACAGATATCTCCCACACTCGCGTAGAGTACAAAATTCTTACAAAACTCTACGGGCACAGTAGTGAGGGGATAACCCGACCAGTACATTACAGTATTCAGTGTTGGGTCCCTAAGGACAGATCAGACGGAATCAATCAGAATCGGACAGATTTGGATACAGATATTCAGACAGATTTCATATACGGACAGATTTCATGTATAGACATTTGCTGACAGATTTACAGATTTCATATATGGCATATACGAAGGCATATACAAAATTTATACAGAAACATACACGATCCACATACAGTCAGAAGATACGATGCAGATATACACACGAATCTGTACAATCTCGAACAGTGATCCAACTTACCTCGCCTCCCGCTCCGATATCATGTTGGCCTGATAATCTTAAGCAGGAGAAATGCCAAATTCGGAATAGACGACTTACCCTAATGTCTCGAGGTGCAAAGTCGAAGTTGCCCCCTTCCCTTGGCTCGCCCGGATCATTCTCTCCGCCTAGTAAGAGACAAAATTAATTTACAGAGAGTAGTTTTAGGATTTTGTTTGCCCTCCTTATATAGGCCAAACCCTATGATTTTTAGTTGGAAAATTACAGAATAGTGCCTGGCAAATTATAATCCAGTCCTCCACCAGTTTCAAAATTTCCTTTTTAGTTTTTTGGTCTTTACATTCTCTCCCCCTTAAATAAAATTTGTCCTCAAACTTAAATAATATGACTTACCAGTTTGTTCGTACAGGAACGAATATTTGCTTTGAATCTCCATCTCTAATTCCCAGGTTGCTTCCCTTTCAGTATGGTTGCTCTATTGTACTTTGACATATCGAATTGTCCTTCGACGCAGCTTCTGAATTTTCACATCAACTATCCTTAATGGAACTTTCTCATAACTGGCATCAGGTCGTACTACTGTTAGAATTTCCTGCACCAATTGTCCCTCTCTTGGAACGTACTTCTACAGCATTGACACGTGAACACACAATAAATTTTTGCCAGACTAGGCGGTAGAGCCGACCGGTATGTCAAGTTTTTAATTCGTTAAATGATATCATATGGCCCAATATACCTCAAACTGAGCTTCCCTTTCACACCAAATCATTTCACACCCCGGGTAGGTAAAACTTTAAGGAACACATGATCCCCAACTATGAATTCCAGCTCACTTCTGTGGCGGTCTGCGAACTTCTTATGTCGGTCCTGTGCTGCCTGGATCCTCCCTCGAATGATTGGCATATTTTCAGTCAATTCCTAGAACATTACAGGTCCAAATATCCTTTTCTCGCCCACTTCATTCCAGCTAATAGGGGACCGACATTTTCTTCCATATAATACTTCATAAGGGGCCATCCCTATACTTGCCTGAAAATTTTTATTGTATGCAAATTCTATCAAGGGTAGGTGGCTTTCCCAATTTCCTCCAAAGTCTAACACACATGCCCATAGCATGTCCTCTAAAGTCTGTATAGTTCGCTCAGACTATCCATCTGACTGTGGATGGAAGGTCGTGCTGAACTGTAACTTTATCCATATTGCCTCCTGAAGACTCTTCCAAAACTTTGACATGAATCATGTATCTCGATCAGAGGTGATGCTCACCAGAATCCCATGCAATCATACCACTTCTCTTATTTAGAGTTCTGCCATCTGCTCCATAGTTATACCCATCTTATACGCAAGAAAGTGGACTCCTTTTGTGAGTCGGTCTACTACTACCCATACTGCATCCTTCCCGTGTAAACTCTTTGAGAGTTCGGTCACAAAATCCATGGTGATTTTCTCCCATTTCCACTATAGAATATCTAGTGGTTGTAGTGGTCTGGCCGGTCATTGGTGTTCTGCTTTGACCAGTTGGCACACCATATAGCTAGCCACGTAATCTGCTATTTCTTTCTTCATCCCCGACCACCAGAATTCCTGCTTGAGATCTTGATACATTTTGGTACCCCCAGAGTGGCCAGCGTAATAGGCAGTGTGAGCCTCTTCCAGTACCATATTCTTTATTTGCTTTGCGGCCGGAACACAGAGCATGTTCTGAAAGTAGAGGAATGAATCAGTCCCGATATAGAAGTCTTCAGCTAATTCTCCATATTCAACCTGGCGCCGAATGGCAGAGAGGGTGGCATCCCTGAGTTGCCCCTCCCCTAATATAGCTCGCAAGGTGGGCTCCACTACTAGGCTCGCCAATAACCCTATAGCTGGTCCGCTATCCTCTATTCCATGTCTCTTTAGTTTCTCCACTAGCTCTTCTTGTTCAGTTGCTTCATAGGCTGCAGTGTAGAAGCCCTTCCTGCTCAAGGCATCTGCTACTACATTAGCTGTGACGCTCCGTCCACAGACCAACACATGTCTTTTCCAGCGTGTTTTATCCTCACTCGCACGCACCCTAGGAAACTTCCCAGGAGGTCACCCATCCTGATCCTACTTTCGGCCAAACGCGTTTAACCTTGGAGTTCTCTCAGGATGTGTACCGGAAAAGAAGGTGCACCTTGTTGATATGGATAGCCAAATCAAATCACTTAAGCATTTCAGACAGTACATATCATTTACGGGGTATCACATTCACCCCTCCTTAAATACGCGACGACCTCGTCGCGCCAGAATTAATCAGTCCCAGAATCCCTCGTCTTTCGGTGCATTCGTTCCCCGAACCACACCGTACTAGCCGAGGTGATGCTCTGATACCATATGTGACGCTCCGTGATTTGACCGACTGGCTCCACAGACCAACACATGTCTTTTTCAGCGTGTTTTGTCCTCACTCGCACGCACCCTAGGAAACTTCCCAGGAGGTCACCCATCCTGATCCTACTTTCGGCCAAACGCGTTTAACCTTGGAGTTCTCTCAGGATGTGTATCGGAAAAGAAGGTGCACCTTGTTGATATGGATAGCCAAATCAAATCACTTAAGCATTTCAGATAGTACATATCATTTACGGGGTATCACATTAGCCTTACCTTGGTAGTAGTGAATTCCCACGTTGTAGTCCTTGATTAATTCCAACCATCGTCTTTGCCTCATGTTCAGCTCTTTCTACGTAAATATATACTTTAGGCTATTATAATTAGTGTATATTTTACACTGCACCCCATACAAGTAGTGCCACCATACCTTTAAAGCGTGAACCACTGCAACCAATTTCGGGTCATGAGTGGGAAAATTCTTCTCATAGAGTTTCAGCTGCCTGGAGGTATAAGCAATAACTTTGTCGTCTTGCATAAGCACACATCCTAGACCCTTCTTTAAGGCATCACTGTAGACTACAAAATCTATCCCCTCGCTTGGTAGAGTCAGAATTAGAGCGAATACCAGTCGTTGTTTCAGCTCTTGAAAACTTCCTTCGCATTCCTTATCCCAAGTAAACTTAACCCCTTTCTGGGTCAACTGGGTTAGAGGCAATGCTATCTTTGAGAATCCTTCCACAAACTTCTTATAGTAACCTGCCAAATCCGAGGAAGCTTCGTACTTCAGACACATTACCAAGTTATTTTCAATTCATCACTGCTTCAGTCTTGCCCGGGTCCACAGACACTCCCTCCTTGGATATCATATGCCCAAGAAAGGTGACTTTTTTAAGCCAAAATTTGCACTTCTTGAACTTCGCATATAGTTGCCTCATTCTCAGAGTTTGCAACACAGTCCTTAAGTACTCTTCATGGCTTTTCTTACTGGGTGAGTATACCAGAATGTCATCGATGAACACCACCACGAACTTATCCAGATTAGGTCAAAAAATTTGATTCATGAGGTTCATAAATTTGGCAGGGGCATTGGTCAGGCCGAATGGCATAATCACAAACTCATAATGGCCATAGCGCGTATGAAAAGTAGTCAGTGATACATCCTCTTCTCTGACTCACAACTGATGGTATCCCGACCGTAGGTCAATTTTGAAAAACACTTGCACCCCTCGGAGCTGATCAAACAAATCTTCGATGTGTGGTAGTGGGTAACGATTCTTGTTAGTTAGTTTATTAAGCTCTCGGTAGTCCATACACATCCTCATTGATCCATCCTTCTTCTTGACAAAGAGCACCGGTGCTCCCCATCGGGATACACTTGGGTAGATGAATCCATTATCTATGAGTTTTTCTAGTTGCACCTTTAATTCCTTCAACTCTGTCGGGGCCATACGTTATGGTACCTTAGAAACTAGATTTACAACGGGTGTTAGCTCCATCTGAAACTTGACCTCTCGGTCTGGTGGTAGTCTTTGCACCTCATCTAGAAAAAATCTAGAAATTGATGTACAATGGGTATATCATCTAGTGCCACTTCCATTCTTGTATCCCAGACCGAGGCTAGATATGATGTGGCTCCCTTTCGTACTAATTTTCTTGCTTCAAAAGCTGATACCACCCATGGGGTGGCTTTCCCCAACTCGCTTTCGTAGTGGAACTTTGCTTCTGCCGGGATTCAGAAAACTACTACTTTTCTCCTATAATCAATCACCGTATAGTATTTGGCCAGCCAATCCATTCCTAGGATCACATCGAATCCCATCATACCTATAACTCTCAAGTCTCCATTCAGTTGGCATCCACAAACTGTGACTTCACAGTCACCGCAGTGTTGGGTGACAGTAATGATATTTCTTAAAAAGATTATTGACTTCCAAATGAGTTGTACTCTTATGTTTTACTAGTTTATGCCTCTTCACAAATCTCTCAAATAAGAAAGTGTATGTGGCACCAGAGTCAAACAAAGCCTTGGCTGAATGGCCAGTCACTAATAATTTACCTGATGCAATACCAAAGTCTCTAAATACAAAGTAGTGGTGACCTAGAATCATAAGAATACAGCATCATAGAATCACATTTAGTAGTTCATAGGGTGTTTACCTGGCATGACGCCATCTGCCTGTTGAGCATCATCCTAGTTCAGTACATAAACTCGTGCTGGCACTCTGGTTGACAGTGTTAAAGTTCAGGTGGGAACCACCGATCGAGCATGATTGGATGTTGTCATCCGTATCTGGTTTGTTGCAGCAGCAATCACTGCTCGGATGTCAGTCTCTAGGCACCTTGCTATTACATGTCCTATCTTTTCGCAACGAAAGCATGCCCCAGTTATCCATCTGTATGTTTCATTGGTCGGTCAGTTTGTAACATCAGAATCTTTAGGTCTCAGTTGAGGGGTTACAGTTTCTCACCTGCATTGTTCCTCAAGATGCACCCAACGTCTACATCTTCGACACTGGTCAGAATTATTGGGCAAGCTGTTGGTCGAGTTGCTACCTCGCACTAGGTTGTATGACTTTTTTGAAGCCTCAGGGGTGTGACTTCTAGCATACTGTCCCACCTTCCTCTTACAGCTCTCCTTGTCGACTCCATCCCGTTGCAGGTTTTGCTCTACTGCTAATGCTCGGGTCAGTACTTCTGAGTACGTCGGCAGGAATAATGGTACAATATGGTCCCTGATTTTCTTGGCCAACCCATCCTCAAATTTTAGTGCCTTGGTATCTTCATCCAGTGCTGCAGCCGACGTGAACACAGATAGCCTAGATTCACAGAAAATATCATGTCAAACACTTTAATAATGGCACATACCCAATGATTATTCTTGACAGTACATACCTAGTAAATTCTCGATCATATTGTATGACCGTCATGTCTCCCTGGACCAGGTAGGTAAACTCCCTAGCCTTCTTCCTCTTTAGTGGGGCAGGGATGAATCTACCATGGAAATCCCTCAGGAATGCCTCCCAGAGCTGCACCTCCCTTCCTCTTCCCTCTATCTGCCGGGTTCGCTGATGCGTCTCCCACCACCTTTGTGCATCTCTGACCAGCTGATAGGAAGTATACAGTACTTTCTCATCCTCTTCCATACGAGCAATCTGAAAAACCTTTTACATCTCCAATATCCAGTCCTCTACTTGAATAGGATCTGAAACACCATCATATGTGGGAGGCTTTACCCTCTGAAATTGACGATACCCATCATCTCGAATTACTAGCATTGGTTGTTGATGATGTTTTTGTTGTTTCTGTTGAGCTATAAAGTTGGTCAAGACTTGTAGGAGCCCAGCATCAATGGTCACTACAGGCGCAGGTGGTACTGTGGGCGGTACTACCCCTAATGGAGGATTTGTTCCAATAGCTGCTGGTACCTCTTTTGGCCCATTCTCATCCTCTGGTTCATCCTCTCCCCCACCGCCATTCCCAATGGGCAGAGGTGGTGGTAGTGGCAGTATTCCCCCTCCTTAGGGTACATTCTCAGTAGCGGTCGGTAGAAGAGGAAGTAATACTTGTATTTCGTCCTATGCTTCTCCAGAACTTCCTCTTGAACCTTGTCCTCATTCAGTCATTCTCCGGGTTTGTGGTGCCATGATCCTATACGGTCTACCCAGGTTCAAAAATAAAATGAGTTCATAATCACCGTTTCACAACATAACGCACAATTTTTCCAATTTCAGGCTTGTAGCACATCAAACATTCATACAGCCATCCAGTTATTCATATTAAATAGGTCTCAGTACAGTTTCAATTGTCCACGTATAACATTGTTATCATCAGCATATATAATTCACAGAACAATGAACTCATCACATAAGAGAAAATATATTAACATATAAGCACTCATTCTCTGTACACCACTCAAAAATAATAAAAGAACAAACTGATCAACTTAAATCATCCTAGTAAGGTGTCCGCCTGATGTACAACTGCAGTGTATTACAGAGCTATAATTCGAATCAAAATTTTTACATAACACCACTTAAAATTTTTGAAAAAACTTCAAACGTCCATAACTTTTAAATGGCTTAAAATTAGGGCGTGTGATTTTTGGTTATGGCTGAAGGCCAGCCTGGATATAGCCTATTTTTCCCTACTACATCTGATCTAAAGCTTAAAGCTTTCTGCGACAGTGATTGGGCTACATGCAAGATGTCTCGAAGATCTATTATTGGTTTGCTGTCTTCTTCAAGAATTTCTTGGTCTCCTGGCGATCTAAGAAGCAAGGAACCATATCCCTTAGTTCATCTAAAGCCGAATACAGAGCACTATCTTCTATTAGCCGCGAATTAACATGGTTGAGGTACTTACTGGTATGCACATTCCTCTTTATGGTCCTAGTCTTGTATTTTGTGATAGTCAATCCGCAATCCATATCGCGGAGAATCATATTTTTCACGAACGAACGAAGCACATTGAGATAGACTATCACTTCGTTCGTGAAAAGCTTCAACAAGGAGTGCTTCGATTGTTCCACGTTCCAACTGTGGATCAACCTGCTGAATTATTGACAAAGTCGTTACTTAAACCCATGCATTATTTCCTCCTCTCCAAGTTTGGAATGTGTGATCCCCACATTCCAACTTGTGGGGGGTGATGAAGATAGTCCGGCCTAGTCAACAATCGAAGCCCAAGCAACCCACCAACACTTGCCAAGAAAAAACATTATTCCTCCTTCCTTCTGCTAACATGGATAAGAAACAAACATGCTCTCCCTTGAGCAAATATTCGAACAGAATGGAAGAAAAAGAGAGGGAAAATAATGATGAAATTCTCAACGACAAGAATAGAGTGGGGCCCAATATTATTCCTTTTGTTTGGCCATTCTTTGATTCTTTGTAGAGGTGGCAGTGTATATAAACTTTACTAACTGTAAATTGTTAATATAATGAGACAAAAATGAGATAGTGGAAAAGTTTTTCCCTTCTATCAAAAGCTATGTCTCTTCTTCCTTTGTTCTTCCTCCTTCAGAAATTTCCTCTTCGATTTCTAAATTCAACATTATTTAATGTAATAATTCATATTTATATGTTATGATCGTAATATTTTTTCTATCTACCTAAGAAAAACTTATTTTTTTCCCTTCTATTTTATAAACTAATGCCATTTACAAGTGATACATGCACTGAAATCTTGATATTTTGTGAATTTGAATGTGTATCAATCGTTACTATTATCAAAAGTGAAAAATAGAAATCTTTTAATGATACTCTAATAAAATTAGAGAAATCAAATGAAGAATGTAAAATTTGTTATGTATCTGAAATGATGAATCGTGATTGTTTA
Organism: Hypericum androsaemum; assembly: GCA_963995505.1. NCBI lineage: Eukaryota > Viridiplantae > Streptophyta > Magnoliopsida > Malpighiales > Hypericaceae > Hypericum > Hypericum androsaemum. Next base: position 770,864 of record OZ023199.1, read on the forward strand.
ACAAATCAATTCATATTGTTGTATTATAATCATAATATATCAATTCATAAATATGTCGATACATTTTTTATCAATTCATAATGTATCAATTCAAATGTGAAAAATAGAAATTTAATCTAATGAAATTCTAAGAAAAAATAAAGAAATCATAGGAACAATATAAAATTTGTTATATGTCTAAAGATGATGAATCATGATTAGTTAATATGTGAACTAATATTTATATATTATAAACATAATATATTAATTCATCATATATTCCATGTGGGGAGGCGACGTAGCCGGAAGACAATGAAGCTTCAAAAACTTCGCGGGCTTGAAACTCTTTAGGTCGGACCACGAGTTTGGGTCCCGCCTAATAGTCCACACGTTGATCATGACCTGGGATCGCTTTGGCACGAAGTATCCTGAAATGATGGCGTCCTCAGCTTCGTGCAAGAGCAGCGAGATAGGCGGGTGCAACCTCAGCGTCTCTTTGAGCGCGCATTTAAGGAATGTTAGCTTCTCTATATCCGCTTCCTCGACCTAGCGGTCAGGGCTGACCACCTCGGTGAGCTCTTGCTGGGCCCACTTCAAGTCCTTCGAGCTCCTCATCAGCTCCGTTAGGACCCACTCGATTGTCGATGCCACCCACCAAACATCACGTCGTGAGCCCACGTGGGTAGGGGTAAGCTTAAAACCGAAACAAACTGCAAACCACACCAAACCACACCGAAAAATCAAAACCGCAAAGCTAAAGTGGTATTTTCAAACCGTACCACACCAAACCGCATGCTTTCGGTGCGGAGTCGGTTTGTATTTTTTTCATCCCGCGAAACCGCACCGCACCGCATCTATAAAATGATGTCGTTTTAATATAGGGTTTAGTATTGATTTGTTACTATATTTAATATAGGTTTAGTGTTGATTTGTTACTATATTTAAGCGTGGGCTTGTTGTGAATTTCGTGGGCTTGTTGTGAATTTGTGGGTTTAATTTTTGCCAAAAAATTGATGAAATTAGCCATTTTTCAAATTTGGGACTACTAAAATGGCAAAGTTCGAATTTGCGGTCCAAACCGCAACCCGCACCGCACCACCCCAACACCGCGCCACCCTGAACACCGCAGTTTTCGACCAAACTGCAAATCGCAAGGTGTGGATTTTACAAAAAAAAAAAGTTGCGGTACGGTGTCAATTTTCACACCGACACTGCAAAACCGCACCGAACTCACCCCTACACGTGGGTATACGAAGTTTTTTTTGTTGAGTTTGGGTTTTTTCATTGGGATTTCTAGAGGATTTGGATCACGTTATTCGGCGCAATCACATAAGGAGGAATTATTTAACCATAGAAACTGCACTATCTTTCAAAACAGAGAACTATAACCGAGAATTTATTTTCTCAAAGGTACAATAATGATTAATTTAGACAACCACTGGCACGCTGTACGACATACAAGACTTAATTTTGTTCTTATTCTCTCTTCGGAGAAGATAGGGACTTTAATTTTGTTCTTATAGATAACAATGGTCTATCAAGGTGCTAGTAAAAGGTTGAGGGGCGAGACATGACACGATGGACGCATGTTTTGACACTAATCATGCAACGGAGAAGCAAGGGCTTCGATCTTTAGAAGAGGGTTCCACCCGGCTGTGTTTCAGTTAAAAAAAGGTTAATTAACCCCTCCGTTGATGTGTGTTAATGGGTCCAAATATTGCCAAAATGGTCTGAATTATTGGTCACCAAAATGGCGCCAACTCGCTTATTATTTAAGGATCAAATATTTAAGTCTTTTTCCAATTCATATTCAGTTATTTTTATTAAATATTTAAAATAATTTTTTGGTAAGGATTTGGATATGAAAATAGACAATTGGAATATCTAAGATATTCAATTTAAAAAGTTACCTAGCCCACGCCCAACCCACCCAAAAAGGCCCACCCACCTAATCTCTCTCTCTCCCTTTGACTCGTAGCTCCCTCCGACGGACAAAAACTTAACATACCCCAAAATTCCTAATTATATATATATATATAATCCTAATTCCACAATCGGGAACAAACCAGCACTAAACGATGCAAGTCTTGCAAATATGAAAACACGAAATTCCAAACGCAGCCAATCCTATCAATTACCAACATACAAGTGGCTTGGACATGAAAATGCATAATCCGAAATCCAATTCCTGGAAGCCACCAACACCACCCTCCTCCTCCTCCTCCTCCTTCTCCTCCTCCTTATATGGAAGAACAACATCCAAGGATGTCCCAACTGGGAAACCAGACCAGAAAACAAACAAATCAACCCACCTCATCTCTCTGCAATATCCAATTCCCAAACCCAATTCAGGAAACTTGTCATCTAACAAGGAGACAAGCCTATCTGCACTTCCAAGGAACACTCCACTGAACTTGACCAGATCCAATCCAACCCTCATGAACAGATCTTCATGCATCAGCTCTTCAGCTAAGTCCATCCACTGGTAAGCACCATCGGATTCGGATTCGAATATATATATATATATATATATATATATATATATATATATATATATATATATATATATTAAGTTCAGAAATCCGAGTACAATAGATGATCGGAGATCCAAATTCCTTGGAATTGTGCCAAGCCTAGAGCGTTTACAAAGCCAATAAGCTACAAGATTTTGCTTTTCCTAGGAATACAACGTAGCTTCATGATGGTAGCTTTGAAAGATAGAGTCGGAGTTCATAGGACCAAGATTGTGTTCTTTAGTACGTTTTATACCATGAGGACCGACGACTTCGCTTCCCTATGTGGGCCTGTTTTTGACGACGTGAAGCTGTTGAGTGCTCGGAACCGAAGACTTACGTAAGAAAGAAGAGCTAGTAACGTGGTTGGAGTTTGGAGTAGTTTTAATTTTGGTTCACAATTATATAACGGATAGTGTTCGATTAGCTTGATGTAATAATAATTACATGGTTCAAATCAAAGGTACTATCCCGACTCCAAATGGAATAAGGGTTGCTGTTTTAGTGTTTAGGTAGGTTTCATATATGATATATGACGAAGTTATAGTTTAATTTTGTCCCGAATCGAGCTTTTATTGTTTTCTCTGGAGAAAAAATAATTATGGAAGCTAAATTACATTAGTTTCGCATTTGGTCGTCCGATAGATACTAAAAGACGAGAAATTTGAGAATCAAACGACGGGCAAAGAAAAATAAACAAATTGCACTTTTTTTTAATTATTTCCTTTTAACAATCCAGAGCATAGGCCCATGAGCTATGGAAATGCTATTCTAGTTTGGGCCTCTAAATCCCAAATAGACTCCAGTAGCGGAGAAGCCCAACCCAACAGAACAGATCATTAGAACCTTCTCCAAATCGAACGGCCATGATACTCGCGGGAATCCTAAGTCTAAGCCAACCCCAAAGGTTTGAAACACGATCCCCAACACCCAAACTCACGTACGTTTTAATAACCAAATTGCCACTGTTAGATTAGATGCTCTATGTCACCACCCAGACCCCAGGTTTTCGCCGCTTATAAAAGCCGTCTCCTCCGAAATAAATTTCCCATCGATAAAAAGAAATTCCTCTTTTCCTCGTCCTCCTTGTTCTTTCCTAGCCCTATTTTTTTCAAACCGCGAAGCTCCTAGGATCAAAGTTCTTAAAAACGACCCGGAGAGCGACCCGCTCTGCCCTCCGGGTCGCGGGTTGATTCAACCGGTCGGACCGGCCCTTTTCATGCCTCACTTTTGAATTTTTTATGTGAGTAGTGTCTTCTTTCTAGAGTATTCTTACTCTTTTCGACTTAAAAAAAATTCCTTTTCTTATGTTTTTTGTCTTCCCAAGGTAAGTAAATATCTTTTATTCAACACACTTTCTCTTTCTCAGGTGGGTATTGTCACTTTTCTCATTCTTCTCTCTCTTCCCAATGACTCTTCTTCTCCTTCTTTGTCTTTTCTCCTTCCTCCTGTCTTTCACTTTCTCTCTCCTTCAATTTTTTTCCTCCGCCACACAAATCAATTAAAAGGAATGGATGGGATAAGTATTTACTATTTACTAGGTGTAGTGTGGCGTGGGAGATTGGAAAAGTAAAGGCAATTTCAACTTCCAAGAAAAAAAATTTCAAGAAAAATTCAACTTCCAAGAAAAAAAATTTCAAGAAAAATTCAACTTCCAAGAAATAGTCATGATTTTTGTACTTCCAAGTCTGACCCACTCTCCATCTCCCTCTCTTTGTCGGCCTTAGCATTTAATTTAGATGGGTTTGATTTTTTAAAAAAAAAAATTGGGAAAAACCTAACGAACCGGAAAAATTTGGGTCAAAAACTTGGTCGAATCGTCCGGTCTGACCGGATTTTGTCCGGTTCGTTAGGTAGGCGAGTTTTAGGTTATAACCAGAACGCTTTCCACACCGATTCACGGTCCGACCGGTCGGACCGCCGGTCGGACCGCGTTTTTTAAAACCTTGCCTAGGATCCTCCACCACCACCGCAACCGAAACTTTTCATGGTATCTCTCTCTCTTCGATTTCGCGTTTCCCGTCTTGGACTAGATCTTATTCTACGTCGCCGTTTCGTGTCTTTCTTTTAGGCGCTGCCGATTCAGCGAGCTTCAAGCTTGTGCTTGTCGGTGACTGTAGTACAGGTACCTCATTCGATCCCCTTTTTTCTTTTCAATTAATCGCTTATTCCGATAATTGATTTAGGATTTTCTGGTGATTTTTATCTGCTTGGTAACCTTGATTAGAGCCTTGATTTTTGGTTTGGATATATTTTTTCAGGGAAAACAACCTTGGTGAAGAGGCATCTCACCGGAGAGTTCGAGAAGAGATACGAACGTAAGTTTGGATTCTCGTCTTATTTTTTTAAATTTGACGGGGTTGGTTGTCTGATTATGGTGTGTGTTTGGTTTGCAGCAACTATTGATGTGGAAGTCCATCCCCTTGACTTCTTCTTCACCAGCTGCGGAAAGATTCGCTTCTACTGCTGGGACACGGCTAGCCAGGAGAATTTTCGTCGTCGTCGTCGTAGAGATGCGTACTAGTGAGTGAGTGAGTATGGTTGTTTGTTTTGATTTTCCACTCAGCTTTAATTATTATTGCTTTTGCAGCATCAGTTGTCAATGCGCTATTATCATGTTTGACGTCACTGCAAGGTTGACCTATAACAATGTCCGAACTTGGCATAGGGATCTTTGCCGGTAGGTACATACAACTACTAAATTATTATTATGAGGAATCTCTTCCTGTTTATTTCTCCTTCATTCCGTTCTTTGTATCCAGGGTCTGTGTTGCGAAGATTCCTATTGTTCCAGGTTGATCTGAAGAGCAGGCAGGTGAAGGCCAAGCAAGTTACTTTCGGCGAAGAGCAACTATAACTTTGAAAAGCCCTTCCTCTATCTTGCCCGGAAACTAGCCGGGTAAAGTTCACCTTGTTCAACAGCTTCATCATGCTTTTGCATTCAGATCAATGATCAATATTTTTACTTTTATCATCTTCTCTTTGCTTCAGGGATGCCAAGCTGCATTTTGTTGAGTCTCCTGCTTTGGCTCCTCCCGAGGTCCAAATCGACCTCACCGCACAACCACAGTAAGTTCATCTGCATCCATCCTGGTCTTATATCCTCTTCTGCAAACACTTTTTTATTTAAATAGTGACATTCTTCTGACACAAATCATTTATCGGTACTAATACAGGCACGAGGCTGAGCTTGCTGCCGCTGCCAGTCAAACTCTTCCAGACGACGACGATGATGACGCATTCGAGTGAAGATCTTTGAGTGCAGTTTGTTATCGGAATGGTGGCTTGGCTTTATTTTTATGGGTTTTGATGATGAGAATTGTTTCCTTGGAGATATACCAGTATAGACTGAATCATTTTTATGAGGATTGTTACGGCAGCGGCCTGTTTGTTTGCGTTTGTATTCCGAGTGGGAAGTGTTGATAGCCAAAGGGCCCAAACCGCAATCTCCCAAAATTCCATGCGTTACCATTACGGTTAGGCCAAACAAAGGCTTACAGTTTTGTAATCTACCTTCCTGTCTTATAGTGCTAAGAAGATTTCTTGAACTTTTCCTCACGTATCCTTGCTTAAGTCAATAATCACGTTCGTCCTTGATAATCTAACTTTTAAAGAAGTTTTGGTATACTTTCCAATAAAACCAATTTGAAGAATACCGCTTAATTTTAGTTTAACCAACAATTTAAAATTTGAACAATGTTCAAGCTATATCACTTGATATTATGAATGTAAATCATAACAAAGAATTTGAGATTGTAGATCTAGAGATAGAAGAAACGTGTTTTGACATTAGATTTATATTCACACTCATGAACATATAAAATATGACCTAATATGATCGGGATGTGGCCGGGTGCTATGTGTCTGATGACAGTTGTAACGACACGTTTAGATGCTATCATTGAAAATTTTACCAAATTTAAATCTGAGTTAGTCGGTTCAATGAGTATTTTTCGATCACGATGATACGCTCGAACGAGTTGTATATCTTTGAGAAGAATTTTTTTTACGCTCTCTCAATCTCCAAGACGCCACCCACGGTAGCTTAATTGGCAAAAGAGAAGAATGGCATAAATTAATGAGAAAAATGGGGAATAGCTCGTGTTGATAAATGTTCACAATAATCTGCAAAAAGTTGTCCAGTTAGTTCAATTTTAAGTATTCAAGGTTAAGCATTGTTGAGTCGAGTTTAGTGACTCACTCTCAAAATTTTCATTCGGACTACTTGTTCTAATTTTCATTGGTGAAGTAAGATCAATTTGATATAACACAAAGCTAGGAAATTCAGTCACGAATGTATTTGTGTCATCAAAACTGTTGTTTGCGTAAATAATTGTTAAAAATCTATTTTAGTATTTTACAATTCTTTCAACATATCACTAATTCGTGGTTTAAAAATGTGTGATCGGGGGTAACAAATATTCTGAGTGATAAATATTTTTCTCGTTAACTATCACCGGTAAACAAATTTTCTAGATAAAATACTATAAAAATTATTAAATTTAAAAATAAATATATAAAAATTTATATAAACAAATTTTCTAGATAAAATACTATAAAAATTATTAAATTTAAAAATAAATATATAAAAATTTATATAAACAAATTTTCAGATAAATGTTCACTTTCCAAAACCGAAGAAATAATGATCCGCACGCAGGGTGTATTTTTTCTTTCCAGTACTATGCTTTCTTGACAATTATAGATTGTCAGGAAATATTAGAATAGAGATAATATCAACGCACCAAAACTATCGGTTTATTATATTGAAGTAGTAAAGGGTTGGAGCGTTTATTCTTTTCAAGTCTGAATCAAGTACTAAATGTTATGGTAGAACAATAAAAGGGCAAAATGGTCATAAATATTTTGAAAAAAAATTGATTAAGTAGTATATTTTAATATTGTTTAATTGTTATCTTTTCCAAATGAAACTAATTAGTCATTGAAGTTCACCACTAAAAATACAAAAATATTCGTAAGATAAAAAATTAAAACAGTCTTCTCTCTCAAATCCATGTCATCAATTAGGTACCATTAAGTCTCAAATACATATTTAATATATTACATTAAGCATTTTCTGTATTCAGATTTTTCTATTTAATATATTACAATAAATATTTAAGTTTCCGAAAAAATCTCAAATCCGTATATATTTTTTATTAACGATATGATATTTTTCTGTAGCGTTAATTAATTTTTGGAGGATTGCGTAGCATTAATTAATTAATAAAGATGGGAAAGAATCTCTTTGCATGAGAAAAGGAGCATACATTAATAGCATCAGAAAGAGTGGTTCAAGTTTTCTTTTGCTAAAAGCATGCAAGGGTGGTCAGAGGCGAGGTCAGCCACCAAGTAAAGTAAACAAGTAAGTAAACCAGAAGAGCAAGGAAGAGTTAAGAGGTTCCACCAAACAAACAAACAAAAAAAAAGGGAAGAGTTAGGACTAGGAGGGTTCTGGATCTGTTCATCATAACTAGGGAAACCCTCAGATTTTTTTCCCCTGGGAACTCTCCATAGCCGCCACACTCCCTCCAAGCTTCCGGCCACCTTCCTTCCCCTCGTGCCACCACCGTCCGGTGTCTGCATTGTAGCTCTCGTGTCTTAGTCGCCGTCCCCGCAAGCTCCAATTCAGCTCATGACGTGCCAAGTAAGTCAAGCCTTACCACTTGCTCTTCTTTATAAATAGAGCATGATTTTGAATTTTTCTGTTAGTTTTTTTTCTTGTTGGGATGGAGCTTGGGAGTTTAGTAACTAGAACTGCAACTAAGCTATGTATGTATATGTATGTATGTATTTGTGTGAACCACTCCAAGTTTCAAAGTACAACCATGTATGATTTTGGGATTTTCTCTTGGCTTTTATTGCTTAGGGTCTACTATATATTGTAATATGTCTACTGCAATGAAATACATGTACAACTAACTCTATATATTGTAATTCATGAGATAGCATGAGACTTTGGGACTTTGAATGTGCAGGCAATGAAAATTAACATGGATGAAGTGATCCAACATGTGGTCGGCGACGACCCGGATAAATTCTTACCTGCTGATATCATCAAGAAACAGTTGGCTGCTGCTGCTGCTATAGACCATACTCCTGATCACCCAGTTTATTCTGATGTATGTACGGTTTTTCTTTTCCTTTCTTCCCTGCTTTAGGATTTCAGGCCTTGACTCCGAGCTCGTTGTTGGGTTGGGTTGGGTTGGTTTTTCCTCTTATAGATGATACAGGAAGCGCTTGTAGAGTTGAACGAGGGGAATGGATCATCCAGGGAAGCGATTTCGCAGTTTATAGCCTCTAAGTATGATGTTTTGGCAATAATTCACTCGGGCAAGCTGATTGAACAGTTAGACATGCTTGTAAAGAGAGAGGAGATTCTTTTCACCTCTGACAACCGCTATGTTCTTCCTATTGAGGGCAATGGTGTTGCTCCTAAACTGAGGAAGCGGAACAAAAGGTCTAGGAAGGTTACAATTGGAAATAAACCACTAGGACAAGAATTACAATTTACGACAGAGCAAGAGGGGCAGCAAAAAAGTGCCAGGTTGGTTTGTTTTTCTTTTTCATTCTTGTGTTTTGGTCTAAGTACGGACATTCATAACTACGACTATCTTCTCAACCAGCTCAAAATCTGGACCTTGGTCTACTCCTGCGAAAAATTTGCTTGTAAGAAGGTGAAATGATGGTCCTTGACATTTTTTTTCTTTCTACAAATGGAAAGCTATTTACACTTGCCCACTGAACCATTTATGATATCTCATTCAATGGGCTGAATGTCGGTCGATCACTTATCTAAAAATATGCTGGTTTGTTATGGGGGAAGCTCAGGTCCAGGAGAATCAAGGCAAGGAGCTGAAGCGTCCATGGTGAAAGAGATAACAGGAGGTTCTTGAAGTTGGAAGGGGAAGGTACTTGGGTTTGGTCTTGTCCAAGACGGCTTGTAGCCAGAGGGGTGTCGGGCTTGTCTAAGCCGGGTCTTGTCATGTGGGCTTTGGTCCAGCGTCAATAATTAGTTATGGGCTGGAAAGCCAGAGTCAGTTTAGTTCGTAGTGGGCCTTGGGTTATGTCATATATCATGTGGCGGTTTGTCTTTTTCTATCAATTCTAAAACCCTAACTTAAACCTTCGAGCCTCTTTTCTTTCCTTTTTGGGACACCTGGGAATAGGCACCGTATTAATTGGTATCAAGCCATTACATCCCTTGTCCTATCATTGAGTTGAAAAAGGGCAGATTATAAAATACATCCTTGACCATATAATGGCTTCGTTTTAAAAAAAAGGGAAAAGTACACATAAGTACCCTGTAGTTTAGCAAATTTTACATTTAGGGTCCGTAGTTTAAAATTTCATATTTAAATCCCGTGATATTTTTTTTGGGACACACCTCAGTCCCGGGCAGCTGCCCCGCCATTTGACAGCCCACATGAATTCCACCTCAGCCTAAACATCACCATATGTTGTCCTACGTGGATAGTCCGTTGTATATCGAAAAAAGAACGGAAAATAGATCGAGAAAGAGCTGAAAAAAGATCAAAAATGGATCAAAATGAACCAAAACAGACCAAAAATAAATAAAAAAGACCAAAAAAAGACCAAAAATGGATCGAAAAAGACCGAAAATAAATCAAAAAAGATTTATACATCGGACTGTCCACGTAGGACAACATATGGTGACGTTTAGGCTGAGGTGGAATCCACGTGGGCTGCCAAATGGCCAAGCAGCTGCCCGGGACTGAGGTGTGTCCCAAAAAAAATACCACAGGGCTCAAATATGAAATTTTAAACCACGGTCCCTAAATGTAGAATTTGCTAAACTACAGGGTACTTATGTGTATTTTTTCCTATAAAAAATTGGGAAGATCAGTGATTGAGTATGTATAAGAAGGGTCGAGTATTTATATCTTTAGTATTCAGATTTGTTAAACTGACTAATTCAAATTTAAATTAATTTTGAGTGGTCGTTGGTTATATAAGACGATCTTAGGACAGCTTGATCCGCTGCGAGAATTAGCGGTGTTGTTACTTGACGGCCACTCCATCTTTCCACCAACCTTATCATATCGGCAAATAGTTGAAGAAAACTTTTCACCGCTTTGGTTACCATTTCTTTTTCGGGGTAGAATAAGTTCACTACGGTTATCCCATTTTCCTTGGTATACTTATCCCAAAATTGCAAAGGAACGTATCCCAAAAGTTAGCGTTATGTTTTTTCGGATTACGAAAAATAAAAAAGTAACTCTGTAATTGAATTAAGATAAATAATGCACCAGCTGCAATTTCTTGTTATAGTCAACATATGGCAAATACAAATTATTTCTTTTTATAGTCAACATTTACTTTAACAGTTTTCCAACCCAAATTATTTCTTTTTTTATTACAGTCCAGAGAACAACAGAATAATCTCCGTTTTGTCTCTAAACATTAATCCAACTTATTTTCGAGTCCAAATACAATTGTTTAAAAGACAACAATTGTTTGTTTATTGTAATGTTTTAAAAACTGCGGTCCGACCGATAGTCCGACCGATCACACTACTACTCGAATCCAAATCCGGGTCGAGTTTTGCCTAAAATCTAGCCAGCAGTTCGATCGGACCATCCGGTCAGGTACTTTCGGGTGACCCAGTTTGCCCGGATCAGAAAAATTAATGTTTATCTTTTCTATTTTATCGGATTTAATTTAGAAATAAAATATATATTTCCAAGCTCGGAGCGTGTACATAACTTTTTGATCATAACAAACTTATTTTTTAAATAATTCTCGATAATATATTAACTATGTCAAACGAATTGGACTAATATGTCAAACAAAAAATATGTATAATCATCTTCTTTTACTTTTCTACTTGTTAAATAGATGTTCGAAGACTTTGTTTGGATAAATTGTATAACAAAGTTGCTAAATATTTATGTAATATTTTATTTTTTAATGCTAAATTAAATTTATTAAACATATTTTATAATATTAATATAAAAATATAAGTACCGGTCCGACCGGTGGCTTGACCAGTCGGACCAAATGAACCAAAAATTTTAAAGATTCTGGGTCGCCTTCCGGGTCGGTTTTAAAAATATTAGTTTATTGTTGGGAAAATTATTCTCAAGTCTCTCGAGTTTGCTTAAATATACTCAAAAGTCCTTCCTGTTCGCAAAGTACATTCCTACGTCCCTCTAGTTTACTTTTATTATACTTTTGAGTTCCTGGCGCACATTAGCGGCTCTTTTTTTTATTTTTGTCAGTAAAATGCCCAAAATACCCTTAGAACTAAAATACAAAAAATTGATTATGTCATCTCTTCTTTTATCTCAAAATTCAGATGAGTCGATGATACAATTACACGGAACAAGGATCAAAACCAGATACCAAGTAAGCACTTCCACATCGAAATCGATCCAGGTATACTCTCTATCAACCCTAAACCAAATCAATCAATTAGAACCCAATTTTATCCAATTAGAACCCGAGAAGGACGGTACAATTTTGGAGGAGGTGGAGGAGGAGAACGGCGCCGATGCTGCTCCTCCCACAAGCGAGGGCGTCGAGGTGGTCGCCTTCTGCCGTCATCGTTGTTGTCTTCCTCACCCTCCTCCCCGTCATCACTGGCGTCGTCCATAGAGAGGAATACAGAGGTGACGGAGACCATGAAATGCTCCTTCAAGTGGTAGGCAGAGGGGTGGGGCCCGTCGAGAGGGGACTGGAGGGCGGCACAGAGAGCGTCTAGCAGGCAGAGGAGGAGATCCATTGTCGCGCTGGTGGAGGAGGAGAAGAACGGGACGACGAAGGAAGTTATCCCACCAAGGAAATAACAGAAAAAAGGATCAAGAAGAAGAAGAAGGAAAGAGTTCTACCAATAGAAGTAGAGAGAAAATATTGTGTCTGACGAATTCAACTCTATCAACTTCAAGTTGCTTCAAGCATCTCTGATCAGTTCAAGGTAACCCCATGATATTTTTCTAACTTTATATCAAACCTTGAACATGGTGACTTTCTTATAAAATATATATATTTAAAAAAAATTACATATCATTAGAAGTTAGAATAATAATGTAAATTTACATGAGTGATCATGGTAAATTCACGATATTACTTTCTTATTTTTTGTTTTATAATATAATGCAACATTTAGTCCATTTTTTAAAATTTGCATGTAGATTTCGAAAAACTTATGAAAAATAAATTTATTGGGACAATTTTAAAATTTAATAAAGACAATAGTAAAAAAATCCAGATCTTTATGTTAGCTCTGTAATTTATTACATGGGAAATTACCCACTCTTTATTATACATATTATAATGATTGTTCATAAAAGGTTAGTCAATTTTACTATTATGTGATTTAAGTTGTTTCACAAAATCTTGTAATTCTAATTATTTTATATAGATGATAGGGATTTTATCTGGATACAGTGATACTCACTAGTACTAGTTATTTGAAATATTATGTATATCATGTTACATTATCAATTTTATCTGTATATTATGTTACATCACTAAATTTATCCATGTGATAACTCATTTTACTAATGTGAGAAAAAAATAGCCAAATTTTGTAACATGCAAATTCAAATCTAGACCTAGAGAAAGATCGAAAGTGTATAAAATTCATAACGACAAACATAATAGCTCAAATAACTGAGTTATTGATGTTACTTAATTATCAGATAATGATAAAATTTAGAATAGTATCAAAACACCAAACTACAAAGTATATACTATTAAAAGAAACCTTGGATGTCGCAATATGCACAGTGAACCATGTCCGACCATCTTCACTCACTCACTCACTCATCGTCGGAAGCCCTTGAAGCTCTCTTTCAAGGACCAGCTTACTCCTCCATACTATTCACCGCTGAGTCTCTTCTACCCCTTGAACGACCCCACCTTGAGAAGAACAACTTCAATCTCAAATCAGCTAAAATGGTCTCTCTCAAAAACCCTAGAAGAGTTCTACCCTTTCTCAGGGAGAATAGTGGATAACCATTTCGTCCGTGATTACCTAGAGGGTGCTCCATACACCGAAGCTCGGGTCGAAGGCCAAATGTCCTAATTCCTCGCGAAGCCGAAGCTTCAGGGGCTCAACCAGTTGCTGCCATGCCAGAGCTTTTGCTTGCAAGAGGACCCGAATGTGCCACAGGTCGCGGTCCAGCTGAACGTATTCGATTGTGGCGGATTGGCTCTTGGGATTTGCTTGCTCCACAAGCTCATCGATGGCGGAAGTGCGAGATGCTTCGCGAGCACTTGGGCCGCCATTTCTAGAGGCTCTAGCAATGGAATCATGCTTACCAACTTTCACGAAGCTTCCTCTTTGTTCCCTCCGCAGCATCCCTTCCCCGAACTCGGAACACAACTGGTCAACGGCATGTGGTTCGGCTCGTCGGGTCAGCGGTACAGCCGGAGAAGGTTTGTGTTTAGTGGGAGCGCTGTCGAGGCGCTGAGAGGCAAAGCAAGAAGCAAGCAAGTGGAGTACCCAACTCGAACTGAGTCGGTGCAAGCTTTTCTTTTGAAATCGGCTATGGAGGCTTCAAGATCAATATCAAATCATCCGAAACCAACAGCCATCGTTCAGAAAGTGAACATCAGACCAAGGACTAGGCCAAGGCTACAAATGAACTCCATTGGCAACCTTTTCGATTCCGCGATGTCTTACTATAGCTCGACGAAAGGGTCCGACGAGATCAACCATGCTCTTAAGTCCTTGATCGGCTACTATGGCAACCCTAACGACATCGAAGAGAATGCGAATTGGACAGGTTGGTGGCCCTTGGTAGAGAGGGAGTTGCCAAAATCGACGACAAGAACGTAAAGAGCGCAATGGGCAACGAGGGCCTGGCGAAAACCATGGAAAATCTAGGCCTAGTTGCAGATCTTCTCGAGGCGACGAAGCCCGACGTGTATAGGTTCACTAGCTGGCTCAAATTTGGATGTGATGCTCTTGATTATGGATGGGGGACGCCATTTTGCTCAGCTTTGCATGGAGAAGCTAGTCGAGACAATCCTTGTAATGGGTCCATCACAGTTTTGAAGGATTATAAGCCTGATCAGAAGAATGGAGCAGTGGAGGCGTGGGTAGAAATGGAGGAAGAGGTCATAGATATGGTTGAGAAGGATCAGGATTTTCTTGAATTTGCTTCCCCGAACCCGAGTGTTATGTCTTGATCAAGTTCAAATTACATCTGAGTGATCGTTCTGGTCTGGATTGTCCCGGAATGATCATCACCAAGATGTTATTGTATCTCCTAATAAGATGTTCTGGACTCGGAACCTAATAAGAGTTGACATGTATCTTGAAATAAAATCTATGCCGTTCCAAAAAACATTATTAGCAAAACGTGTAATTTTACTACAGTTACAATATATTAAGTGGAAGCATACATGATACATTGGCATCTTTTAACGAACTTAAAAAGAGAGAGAAAGTTACCATTTAGAAGGCAACCCTAAATTGGGAAGTCGAAATTCATGTACGTTACTCAAACCTATGTAAATCGAAACCTTTTGTTTTAGTGTATAACTAATTTGGAAATAAGAGCTATATAAATGGAAATAAGAAATTGTAAAGTAAATTTGAATTGACTCGGATGTATTGCATCTTCTTAGATATGAATAGAAGATAAGACTTTTCTTTAAAAGAGGAGACAAACTAATTTTATGTTTTTTTTATTCACTTTTATTATGTAATTGAGAGAGAGTTACATTACATTATTTCGGTTTGACTATTGAGTAAGAAAAACCATATCAGGATTCTTTAACAACAAGTCTTTCAACTCTATCAGAATAGAAAACTTCACTGCCTAAGTAGTTTTTTTCACCGGAATACTCTGCTCGAATTTGAAAAAGTTGTCAGGATCAACGGCCGTTTTAACCTTCACGAGCCTGTTGAAGTTCCCCTTGTAGAACTTGAGTCCGTAAGTGGTTGCAGCCCAGAACGTACCATTTCCACTGCTACCGATGCTGCCAACGTCAAGGTCGCGGTAATTGAGGAATGCTTCCCTCGGATTACTCGACACATAGGGCGTCATAGCCTTGAACATGGTCGACGACAAGTTCACGTATCGTTTTGCAACATCTCCCCCTCCTTGGAACCAGATGGTCAAGTACTGGATCTTGAAATTAATACCAGCCCGATGGGGGAACGGAGTTGCAGTCGCAGGGATCTCGCTCATTCTCCCTCCGTAAGGGTTCCATTGCATTCTCACTTCCCCTACCTCGATCAAGCTCTTCCAAATCGATTCGAGTCCCGCCTTTGGAATAGGCTTCCTCACGTAATCCGACCTGAACTTGAAGTAAGCTGCTGGCTTCGGAGTCTTCCTGTCGATCAATGTCTCAAGTGGAGTTCCCTTTGGAATACGATACCAGAAAAGGACGGACTCGATCCACCTCATTTCCATACAGTCCTTGATCTGGATACCCAATTCAGGGAAGCTCTTACTCAACAGGTTCACCAGATCTTTCGCGCTCCCCAGGTACATCGCGATAAACGAAACCTGAATCGTCTTTGTGCCTACTTTCGATCCATTGACTACACTGATCTCAAGCCTTATAAAGAGGTTCGGATCGAGTTTGGCAGCTGCAATTTCTTGCCACTTCAGGACAAGGTCGGTCGCGCCCTGGTCGGTTTTCTTGTCGACTTGGAAGACCGTCACTTGTTTAGGTATCTGAACAAGTTTGATCTGCCAAGCAACAATAACACCGAAGCTCGCACCTCCTCCTCCTCGGATTGCCCAAAACAGGTCCTCTCCCATTGACTTCCTGTCCAGGATCCTTCCCTTGGCATCAACCAATTTCGCATCAATGATGTTGTCAACCGAAAGACCATATTTTCTCATCATATTTCCATACCCTCCACCCGAAAAATGCCCTCCTACGCCTAGCGTCGAGCAGACACCAGCAGGGAAAGCATGAACATTGCTTGTATTAGCAATCTTGTAGTACAACTCCCCGAGCCACGCGCCAGCCTCGACCCAAGCAGTCTCTTGTTTCATGTCAATATCAATAGAACGAAGATTGAACATGTCAAGAATCACAAAAGGGATGTCCGAAGCGTACGAGAGGCCCTCGTAATCGTGCCCGCCGCTCCGGATCCTGATCTGCAATCCGTTCTTCTTGGCACACAGTACAGTGGCTTGCACATGGGATACGTCCGTGGCAGCTACGATTGCAATTGGTTTCTGGGGAGACTTCAACACGAAAATTCGCTTGTTCTTCGCGTAGGACTCGAAAACAGATTCGAATGACGTGTTTTGGGGGGTGTAAATTACACTGGAAATTGGGTGGGAGTTTTTAGAATGTGAAGAAAGACATTGCAGGAAGCTGATACCTTTGTTCCCTGCTGATACGGTAACTGCAGCAGAGACCAAAAAAATTGAGAATACAAGAAGCACTGAAGATTCTGAAGGATTCATTCTAATGAGTATTTTGTTGGAAAAAGGTTTGTCAAAAAAAGTGAAATTTTGTGTTGTGGATTGCAAATACTTCAAACCCTTTTATAGTGACGTAGAGTAACTAAAGAGACTACCCTTTACAACTTCCAAGTAGATCCTCAACTAGTCCATGTGGTATTAAAAGTTCATGTAGACCAAATGATTTTGGAAACATCATGACTCGGTTGCTGTATATGACTTGTCACCTTGACCAGAAGACTAACATTTAGGGATGGTAATAAATAGAGTATGGATAAAGTTGATTTTATTTATATCCTAATCTTTTTTTAGTTGTGCTCATTCTCTATTCTCAATCTTACAATTTTTTTATTGTCTAATCTTAATCGAAGGGTGTAGAAAGTATGCAGGATCGACTCTCTAATATTCTCATTCTGATAATATTTAAAAAAAAATTAATTTTAAATATAAAATTTACATAAATTCAAGATATTTGATATGTTACGCATGAACTTCTACAGAAAATTCAAGAGACATCAAAATTTTGTAATTTAAGTTAAATGGTACAAGGTTCTTCTTTTAAAATTTTAAGTATATCAACAATTCAACTAGATAATAATAAAGAAAATTTGGTTCTAGTAGTACATACTTCACAATATCATCTAATTCATTTTTATCCACCCAACGCAATTGATATTCACTTACCAGATCATAGCACAATAGTCGAATATTGTCAAACTAATCTCCTTTAGGTCATCTAAATAAATATCCAAACAAGACATCATCATAATATTCGATAAAACATGATGAGTAAAAATTGAAAGAGCGTATTTTTAAAAAGACATTAGCAACCAGATTACCTTCTTGCCATGTATGATGGATCCTTCTAATAATTTTGTACACTTATTTTCAACCCGCTTCTCGTTAAACATTAAATTATAATTTTGTTCACTTATTTCGAATTAAAAATTGAGGCATTTGGTGAGTTGGTTTAAAACTCATCAAACACGTTGTTTCAACGGGGTGATAGTTAACAACTTCACTTTCGAGCTAGGTTGTCTCGGGGACACGTGCCACGTGTTCCTTGGCCCGACTTTGCTTCCTATGACGCTTTGATCTCTAGGTTCGCCAAGTCCGGGTTGGAGGCTGAGGCGATGGAGCTCTTCAGGACGACGAGGAGCTCGGTTATCGAGCCTAATGGGTACAGCTTCGACGCAATTTTGACTGCTTTGTATGAGGTTGTTGGATGCGTAATTGGTTCCCAAGTCAACGGAAAATGTGAGTTTTGTGGTTCTAAGTGTTCGACAAAATGTTTCCCTGTGGAATGCGTTGATTTCGAGTTTAGTGCAGTGGAAAGAGAGTTTTGAAAGTTATAAACAATATCGGGATTTTTTTTATTTTTCGGATAACAACGTCATATTTTGATTCGTTAACATCTCAGGTATGCATGAGTTTTTGATGGTGATAAGGATAAAGATTTATGATAAAGTAGTATTAGTAATTTGATTAATTATCTATAGTAGTTAGATTAATATTAGTAGTTTGACTTCTTATAGGATTCTACTTAGTATATTTTTTTTTGTTCTTTATAAATGGACATAGTATCTATTGTTTTAGTCGGTTGAATTTGATTATTGAAAATCTACATTTTCTCTAATTATCTTTTGCTTTTTGGTATTTGTAGAATCAACGAATCAAAATTTTTATCATATTTTCATAATCAACAGATTCACGATTTGATATCCACGTTCCGTGGATCAGTTTTAAACCATCAACTTTTTTCCCATTTTTTAACGATTTACATTTCATACGTTGGAAACATCTTGTAATGGGTAAGGCTAACATTTGCGCACGCTAATCCAATCTTGCCCTCGACCTCTCTTTAACAAATTCATATTCTTGAAAGTCATATGATAAAGTAACTTCATTTTTCTTTTACAATTGTATTGTGAATTTAGACTTGAGTTGCATTATTTCACGCATACTGATAGAGTCTTTCAACTCAATTATCAGAATTTCTTCACTGCCTAACTAATATTTTCTAACGGGAATACTCTGCTCAAATCTGAAGAAGTTCTCAGGATCGACGGCCGTTTTAACTTTGACGAGCCTGTTGAAATTCCCCTTGTAGAACCTCAGACCGTAAGTGGTTGCAGCATCCCGGAACGAACCATTCCCGCTGCTACCGATGCTGCCAACGTCGAGGTCGCGGTAATTGAGGAATGCTTCCCTCGGATTACTCGACACGTAGGGCGTCGTAGCCTTGAACAATGTACTTGACAAGTTCACGTAATGTTCTGCAGCATTCTGCCCTTCCTGCTTCCAGGACGTTATGTACTGGATCTTGAAAATGTAGCCAGCCCGGTGGGGGAACGGAGTTGCAGTCGCAGGGATCTCGCTCATTCTCCCTCCGTAAGGGTTCCATTGCATAATAATCTCCCCTGCCTGTATCAAGGCCTTCCAAATCGATTCGAAACCCGCCCTCGAAATAGGCTTCTTCACGTAATCCGACCTGTGCTTGAAGTAACCTGCTGGCCACCCTGCATTCCTATCAATTAAGGAGTCAAGTGGAGTTCCTTTTGGAATACGGGCCCAGAAAAGAATGGATTCGATCCACCTCATTTCGATGCAGTCCTTGATCTGGACTCCCAATTCAGGGAATCTACTACTCATCAGGTTCACCAGATCTTTCGCGCTCCCAAGGTACATCGCGATGAACGACACCTGCACCGTCTTTGTGCCTGCTTTCGATCCATTGACTACAAAGATCTGGAGCCTGATAAAGAGGCTCGGATCCAGTTTGTCCGCTGCAATTTCCTGCCATTTCAAGACAAGGTCGGTCGCGCCCTGGTCGGTTTTCTTGTCGACTTGGAAGACCGTCACTTGTTCAGGTACCTGAACAAGTTTGATCTGCCAAGCAACAATAACACCAAAGCTGGCGCCTCCTCCTCCTCGGATGGCCCAAAACAGGTCCTCTCCCATTGACTTCCTGTCCAGGATCCTGCCCTTGGCATCGACTATTTTCGCATCGACAATGTTGTCAACCGAAAGGCCGTATTTTCTCATCATATTTCCGTACCCTCCACCCGAAAAATGCCCGCCTACGCCTAGCGTCGGGCAGACACCGGCAGGGAAAGCATGAACATTGCTTGCATTAGCAATCTTGTAGTACAGCTCGCCGAGCCACGCGCCAGCCTCGACCCAAGCAGTCTCTTGCTTGATGTCAAGATCGACCGAACGAAGATTGAACATGTCAAGGATCACAAAAGGAATGTCCGACGCGTACGAGAGGCCCTCGTAATCGTGCCCGCCGCTCCGGATCCTGATCTGCAATCCGTTCTTCTTGGCACACAGCACAGTGGCTTGCACATGGGATACGTCCTTGGCAGCTACGATTGCAAGTGGTCTCTGTGGCGACTTCAACACGAAAATTCGCTTGTTCTTCGCGTAGGACTCGAAAACAGATTCGAATGACGTGTTTTGGGGAGTGTAAATTGCGCTGCAGATCGGATAGGCTGCGTCCGATTGTGAAGGAAGACATTGCAGGAAGTTGTTACCTTGGTTTCCTGCTGAAATGGTAACAGCAGCAGAGGCCAAAAAGATTGACAACAGAACAAGTTTTGAAGATTCTGAGTTCCTCATTCTAATGAACATTTCTCTTTTTTTTTCTATAACTTTTTGGTATTCGTGTTTTGGTATGTTTTCCTCAGCAGGTTGAGTTAGTTATATATTGGAAAATTTGATCAGTTTCGAATCCTTTAAAAAAAGCATGTCAATAAGACCAAATCTTAAACGACCAAAAATGGACCGAATGACGAGATTTCATCGCACCGACTATGGTAGTCGCTTGACCAAAAGACTAATATTGTTATGATTATTTAATTTAATAACTAAAAAATATGGGTAGCTTCTATATCAATCAAAATAATATGTTTTTTCCCCTTAAATCTTAGGCTTAACATGGAAAAGACTAATAAATTAGAATAGATCTGATTTTGCTACATTATAACTGGTAATAATTACCATGGGTGGGCGATGCGGTGGAGGGATGCATATAGAATTCGTCTTTATCAAATTCTTGTCTAATTCAATTCATGTCTAGGGGAGACGTGTGGTCAAATTCGGGTTATGTTTTTAAAATTTCTGTGTTTTTTGACTTATGACATTTTTGTTTCTTCGTAAATATTGTCCCGTCATGTCTGTATTTGACCTATATAAGGGGTCATAAACAGCTGTCTGATATTATACGAAAAAATTAAGAATTTTTAACTTTGAGCAGGTTTGGTCGGTTCAATACGATTTTATTATTCAGTGTGCCTCTGATAAATACGGTTCAATACGATTTCTTTGAGACATCAATAAATTTGTTGTTATCTATCTCTATCAGATCTCTGATATTATGCCGAATCAACAGATTCGTCGATACCTATCCTAGAAGAAGAATCGTCTTCCATTTCCCAAAGTTTCGGAGCCAATCCAACAATCATCCTAGAAGAAGAATCGTCTTCCATTTCCCAATTTAAGGAAAAACCCCTCCAAGAAAGCAGCCTTAATTGTGTCCCCAACTCTTGCCACCTTGCTAATATTCTCCCAATTGCTCCCGGTAGCACCACGTGGAAAGGAAAGAGTGGAGCTCTTCCTAAAAGAGTGGATTCCGGAGACCACCTTAACCCACAGGGATCCATCATCATAGCAAAATTTCCAATACCACTTGAGGAGGAGAGATGAACTCATTAACCCCAACGATTCAATTCCCAAAACCACCCATATCCTTTGGACAACGGACCACTTTCCATTTGACCATTGAAGCTTTAGACACATCCACATCTCCGGACGAAAGGAAATGTCGTAATATTTTCTCAATGTCCTCGCAAATACCAGCCGGAAGAAGGAACAAAGAAAGGAAGTAGATAGGAAGGCAGGAGAGGACCGGCTTTATCAAAATAACTCTCCCACCAAAAGAGAGCAAATTTCCTTTCCAATTACCCAGTCTCTTATCAATCACTGTTGCATTCCCATCTTCTTGCCAAAACAGCCACATGTCTGTATTTATATAAGGGGGCATAAACAGCTGTCTGATATTATACGAAAAAATTAAGAATTTTTAACTTTGAGCGGGTTGCTCGATTCAATACGATTTTATTATCCAGTGTGTCTCTGATAAATTGAAAAATATTATTTCTGGCATCTTGAGACATCAATAAATTTGTTGTTATCTATCTCTATCAGATCTCTGATATTATGTCGAATCAACAGAGTCGTCGATACCTATCCTTAACCTATTTTTTGTAATATCGGTAAATTGACGGATCACGTGAAGCCTATCAATCTACACTGCGTCAGTGGGTTTGATTTCAAGGCGCAGAAGAGAACCAAAAATAAATTGGAATGGGTAGGAATTGGAAAACTATTGAATTCCAGCATTTTGTTTTTTAAAAGGTAAAGTGAAATTTTATTGATCTTGTAAAGTAGTTACACCGTAATTGTGTACGTAAAATGAAAGTGTAGTAAATACAGTTGAAATTTTGCAATAACAGATCGATTTTCGAAATCCCCCATTTTGTGAGTTCAGTAAATAATAAGTCTATTTACCGGGAATCGATTGTCTAGATAGTTACACCTCATGACAGTTAATAACGAATTTATATCGCGATTCAACGTAAGAAATTGAAATAACAATCCTGGTGTAACGTTTTTCAGATTATAAAGTTGACTTTGATTGTAGCTGTGATCTCTTTACTATTTTTGACAGAATTAACAATTGGATCCATTTCAACGTAAGAAATTCAAATCGATGGACCATTATTAGAAAATAAAGAATGCTTGCATTCTTATTTATTTTGTGCACAATTATTTGAAGATTTGGCAAATTTTGGGATGAAATATCATAATACGGAAAATACCCCGCAAGGAACCGTACCCAGATTTGGGATCTGGATCTGGATCTGTTTGTACGTAGAGGCAAGTTCAATCATTAACAACGTGGGCTTGAATCGGATGAACGTTTTAAAACTTTAACTGAGGATTGGGTAGGGGCCGCGCGAACGCAGGCCCCCTCTGCCACAAATTATGACTTAGGCTCTACCTCATTGGGGAGACCTTAAGCCCGCACCCCTCCCAAGTGCAATGGAAGTCACGGGCCTAGGCCATGGGCCTTATTGATCCCCCATTGACTCCGTCCAGGTAAGTATGTTGCAATGTGGGCAGGATATCTTATTTTATAGCCACTTCCCCTTGTGCCTACTATTGCTATTTCTGATGTGGTACAATGAAATGAATAATAAATCCACATTAAGACTTCCTTCCCTCTACCGACACCGGCAGGGAAGGCATGGAACTTGCTTCCATTGCCAATGCTGTAGTTACAGCTCGCCTGTCGTTGCCTCGGATTGGATCCACGGCGATGTTGATGCCTATATCCCTGGGATTGAACATGTCAACCATGAGATAAGGGTCCTTGGAGGTGTACAAGAGGCCCTCGTAGTCGTAGCGGCCGTTTCGGGTCCGGACCATGGAAATAAGTGATCAAAGCTTGGGAATCCTGCTTGATAAAATTTGAGATTGGAGAAATATCTGAATTTTCTCATTGAATAATTACGGAGCTTACATATTTATATTACAAGAGTTGTAACAAACTAAACAAACAAACTAAAACGTGGCAGCATGTTCAACTATCTCCAATATTATAGGAGTTGTGGGCTTGTGGACGTGGCAGCCGTCATAGATCAAAAAGATCCGAATTGTAGTTGCTGAAGAGAATTATGGTGATCGTGAGAGACGTGTCATGATTGTCTCCTGACTGATAGAGAGGTCGTTGCCAAGGAGGAGGAGCTGGAATCTTCCGGGAATATCGGAATATTTGACACACTCCCGCAAGTTGGAAGGCGAGGTGAACAAATATCGAGCATTCCAACTTGAACATCATGAAACTGAGCCGCTTGGCCAAGAGAGCGTACTTGAAGCATTGTCGTGAGGTTGAAGTAACGCCATTAGATTGAAACACTACTCCGAGGACAATTGAAGATGAGAGAGGATTGGAGAGCAACGCATCAGAAGGATTTGTGACGGCCATAGCTGCTATGATCAACCTAGCTTGTAGTCACGGGAAGAAAGAATTTTTAGGCGTTGTGCTTATTGAAGCACTTGATACGATTAGTGATCTGATTGGAGAGGGATTCATCGTAAAGATTAGTGACAGCCATAGCCGCTTTGAGATCGACTTGGCTCTTGATCACGAAGAAGAATAAATCTTTAGGTATTGATGTATCTAAAGTGCTCTGATACCATGATAAAATTTGAGATTGGAGAATTATCTGAATTTTCTCATTGAATAATTACGGAGCTTACATATTTATATTACAAGAGTTGTAACAAATTAAACAAACAAACTAAAACGTGGCAGCATGTTCAACCATCTCCAATATTATAGGAGTTATGGGTTTGTGGACGTGGCAGCCTTCATGGATCAAAAAGATCCAAATTGTAGTTGCTGAAAAGAATTATGGTGATCGTGAGAGACGTGTCATGATTATCTCCTGACTGATAGAGAGGTCGTTGCCAAGAAGGAGGAGCTGGAATCTTCCGGAAATATCGGGATATTTGACACTCCTTGTTGGTCACCAGCACGAAGCCAAACCTCAAGCCTCGTTTTGATAATTTGGTTGGTATGTAAGAATTTGCAATTTTGTTTTCAGATATATCAGGTGGTGCTCAGGGACGAGGGTAGAGATTGGAGAACGAAGCATGCGGTTACTAACATATAGTTTTCGATAAAGAATGCTTGTTTAAGACTCATTTATTTATTTGTTTCACATTTCTTATTTCTGGGACGTGACATAAGCATAACTAGTTCAGGCTTCCAACCGATTGAAAAAACAAGAAATAGAAAAACATCTTGGTGATGGTCATTCAGGGATAATCCAGACCAGAATGACCACTCGGACTTAATTTGAACTTGATCAAGGCATTACACTCGGGTTCGGGGAAGCGAACTCAAGAAACTCCTGATCCTGCTCAACCATATCCATCACCTCTTCCTCGAATTCCACCCATGCCTCCACTGCTCTATTGTTCTGGTCTGGCTTATAATCCTTCAAAACTGTGATGGACATGGGCCCATTACAAGGATTGTCTCCACTAGCTTCTCCATTTAAAGCAGACCAAACTGGCGTTCCCCATCCATAATCAAGAAGATCAAATCCGAATTTAAGCCAACTAGTGAACCTATACACGTCGGGGTTTGTCGCCTCGAGAAGATCTGCAACGAGGCTTAGATTTTCCATGGTTTTCGCTAGGCCCTTGCCGCCCATTGTACTCTTGACGCTCTTGTCATTGATTTTCGCCACTCCGTCTCTCTCAAGGGCCACCAACCAGTCCAATCCTATGTTCTCTTCGATGTCGTTCGGGTTACCATGGTAGCTGATTAAGGACTTAAGAGCCTGCTTGATCTCGTCGGACCCTTTCGTCGGGCTGTAGTAAGACATAGCGGAGTCGAAAAGGTTGCCAATGGAGTTTATTTGTAGCCTTGGCCTAGTCCTTGTTCTGATGTTCACTTTCTGAACGATAGCTGTTGGTTTCGGGTGATTTGATATTGACCTTGAAGCCTCCATAGCCGATTTCAAAAGAAAAGCTTGCACCGCCTCCGTTCGACTTGGGTACTCCACTTGCTCGCTTCTTGCTTTGGTTCTCAGCTCCTTAACTGCATTCCCACCAAACACAAACCTTCTCCGGCTGTACCGCTGACCCGACGACCCGAACCACAGGCTGTTGACCAGTTGTGTGCCGAGTGGAGAGAAAGGATGTTGCGGAGGGAATAAAGAGGAAGCTTCGTGAAAGTTGGGCAGCATGATTCCGTTGCTAGAGCCTCTCGAAATGGCGGCCCAAGTGCTCGCGAAGCATCTCCCACTTCCGCCATCGATGAGCTTGTGGAGCAAGCAAATCCCAAGAGCCAATCCGCCACAATCAAATATGTTCAGTTGGACTGCGACCTGTGGCACATTCGGGTCCTCTTGTAAGCAAAAGCTCTGGCATGGCAGCAACTGGTTGAGCCCCTGAAGCCGCGGCTTCGCGAGGAATTCGGACATTCGGCCTTCGACCCGAGCTTCGGTGTATGGTGCTCCCTCTAGGTAATCATGGACGACATGGTTATCCACTATCCTCCCTGAGAAAGGGTAGAACTCTTCTAGGGTTTTTGAGAGTGACCATTTTAGCTGATTTGAGATTGGAGTTGTTCTTCTCAAGTTGGGATCGTTCATGGGGTAGAAGAGAATCAGCGGTGAATAGAATGGAGGAGTTAGCTGGTCCTTGAAAGACAGCTTCAAGGGCTTCGGACGATGAGTAAGTGAAGATGGTCGGACATGGTTCACTGTGCATATTGCGACGTCCATCTTTTAACTGTTCATTGCATTTACAAGGAAGAAAATTAGTCCATTTTAGCTGGACATATTACCACTATTGATTCTAAATTCTCCCATCAGGTCACATAGTTACTACAAACTAAGTTACACTTGCTAACCCAATTATTTGAGTAGTCCCAAAGTGTCATGGTACACTATTAATTTTATCCACATGTTACGTTATATCACTAATCAGGATTAGAGAGTGTTACCTAATTATTATTAAGATAAAATATTTATCACTTGATCAGAAAAATTAAAATTACAAGAATTGGATGTGTTTTAATGTGAAAACACGTGGTAAAATATACTTTAACGTTTTATAAAACCATGCATTAAGATATGTCACTAATCGTAAACAACCAATTTTTTAAAAATGGACCGATTCTGATTTCTGTTGAATCTTGATTTAATTGGTTGGACAGTTTGTATCAAAAAAAAATTTGAAAGATAAATGTCAAGGATTGAACCTTTAACCTTTTTGAAATTACGCAACGCTTATGTCGCTAGGCCAAATGTCCATTGACTTGTATCAAAATTATAATTTAATCACTCTTATCTAACAAATGCAAAAGAAATGGTGATTTGGTTTAAACTAATTAGTGCGATCTGTTAAATCAATGATCAACAATATTAATTTTCGATCCAAGCATTTTCTAAGTTTTTTATAACTATGATCTAATATTAGTGTTGGGTAGTGATACAACAGATGAAACTGTTGATCGGACCGTGAATTTTAAAGCATGATACACAACAACCAAAAGATCTTGATCCAAGCAGCAGGAAACAATTGATGTACCCGAACCAAGCAACATAAAGGTGACCTTATTCAATGACCGGAAGCCGTGTACGGTAAAACCTCCTATAAAGTAATATCCGTGGAATCGAAAAAACTATCACTTTAAAAAAATTATCATAAGAGAGGTTTTACTTTTTTTTTTACTTCAAAATTATTAAAATTATTTTTTTGTCAATAAATACGTAAAATACCAAAAATTATGTTTTCTATATTCAAATCAGCTAAAATTTAGGATTATAGCGTTATTCAAATGCAATATTTGATTGAGATTTTTTTTAACAAGAAGACAATGATAACAAGGACCATTTGAATATAATTTAGAATATGAAAGATGATCAAGAATTTATCAAAGAAGTAAGTGTAGCACAAATTGTATCTTAAAATAATTCCACAATAGTAAAATATGTAAAATATATGTATTTATTCAAAAATATCACTTTATGCGAAAGTTGGGACCGAGATTTGCCATTAACATCTTTTGAAAAAATATTAGTTATTACGATAGAGAGTTATTGAATTCTAATATTGGTCCCGACTCGAGATCGAGACATTTTATCAGTTTAGAGAAATTATCACTAAAAAAATATCACTTTACAGATGTTTTACTAGATTAGCAGCATACCCGAAGTGCCATTCATGTTTTGGTTGCTGCAAATTAAAATTTATAAACTAACGGCAGTTGAATTTTTTTTAATGTAGTATTGGTTAATTTTTACTAATAGAAAGTGAGAAATTGGTAGAGGCCTTTCCTACAAAGGTAGATTCTGAATGATGCATGTTCACTAAAAAAATTAATATTGCAAAGGTTTTTTAGTCTTGTGAGAGGACAAAAGTATGATAAGTTGTTTTAGTCCGTGCTTAATCATCGATTCAAGTCTTGTTAAAAGTAAAATCTATAATCCATGTAATCTGGTTGGTCACGATACTTAATCTTTCATCCATCAATTTTTTTAAACATATATTTAGTGAGAAAACGCTCAATTTGAAATTTGAACTACAAAATTATATACAACTGTACCTTTCAACTTGTATGGTCTGTAATTGCCCCATGTGATATTTTTTTAGGGGAATTGCCCCATGTGATAGATTAAACAGTTTATACATTAAGATCCGGATATTTTTTCACTTGTCTCTACTAAATTTTAAAATTTCCACCAATAAATATATTTTTCATAATATGCATGTACATTTTTTTCATTATATTATAGAACATTAGTTAATTTACCATGCTCACTCATTTTAAAATTTTCATTTGTATTCTAACTTTCAATGATATGTATAATTCTTTTAAATAAAAATATATTTTAGGAAGTCACCGTGTTCAAGGTTTGATTTCAAGTTAGAAAAAAAATCATGGGGTTACCTTAGATTTGATGAGAGATGCTTGAAGCAACTGGCAGTTGATAAAGTTGGAACTTGGATTCGTCAAGCTCGGTCCTGCCAACAAATGACTAAATATTAAAGGTTAAAAAATCTGAGAAATGAACACCAACAAATATCTCACAATTTTATTATCTCTTACAAATATTTTCACCCAATATTTTATCTCCTCTTCTATTGGTGGAACTATTTTCTTATTCTTCTTCTTGATTTTTTGTGTGGTATTTCCTTAGTGGGATAACTTTCTTTTCTGTGGGATATATTGAAGGAGGTACGTTTCCTAGATCAAACTATATTCCACCAAAATACGATCTTACGTCCTATTGCAAAATGCATATTATATGCATCGCCCAATATTTACAGTGTATACAACTAACCTATGCTGGCAAGAAGTGGGTGTTTGATAGAGTGGTGGCAAAGACTTTCTACGAGTCCTGGATGAGCTTGGTGGGAGGTGGAGTGTTCAAAAGATTTCGTTTGCTATCTATGCAATAATATTGTGGAATCTGTGGTTGCTTCGAAATAGGGCCATCTTCCAAGGACCTGGTGCTATTCATTATTTCACTTGGTGATTTAATTGTCCGTGGTGCAGCGCAATGGAGTAACCTCCCATGTGTCGGTTAAGGAGATCTCAATGCTGGTTATTATATTTGTTATGCAATCGCCTGCTAGACTATTGCATCAGGAATCTTCTTGGGCCTTTGTTATGTTTTGATTTGGCATTGGCGTTTTAGGCAGGATCAGGGGAGGTCTTTGTCATTGTAAACACTAATTATATATGTGTGTGTGAGCGCGCGCGAGTAAAATCATGTATCAAAAAAACAAACAAAAAAACCAACCTGTGCTGCAAAAAGCGGTCATGTACTCACTTACAAAGAAAACCCTACTTTTCCTATTTTGTCCTTACATTTCCAACTAAGGAAAGTCAAAAACAATAAATGAGATATACATTTTTGTCTATGTTAGTTTTTGTGTGATCCAAATTCGTTCTATCGAAAAATAATAGTAGTAAAAGCCCTCGGATTGGGTGCGGGCAACGGCAGGCCTGTGCTTCTGACACGTGGCCCGCTCATCTGACACATTTTTATTTTTTAAATAGTAAATTTCACTTTGGTACGTAATATTTTTACATGATTTCATTTTCATACATTTTGATTTTCTTATTTTAGCCGATAGTTTTTTAAAATTTTTGGGACTATAACTATTAAAGCCTTGACAGACCATAACTTTTGACTCGTTTGGAGTTTTTGCTATTATAACATATTTTCGGAAAGAGAATTTATAGATTTAAACAAATTACGATTTTGCCTTTTGAAAATCGAATGTGACGTTATGATTGTGTGCCGTTGGAAAATTTTGATGTGCTGTTGGAAAATATGATTTGCCGTTGAAAACTTAGATGTTTTGTTAAAAATTTTGATGTGTCGTTGGGATGTGTCGTTGAAAATTATGATGTGCCGTTGGAAAAATTATGATGTGCCGTTGAAAATTATGATGTGCCGTTGATATTTTTGCGTTGGAAAACTTAATGTGCCGTTGAAAATTGATTTACCGTTGAAAAACTTGATACGCAGTTGAAAAACTTGATGTACCGTTGAAAAAATTGATGTGCCATTGAAATAAGACTTCAACGATAATTAAAATGTAATCGCGTGAAAATATTCAGTACCAAAATGAAGGTTAGTCGTACATCGAAAAAATTAAAATGTACGAAAATAAAATTGTGTAAAAAGTTTTAGTACCAAAATGAAATTTAGCCATTATTAAAAAAGGCAAAAGTATACTTAAGTACCATGTAGTTTTACGTTATCCAAATTATGGCCATGTGGTTTAAAATTGCATTTTCAGCCATGTGATTTTTTTTTTGCTCGGACACGCCTCAGTCCCGGGCAATCCGGGTAGCTTCCCGACCATTTGGCCATCTACGTAGGCTCCACATGCCTAATACGGCGTCATTTGGCGTCCTACGTGGACAGCTCGTTGTACAAGTTATAGCTGACGTGACGTGTGGTAAATTACCAAAGTATTGGGGAGGGAGGAAGAAGAGTTTTTGATAATTTGTTAAAAAATTGGGATGGTTTAAGTAATTTGTCACACGAAACTTGAATAACGAAAAATCTATGCAGGACGCCAAACGATGTCATTTTGGGAGATGTGGAACCAACGTGTATGGCCAAATGGCCTTGCAGCTACTCGGACTACCCGGGGCTGAGACGTATCCGAGCAAAAAAAAAATCACAGGGCTTAAAAATATAATTTTAAACCACATGGCCTTAATTTGGATAACGTAAAACTACATGGTACTTAAGTATATTTTTCCCAAAAAAATAAAATGTACGAAAATGAAATCACATATAAATATCAGGTACTAAAGTAAAATTTAACCAAAAAATGGGGAGGGGGTGGGCGGGCTGAGCCCTTTTTAGTTATCAGATTAGAGCTGCAGCACCCAATCCAACCCGGTTGTAAACTAGGAGAGATGGAAAACAATTTTGTCAAAAAAAAACCCTACATTTACAAAGTCAAAACGATTGTTACTATTATACGTGGAGTATAAGAAACATAGGCCACGTGCATACTCCTCCTACTCAAATCTATACCACTGTGTTATGTATCTATATTATTGTGCCCATTGCCAAATCTAACTTAAAACTTGGAACAAAACCCTAGGTCCCTAACAGCATAGATGTGTTGTGCTATTGGCAAATCAAAGAGTAGTCTAGACCAACCTTTTCCAACATCTCATGTCTAGTTCTATTTTAGGGATGACCATTTAGATAATCTGAAACTAAATTATCTAATATATTATTATATGCATTATCTGAACTACTTTTTTATATCTGAATCCAAACTATAAGCTATTTGATTTCTGATTTTTTCAAAATATGAATATAAAATATCCGATTTTTAAAAAAAAAAAACAAGTACACATGAACATGAAAAAGAGTATCGAATCGTAATACCAGCAAATCCATGGACGATGAACAAGCAAGCAGAGACAACGGAACAACAAGGCACGAGGAAGAATCAGCAAGTAGCCACGGCGACAGAGTGTATTCGTGGAAATATGATTGTGGACGGATGATTTGGAAAATTCGGTTTAGTGATTTGTGAATCTTTTAGTATTGGGTCTGGGAATTTGGGAGGAGTGTGTGGAGGAGAGGAGTGTGCAGCAGCGTGGATTATATTTTGGAACAGTTTTTTATTGGAAGTTCAATTTTTACACCAAAAATTATACTCGTTAGTGACTGAACTCCGTATCTCTGTCAATTTTTACTAAGATTTGTGTGATTATAATAAATATTCTTTTCCGATCTGGGAACAATTTTGCTCTACTGGCAGCTCCATTTTTGCAGTGCTTCCAAAATTTCAGTGGTCCATTTTATTTTTCTTTGTTGGCCGGGACATTAACAAGGACTAGGTGGAGGTGATGAGTGGTACACCACGAGGAAGGGAGGGACTTGTGTCTCTGTCAATTTTTACTAAGATTTGTGTGATTATAATAAATATTCTTTTCCGATCTGGGAACAATTTTGCTCTACTGGCAGCTCCATTTTTGCGGTGCTTCCAAAATTTCAGTGGTCCATTTTATTTTTCTTTGTTGGCCGGGACATTAACAAGGACTAGGTGGAGGTGATGAGTGGTACACCACGAGGAAGGGAGGGACTTGTGTCTCTGTCAATTTTTACTAAGATTTGTGTGATTATAATAAATATTCTTTTCCGATCTGGGAACAATTTTGCTCTACTGGCAGCTCCATTTTTGCGGTGCTTCCAAAATTTCAGTGGTCCATTTTATTTTTCTTTGTTGGCCGGGACATTAACAAGGACTAGGTGCAGGTGATGAGTGGTACACCACGAGGAAGGGAGGGACTTGTGTTTTTATACGTAAAAGTTTCGAAAGAGACATTTGTTTCGTACAGATAGATACTCGCAAGGCAACGGTAAAATTGGCAAGAGTTGATTCTAATTTAAGCAATAAATTTCGGCTCAAATTTTAGGATAGATTTGTCAATTTTTTTCAAATATCATGTTAAACACCCAGGTGATAAAGAGCACGGGAGTGGATTGGATCTGGAGTTCGAACCATTTGGACTGAATGACCGATAATGACATGCTCTAGTTCTGACAATGATATGCTCCGGTTACGACACTGACATGTCTGGTAATGGCTTGCGTACTACGAAAATAGCATGTACAATTATCGATAATGGTATGTTGGTGATCCCTTGCCGGCAAAATTTTTTATTTTTGTTCCTGTATTTTAACTTTTTTGCAAAAAAGCCCGCGTGTCCTTCAGTCCAAACAGTTTAGAATTGTCACATTCCAGACCCAATTCAAACCGTAAAGAGCACTTGCCCCAAATGCAAATAACACCGAAAAATTATGGCCCGCCTATCTCTTACCGCCATGTCGCCTATAAATGCAATTACTATGTTAAAAAAGGGTGATTTAAATGAATCACTCTTTAAAAATGTAGTGACATCTATTTTTTTCGAGCTTGGTGTTCAATAACAAATGTCAACTCATCATGCTGTTTATATTCTAGGCAACACGCGTGTTACAATGGTCGAGGTTAAGAAAATCTGAACCCGTAAAATTAATCTGTACATTTTGTTGGTTGGATAAACTCTCGTCGGTGAGTGGATGAAAAGCTTTGTTACATGTGCTGAAGCTAGACATGAGATTGAGAGGAGAAGACGAAGAAATATCTGAAGAGCTTAAAAGTGTTGGAGGTGGTATCTGAGGTTGCTCTTGCTTGAAATTTATCGCTTGGGAGTTGCTACTGCACCATCTTGCAATTTTCGATTCCACGAAAAGAAATTGCTCTTCAAGATACCATACGAGTAAGTCCGAATTCGGAGTATCCATCCGAGTTGAAATTGCTCTTCAAGAAATTACTCAGCCGACAAATCACAAATATGAAAACACGTTTGAGGTGAAAACTGCTGAAACTTTCTCTGCTCCAGCTTCGGGGAGATTAGACACGCAATGCCGCATCAAGACCCCAACTTTACCCCATCTACGCCGAGGATATGATGACAACGACAACGATGGTGACGACGGATTTGACCACTTACTGCAACTAAACAGCAACCAACCATACCAACTCCAACAACAGGAATGAACATGAAAGCCAACGTAATTGCAGACTCGGTAGTAGCAGCCAATACACGATACTATTAGAATCTCCATATCCAACTCAAAACCTTAAGACAATGGGAAGGTGAATTTTCCACACTCATAAACAATTTCTCCGCTCTTGCAAACATAAGCAATGTGAGATTCTCGACAGATACACTCCAACACCAGCCCGTGAGGTAAACCCTCGAGCGATCAAAATCCAACGAATTCAAGCTGGCTAACGAGGAACAAAAACAAACCCGAAATCTGGACTACTTGCTTGGATATGGATAGCTGCATTAGCAACTTCATTTGGGGCACCCACCAGTACTCAGATCGTCAGCGCATACACCTTGTCAATTGGGCCACCCTCTGCCTCCCTAAGGAGGTAGGTGGGATTAGTATCTGACCGATGCAGAAGGCCAATATGGCTTTCTTCGCCAAACTACCCTGGAGATTTATCCAGTCTCAAGACTCCCTCTGGGCGGGTGTCCTGATGGGTAAGTATGGTAGGGAGGGTTCTGGCCTCGACTTACTTCAGCCGAGGACTGGCTCTTCAGCTACCTGGCAGGCTATGGTGCAGGAGCGTCCGGCCCTGGCTCATGGCCTCCGCCGGAATGTGTGTAGTGGGCTACAGACCTCCTTCTGGGATGATCCATGGCTCTCCCCATCTCCCTACGGAATCACCTCCTTAGAGATCTCCCCGCTGAGGAGGCCGGACGTCGGGTGGCTGCGTACTGGTCACTGGGGAGTGGTTGGGATATCTCTAGACTTGAGGCCTTCCTGCCCCCTTATCTTATTAGTTCACTGACCTCTGCCTTTTTGCAGGTTTCACCAGGCTGGCCAGACACGATATCCTGGAGCCTCACCTAGGATGGACGCTTCTCTACCCGCTCCCTCTACGGAGCGCTAGGTAGGGAGGGGGAGTTGCTACCAGCAGACCCGATCTGGAGCCGGATATGGGCCTTACGAGTCCCGGAGCGCATTCGCCTATTTTCCTGACTTTTCTGCCATGGCAGGTTGATGACGAATGCGGAATGGACTCGGAGACACTTCACGAATGACGGTATGTGTCCTAGATGTGGTATTTTTTCTGAGTCACTTCGTGATTGCAGGTTCTCTAGGACAGTCTGGGCGGCTCTCCTACCACGGCCCCTCAGGGACTTCTACATGGAGACTGACCCACGCAGGTGGCTCCTGGCCAATATCTCGGCCCCTGCTGCCCCCACGGCCGGACCATCCTGGGCGACAACCTTTGTGACAGTATGCTGGTGGCTCTGGCGATGGCGGTGTGACTCTGCCTTCTGTCTTGGCACCACCACGGGGCACCCCCCCTCCCTCATCATCTCACAAGTACAGGAGTTTGCTCGTATCCTAATAGACCGGATTACTCCACTACCCACAAGACGCGAGATCCTAGTCTCCTGGCAGCGTCCCGCGAAGGGCTTCGTCAAGCTCAATACAGATGGAGCTTCGATGGGCAACCCGGGGCCTGCTGGGACTTGCGGTGTCATACGTGACTCGGATGGTTATTGGGTATGCGATTTTGCCAAAGGCATTGGTAGTTGTACCTCCTTGGCTGCTGAGCTCTAGGCCTTGGTCCTAGGGCTTGAGCTGACATAGGATAGGGTTTTCGACGAGTCCAGGTGGAGGTAGACTCATCCCTGGCCATCCTATGCGTTGGACGAGAGGTAGACCAAGCCCACCCCTGGCGACCTTGATCCTCAGAGCGAGGGAGCTCCTGGCAAGAGATTAGGAGATCGACATTCAGCACACCTGGCGGGAGGGCAACCGAGTTGCCGATGCACTCTCCAACCATGCGCTGGGAGTCTCTTATGATCATGTAGTGTCAGATGTACCTTTGAGCTCTTGTACTAGAGTGTACTTAGATGATTTGTGGGGCATTAGTCTTCCCCGCTGTACTAGATTGACCGATGATGAGTCGAGAGGATCTGGGTCAGACTTAGCGGTGTTAACGTCAAGGCAGGTCACCCTGATCTTGCCGAGGTGCTCTTTCCCTACCAGCGCGGATTTTCCCACTGGGTTTTTACCGCTGGAGGGTTTTACTGAGGTCGGCGGTCGCAACCTCGACAGAGGGGATCCCATGATCGTGACTGAGGCTAGTAGAGTTACTAGTCGTCTTTCTCATGATTTCAGTTAGTGGGTATGCCTGAGGTTTTCTGGATTTTTATTCGTATTTATATAGGGATTTGACCCCACCACTTCTACCAAAAAAAAGTTTTATTTTGGATAGTGCTATCATTTAGGTTTTAGTAGTACCATATTTTGGGTAGTGCTATCAACTTTATTAGAGTCGGTTGCCAATCCATCCCTCATAAAACCACATACTAACGATGATGCATAATTGATAACAGAGTTAGTTTAATTTTAATCACAAAATCTTGAATTCGAATTTTTTATAATACAATAGTGTTAAATATTTGTTGAAATAGTTATATTACTATTTAAAGGTTCTACCTAGTTTGAATTGTTTTAGAAAAAATATAAAAACATTTTTCGTGGAAAACAATTTTCATTTTCCTGACATATATCGAACATCGAGAAGTGCATATATGAATTCCCAAAATATATGGCAGCAGCATCGTGAGGTTTATTTCTTTCAAACAACTTATCAATTCCCATAATATTTATCCCTGCAATTTTCCACCAAATGGACATCTCCGTACAAGTTTTTCTTTATACCGCCTCATATCCAAATACTAACTAGCTCAACCAATCAAAATTTGAACTGAGCAAATTTTTTGAATAGTAATAAAACTCTTAAGAATCATTTCACTAATTTGAACTCCACACATGGTCGTTGGTAGTCCTCTGGCAAGTAATCCCAGCAGCTTTTTTCGAAGACCAATAGTTAATAATTGGCCGATCGTTACAATTAAAAAGCAAGCATGATCTGCCATTTATTGCCAAATGAAGCCTGATCTTGTAAAAGGCTGAAAAGCCTCGCCACACTATGTCCTCGCACTCTGCAAGAACAGAGGAACCCAAGGAAAACCTCCTTGTATCTCCAAAAAAAAAAGGAGTCTCCTTCTTAGTATGTAAACAAAAACCGTGAAGTGCGGGCAGTTTCCTTGCGAGCTGCCCCGTTGGAATGGCTACATCCTGAAACACAGACGAGGAGATGACGATGTTAGACTGACTCGGAGGTCGTTCATGGAGTTTAGGAGTGGTTGGAGGGGCTTACGGATTGTGCTTCCCGTCGTGAAACTAAGCATTTTTAGAGGACTTGAATGTTTTCAAGAACTGCTTGGCCATTTCCGTCTCCTCCTTCTGCCTTGACTTATCCCACTTATGCTCTGCAGCCAAAATCTCGATGACCCGTGGCAAGGCCCGCCCTGCAGCATCAGTATCCAAGAAGGCAAGCCTGGATCTCCTAGCTATGAAATCCACGGCAGATTCACAATACTCGTGTCTGGCACAGTAGGCTACCTCAGCCTCTAGGTAAGGGTAACCATGGGCGAGCCGCTTCCCCAGACTTTCATTCTGTGAGCATGGCAGAAACAAATATTCAGAGATTCACTCAGAATTTTCATATACAAAAAGGTTTCAAAGAGACGTATCATGTAAAGTATCTAAAGGGATAAGCTGGTCAGAGCTCTGACTTTTGATAC
Organism: Hypericum androsaemum; assembly: GCA_963995505.1. Taxonomy (NCBI): domain Eukaryota; kingdom Viridiplantae; phylum Streptophyta; class Magnoliopsida; order Malpighiales; family Hypericaceae; genus Hypericum; species Hypericum androsaemum. Next base: position 808,066 of record OZ023199.1, read on the forward strand.
AAAAAGGTTTAATACGGTATAACGTATTTTCCTAACAAGTACTCTTCCTGCGTGTAAAGAAAGTGGCGAACCACCACAACGAAGAAGAATGAAGGAATTTGATCATAACGTATCATCAGCAGCAAACTACAGTTGAAAGGGTTTTACATCAGGAGCAACCCATTACCCATTGAGGACTCAAGTGGAGTTCCCTGTGGAATACGATACTGTTAGGGTTTGTCTCAAATTCTAGACAAATTAGTACTCTATTCTTATTTAGAGTAGGGTTATAATCTCCTATATATATTGGCATATGCCTAGGTCTTTTGTGTGTAGTCGAGAGTTGTGAGGTAGAGAGAACCCTCACAGAGGCCTTGTAACCGATTGGACTCACATAGTGGATGACTCTCTTTTGCCCGTGGTTTTCTCCCCGTCTTGGAGTTTCCACATAAGTCTCAACAATTGGTATCAGAGCCGGATCTGAGACTCGAGTTTTTCGACACAAAAAAAATTGAACAGTAACCGATTTCAATTTGGGGAAAATCGAGATTTAGGGTTTTGGAGCCGTCAGCCGCGACCAGCCGACCGCCGCCCCGACCGGCCAACCGAGGCCAACTCCGACGCCTGCTAGCCCGACTGCCTCCCGCGGTGGTCCGCCGTTCAGCTGCCGCCGCCTCAGGTTTGGGTTGAAAAACCCTAGTTCGAGTTGACTTGGTCAACGGTTTGACTAGTTGACCGAAAGTCAACTGATTTGGCTGATTTTAATTTTTTAACCAGTTTTGGACTGATTATTTGGTTCGAGTTGTTCTAGGATGACTTTGATGAAGTACGAGATTCCTCAGTTAACGAGAAAAACTAATTTTTCCTTGTGGCAGGTGAAGATGCGCGCTATTCTGACACATTTAGAACTACATAAGGCTCTACTTGATGAGAAGTCGATGCCTTCGAGTTGGGATGCTACGATGAAAGCGTCAAAGAATCGTAAGGCTATGAGACAGATTCAGCTGCATTTGTCTGATGATATTTTGCGGGACGTGTTAAAGGAGACGACAGCTTCCTCATTATGGGCAAAGCTTGAAAAGTTGTGCATGCCCAAAAGTTTGACCAACAAACTGTGCTTGAAACAACGACTGTTTTCTATCCGGATGCAAGAAGATAAGTCTGCTCAGGACCACCTTAATGAATTTAAGGATATAGTGGCTAATCTTAGAACTCTGGATGTGAAGTATGATGATGAAGATCTGGCTTTATTGTTATTGTGCTCGTTGCCTGCCTCTTATCAGCAATTTAAGGATACTCTGTTGTTCAGCCATGATATCCTGAGTTGGAATAATGTTCATGATTCGCTCTTGGAGAAAGAGAGAATTGATAAGCACACTGTTAGTTCCTCTAAAAATAGCTAAGGGACTGGTTTGGTTATGAGGGGAAGGTCTGAAGAGAGGAATGCTAAGTCTGGTTCGAGGAAGAAGAGCAGAAGCAAATCAAGGTCAAGGCACAAGGATAAGACTTGTTTCAACTGTCATAAGGTTGGGTATATTAAATGGTTCTGTCCACAGTTGAAGAACAAGAAGAAGGACGAAAAGTCCAGTGCTCCGAAAGGAGAAATTTTTGATAGCGGCAGTGCTAGTGTTGCCACCACCACTCAGAAAGAAGAATCTGATGGAGACCTTTTGTCTGTGATTGATTGGAAGTCTAAAGTCTAAAGTCTAAAGTCTTGTGATTGACCTTTTGCCAAGCAGAAGAAAGTCAGTTTTCAGAAAGGTGTGCACACTATAAAAGGAATATTTGACTATGTTCATTCTGATCTTTGGGGACCATCTCAAGTTGCATCAAAGAATGGTTCCAAGTATATGCTGACTATCATTGATAATTATTCGAGGAAGGTGTGGGCATTCTTCTTGAAGAGCAAGGATCATGTCTTTGCCACTTTCAAGCAGTATAAGATTATGATTGAAAAGCAGACTGGGAGAGATGTCAAGCATCTTCGCACAGACAATGGATTGGAGTTTTGCTCTAGTTGGTTTGATAAGTTCTGTAAGAATGAGGGTATTGTCAAGCATAAGATAATCTCGGGTACACCTTAACAGAATGGAGTCGCTGAAAGAATGAACAGAACTTTATTGGAGAAAGTTCGTTGTATCCTGTCAAATGCTGGTTTGCCTAAGTCGTTTTGGGCTGAAGCTGCTTCCACTGCCTATCACCTTGTCAATCGTTCACCTCATGCATCACTTGATGGTAAGGTACCTGAAGAATTATGGCATGAAAATCCTCCTAATTATGCTGATTTTAAGATATTTGGGTGTCCTGCCTATGCTCATGTGAACAATGGCAAGTTAGAGCCAAGATCTGTGAAATGTATCTTCCTTAGCTATGCTTCTGGAGTGAAGTGATACAAGTTATGGTATTCCGAGCTGTCTAAGGTCTTATTGAGTAAGAATATTATTTTTAAAGAGACAGACATGCTGAGTAAGAGGGGAGGACGTTTTTTTACCTGGTGTTCCGAGTGCTCCAAGTGTGGACTTGCAAAAGTCAAAAGTACATGTGGAGTTTGATGCTGATCCCGAAGCGAGTTCCTTCCGTGATGTTAATTACCATGATCCTACTCATGGTGGATTGTCTGATGAAGCTGAGAATGTTGGCACAGTTGAGAGGGAGCCAGCATATTCTATTGCTAGAGACAGGCCCAGAAGAACTATCAGGCCTCCACAGAAGTTGGGTGAGGCTGATATTGTTACTTTTGTCTTGAATGTGGCAGAAGAAGTTGATAGCTATGAAAAACCGTCTAGTTACTCAGATGCTGTGAAGTTGAAAGATTCTGCTAGATGGTTGGTTACTATGGAGGAAGAGATAGAATCTCTTCACAAGAACAAGACTTGGGAGATTACTAAGCTGCCTAAGGATAAGAAGGTTCTCAGTTGCAAGTGGTTATTCAAGAAGAAAGATGGTATACCTGGAGTTGAAGAGCCTAGATACAAGGCTAGGCTAGTGGCTAGAGGATGTAGTCAGATTTCTGGTGTGGATTTTAATGAGATATTTTCACTAGTTGTGAAGCATACCTCGATTCGTTCTCTTCTTGGTGTTGTCGCTATGCAGGATTTGGAGCTTGAACAGTTTGATGTGAAGATAGCTTTCTTTAATGGAGAGCTTGAGGAGCGGATTTATATGGCACAGCCTGAGGGTTTTCATGTTGAAGGCAAAGAAGACCATGTGTGTTTGTTGAAGAAGTCCATGTATGGCCTTAAATAGTCTCCGAGGCAGTGGTATAAAAGGTTTGACTCTTTTATGATTTCTCATGGTTATAAGAGGAGCAAGTATGATAGTTGTGTTTACTTAAAAATGCTACACAACGGTTTTCAAGTATATTTGCTCCTGTATGTGGATGACATGTTAATTGCTGCAAGTGACAAAGGAGAGGTGAGGAAGCTCAAAGCTCTGTTGAGTAGCGAGTTTGAGATAAAAAATTTAGGTCCTGCTAAGAAGATTCTTGGTATGAAGATTGCCAGAGATAGAGGAGCAAGGAAATTATTTCAGGGTCAGGATAGTTACATTGAAAAGGTACTTGACAGGTTTGATGTGACTGGTAATCCTGTGAGTACTCCTCTTGGTACACATTTTCGGCTTTCGTCTGCTTTATCTCCACAGTCAGCTACTGAGGTCGATTACATGTCTGGTGTTCCATACTCCAGTGCTGTTGGTTCTCTGATGTATGATATGGTTTGCACACGCCTAGATTTGGCCTATGCTGTGAGTGTTGTTAGCAGGTTTATGGCAAATCCTGTAGAAGGTCATTGGAGAGCAGTGGAGTGGATTATGAGGTACTTGAAGGGTACCAAGGGCGTGTGTCTACAGTTTGGAAGCACCAATGATAGAGTTATTGGTTTCGTTGATTCAGATTATGCTAGAGACCTTGATAAGTTCAGGTCCTTGTCTGGATATGTCTTCACTCTTGGAGGATGTGCTATCAGTTGGAGAGCTTGTCTACAGGCCACAGTGGCGTTGTCTACCACTGAGGCGGAGTACATGGCTATAACTGAAGGAGGCTATCTGGTTGAAAAGTTTCTTCAGTAAAATTTGCGAGAAACTATAGGTCTGTACAGTGTACTGTGATAATCAAAGTGTTATCCATTTCACAAGGGATACTATGTATCATGAGAGGACGAAACACATTGATGTGAGGTACCACTTCATTCGGGAGCATGTTGCTCAAGATGACAATGTTGTGAGCAAGGTGGGTACCCAAAACAACCCTGCACACATGTTGACGAAGCCACTTTCTGGTACTAAGTTTGAGCATTGCTTGGACTTGGCAGGTGTTCGTGCTTGATGCTGATTGCGCTTAGGAGCTGGTGGTGAAGGTAGAACATCGTTGATGTTGGAGTCATAGAATTTGGTCCAAGGTGGAGATTTGTTAGGGTTTGTCTCAAATTCTAGACAAATTAGTACTCTATTCTTATTTAGAGTAGGGTTATAATCTCCTATATATATTGGCCTATACCTAGGTCTTTTGTGTGCAGTCGAGAGTTGTAAGGTGGAGAGAACCCTCACAGAGGCGGCCTTGTAACCGATTGGACTCACATAGTGGACGACTCTCCTTTACCCCTGGTTTTCTCCCCGTCTTGGGATTTTCACGTAATTCTTGTGTCTCATATTTCTCATTTCGATTTTATTTCTCAACAGATACCAGAAAAGGACGGACTCGATCCACCTCATTTCCATACAGTCCTTGATCTGGATACCCAATTCAGGGAAGCTCTTACTCAACAGGTTCACCAGATCTTTCGCGCTCCCCAGGTACATCGCGATGAACGAAACCTGAACCGTCCTTGTGCCTGCTTTCGATCCATTGACTACACTGATCTCAAGCCTTATAAAGAGGTTCGGATCGAGTTTGGCAGCTGCAATTTCTTGCCACTTCAGGACAAGGTCGGTCGCGCCCTGGTCGGTTTTCTTGTCGACTTGGAAGACCGTCACTTGTTTAGGTATCTGAACAAGTTTGATCTGCCAAGCAACAATAACACCGAAGCTCGCACCTCCTCCTCCTCGGATTGCCCAAAACAGGTCCTCTCCCATTGACTTCCTGTCCAGGATCCTTCCCTTGGCATCAACCAATTTCGCATCAATGATGTTGTCAACCGAAAGACCATATTTTCTCATCATATTTCCATACCCTCCACCCGAAAAATGCCCTCCTACGCCTAGCGTCGAGCAGACACCAGCAGGGAAAGCATGAACATTGCTTGTATTAGCAATCTTGTAGTACAACTCCCCGAGCCACGCGCCAGCCTCGACCCAAGCAGTCTCTTGTTTCATGTCAATATCAATAGAACGAAGATTGAACATGTCAAGAATCACAAAAGGGATGTCCGAAGCGTACGAGAGGCCCTCGTAATCGTGCCCGCCGCTCCGGATCCTGATCTGCAATCCGTTCTTCTTGGCACACAGTACAGTGGCTTGCACATGGGATACGTCCGTGGCAGCTACGATTGCAATTGGTTTCTGGGGAGACTTGTAATAGGCCATCTCTTCCTTGGTTAATAAACCAATTCTCCAACAGATTCTACTTGGTAAGTTTTTTTTGGTTCTTTATAAATGGACATAGTATCTATTGTTTTAGTCGGTTGAATTTGATTATTGAAAATCTACGTTTTCTCTAATTATCTTTCACTTTTCGATATTTGTAGAATCAAGGGATCGAAACTTTTATCGTATTTTCTAAATATTTTCATAATCAACAGATTCACGATTTGATATCCACGTTCCCGTGGATCAGTTTTAAACCATGAACTTTTTTCCCATTTTTTAACGGTTTACATTTCATACGTTGGAAACATTTTGTAATGGGTAAGGCTAACATTTGCGCACTCTAATCCAATCTTGTCCTCGACCTCTCTTTAACAAATTCATATTCTTGAAAGTCATATGATAAAGTAACTTCATTTTTCTTTTACAATTGTATTGTGAATTTAGACTTGAGTTGCATTATTTCACGCATACTGATAGAGTCTTTCAACTCAATTATCAGAATTTCTTCACTGCCTAACTAATATTTTCTAACGGGAATACTCTGCTCAAATCTGAAGAAGTTCTCAGGATCGACGGCCGTTTTAACTTTGACGAGCCTGTTGAAATTCCCCTTGTAGAACCTCAGACCGTAAGTGGTTGCAGCATCCCGGAACGAACCATTCCCGCTGCTACCGATGCTGCCAACGTCGAGGTCGCGGTAATTGAGGAATGCTTCCCTCGGATTACTCGACACGTAGGGCGTCGTAGCCTTGAACAATGTACTTGACAAGTTCACGTAATGTTCTGCAGCATTCTGCCCTTCCTGCTTCCAGGACGTTATGTACTGGATCTTGAAAATGTAGCCAGCCCGGTGGGGGAACGGAGTTGCAGTCGCAGGGATCTCGCTCATTCTCCCTCCGTAAGGGTTCCATTGCATAATAATCTCCCCTGCCTGTATCAAGGCCTTCCAAATCGATTCGAAACCCGCCCTCGAAATAGGCTTCTTCACGTAATCCGACCTGTGCTTGAAGTAACCTGCTGGCCACCCTGCATTCCTATCAATTAAGGAGTCAAGTGGAGTTCCTTTTGGAATACGGGCCCAGAAAAGAATGGATTCGATCCACCTCATTTCGATGCAGTCCTTGATCTGGACTCCCAATTCAGGGAATCTACTACTCATCAGGTTCACCAGATCTTTCGCGCTCCCAAGGTACATCGCGATGAACGACACCTGCACCGTCTTTGTGCCTGCTTTCGATCCATTGACTACAAAGATCTGGAGCCTGATAAAGAGGCTCGGATCCAGTTTGTCCGCTGCAATTTCCTGCCATTTCAAGACAAGGTCGGTCGCGCCCTGGTCGGTTTTCTTGTCGACTTGGAAGACCGTCACTTGTTCAGGTACCTGAACAAGTTTGATCTGCCAAGCAACAATAACACCAAAGCTGGCGCCTCCTCCTCCTCGGATGGCCCAAAACAGGTCCTCTCCCATTGACTTCCTGTCCAGGATCCTGCCCTTGGCATCGACTATTTTCGCATCGACAATGTTGTCAACCGAAAGGCCGTATTTTCTCATCATATTTCCGTACCCTCCACCCGAAAAATGCCCGCCTACGCCTAGCGTCGGGCAGACACCGGCAGGGAAAGCATGAACATTGCTTGCATTAGCAATCTTGTAGTACAGCTCGCCGAGCCACGCGCCAGCCTCGACCCAAGCAGTCTCTTGCTTGATGTCAAGATCGACCGAACGAAGATTGAACATGTCAAGGATCACAAAAGGAATGTCCGACGCGTACGAGAGGCCCTCGTAATCGTGCCCGCCGCTCCGGATCCTGATCTGCAATCCGTTCTTCTTGGCACACAGCACAGTGGCTTGCACATGGGATACGTCCTTGGCAGCTACGATTGCAAGTGGTCTCTGTGGCGACTTCAACACGAAAATTCGCTTGTTCTTCGCGTAGGACTCGAAAACAGATTCGAATGACGTGTTTTGGGGAGTGTAAATTGCGCTGCAGATCGGATAGGCTGCGTCCGATTGTGAAGGAAGACATTGCAGGAAGTTGTTACCTTGGTTTCCTGCTGAAATGGTAACAGCAGCAGAGGCCAAAAAGATTGACAACAGAACAAGTTTTGAAGATTCTGAGTTCCTCATTCTAATGAACATTTCTCTTTTTTTTTCTATAACTCTTTTGTATTCGTGTTTTGATATGTTTTCCTCAGCAGGTTGTGAGTTAGTTATATATTGGAAAATTTGATCCGTTTCGAATCCTTTAAAAAAAGCATATCAATAAGACCAAATCTTAAACGACCAAAAATGGACCAAATGATGAGATTTCATCGCACCGACTATGGTAGTCGCTTGACCAAAAGACTAATATTGTTATGATTATTTAATTTAATAAATATGGGTAGCTTCTATATCAATCAAAATAATAGGTTTGTTTTCCCTTAAATCTTATGCTTAACATGGAAAAGACTAACAAATTAGAATAGATCTGATTTTGCTACATTATAACTGGTAATAATTACCATGGGTGGGCGATGCGGTGGAGGGATGCATATAGAATTCGTCTTTATCAAATTCTTTTCTAATTCATCAATTCATGTCTAGGGGAGACGTGTGGTCAAATTCGAGTTATGTTTTTAAAATTTCTTTGTGTTTTTTGACTTATGACATTTTTGTTTCTTCGTAACTATTGTCCCGTCATGTCTGTATTTGACCTATATAAGGGGTCATAAACAGCTGTCTGATATTATACGAAAAAATTAAGAATTTTTAACTTTGAGCGGGTTGCTCGGTTCAATACGATTTTATTATCCAGTGTGTCTGTCTCTGATAAATCGAAAAATATTATTTCTGGTATCTTGAGACATCAATAAATTTGTTATTATCTATCTCTATCAGATCTCTGATATTATGCAGAATCAATCATCGATACCTATCTTTTGCCCATTTTCTGTATTATCGGTGAATTGACGGATCATGTGAAGCCTATCAATCTACGCTGCGTCAGTGGGTTTGGTTTCAAGGCGCAGAAGAGAACCAAAAATAAATTGGAATGGATAGGAATTGGAAAACTATTGAATTCCCGCATTTTGTTTTTTAAAAGGTAAAGTGAAATTTTATTGATCTTGTTAAGTAGTTACACCGTAATTGTGTACGTAAAATGAAAGTGTAGTAAATACAGTTGAAATTTTGCAATAACAGATCGATTTTCGAAATCAAGGCGCAATTCCCCCATTTTGTGAGTTCAGGAAATAATAAGTCTATTTACCAGGAATCGATTGTCTAGATAATTTGTTATGTGGAAGATTCGAGTCTTCCTGGAGCATCAAAGATGGCCAGAGCACCGCCGGAGATGGCGGCCAAGTCAGGCGAGGAATCAGCCTTCTCGGGTTTTGGAGTTTCTGGATTTGGCGGGGACGCCAACGGCTACTAGCCGTTATAATTGGTTATAACTGTCACCAACAGCTAGCAGCCGTTGGTCACAAAATGCGGCGTGCTCGTGGGCTGGACCACGTTTAAGTCACTTTCCTGTTTCTTTCAATTTAGTCCCTCTCGTCAGCTTTGTACTTTTTCCGTTATTTCAATTAAGTCCTTCTGAATTATCTTGTGATGTAATTCCTTTCAAGGGGTAGGAAGGTAGTTAATCCCTGATCCTATAAATATGTGATGTAATGGATTATTATGTAGGATTTTGTGAATCAAGGTGGTTATTGTTAGTTCTTCTCCCTCTCTCCCACTTTCTCTCTTCCTTACCCCCACTTCTCTTGATTGAAACCGTCTAAAACTGCTCCATGGAATCCTTCTTGGAGTTCTTTGGATGTTCTTCAATTACTAGTTGATCAATTACATTTTCCACGCTTCATAATTACACCTCATGACAGTTAATAACGAATTTATATTGCGATTCAACGTAAGAAATTGAAATAACAATCCTGGTGTAACGTTTTTCAGATTATAAAGTTGACTTCGATTGTAGCTATGATCTCTTTACTATTTTTGACAGAATTAACAATTGGATCCATTTCAACGTAAGAAATGCAAATCGATGGGCCACTATTAGAAAATAAAGAATGCTTGCATTCTTATTTATTTTGTGCACAATTATTTGAAGATTTGGCAAATTTTGAGATAAAATATCAAATACCAAAAATACCCCGCAAGGAACCGTACCCAGATTTGGGATCCTGATCTGTTTGTACGAAGAAACAAGTTCAATCATTAACAACGTGGGCTTGAGTCGGATGAAACATTCTAAAATTTGAACTGAGAATTGGGTAGGGGCCGCGCGAACGCAGGCCACCTCTGCCACAAATTATGACGTAGACTCTCCCTCATTGGGGAGACCTTAAGCCCGCACCCCTCCTAAGTGCAATGGAGGTCACGGGCCTAGGCCATGGGCCTTATTGATCGCCCATTGACCCCATTCAGGTAAGTATGTTTCAACATGGCAGGATATCATGTTTTATAGCCACTTCTCCTTGTGCCTACTATTGCTGTTTCCGATGTGGTACAATACAATGAATAATAAATCCACATTAAGACTTCCTTCCCTCTACAGACACCGGCAGCGAAGGCGGTAGTTACAGCTCGCCTGTCGTCGCCAGGGATTGGATCCACGGCAATATCGATGTCTATATCCCTGGGATTGAACATGTCAAGCATGAGATATGGGTCCTGGGAGGTGTACAAGAGGCCCTCGTAGTCGTAGTGGCCGCTTCGGGTCCGGACCATGGAAATAAGTGATCAAAGCTTGGGAATCCCCCTTGTTGATCATCAGCACGAAGCCAAACCTCAAGCCTCGTTTTGATAATTTGGTTGTTATATAAGAATTTGCCAATTTTGCATTGGTTTGGTAGAAGGTTTTAAGTGAATCTTCATTCCACTCTCTCGTTCTTCCCTCCGGCTGTGTTTGAGGGTTGGTTCTTGGTGTTTCTGTGTTCTGGGATGTATTTTGATGTGGGTTTTGCTTGGGAGAAAAATTATAGAGAGGGTGTGATACTTTTCGAAAGGGTAGAGTTTACCCACGGGATTTCAATATACGTTAGGGTAGAGAGGGTGTGGCACTTTTGGAAAGTTATAGAGAGGGTTAGTTCTTCGCTGCTTGTTTTTAGATATATCAATTGGTGCTCAGGAACGACAGTAGAGACTATAGAGCGAAGCATGCGGTTACTAATATAAGTTTTCAATAAAGAATGCTTGTTTAAGACTCATTTATTTATTTGTTTACCTCGTATTGGTTCACACGTCTGATTTCTTGGGCGTGACTTAAGCATAATTACTTCCAACCGATTGAAAAAAAAAAAGAAATACAAAAACATCTTGGTGACAATCATTTCGACATAATCCAGACCAAAAAGACCACTCGGATGTAACTTGAACTTGATCAAGGCATTACACTCGGGTTCGGGGAGGCGAATTCAAGAAACTCTTTATCCTGCTCAACCATATCCATCACCTCTTCCTCCAATTCCACCCACGCCTCCACTGCTCTATTGTTCTGGTCTGGCTTATAATCCTTCAAAACTGTGATGGACACGGACCCATTATAAGGATTGTCTCCACTAGCTTCTCCATGTAAAGCAGACCAAACTGGCGTTCCCCATCCATAATCATGAGCATCAAGTCCGAGTTTAAGCCAGCTCGTGAACCTATACACGTCGGGCTTCTTCGCCTCGAGAAGATCTGCAACCAGGCTTAGATTTTCCATGGTTTTCGTTAGGCCCTTGCCGCCCATTGTACTCTTGACGCTCTTTTCATTGATTTTCGCCACTCCGTCTCTCTCAAGGGCCACCAACCAGTCCAATCCTATGTTCTCTTCGATGTCATTAGGGTTTCCGTAGTAGCCGATTAAGGACTTCATGGCATGGTTGATCTCTTCAGACCCTTTCGTCGGGCTATAGTAAGACATCGCGGAGTCGAAAAGGTTGCCAATGGAGTTCATGTGCAGCCTTGGCCTAGTCATTGGTCTGATGTTCACTCTCTGAACGATAGCTGTTGGTTTCGGATGATTTGTTGATATTGACCTTGAAGCCTCCATAGCCGATTTCAAAAGAAAAGCTTGCACCGCCTCTGTTCGAGTTGGGTATTCCACTTGCTTGCTTCTTGCTTTGGCTCTCAGCGCCTCGACTGCACTTCTACTAAACGCAAATCTTCTCCGGCTGTACCGCTGACCCGACGAGCCGAACCACAGTCTGTTGACCAGTTGTTAGGAATTCAGCAACTAGAGAACAAGATCGCACAAAGAACACGGAACAAGAGAATTACGTGGTTCGGCCTAATGCCTACATCCACGGGGAGAAAGAAGAACTTTTATTGATGAGTTTCCGAGCCACAAAGCCATACAAAACCTTAGGGTAACATGCCTTTATATAGAGGCAAACCCTTGTTGTACAAGTAACATATCTAGATCTAATTAGGAGTCCAGAATCTAGTCAGAATAGGAATAGGAATAGGAAATAAGTCTTTCCTATTTCTCGCCATCCCAACAATCTCCACCTTGGCGAGAAATCATCTCGTGGAAGAACCATGAAGCTCCACCCAAACTTCAACAAACTCCACCTTGACAAAACACCGCCCCATGAAGAACCATGAGATCTTGCAAAACCAATCCAACTCCACCGACTCCATCTCGGACCATAGATAACTGCATCAATAAGACCATCTCAACTTTCTCTTCACCATTTGTTCAATCACTTGGAGCCAGCCCCTAAGCTCGAGCTTCTGAGCTTGCTTGGCCTATTCTCTCCAACCTCCATCGAACTCCAACTAGCAAGTCCACCTGCTGAAGCAAACTTGTGACCAATAGATGCGCTCTCTATTTTTCGGTCAACCCCATGCTCCGCAACCTCGAACTGCTTCTCCGCTGGACCTTCTTGCCTCATACCAATGCTACATGCCATAGCATACAAAGGGCAACCTTTTATTCTACTAAGTAGAACCCTCGACATGCCTCGAACTCTACTGTTCGGCCTTGAGTGAGATACCCGATTCGTCCGTGGTATCACTAATGGCTTCGCATGCCCAATGCAAAACCTATCCAACACCTTTGACGTGCACGTCCCTTTAGACAACCATAGCAGGACACAGCTAACAATGCTTCTCCGAGACAACCATGGCTCTTTGCCAACCATGCCTCCACGAAATAACCATAGGCCGAACCACGTAATTCTCTTGTTCCGTGTTCTTTGTGCGATCTTGTTCTCTAGTTGCTGAATTCCTAACAAGTGGTATCAGAGCTAAGGTTGGAGGATGTCGGATCACGGCGCGAAGTTTGCTCTTGTGAAGTTCGATGGTTCGTTGAATTTCAGGATATGGCAAAGGCGTGTCAACGATCTCCTCGTGCAGCAAGGGATGGTCATCGCGCTCTCGGAGAAGAAGTCCGAGAAGATGGAGGAGCAAGAGTGGGAAGAGTTGGAGGCCAAGGCGGTAGCGAAGATTCGCTTGTGCTTGGCGGATGATGAGGAGCCACCAGCTGGGTTGTGGAAGAGGATCCATGTCTCCGCGAATCCCAACTACACTCAAACCATCCATGTCAAGCCTTTGCTCCCTCATACGAACCAACCTCATATGACCTGAGCTTTTGCCAACTCCTTCAGACCCATTGATGTGACTCCACCTACAATAATATTCCCCACTAACCTGTAGGTATTTCCTTTCACCCTTCATCCCTACCATCGCATCCTTCTCCACCTTCATTAGCATACCTTTATAACTATCATTGTTATAATTCAAGGTCCCTAACAAAAAGAGATTACCAGGATGCATTGGACTTGACGAGACAGAAAACCAGTCACCATCCGACCCGTCTGAACATGTGGCCATGGCTGTGGATGCCGATCCCTCCTCGTTGTCTTGATTCCCAGTTCGTCCTGGATAGTCCCCTTCATGTGCCCTTCTCCGCACTTGAAGCCACTTCCATTGAACTTCTTTGACTCCGACCTGGATCCTCTTCCACAACCCAGCTGGTGGCTCCTCATCATCCGCCAAGCACAAGCGAATCTTCGCTACCGCATTGGCCTCCAACTCTTCCCACTCTTGCTCCTCCATCTTCTCGGACTTCTTCTCCGAGAGCTCGATGACCATCCCTTGCTGCACGAGGAGATCGTTGACACGCCTTTGCCATAACCTGAAATTCAACAAACCATCGAACTTCACAAGAGCAAACTTCGCGCCGTGATCCGACATCCTCCAACCTTAGCTCTTGATACCACTTGTTAGTCATTCAGCAACTAGAGAACAAGATCGCACAAAGAACACGGAACAAGAGAATTACGTGGTTCGGCCTAATGCCTACATCCACGGGGAGAAAGAAGAACTTTTATTGATGAGTTTCCGAGCCATAAAGCCATACAAAACCTTAGGGTAACATGCCTTTATATAGAGGCAAACCCTTGTTGTACAAGTAACATATCTAGGTCTAATTAGGAGTCCAGAATCTAGTCAGAATAGGAATAGGAATAGGAAATAAGTCTTTCCTATTTCTCGCCATCCCAACACCAGTTGTGTGCCGAGTTCGGGGAAGGGATGTTGCGGAGGGAATAAAGAGGAAGCTTCGTGCTAGAGCCTTTCGAAATGGCGGCCCAAGTGCTCGCGAAACATCTCGCACCTCCACCATCGATGAGCTTGTGGAGCAAGCAAGTCCCAAGAGCCAATCCACCACAATCAAATACGTTCAGCTGGACCGCGACCTGTGGCACATTCGGGTCCTCTTGTAAGCAAAAGCTCTGGCATGGCAGCAACTGGTTGAGCCCCTGAAGCCGCGGATTCGCGAGGAAGTCGGACATTCGGCCTTCGACCCAAGCTTCTGTGTATGGAGCTCCCTCTAGGTAATCATGGACGGCATATGGTTATCCACTATCCTCCCTGAGAAAGGGTAGAACTCTTCTAGGGTTTTTGAGAGTGACCACTTTAGCTGATTTGAAATTGAAGTTGTTCTTCTCAAGGTGGGATCATTCATGGGATAGAAGAGAATCAGCGGTGAATAGAATGGAGGAGATAGCTGGTCCTTGAAAGAGAGCTTCAAGGGCTTCGGACGATGAGTGAGTGAAGATGGTCGGACATGGCTCACTGTACATATTGAGACGTCCATTTTTTACTGATCATTGCACACACGAGGAAGAAAATCAATCCAAGGTTAGCTTTTATAGTCTATACCGGATAATGTATATTTTATTACTTGCGGTTTCATACTTTGACAAATTACCAATTCTATTTTTTTTTTCTAAGCGATGGAGATTTTACCAAACTCACAATCAAACTAAATCCAAGTTATTTGAGCTATCATGTGTGTCATATTATATCATTAATTTTATTTGTGTGTCATACTCATTGGCCTCCTATCTGGATATTATCGATCTCCTCATGATCGAGATTTGAATTTGAATAATACTGAGTTTGTTCCATTTTTTATCATTAATGAAAATGATATGCCACACAGATAAATTTAGTTATATAACATGACACGCGAATAAAATTAATGACATTTTTTATAAACAGAATATCTCAAGTAACTTAAGTTAGTTTATGTCATTTGTGTCACAGCACGGAATTATAATTAACTATTCTAAAAAAAATTACAATTAACTTTTTGTAAAACCACGCGTTAAGATAAGGCACTAGTCATATACAATAACCAAAAGATCTTGATCCAAGCTGCAAACTGCAAGAAAATAATAAAGTACGAGAAGCAAGCTACATAAAGGTAACCTTCCTGACCCAAAAAAAAAAGGTAACCTTGGCTTAATCAATGATTGGAAGCCGTGTATTAGCATCGAATATCCAAAGTGTGGTTCTTGTTTTAATTGCTGGAAATTAATATTTCAAAGGTTTATTTTGTCTTTTTATATAGAGAATTAAACTTCGGTGGTGCTCCATTAATGATCTTTAATATTTTCAAGATTTTTAAAAATATTTCAGATGACATGCCTTTTTGACCTGTAGAATTTAAAAGTTTCCCAATAAAATTATTTTCCAATATTTTTTCATAGTAGACAAGTAAAATTTAAAAAAAACGGACTTATATTTTCATTATATTTCAGAACATTTATGAATTTACCAATGCACACTCATTTAAATATTTTTTAGGGGTAAACATGCCATCACATTTCATTAATCACATGAAAGTATTATTACAATCGAAGAAGCACCATAAAACTACTGATAAAGAAACCTAAAATACTCAAGTCGCACACCAACACAACAGGAGCACTACCCACCTAGTTCCGCCACCCTCCACCTGGCCCTACAAAAACTTATTCTACCTACCCGTCCTGGGGTCCAAAAATGCACAACAGCATGCGGACACTACCCATCTATGAAAATCTACCCTCACAACACATAGATTTCCCCTCTTGAAATGCGGTTGCAGCCGCTGACCTCGTTAAAAACCTGTTCTAGAAAACTCGCCCCAATCCGGAAAAAACTGGAATCAGGAAAAGAGCATCGTGGTAAAGACCCACTCTAGCGAATACACTGCATTAGGTGAGAAATCTACGTGTTGCCCCTGTTACATCCATCACCCAGAACAAAACTATAAATCCCAATTGCCCACCCCAGATAGAATCCTACCCGTCCCTCAAAATGCCATTAGCCTCTCCAACAATATCACGTAGATCTTCCACCAACAGTTCACATATTATCCTTTGAGGTGTCGAAAAGAACTGGAATTGAAGGTCACCTTGCAGCTGGATTTTTGTAAGTGCATGGGCCACCTTATTTCTGTCTCGCCAAACAAACATAAAGCGATGGTTTAAGAACTCCCGACAAGTTTCTTTGCAGTCCGCAACCAACAAGGCCAAATCACTTCTATCCGACTCCTGCTTATTCAGAGGCTGCACAAGAGGTAAGCAATCAGACTCTAAATAAACATACCTGAGGCCAAGAGTGAGTGCGAGCTCCACGCCTATTAGCATTCCTCGAGCTTCTAGTACAGTTGGGTGGACAGGGCCTCCATATCTACGCACAAATCCTGCAACAAAATGTCCAAACTCATCACGAACAAGGGCGCCCACTTGAGCAACCCCGTTAGTATTAATCCCTGCATCCGTGTTAACTTTGAACTATCCTATCTCTGGAAGGCGCCACAACTCAGCCAACCTAACACTTGAGGTAGGACTCAGACTTTGTACAGTTATGAAGTTGGTCCAAAGTCGGTTGACCGATTGAAGTACCCCTTGTGCTGCTTCGAATGATGCTACTCCAAAAACTACCCCATTCCTCACTTTTCAAATGCCCCACAGCCAGGCCGCTCTCCATCCTCGTTCCTCCTCCTGCCGTATCGAAAATAGGGCCGAACATGTCTGGACCAGCGTCATACCTTGGAACTCCCGAGTATCGATCCCAATTTTCCTCCACAAAGTACCTGCAAAAGAACACTC
Source organism: Hypericum androsaemum (assembly GCA_963995505.1). NCBI lineage: Eukaryota > Viridiplantae > Streptophyta > Magnoliopsida > Malpighiales > Hypericaceae > Hypericum > Hypericum androsaemum. Next base: position 824,926 of record OZ023199.1, read on the forward strand.
AAAGAATAGGTGATGACCTGATTCTGCACAACTCGCACAAAAGGGGCAACGAACATCCACATCCAATCCCCTCCTTAAAATGTTGGTTCCAAGTGGAAGATTATTGTCGAGCAGGCGCCATATGAAGATGCGAATCCTATGAGGGCATTTCAGCCTCCAAACACAGTTCCAAACTTCCCTCGCATGAGTTGGAATCGAAGCCAGCTCAAAATGCTCCCACCAATGTTGAAGATCAATATAGTAACCCGACTTTACCGTATAAATGCCATCCTTGTTATGTCGCCAGCGAACTATGTCTTCCGGAAGTCCAGCACTTACCTGAATTACTTTTATCTGTTATATATCCTCTTCCATAAACAAATGTTGCAACAGATCGCTATCCCACTCATTTTTCCCTTCCACCAATAAATCAGAGACCCACCGATTCGAGTCTGCCCCCAGGTAGATGTAATGCGGATGCCCAAGCTCCGTCCCTGGAAGACACCTATCCTCCCAAATTCTCACTTTAGTTCCGTTACCCACCCTCCATTCAAGATTGGGTGCAAGTAAATCCATTCCCTCTCGTATACTCCTCCATGTGAAACTCGGTATATACCCAATATCTGCCGTAATTATATCTCCCCGTGGAAAATACCTTGCTTTCAGAACTTTTGCCGGTAAAGACTCTGGGTTACAAAGTAGCCTCCAAGCCTGTTTTGCAAGCATTGCCCTGTTTGAACTAAGTAGCCTCCTGAAGCCCAAACCCCTTCCACTTTTGACCTGCACATCCGAATCCAACTGCGCCAATGCATTTTACGTTCCCCCTCCTTGCTACCCCAATAGAAAGCACACAATTTCTTCTCAATCATTTCACAGGTATCCACTGGTAAGCTGAAACAATTCATAATATATGTAGGGATAGACAATAACACTGACTTGATCAGAGTTTCCCTCCCATCTCTTGAAAGAAACCGTTCCTTCTAGCTCCCTATCTTTGAATTGATTCGGTCCTCAATATAAGAGAAAATCAACCTCTTAGACCAACCAATCAGAGTCGGCAAACCCAGATATGTATCCCCTTCCTCTCCCCTTCGCATCCCCATAAAAGCACACAATCTCTCCTTCTGCACCTCAGACATATTGCGACTAAACAAAATTGAGCTCTTCTACAAGTTCACCCGCTGTCCCGATGCCTGAGAATATTTATCCAGCAGGTCAAGAATATTTTGTAGCTCTGCCTCTGTTGCCTTTAGAAACAAAAGAGAGTCATCTGCAAAAAAGAGGTGAGTAACTGCTGGAGCTCCCTTAGCCACCTTCAAACCATGCAAGCATCGCGTTCTTTCTGCTCTCGAATAAGAGCTGCAAGACCTTCTGCACATATCAGGAAAAGATAAGGGGAGAGCGGATCACCTTGGCGCAGTCCCCTCTCCGGAAAGAAGGACTCCCCTACCTGTCCATTCACCTGCACTGCATATCTAACAGTACTAACACACTTCATAACAAGGGTAGTAAAGGACTCCTGAAAACCCATGGCTAACAACATTTTTTCCAGAAAATTCCACTATATCCTATCATAAGCTTTCATCATGTCTAACTTAAGAGCACACCACCCTCTCCCCTCCTTTCTCTTCTTTTTCAGATAGTGATAAGACTCAAAAGTAACTAAGGCATTATCAGTAATCAACCGATCTGGTACAAAAGCTCCTTGGTTCTCATGGATGATATCATGCAAAAAGACCTTTAACCTCTTTGTGATTGCCTTAGTAATAATTTTCATGACTACATTGCACAAACTTATAGGTCGATATTCAGATCAAGTTGTAGGTCTTTTAACTTTTGGAATTAAAGCAATTATAGTGGCGTTCATATTAGTGGGGCCGGCCCCATCATTAAGCACAGCCAGAGTGGAATGACTTACCGACGGTCCAACAGTCTTCCAATGCTTCTGAAAGAAGAGTGGGGGCATGCCATCAGGCCCCGGTGCTTTTGTGGGGCCCATCTCACAGAGGGCTTTGTACACCTCCTCCCTCGTGTAGGGTGCTCCCAACTGTCTACTCATATCCTCAGTCACTCTCACCTCCACCAAATTTGTCACTTCTGTTACCTGCATATTAGCTTCAGAAGCAAACAAGTTAGTATAAAAAGTTCTAAATTCCCGCTCCAACTCAGTCCACCCTCTAAATTTTTGGCCGTTCGCGCCATCCAACTCTAGGATCCAATTTCGAACTCCTCTGTGCTTTGCCTTTTGATGGAAGAATTTGGTATTACGATCTCCCTCACGTATCCAATCTACTCTCGACCTCTGAGCCCACATTGCCTCCTCTCTTGATAGTATTTCCTCTCATTGCCTGAGTAAGGCATCCAAGTTCCTCTTTCTGTCCGCGGTCAGAGGTAGATCCTGCAAGGTACCAATTTTCTTTTCCAATTCATACTTCTGCTTCCTCACGTTCCCAAAAACATTCTTGTCCCATGTCTTCAAGTGTTGAGCACAGGCAGCTAGCTTCGCTTCCAGTTCAGTCTCAGACGTGCAATCCCACCCAAGTTGAACTTTCTTCCATATATCCTCATGTCTTTCTCACATCTGCTCAAACTGAAATCGCCTCGGCGGAGGCCTACCCTATTCAGAACTCAACTGTCCAATTAGGGGAGAATGGTCCGAACCAAGCCGAGGGCGAGCCTCCATCCAAGTGTGCGGGAAAAGGTCAAGCCAATCAGCTAAAGCCAAGACCCTGTCTAATTTGCACTCGATGTGTCCCCCATCTTCCTGTCCATTCGTCCAAGTAAACCACAACCCTGTCTGCTTAACTTTAGATAATCCACGGTGCTGAATCACCTCCTGAAAAGCGTCCATTCTCCTTTGAGGGATAAGGTTACCCCCTCTCTTTTCTGCTAGAGACCCAATTTCATTAAAGTCACCTCCACAAAGCCATGGTAGTGTAGAAGATCCCACGACTGGTACCTGTCTGCCGTGTTTGGCCATCCGTAGAAACCTGTAAACCTCCACAAGCAAAAATCCACAACTTCCACATCTATATGGTGGAGTGAGAACGATAATAAAGTAATGTCAATATCTCGGCGCCATAAGAGAACGAGCCCGCCACTACGCGCTCTGCCCGTTCCCTGGCAAGAAACATACACACCACACTCGAAACCTAACCTCCATTTCATGTTTTCTGCTTCCACATCTTTGAGCCTTCTTTCAGAAAGGAAAATAATGTGGGGATTGCAGGACCTTACCAACCTGCTCAACTGAAGAACTGCTTCTGGACTTCCCAATCCGCGACAGTTCCACCATATGACCTTCATTGCGCCCGGCGGGGCTACTGGCCAGCCATTACCGGTGTCCCATTATCCGTAGCCATTATATGTGTGACCAAAAGATAGTCCCTGCAAACTTGGAAGCACCAGATCAAAGCTGAAAGCAACAAGGCAATCGACGTTGGAGAAAATAACAAACAAACACGGAATAATGAATCAGCCAGCGTAAACAAAACGAACAAGCCGTAACAGGGAACCCAACAAGAAAAAACCCGACCAAGCGAACAAATAAGAACCCAAAACCAGAAACGCGATGAGAGGATGAGCGTGGCGATGGCACAGAGAAGATGGACGTGGCGATGGCGATGAGAGGGAAAGCGAGGAAGCAAAGGGAGAACAATCACTGAAATCAAGGTGGATCATCTAGAAACCCTAGAAAGGGATATGGCTCCAATAAGGAGAAAAAAAACCCTAGCAGAGGGCCCCGTTCTATTCTACTGTTTTGACTTCCGCCGAATATCAAAAATCCTAAAATCTTCCAAAACCTCCGGTAGACCCGTCCCGCCCTCCTTTCAATATTTTATTGCTAAGATCCCATTTAAATATGCATTATTGTTCTAAGTTCTAATGATAAGTATAGCTTTCTTAAATAAAAAAATATTATATAAGGAAGTCACCGTGTTCAAGGTTTGATATAAAGTTAGAAAAATATTATGGGGTTACCTTGGATTGATCAGAGATGCTTGAAGCAACTTGAAGTTAGTAGGGGTGGATTCGTCAAGCTCGGTCCTGCCAATAAATGATTAAATATTACTGTTAAACAAACTCGGAGAGATAGAATATCATAAATATCACAAAATTTTACAAGTATTTTCACCCAATAATTTCTCTCCACTTCTACTGGTGGAACTCTTCTCTTATTCTTTCTTGATCCTTTTTTGCATTATTTCCTTAGTGGGATAACTTTCTGTTCTGTGGGATCTATTGCAAGAGGTACGCTTCCTATTTTATACTATATTTTCAACTTAGGAAAATTAAAAACAATAAATGAAACATACATTTTCTTAGATGCTAGTTTACGTGTGACTCAAAACTATTCTATTGAGCCTAATGAGTTTTTGTTGGGACAACATCCACAAAGAACATAAAATTCATCACCATATTTAATACGATCATCACTATATTATATAGAATATAGTCGTTCTCCTTCAACTTAAATCTCGTACATAGCTCATTGTCATAGTCAATTAACTCTTACACATATTAGGAGACAAGTCATACTTGGGCCATGGGCGTTTGTTAGGGTCAAATATAAAGATCGGTTATAGTTGTTCTAGGTGGGCTGTTAAATAGATTTAGAACGATTGTCTTTTTCTTTATCAAGTGTTTTCCATTGAATTTTATCTTGATGAAGTTTTACTAAGACTGGCTACAATTTCGTAAGCCGAAGGATTGAACACCGAGAGGTTATAAATAGGTATATAATATTTTATGGAATAAAAATTTTACTTAACAAAAAAAGGAGACAACAAGTCATATAGACTATACAACAAGAAATAAAGTTCTAACCCAACTAAAAATAGTTTTTTTTCCAGAGGAACCCAACTAAAAATAGTTAGGCACAACACCCTGTGCGTTATATTATTGGCAAATCAAGCGTAGTCTAAACCAACATTTGCCAACTTATCATGTATATCCTCCATTAATAATTGTTAGTTCCCCTTCGGCCATGCTTCCTTTATTTCGGTGGTCCATTTTTTTTTTAACTATTCGTTGTTGGCCGCCCAATCCCCATCCTATGTTAACACATTCATAAATTCTAGGTAAAAGGAGGACGAAGAATACATGAAGATGGCGAGGAAAAATTTGTCCTCATTTTCATTAACTTTTCTCTATACAAAAGGGAAAAAAAGAAAACATAAAAATTACATTATTTTCTGGGTATATATCGACATTCTTTCAAGGTTTTTAAATACGCGGTCCGACCGGCGGTTCGACCGGTCGGACCACGATTCGGTAAGAAGGGCGTACCGGGTTTGCTCGTTGAAACGCCAACCTTACGAACCGCCCAAAATCCGGTCAGACTGGGCGGTTCGTACGGAAAATTGACCCGGAAATTTCGGGTTCGTAAGGTTTTTTGCTTAAAACTTGAAAATTAAACCAAAATTTTCCAACTTAGAACATCGAGGAAAATATGATCGAAACTCTTACCCCCAAATCGTGGAAAAAAAACCCCAAGACCCACGAAATCGTGAAGGGTGGTTTTTTACTTTTTTTAGAATTAAAATGAATGCTTGTTTAAATTGGAAGGGAAATAAGTTTATATATATTATTAATAGTGGGCCTTATTTCTCCATGTTGGGCCGGAGACTTTTAACCAAACAAGTAATGGTGGGCCTTATTAATATTGGTGGCACTTCTAAAAAATTAATATATAAGTAAAAAAATTACCATGTCCGACCGGCGGTTCAACCGGTCGGACCGTTCGACCCGGAGTTCGGCCCAAAATCCGGGTCGATCTCCGGGTCGTATTTGAAAACCTTGCATTCTTTTACAATGGGGACCACTTTTTACACGGATCCCGGGAATGATTTTCCCCCTTGCGACAAATTGATTCCTCTTCATCCAATAGGAGGCTCGCATCTTTTTTCTCTTAAGTTCTTTGGCCTCGTGTGCACGTGGCTTTCCTGCGTGAGCCAAATTTTGCATTTTTTTAAATTGGGCCTGATGGGCTCTATTTAGTGAAAACGAATTTTCTTTTTCTTCTTCTTCTTTGGACAGCTGGGAAGGAGGAATATCAATGGTGTCCAACATCCTACACCACCAAAACCCGTTATTCTGTAGTTTCTTCTTTTTGGTGGTGGTAGCCATTTTTTAGAAGGAGGAGTTAGCTGGTCCTTGAATGAAAGCTTCAAGGGCTTGGGATGATGAGTAAGTGAAGATGGTCAGACATGGTTCACTGTACATATTGCGACGTCCATTTTTTTTTCTGTTCATTTCATTTACAAGGAAGAAAATTAGTCCATTTGACCTTGACATATTACCACTATTGATTCTAAATTTTCTCATCAGGTCACAAAGTTATTACAAATTAAGTGATACTTGCTAACTCTAATTATTTGAGTTGTCCCGATTGTCATGCTACGTTATTAATTTTGTCCACGTGTCATATTACATTATCAATTTTTTTCGCGTTTCATACTGTTGGTGCCCATTCTAGACACCACTGATCACAATCATGTCCGGATTTATTTTGAGTACTACCGAATTTGTCCAACTTTTCCCAAATTATTGAACTGATATATCGCCTAGATAAATTAAGTGATGTGACATGATATAAGAATCAAATTAGCGAGGCTACATGACATCTGAGATAGCTTAACTAATTAGGGTTACAAAGTGTCACTTAGTTATTGTTAAGATAAAATATTTGTCAACTACATAATATTTAAAAACCATTGATCTGTTAAAACGCGAAAACACTTGGTAAAATATACTTGAACCTTTTATAAAACCATGCATAAAGATATGGCACTAATCGTAAACAAGCAATGCTTTTAAAACAGACCAAGAGGCGATCTTGATTTCTTATGTTTCTAGATTCAATCAGTTGAAAAATCACTCTTAATCTAATAAAATGCAAAAAAATGGCAATTTGGTTTGATTCAACCAGTCCATCCGGATAAACTAATCAGTTCGAGCAGTTGAACAAATGATCAACAATATTAACAATAAACAAACAATATTAACATCCGTTCCAACTATTTTCCATATTTTTTATAACAATGACTTAGTATTAATGTCCGATAGCGGCACAACCGATAAAACTGGTGGTCTTTTTTTTTAAGGGAGATAAAACTGGTGATCAGACCGTGGGTTTTAAAACATGGTATATAACCACCAAAAGATCTTGCTCGAAGCGGTAGGAAACAAATGATGTACCAGAACCAAGCAACACAAAGGTGACCTTAATCAATGATCGGAAGCCGTGTATTAGCAGCGAATACCCGAAGTGTGGTTCATGTTTTGGTTGCTGCAAATTAATATTTCAATACACCAAAGTGCCTATAACCCATCAGCATAAGGCATTATAAATATTTAGAAAGTCCAGGATTCAAACTGTTGTGTCATTGTGTAAAAAATTATCTTTCAAAAAATATTGGTAGTTGCATTTTTTTAACAAAGTATTGGTTAATTCTTACTAATAGAAAACGCAAAATTGGTAGAGGCCTTTCCTACAAAGGTAGATTCTGAATGACACATGTTCACTAAAAAAATAATATTGCAAAGGTTTTTAATTCACCGGATTAAACTACAATAGTTCTTACGAATAAGAGTTAGTTCAAGTGATAAGAGACTTTGATTTAGTGGTAAGCAAGATGTTATCATCTATATCAATACATCAAATTTATAAACAACTCATTGTGAGGAGAGAGAATGAATGAAAAGTTGTTATAGTCCATGCTTAATCATCGATTCAAGTCTTGATGAAAGTAAAATCTAGAATCCACGTAATCTGGTTGGTCATGATACTTAACTTTCATCCATCACTTGGAACGCATGTTACATAATTTAAAAAATATGTATATTTAGTCAGAAAATGCTCAATTTAAATTTTGAAGTACAAAATTATAAATAACTGTACCTTTCAACTAGTATGGTCTTTATTCTGGTACTTTTTTTAATCCAATTTCGTTACATAAGGAGTGGCGGCTAGAAAATAAAGAGTGAGGGCAATTTCCGCATTTAATTAATTACACAGTTTATACATTTAGATCTGGATATTTTTTACTCTTGTCTCAATTAAATTTTAAAATTTTCCCCCAACAAATTTAATTTTCAAAATTTTTTCATAATATATATATACACATTTTTTTCAGTATATTATAGAACATTAATGAATTTACCATACTCAGTCATTTTAAAATTTGCATTATTATTCTAACTTTTAATGATATGTATAATTTTTTAAATAAAATATACTTTTTAAGGAAGTCACCGTGTTTCAAGGTTTGATATCAAGTTAGAAAAATATCATGGGGTTACCTTGGACTGATCAGAGATGCTTGAAGCAACTTGAAGTTGATGGAGTTGGACTTGTCAAGCTCAGTCCTGCCAACAAATGACAAAATATTAAGGTTTAAAAAATCCGAGAAATGAACACGAACAAATATCTCACAATTTTATTAACTCTTACAAGTATTTTCACCCAATATTTTCTTATTCTTCTTCAATTTTGTTATTTGCTCATGTAATGGTCGATATGCTATGGTGGTGTTTCTTAGTACTGGATAGAGGGATAGGAGACAACATAAAGAGGATTCGGAGGATATTTTATTTAAAAAAGTTAAAATGCCAAAAAGCCCCGCAGGGAACCATACCCAGATTTGGGATCCGGGTCTGTTTGCAGCAAGCCCAATCATTAACAACGTGGGCTTGAATCGGAAGAAACGATCTGAAACTTGAACTTCCGATTGGGTAGGGGCCGCGCGAACGCAGGCCCCCTCTGCCACAAATTATGACGTAGGCTCTCCCTCATTGGGGAGACCTTAAACCCGCACCCCTCCCAAGTGCAATGGACGTCACGGGCCTAGGCCATGGGCCTTATTGATCACCCATTGACCCCGTCCAGGTAAGTATGTTGCATTGTGGCAGGATATCTTATTTTATAGCCACTTCCCCCTGTGTCTACTACTGCTATTTCCGATGTGGTACAATACAATGAAGAATAATAAATAAATCCACATTAATACTTCCTCCCCTCTACCGACAGGGAAGGCATGGAAAAATCATTTCTGAAGAGCTTACAAGCCTAGTAGGAGCTGGTATTTGTGAGTTGCTACTGCACTGTCTTACAATTTTTTGATTCCACGAAAAGTTAATTGCTCTTCGAGATACCATACTTAGGGGTGAGCCAAAAACTCGCAAAACCGCCAAACCGACCGACCGCCCGCCAAACCGACCGACCGATAAAATTGAAACCGCAGCTCCAATCGGTTTGATGGTGCGGTTTCAAACCGACACCGAATTGGTGCGATTTGGTTTCGGTGTTGGTTTAAAACCACACTGCAAAACCGCACTTAAAACTAATAAGAGTTTAATTATATATGCTCTCCTGCAAGCTTTTCATCCAATAACATTATTGTGCTCATTTAATTTGTGGGAATTTTTTTTAATGTGTTAATTGTTATTAGTAGACAGTGACTTCGGGGAAAAAAAATATAATTCTGTATGATTTTGGAGTAGTGGCTTAGGAGTGAGCTTGCTGTGTGTTGGTCTCAAACCACACCGAGCGACCGCGAATCGATAAATTGAAATGATGTCGTTTTAGTATGTGTATTATGTGAAAAAATGACGTCGTTTTGTTTTAGTATATAAACTTTTTTTTGTCCCATAAATGTCGTGTGTGAAAAATGAGGCTTCTTTCCAAATTTGGGCCCACTAAATGGGCTTAACGAAATGGGGCAAATTTTTCGGTGCAAACCGCAAACCGCACCATGAAACCGCAAAACTATCAAACCGCACCACCGCGGTTTTCTTCGAAACCGCCACACCGACGGTGCGAATTTTCGCAAAACCAAAAGTGCGGTTCGGTGTGAATTTTCATACCGACACCGCAAAACCGCACCGAACTCACCCCTAACCATACTGAGTAGATCCGAACGCAGAGAATATATCCGAGTTGAAGTTTTTGGTATAACTCAGAGCTCTCTGCAGCCAGTATCTGCAAAGTGATTGCCTAATGTGCTTCTCATTGAATGAAAAAAATTCTTCAAAGTAGTACATACTTGGGAGCAAGTGGTAAGAGCAAAGCAACAATATAGTAATGACTAACTAATGAATAGGAGAACGTGTTAACTCGAGCTCCGAGTCATCCAAGAGTAGATGATACCAACTGAACATGGTGCTGCATTGTCGTTGTTGGATCAAATAAATTGCTTCAGAAACTCTGTAGCAACTAGCCTCCCTCGCGTATTGACAGACATCTTTAATTCGCTGATCTCCTTGTCAATATCCTAAAGTCCAAGTGAGAGAATAAGTTCAGGATAGCCCTTTATCTGGCATGCAGAACTATCCAGATTACGGAAAATACAAGGATTTACAGTCAAGAATTATGGTTTCATTTCAAATGATCCATTGCTACAAGCATTCAAACCGAAGTTTTGGGGATAAACAACCAGGGCTTAGAAAATGTTAAAAGGTCATGGTCAACAATTCTTACCTCCATGAATTGCACGATAAAATCAATGAGTTTTTGCTTTTGCATCTCTTCGCAATGGTAGTTCGTTATCAGGAAGCTAATGTCATAGCCCTACACGTCGCAAAGAAACTGTAAAAATGCAATCTGCATATTGCATGACTCTCTAAAGGGGCTTAGTCAACCTGTAATCAGAATCAGATTACTATCCCATGTAAAACACCACAAGTGTCAACTAAAATTGTTCATAAACCAAAGGCCAGCAGGTGTCTTGGTGGTTATCCAGCCAGAAAAACGAGAAGATGACTATATTATTCCAGTAGATATCACCATTCAAAACCTTCCCCGATGTCTTTTTCAGACTACTAGCAGAGCAAGGGTGAAAAATATCCTTGGACTTATTAATAAAGTGATACTGCTAAGTCAATGGTAGCAGGAAGTACCTGCACTGGCTTCCGTCGTAATACTTGAAAAGCTTCTGCTCTCATGGACAAGAATCTTAGGAACTTCTTAGCCAGTATATTTTCAAGTTCATCCGCCTGTTTTACCTGTGCAACATAAAATGGAAATAGGGTAATGAATGGAAATAAAAATAATAAGTTCAATTGTAAATATAGGTGGAGATGGATTATTGTTTATATCATTTATCATATTGACACATCATCCTTAAACGGGATTTGCCACCCCAAGTTAATACATATCTGGGGCAATAAGTGGGTGCAGACATAAATTGGAATGATTTATCATAACTCGGTCACTATTATGATGTGTGATACCAACAAATATGACTGCTTTAGTTAGGAAATAAATAGATCCAGCTTGAATTTCGGCATGATTAAGATTAGGAAAATGGGATAATGAGGAAGATTTTGTGATGCATTAACTTATATAAACAGGAAATGATCAACAGCCAAGACTGGATTATGCAAACCATTCAATCGTAAAGGTTCAAAGTTTACCTTGAGGCTTATACGCAATGAATTGATAGATGTCTCTATCAAACATTTTTCAGCCTCATTTCGACAAATCAGAACCTGCAGGGAAACATCGAGAACGTGAGGAACCTCGTTTAACAAAAGATAGCAAGTAAAGATCCCCTGCAGGCACAAGGGAAAGATGAATAATAAATCACTTAAAAAAGGTAGCTAATTCTGCAATGACATCAAAAGTACTCCTTACGGGATTTAGCAGAAGTTCTGGGCTGGTCCTGCAATAACAAGGAGGCAGAAAATAACTTACTCAGCCGACAAATCACAAATATGGAAACACATTTGAGGTGAAAACTGCTGAAACTTCCTCTGCCCCAGTTCCGGGGAGAGTAGACACGCAATGCCACATCAAGACCCCAACTTTACCCCATCAACACCGAGGATATGATGACAACAACGATGGTGACGACGGATTTGACCACTTACTGCAACTAAAAAGCAACCAACCATACCAACTCCAACAACAGGAATGAAGATGGAAGCCAACGTAATTGCAGACTCTGTAGCAGCAGCTAATACACGATACTGTTAGAATCTCCATATCCAACTCAAAACCTTAAGGCAACGGGAAGTTCACCGCACTTGCAAACATAAGCAATATGAGATTCTCGACAGATACACGCCAACACCAGCCCGTGAGATGAACCCTCGAAAATCCAATGAATTCAAGCCGGTTAACGAGGGAACAAAAACAAATCTGAAACCAAGTAAGGGAAGAGGGAAAGGATCATGCATACTTGAGCTCGACCTCAGGTTTGTTATGCCTCTCGACTTCTTGGCAAGGGAAATTCTGCAGAAACAACACCCACCCATTACTAAACAAGGATCAACCAACTAAATTAAATTAAATTAAATTAAATGGAAGAGAGAGAGATTGATTTTAGTACCTGGAGACACAAGGAGGCCTCCAGAGTGTTCCTTATACATGTCAGGTACAACCGCATCGAGGAGCTCGACGCCTAACACACACACACACATATTATTATTAGCCCTTAAAAAGAAGAGTAAATGTGGAGTGTCGTCACTTGGAGAGATGCATACCATTAAAACTCTGGAGAATTTCTGGATCGGTGTTTGTTTGGAGGTTAGGTTAGGTGTCGGGAAGAGTTTTTCCGCCTGTCAGCTGAAGACGACAGCTTTTCCCTTTTTCTTCTTTTGCCCCCGCCTTTAGGTCCTCCACCGCTAAGGTGGGTTTTTTCTTGAGGAAAAAAATAATAAAGTTAAAATTTAGTTATGCAGTGGCATTTTCTTCTTTTAAAAGTAAACATTTACCCCTAATTACGTCTTCTTACGACTTAAATCATCAACCTCAAATAAATTATATCACGCCTGGATCATTTAGCATTTAATGTACACAATGTTGCGTCTAGTTTAGTGATACCATTTAGTATTTTATTGTACCATTTAGCTTTTAGCTGTACTGTATTTTTTGTTTGGATAGTGACATCAACTCTATTAGAGTCAATTCTCAATCCATCCTCCATAAAACCACGTACTAACAATGATGAATTAGAAAGATATTTGTTTTTAATCATGAAATCTTGAGTTCAAATTTTTAATAATACTTAAATATTTGTTAAAATAGTTATACCACTATTTAAACGTAACACCTAGTTTGAGGTAGTTCCAAACAAAATCTTTCGTCATTTCTGGAAAAACAAATTTCATTTTCCTGACATATACCGAACATCGGGAAGTGCATATATTAATTATGGCGGCAGCATCGTGAAGTTTATTTCTTTCAAACAATTTATCAATTCCCAAAATATTATCCCTTCAATTTTCGACCAAATGGACATCTCCGTATAAATTTATTTTATACTGCCTCATATCCAAATATAATATTTGAAATATTCACTAACTCAACTAATTAAAATTTGAACTGAATAAATTTTTTGAATAGTATAAAACTCTTGAGAATTATTTAACTAATAATAATTTCACTAATTTGAACTCCACGCATGGTCGTTGGTAGTCCACCGATAAGTAATCCCAACAGCTTTTCTCGAAGACCAAAAGTAAAAAAAAATTGAATAATACAATAAAAGATGCCGATCGTTACAATTAAAAAGCAAGCATGATCTGCCATTTATTGCCAAATGAAGCCTGATCTTGTAAAGGCTGAAAAGCCTCGCGACATTATTTCCTCGCACTCTGCAAGAACAGAGGAACCCAAGGAAAACCTCCATGTATCTGCAAAAAAACTGGAGTCTCCTTCTTAGTATGTAAACAAAAACCGCGAAGTGCGGGGAGTTTCCTTGCGAGCTGCCCCGTTGGAATGGCTACACCCTGAAACACAGACGAGGGGATGACGACGTTAGACCGACTCGGAGGTCGTTCATGGAGTTTAGGAGTGGTTGGAGGGGCTTACGGATTGTGCTTCCCGTCGTGAAACTGAGCATTTTTAGAGGACTTGAATGTTTTCAAGAACTGCTTGGCCATTTCCGTCTCCTCCTTCTGCCTTGACTTATCCCACTTATGCTCTGCAGCCAAAATCTCGATGACCCGTGGCAAGGCCCGCCCTGCAGCATCAGTATCCAAGAAGGCAAGCCTGGATCTCCTAGCTATGAAATCCACGGCAGATTCACAATACTCGTGTCTGGCACAGTAGGCTACCTCAGCCTCTAGGTAAGGGTAACCATGGGCGAGCCGCTTCCCCAGACTTTCATTCTGTGAGCATGGCAGAAACGAATATTCAGAGATTCACTCAGAATTTTCATATACAAAAAGGTTTCAAAGAGACGTATCATGTAAAGTATCTAAAGGGATAAGCTGGTCAGAGCTCTGACTTTTGATACAAAAAGGTTTAATACGGTATAACGTATTTTCCTAACAAGTACTCTTTCTGCGTGTAAAGAAAGTCGCGAACCACCACAACGAAGAAGAATGAAGGAATTTGATCATAACGTATCATCAGGAGCAAACTACAGGTGAAAGGGTTTTTCATGGTTCAACCCATTACACTTTTCCGTTTCAGCATTGCAACTTCAATCCCAACTACCACATTCTATCTTCAGGGCTAGGCCATTGTGAACAAGAAATATCACTGTTTAAGATGTCCACAGATATCAGACATCATCAAAGTAATGTGAAAACGATCAAATATTATCTACAAAAGTTAAAAGCAGCGATAGGAAAGTGCTTCCAAAAGGTGAACCTCACTGCCCATTTTCACAGTACAAGTGGTAAACCTCCAAATCGTACAATACGAATACTAAATGTTCAGGAATTTGTTGTCTCGTTCATGTAAATCTTAGAAAGTCCACTTATGAATCTGTGTCAATTCCAATTTTCACAAAATGGTCTTATTAACAGATACTAGCATACTGGCTTTAAACTGCAGATTCTATATGATAGCCGTCAGTCATTGTATTACGCATGGGACAAACAGAGAGCCAAGGGAAACACCTGAAATGTTGTAAGCTGTTTCAAGAAACTAAACTAACCTGCGCTATGGTAGCCACGCGCTCTGCCTTAGTACCATAAGCATGAGACAAATGCTTTGCAGCAGCAGTATCCATTACACCAGGAACAACTTTTCCACCATACGACTTCTTCATGCGTGTGAACTGCTGTGCAAGAACTGTAAACGATGAAGGCTCCCACCCATCTCCACCAACCAGTCTCAGGTTATGAGTCAAGCATCCAGTTGCGGGACTCAACTTCCCTGATTTTATAGCTGCATTAACAGCATCTTCTGCCATGCTGAAATGGCACTAGTCAGTTAAATTCCCAGTGCTTAAGAAAAACTGAAAGAAGAAGCTAAGGGGAACAATAAATGGTAAGAGGCATATAAGGGCAGAGATATTCCAAAATTTATCAATTATGTGATGCATTAACCACTAGGACTTCCTAGCTTACAACAGCAACCCAATAATAAGGATTGGAAGTCCTGGTGCCTACGGCTTCCCAGCTTAGGCCATCGAAATCAGGTTATTGCTGCTTAACCAAAATTGAACTACCTTCGGTAAGTGGTCCATTTTCCTCCAGTTATTGTGACTAAACCAGGATAGTCTTCACATACAACATGATCTCTGGAAATGCTCTCTGTGTTCTTTGCTGATGGATCAGTAGCCAGTGGACGAATGCCACTCCAAGCAGAAAGAACATCAGTTCGGCGTACCTTCAATCATCAAATGTTCCGTCATTCAAGCAGACACCAGCGGTCCAAATCAGAAATTGGAAAGCATGGAAGAATTTTGCACCTTGACGTTGAGATAATCAGAGATAGCGTCAAGTATAAACTCAATTTCATCCTCGTGAGGTTCTGGTAGAAGCGTTATCTCAGTATTCGAATCTGTGGTGCCAGCAACTGTTCTCCCCAGCCATGGCAACATGAAAACGACACGGCCATCCTTTGTTTTGGGAACAATCAAGCCCATCCCTTCTGGAGAATAATAATCTGGAAGGACAACATGCACACCACTGCTAGGACAGATCATAAGTGGTGCTTCTTTGTCTGCCAATCGCCGTACAGAATCACAAAATGGCCCAGCCGCATTTACCACAACCTTTGCATAAGTATCGAACTCTTTGCCTGTTAAGGACAAATATGGTAGAAATTGTAATGTTTGGTCAGGGAAATTGCATGCTACCAGTAATCAGAAAAGGTGAATTAGCTTAATTTGGAACAGGTAAGATATGAAGATTGTTAGGTGGGAAGAGTTCAACCAAGGCTAGGAAACCAAATCAAAGAAAAGATTAGGAGGAGCAATGATCAAGATTGTTAGATGGCCGGATAACAACCTCTGATGTAAGTTATTCTTTTAACTGTATCTCCTGAACAATGATCAAGAGCAGGAAGTGCAGCTGATCAAACGTTCCATACATACTGCATTTCCCAATGGAAGTACAATCTGTTGTCTGATGGAAAGGGAGGTAAGCAAGAGCTAATTTCTTTCTATCCCAGCATCCACTAGCATTGTCTGTGCCATCTCACTAGTCGAACAGCTGTTAGTTGGCTCAGGACCATAACTCTTTGAATATTTTCTTCTAGTTTGGAGGATTTATACCACTATATGACTATGCAACTACTACCATCATCTGAACTACGGCCACTATTATAGGGAAAAATCAATAACTGAACCCATGCAGTGGAACTCCTAGAATTCTTTGCAAGCAAACAACTCAATTTTCATTATGCGACATGAAATTATATAGTATATATGCAAAGATAAATCACCATGAGACAATTCATCAGAAAATCAGACAAAGGCTTTAAGAACCATGCATAAAACAGATACATGTTGGCCCAAAATTGCACAATGCCCCATACCTGATAAATTGTCCCGAATCCGTGCACCAATTATCCGTTCATTACTGTCATCCTTTAGCAATGACACAACTTCTGCATGATTTAGCACTGCCGCCCCCGACAAAGCAGCAGTACATGCCAACAACACATTGAGTCGTGAATCATTCATCTGCCCGTCGTAGTACACCACCGTGCCCCTCAAAATCCTATCTTTCCCCTTCTTAGCAAGAGTGGGGAATAATTCGATAGACTCCTTGAGAGAATAATACCTAGACAAATGCAAAATATGCCGTCCTGCAACCAGATCGTACATTTTCAAGCCGGCCCAGTAGTACACTACCTCAAACCAGTTGAAACAGGGCGTCATGCACGGCAAAGCATGGCACAGGTGTGGCGCGTTGTCAATAAGCTGCTTACGCTCCTCGAGCGCATGAAACACGAGCTTCAGTTGCCCGTAGTCAAGATTAAACACCGCTTTCTCCAAGTAACGAACTCCTAAACGAAAGCAAGCCAAAAAAATCAAGAGAAAAAGACATCTAACAAGGCGTTTAAATTCACATCTCAAAAATGACGAGAACCGACCATAGAACAAAAACAATAAAAGAAGGAATCGATCTTTTAAAAATAATAAAACGTCATTTTGAAATACCTAATTGCACTAAAAACTAATTTCCGTTTTGTCTTCCACTAATAACTAACTGCAATAAGAAGCTTAAAGTAAGAGAGTTAGTTAGTTGCCTCCATGGATAAGCTTTGTGGATCGCGAGGAGGTGCCGGAGGAGAAGTCCTCGCGCTCGACGAGGCCGACGCGGAGGCCACGTGTGGCGGCATCGAGAGCCACACCGCTGCCGGTGGCCCCGCCGCCTATCACGAGCACGTCGAGCGGGCTGGCCGCGGTGGCCCCCGCCAGCGCCGACTCCTGAACCGCACGCGCCGGAACCCTGGCGCTCAGGTCGTTGACCTTCTGCCTGACGCCGTCGAGCGCCGGCAGCCCAGCCCGGTCGCTGGAGGACACGCCGGGTGTGAGGAGTACCGAGCCACCGGCCGTGGCGGCGATCAATGCTGCCGCTCCCAGGCGGCGGAGGCGCGCGGCTGACGTCATCGCGACGGGAAGGTGAAGGAGAGGAAGGGGATACGGGGATTTTACGGTTATGGGAAACCGCGAAGGTCGCGTTTGGGGATCGCAGCTTTCTTTTTCCTTCTGTTTGTTTTCCAAAGGTACGTGTATGGAATTTACCAAAATGCCCCTCTACTTCGCGGATTTCCTTTACCAGCGGCGGGGGAATATGGTAGCATCCTCGTGAATATAATACTGGTGCGGTGGTTTTCTCGGAAAGTGGTTGGATTTGAGAATTTTTAGAAGGGAAAATTTCGTTTTGATGTGTTATACTTTAAAGACTTTTCATTTTAGTGCTATATAGTTTTATGCTCGTCACTTAGTTGATGAGGATTAAATCGTCGTTATTTACATATCAAAAAAAATATCATCGATAAGTTTCCTATTTGGGTTGTTAGAAGCTCACACAATTGTTAAATTAATGTGTGTTAATTATGTTTTTATAATCAATTTAATCATTTAATTGCCAAAACAATGCTTGAATCAACAAGTTTGGAAGATTTTTTCTATCGACAGCAAGGAAACTATATTGAGAATCCAACTTAGAATCTCCCCAGAACAGCTCCGATCTTGAGTTTTATTTATACCTAACATGTTATTACTTCTCAAAAGTTACTCCAGTTGACTTGGAATTTAAATCGTCAAATAATTGTATGGTACCTAATTGACGGATGCTGAAATCTCAGTAGCCAAAACGATGAGTTTCTAAAATAGAATGAGCTAAAGTGAAATAAACTTTATTCTAGAATATTTTGGAGATTGAATAGGACAACAACGGGACTCCCACATGCCGATTTTGAGATGGATTTGGTATATCTCAGTGTGGGCAATTTTTGGAAGCTAATATCATGTCAGTTAAATTTAATTATACAGAAATGTCCCTTTTTATAAGTCATATTTTATTTTAATATGTAAATATCTTAAATCTCTAGTATCAAAAGATTGCAGTGGAAACTTCTTTAAAAATGAGTTGCGAAAGAAGCATAAATTATTTAGATACCACGTTGTTGTCTGTCTCAAATCATGGGATTAGGCAATTGGCTATGCCACATGCCTACCCATTATAAAGGAGAATGGAGTAAGAATTACTGAGATCATTAATTCCGAAATAAGATTGTCAATAATGTTTAATTCTGATTAGTCAATACTTATAGTAGCAAAAATTAGAGGGTCGTTAACCAAGTAAAACATTTTCCTCCCAATTGATTACATTAATTTTAAGATGGTCATGAAACACCAAATTGTACAATGTAAACCAATAAAATTTAAGAAATAAGAAAATGGATCCTATAAGATTTTTTTTTGTAAAGGTAAAACTTTCACCTAATTACACCTTCTCAAGAATTGAACTCTAGATATCTATCGAATCATGTTACGCCTATGCTATTAGGCCGAATGTCCATTGGCAGATCTTTAAGGACTTGTATCATAAAAAGAGAAAATATTGAAATCTTAATCATCAAATAATCAAATCATAATTGTCAGTGTACTAAATTAATTTCCAGTTCTACTGTAATTTTTTTGGTTGGTTAGTTGGAGGAATGACATATTTTAGTGATTAATACCAAATGCACCATTTTTAGTAGCAAAAAAAAATTCAATATCGGATCGGGTTTAATTTGCTTTTTTAGATAAAGCACGTAATCAATTAGATTGGGAATCGAGCAAGTCTCAACGTACTAAGCAGCAAGAAAAAGTCAACCACAAATAAATACTATCGTGCTTGCAATGCAAAGAATATACGAGAGAAATGACTTGCAAGTTGAATTTTAAGTTATTTTACCATCGATTGTGCTCACTCGATATCGTCAAAAAAAATTACTATTGTACGAGATCAGGTTTATTTTAGAAATATTTTTCCTCCCAATATTTTTCTATCGATATACATGAAAGAGGTTGAGATGCCAATTAAAATCCAAAATAGGGTTCGTGAGCACCACAACTTTGGCCATTAAATGTGGAGAGAACTTATTCACGCATAGGCAGGCACTAATAATTCCATGATGCTTGTGACTTGTCACCTCTTTGGTTAGTTTAGACTTTTTTTAGGAAGTTAGTTTAGACTTTAGACTATTATTCTTCATGGATAAAAACACAAGGTAGTGCTAAGACACCTATATCAATTTAATTTTATCATAATTTATGATTATTCAAATTTGGATCAATTATTAAGTATTTTCTACAAAAATTATCTACGTTTGCCTTTTTTTCAACTTGCCATATATTATTTCTTGTTTGTATGAATATCTATCTTATTTAATAGTTGTTGGAGTACTAAAATCCAAATCTATTGAGGCGAGTTTAGCTCAAGATCCATGCCCATTGAGGTAAGCTTAGCTCAGTATCCACGTCATGAATACAAAGCTTAGCTTATCATCCACGCCCATAGAAACAAGACTTAACTCAAAATCCACGTCCGAGGAGGAGCTTAGCTCAAGGTCTATGTCCTCATGGCCCACACCCACGGGCCGGCATACCCAAAGGCATTGAGAGGTAAAAGTTTCAAGTGTTGGAGCCCGGGATCGGTTGAGGCCACGTTTTGAAGTGCAAGGAGTTTGGTTCCCCGCACCACACTAGACCATGATGGGTGTGATCCACATCGGGTACAGCCCCACGCCCATTTTTGGTACATCAGTCGTAACTTTTTACTCGGCTGTCAGAATGACGTGATTCTTATTGCCCTGGATAGCTAAGATCCATATCTCTAACTTTTTATTTCTAAGACATGGCCTAATTCTGCATGGAAAAGGATCAAAAGGAGGCCTCAAGTCTTGTTGCTTGTTTCATCGTTGAGGATTGTCAGGTTGTGGAAAATCGGCCACATCTTTTGACTCCAAGATGGCATTGAAATGAATAAAGTTATTGTGCAAAGTTAAGACATAGATCTATAACTTTTTATTTATGACTTCTTTCGATTCGTAGCGGAAGAAGGTCAAAGGTTGTGCCGTATTGAGCCTGAGCTGTGCTAAAGAAAGATGCCCATGCCATATTAACCTCAGTCAAGGTGAAAAGAGGTGTAAAACGTCCAGTCTATATGGAGCTTGATCAAGGTAAGGTAAAGAGAGTCTGTTCTAGATGGAGCTTGTTCGATGTTGGGTGCAGCCCATATGGGGCGCGGCCTGTAGTGCCCCGAGGGCAACTATCAATCGACTCCCACGTTAGTGCTTCTGTTGCTGTGGTTGGCCTCCAAAAGAGTAGAGAGGAAGAGGATCCTAATAAAGTGAAGACCGATCATAAGACCTGGGGGGCAAGACACGCGGGGGGGGGGGGGGGGGGGGGGGGGGAAGGCCGCCTGATAGCAACATTCCAAAGACTCTAAAGTTCTTCCATCCTAGGGAGCCGACGCAACATGGAGGGTCAAGCACCCTTGTATCAAAGTTGACCTTCAAAATAGACCTAACCCTCACCAGGTCGCCTTCAACTAGCTTAGAGACAAGATGATCACCCTTAAGCAACTAACACAAGGTGTCTTGACTAAGACTCAGAGATATCATTTTGAGAGAAAGGTCCAAAAATAGAAGCAAGTCATCAAAGACCTCGAAGGGTAACTTGCGAAGCAAAGAGCCAAGTTGGAGGAGTAAAAGGCCCTACTAGCTCGCCCATGGGGTAAACACCAATCGTCCCTGATTCAAAGCTGGGCCAAGAAAGTTGAAGCCTCTCAGGAGAGAAAGGGGAAGGAGGTTCAACCAAAGGTATTCTTTGACCTATGCGAGAAATTGATTCGCAAGTGAGTGCCTAAAGTGAGAAGCGAGATTAACAGAAATGAAGATCACCCTTAGAAGAACAAGGCTGACTGAAAAGCAATGGAGATCTCGGTCAACCTTGACATCAGGTACGTCAAGTTTGGGGACTTTCCAGGCACGGGGGCAGTTAACATTGTGTTCACACTCTTGGCCACCTTTGGGTCAAAGCCCAACCAACCAAACCGCTTTACGGAAGACATGATTGAAGAGGACCTTACTGAACCTCATGTGGAAGAGAAGTTCCCAGCCATACCAATAGTGGAAGACTTCAATTGCAGTGTCCCCATCGCGAGGCTTATCCGGAGGATGTTCGAACATTGCAAGCTTCTCTACATCACGGTTCACATCTTTGAAAAGTCGATCAAAAGAAACTTTGTGGACAATGGGACTTTGGTAAACATCTTTCTTCCATCACTTCATAGGAAGCTTAACAAAGAGAAGAAGGAGGTCTGCCCGACGATAGAAACAACCCTGAAATTCAAAATTAGGGGTTTTAAACCCTCTTCCAAGCAAAGGGTCGACGGCAGTAAAACCTCTCTGACGGCGGTAGTACACGTAGCTGAGCCGTAGGGGCTTGCTCGGCCTCGGTCGGCCAAGTGGAGGACGGCGGTGAACAGACCACTAGCGGACGGTGGCGGTTGGGGTTCCTTTCTCTCTCCCTGAATTTCTCTCTCTCCACTCCCAAAATGGTGGCCTACGTCTCTCGGCACGGCCGACGACCTTCTTTCTCTCTTTGAGGCCTGGAGATAGGCGAGCAGCCTGCGGTAGGGATGGCTCATCCTTCCTCCCTCGAGCAGCAGCGGCGGGAGCACTAGGGTTTGAAACCCTATTCCCCGTTTATGAAAAAATAGGGCTCTTCTCGAACCGACAAAGGGACGAGCATGCGAATGACGGAAGGCAACAACAACAGCAGTGGGCTTCTTCGGATGCGGGCTTCTCTGGCAGCAAACGGCGGCGTTGCTCTAAATAAAAAAAGTTTAGGCAGCTGACCCAATAACGAAGCCCTAATCCCCAATTCTTTTTGGAATTACCAAAATTGCCCCTCATCTAAGTTGACAAAAATTATAAATCTGCCACTATTTTCATTTAACGAGCCTTCTCGCAATATTTCACCTGGATCATCTCTAAAAAGTTTTGATACTAATTTATTATGACAGCGGAAGCGTAAACACGAATATGTTGAACACCCATAACAAATAGTAACGTAGATAGGAAATAGAGGACACATAATATTACGTGGTTCGGTCAATTGACCTACATCCACGGGACCGAGACGATCATCACTATATTAAATGAAGATACATGATAAATAAGCCATAGGCGATGTTGTCCCTCGAGCCTAACTCTTTCGTGCCTATACTACCATTGCCAACTAAGCAAGCCGACGAACTCCTAATCCTATCTTCTTATTTATAGAGGCTCAACCCAAAATGCTTTAGAATAGAAATTATAGTTCTATTCTAACTAGAATTTTCGAACAAATCCTATCAAAACCATGTGGAATGTCTAAGATCTAGTTTGCAAAGAATATTGACGTAATAAAAGATATTTACTTATTTAATTGTATATTTACTAGTAGTAATTAAAGATACTTGCCAAACAAAAAAATATATACTTACCATAATAACATCTTACTTACGAAACAAAACAATAATAGTTACCATAATAACATCTTACTTACCATAAAAAGCAAATGACTCTTTGATCTTTACCATAGTAAGTAAAAACATATTTACTTATTTAACATCTTATTTACCATAAAAAGCAAATGATTCTTTGATCTTTACAATAATAAGTAAAAAGATATTTACTTATTTAACATCTTACTTACCATAAAAAAGCAAACGACTCTTCGACATTTATCATAATAAGTAAAAAGATATTTACTTACCAAAAGTACTTACCAAACAAAACAAAAGTACTTACCATATCAACATCTTACTTATGCCAAAAAAAGTTATAGTGGTGGTCAAGCTGTTCATTTGCAATAACAAATATAATAGAAGAGGTCAGAGAGAGAGATAAACTCAAATCAGAGAAGTAAAGCGAGAGTGATGCAAAGTTTAGGTGCAATGGTTAACTTAGCTCGTTGTGTTTTGTCTTAATGATGATTATGTCACCTTTAATGACGATTAATGCATATGATGCATGTTATGTTCATTGCATGAACAGTTGTGCTTGGAAATTGTTCCCTAAATCTCCCTATCCCATACGTATTGATCGGTGCAAAAAATTATGCCATCATAAGTTTGGTGAACCTAATAATAAAGGTGAGTCTCTGTATATCTCTCCTTATGTTTTTGGGATTTGAAATCTGGTATTGAATTTCGAATCTCAAAGATTTGTATCTCTTCTAGGGATGGAAAAAAATCCACAACTCTTCAGTCGTACCTTTATTCTACTTCATGAGTCCATGTGGTCTAGGCTAGGATAAAGGCATGAGTCAACTTTTAATTTTAGGCCTGGGTTTGGATATGGCCCATATCAATCATGACAATGACGCTACTCATAGGCCCAAAAATGAGACCAAGCTAATAGATCCTACTTATATCCATCTAAATTAAAATTAAATTTTTTTCATATACCCTAAAATTTTATACTACACATAATTAAAAAGATAAAATTATTCGTTTCTCAACTTAAAATCAAACATTAGTATATTACGATCTTATTGTGAAAATAGATATAAATGTCAGTGTATTTTTTAATTAATTTATATTGAAATATAAAAATTATTTTGTAACTCTGTTGGTCCACGAGTAGGACAACGATCTTAATTTAGACATAGAATCATGCAGGTCTAGATCTGCATCCTCATCACAAGACCCATAGTAGCCCGGGTCATACCTTTAAATCTAAGATCTAACTTTGAATCTTATGAACATTTAACATACTCTATCAATCGCTACTCCTAATATTTTGTCCATTCATTTTTTATGTTACAGGTGTTGGGGTGATGGAGAAGTTTGAAGGAAGGAAGTTCAAAGTGATAACAAAGCAAGAGTAGTTTTGTAGTCCGCGCACAAGGAACTTTACAATAATGAAACCATGTGATAACGAATGTCTAAGATCTAGTTTGCAAAGAATATTGACGTAATAAATCACACGTCGTTGTAAACAATAAAGAATATTTCTATATACCTAGGATTACTTTTTATAAGTAGTTTTTTTATTATAATGTTATAATATGTAGATATATATAGTCTCTGGGTGTTAAATTACTCTTTGTCACGAGATTGCAATTACAACCTCGTTAAAACTCTATCGAGATAAAATTCAATAAAAATTTTTGATAAAAAAGAACGTCTAACATTATTGCTACTAAAACTATTTAGCACCGGAATACATCCTCAAATACAACTCACCCGATGTCTATAGCACACCACTACACGCTTAAGCTCACCCGATC
The DNA here is from genome assembly GCA_963995505.1 of Hypericum androsaemum. NCBI lineage: Eukaryota > Viridiplantae > Streptophyta > Magnoliopsida > Malpighiales > Hypericaceae > Hypericum > Hypericum androsaemum. The sequence goes on from OZ023199.1 coordinate 849,873, forward strand.
TCATATAGCAAACCGAACGCCCACGAACGGAATGTGGGCTCGAGAGCCCATTACCAATGGTTATTGTGACTATAAAAAGTCTGCTTTTAAACTATATACGGAAATAAAACAATAGAAACCAACAGTCAGTGGTAAAAAATTGGGTTAAAATCATACAAATATATAAAATATTGTTGAGAGAAATAGAGTAAAATTTTTGTAAAGTGATGCTCTTTAAAGTGATAATTTCTCTAAACTGATAAAAAGTCTCGGTCCCGAGTCGGGACCAGTGTTAAAATTTAATAACCCCTCTATCGTATCAACTAATACTTTTTCAGAAGATGTTAGTGGTAAATCTCGGTCCCAACTTTCGCATAAAATGATATTTTTGAATAAATACATATATTTTTACATATTTTATGATTGTGTAATTATTTTAAGATAAATTTTGAGCGAGACTTGCTTGTTTGATAAAATTTACATCATCATTCATATTCTAAATTATCTTCAAATGGTTCTTATTATTGTCGTCTTATTGTTAAAAAAATATCTCAATCAAATTTTGCATTTCAATAACGCTACAAGTTGATATTTTAGGCGATTTGAATATAAACAAAGTATTTTTTTGGTATTTACGTATTTATTGAACAAAAAGTTAATTTTAATAATTTTGGAGAGAAAAACGTAAACATCTCTTATGTGATAACTTCTCTAAAGTGATATTTTTCTCTGGTCACACCGATATCACTTTAGAAGAGTTTTACTGTATCTCTAGAAAGAGCCCAATTTACCCCCAAAAAATCCAAGAGAACATTCTACTCTAAAATTTTTTAGAGTAAATTACCCTATGATTTTTGGAGTTTAATTAAATTTTTAATAAGGTTCTTACTATTCTGAAATACCTATTTCCGTCTTCTAAGTTTTGCTAAAATGCAATTCTCAGATTCCTACTAGAACAATAAAGACCTTATTGGAGATTTTGTTAAACTTCAAGGACCCCAAAATTTTATCGTTGAGGCAAAATTTTGTTACACATTATACTTTGTTTTCTCACTACCAAATTTTTTGAGATGTATATTTGTAAGGTAATATTCTTTTCGTGAGGTCTAAATATTCTTTTCGTGAGGTCTAAATATTCAGACTAAACCGCTCTGGGGCTCATTTTAGAGAGTAATTTTTTTAATGATTATTTTTTATATTTGTTCTACCTTGAACCCAAATTTTTTTAACTAGGTCCATTTTGAAAAAAATATTTTTTTGGATTTTTGTAAGAATAATTGGTATTCAAGAAGAAGAAAAAATGCCTGGTACAATCCAACCAATTATATAATCTCTTATTGCCTCTTTAGACCACAAAAACAATGTTCATCACCAGCCTGCAACAACAAGAAAGAAGAAGGAACAAAAAATGATCAACCCACGTTGCTTTTTTTTTCTCTGATCCCAAGCCCAAAAGAATAATAATAATCCCTCAAAAAAAAATTGTCACATGAACAATTTATAAACAAATGGAAGAACCCAACAATCTGATATGAAAATTTTTTGGAGGCCATTCAAAATGATGGTCTGTTCTAGGCTGCTGTCTTCTTGGTCTTGAACCGGTAGAGGACCCTCTTCTTCTTCTTGCTGGAGGTGTTCCCAATGGTCAAGACCACCTTGCCAGGCTCGTTGGCCACGAAGGCGTTGCGGATCGGCGCGTCGGTGGAGCTCAGTTTCCTGCCCTTCTGGACTATGATGGTGTATGATCCCTCATCTGTTGGGACAAACTCCTCCTTGTAGCTCACTTCCCAACCCACAACATTGATGTCCCAGAGCAATGTGGTTCCAGCCTGATGAAAATCATCACAAACAAACACCTAGGGGATCAGTATCGGCGAAATTCCCCCGGGAATTCGACCTTATAAGGGTGTTTTATGTACCTTTTCTGCAGGGATCTCAATGGTGTACACTGATCCTGCTTTGATGGCAAGATCAGAAACCTCTCCATCATCAGCCGAAAACTCGAAATCGTTCTCCCTTTCGAAGCCTCCATACTGTACCGGTATTTGGTCTGCTGGGATGTACCTACACAATGTGTAATTTAATTCAAGTCAACAACTGATGAATACAGATTCACCACTTAAGATCAAGTAAGATGCTGCTTACTTGAGGAGGGTTTCGGTGACTCTAGCCGGGCGGGCAACGACAAACTTGCTCTTGGTTCTCTGTGTGAGGAAGGGAGATAACAGGGCATTCACAGCATAATACCAGTAAGGCACATTGATCAATATCTGCAGTTTCAAAAGGTCGGCCTTATTAAGGAGGTTCGAATTCGAGACATTGCTTAAGACGGAAAAGGCGAGAACTTACATTTCTGGCAACCAACTCAGGGTAATTATCCTGCAAGAGGGTAACAGCCTGGTTCATGGAGCTCCTGATCTCCTTCTTGGAGGGGGCGGGGGAGTTCTTGAGGTCATTGATCTGAAGCAAAGAAGCAACACCTCCAGGCCTGAGGTCAAGCTTCTGGATACCCTTCTCCATTAGCTGGACCCTCCACCTCAGGAACTGCTTCCTGCTCTCCTCGCTCCCGAACGCCATCTCGTATAGCGCCTGATCCGCGAAAGCACCGTATATGTTGTAGCACACGGGATGGCCCTCGCGGTCCACCCCGTTCATGTGGAAGGCAGGGCTCAATTCCACCCCAATTTCCTCTGCCAAAACTGAATCAATGTTGGTCTCCTTCCTCCAGAGAAGGGTCTTCTTGAGCATCTCAAAGGACTCGTTGACCTTGAACTCCCTGGCCCTCAGGAACTTAAGGAGCACTACATTAGTACTCTCCTCACATTTGCTTGGCAACAGGGGTACTCCCCATAGAGAGATCTCCTTATCAACAACAATAACCTCCTCATCCTCTTCCTTCTCCTCCTCCTTTTCGGGTTTCGTTTCCTCCTCGGATTTCTTCTCCATCTCCTTCTTTTCGGGTTTCTTCTTCTTGGCCTCCTCCTTCTTGAACAAAGTGTTCCCAACGATGGCCTCTTCGAGCTTTTCCTTGAGCTCACCCAGAGCCTTCCTCTCGAACTCCTTCAGATCAGAGAGGAAGTCGCTCTCCTCCCTATAAGAAGAGCTCTTCTCCACCATCTTAGCCTTCAAGTCAAGGTCACCATCCTCCTCTTTCTTCATCGCTTCGGCGAGAACCACCTTCTCGCTCTCCTCAACAACAACAGCCTTCTCCTGAGGATCCGCAGCCTCAGCCACCGCCATGGTCTCCTGAACCGTAACAACCTCAACAGTCATCTTTTCTCCTCCTCAAACCTGATCACCTGCAACCCAAAAAGCCACAAAATATCGACCCAGTGGATCAGATAAATCCCCAGAATAGAACCAGACTTGAAGATTGGTAAGTGAAGAAGCAAACCCACCTCCGGTTTTTAATTTGGAGAGGAATCCGGCGGTCTGGTTTGGTTTGACAAGTACTAAGAAAGGCAGCTAGCTGTCTCTTTGGTCGTGTTTCTGTCTGTCTTGTTAAGGGTTTCTGCAACGGCTATATATATAAAATCCCTTTGCTTTCTCGAAGACTGTGGTCCGAGGTGGGGCCCAGCGACAACGGTCACTTATCTGTAACCACCGCATAGAGAGAGAGAGAGAGGAGAGAGCCGTTATGGGAGGGATTGTTTATTGGATTCCTTTGCTTTAATTCGTTTTTTCACTTTTTGGAAGCCTTATTTGCTGGCGGAGGTGGCGGGGCTCGTTCTAGGCCAGCTTGGAGGGATTTTTAAAAGAAAATTCCAAAAATCAGTTCTCTTCACAATATTTTTTAGGGAAGAGTCCACTTTAGTACCCTGTAGTATCGCCCAAAATCACTTTAGTACCCTGTGGTAAAAAACCGACCAATCGAGTCATACTTATTCCAATTAACATCAAAAAGGTCCTTGGGCAGTTGCCCGGAGCTGCCTGGACCCGCCCGGAGCCTGCCCGGACTACGTGGCCAGCCGCGTCACCAAAACTTGATGACGTGGCGCCACGTGGACATCCATCTTCTTCCCTCTCTTCCTCTCCTCCTCCTCCTCCTCCTCCGCCTCCTCCTCCTCGTCCTCGTCCTCCTCCTCCTCCTCCTTCTCCACTTCGTCCTCCTCCTCCTCCGCCTCCTCCTCCTCCTCCTCCTCCTCCTCCTCCTCCGCCTCCTCCTCCTCCTCCTCCTTCTCCTCCTCCGCCTCCTCCTCCTCCTCTTCTCCTCCTCCTCCTCTCCTCCTCCTCCTCCTCCTCCGCCCTCCTCCTCCTCCTCCTCTCCTTCTCCTTCTCCTCCTCCTCCTCCTCCTCCTCCTCCTCCTCCTCCTTCTCCTTCTCCTCCTCCTCCTCCTCTTCTCCTTCTCCTCCTCCTCCTCCTCCTCCTCCTCCTCCACGTGGCACCACGTCATCAAGTTTTGGTGACGTGGCTGGCCACGTAGTTCGGGCAGGCTCCGGGCGGGTCCGGGTAGCTCCGGGCAGCTGCCCGAGGACCTTTTTAATGTTAATTGGAATAAGTATGACTCGATTGGTCAATTTTTTACCACATGGTACTAAAGTAATTTTGGGCGATACCACAGGGTACTAAAGTGGACTTTTCCCTATTTTTTATATTCGAACTCAAAATCTTCTTTTCATCGGGAGGGATTTTAGTTTCATGGTGAAAAGCAAATTAAGCATTTGTATGTTGGGGAAAGTGGAGAATTTTAGGTGTAGATATCACTTAGTATAATATAACCATAATTAGAATTATTATTTGTTAATTTTATGCCGTAGTGTCTATAATCTTTCAAAGATTTTATCGGAATTTGAAAATGAACCTTGCAAACACGTCATAAATTAAATTTGTGATACGCCCTATGGCGTTTATATTAATGAATGCACTGGATTCTATAAAAAAATTCGAGGTAAAATCTCACCGGGCCATCCGATATTGGTGGCAAAATTTGAGGAGGGTGATTTGGAGACAGTTAGTGTTGGAATCTTACCACATCATAGAATAGAAGACAATTTAAATTTTTTCTAGGGTTGTTTCACATGGAAAGTCAAGTGAGTAACAGTTTAAAGGTGAGCGTGCTAATTGGGAAGTTGTTTAAAAATGTTGTAATTCTTGAGAAAGGAAGGGCAGTTTTCAATCGTGGGGATACCAAATATTCTTTTTTTCTCCCTGCCATAAACAGACATGGTCGCTTGTTGGGTCAGCTTGCTTTTAATTTAATTTGTGCGGTTAAAGAAGTTATATAAACTCGTAAAAATGTGCTTTAATTTAATCAAGTTCTCTAGCCCTTGAGATTCAAACATTATTAATACTTGTTTGAAGAATTTTGATACAATCCAAAATTCTCACCGACGTTAATTATTTGATCCAGAGAGTATTCGGATACAAAAATTTTAATTTGGTCTTTTTTTTATACCGGTGCGTGATAACCACACCTACCATTAATGACAATGACCGTTCTACGTCACGGGGATTTTTTAGGGTTGTTTCTCTGACAATGAAATTGAGTTGTCCTCCTTGGTGTGCAACAAAGTGTTGTCTCTGTGTTCCACCCAAGAAAAAAAGTGTTGTCTGTGGCAGAAGGTTAGAAAACGTTGTGCCACCGATAAAGTTTCACAAGTCGGAGCATGCTTTATTAAATTTTTTTTTATAGAATTAGCATGCTTTATTTAAGAACGTCCTTTTTGTGATGGTGATTATGACTTCCAATATGGCTCATTTGGTTCACTCCTTCCTTTTTTTTAAATAATAAGCGAGATCTATATAAAAAATCAAAAGAAAGAAAACTTACACGAGATTCAAAATCAGAAGTCTAATCTCTAGCTAATAAAAACAGTGAACTCCTTCATGTATATGAATAGGGAAATTTTTTGTATCGGCAAAGTATGACTTTTTTGTAGTTACAAATCCTTGTAAAAAATTCGGCTACATGTGGTTTAAACTTCCTAAAATAGGGAAATTTTTTGTATCGGCAAAGTATGACTTTTTTGTGTGCATGTGACTAATTTATTCACAAGCTCAAAGAAATTCAACTTCATTAGCCAATATCTGTATACTTTTTATTGTTTCTTCTATGTACTTAATTTCTCTATCCATGTCCTGTAATTTTTTACTTTAACAAAAGATCTCCGAGTTATTTCTCTAAAACAATTCTCGTTTCCCTTTTCTATGCTCCATTTGGTTACAGCTAAAGGTAAAAAGCTGGACAGGTCGAAACATCAAATTGTTTATAGTGTCGTATCGTTCATAGAAATGGGACTCCGGCATTACTTCCAACTCAACTAATGGCAACCCAGGATTTCTTATTATTGAAACGTGCTTAAAGATTTAGATGTCATCCAATATTTGAACACCCAATACATCGACTAATATAGATTCGAAGAGGATGAGATCTTCAAACAGTAACAAAATTTCCTAAAAAAATATTTAACAATAATGTGCTTCAAAAAAATATGACTCCATATATTTAATTAAGTTATAATAATTTCACTTTTCCTAAAAAAATTTTTTAATAACTTCGCTTGATTTGTATTTGCAATGACGTATACCTCTCCTCTTCTCCTCCAGAGAGACATCGAGCATCCCTGATTTGGGGGGAGCTCATCCAATTGCATACTGCCACGTGGCATACAACCACTTGTCGGAATCCATACTTTTGGACACTTTTAGGTGGCCGCTTTACGGTTGTTAGTTGGCTAAAAGTCGTAGTTACAAAAAGGATGAGGGAATTCAGACCCTTTTACTTAGGGAACTAAGTGACGTCTCGTTTTCGAGATCGGTTGTAATTTTATTTTCGAATTAATATAATTTCTGCTAGGAGTGCCTTTAGCCCCTCCACCTTGACAAAAAAAAAAGTCGTAGTTACAGGTGACTGATACGTCTATCTACGAGTATTATATTGCAATACAACTTAGTTAAGACATTGAGGCCTCTTCTTTTTTTTACTAATTAAGAACTTTATTAATACGAAAAAGAAAATTATAGAAGGGATGAGAAAAGAGAAAAAGAAAAGAAAAAACGAAGAAAAACCAAGGCCTAAACGGGCAACCATAGAGGTTGACCCGCTGCCATAACAAGATACTATATTCGAACACACCCGCAAGCCGGGTGATCAATAACAGATGTTAATCGAAGCCCATGGCCTAAACAAGCAATCATAAAGGTTGACCCGCTGCCATATCGAGAACTCCATCCAAGTACACCCACAAGTCGGGTGGTCAATAATAGATCCTAAACTAGAACCTTCGCCCATGTGACTCATGGGAGTCATATCCATTGAAGCGGGTCTGATTCAAAGAAACTCTCTCGGCCCAAATATTAAGGCCCACCAGATACAAAACCAGATCTTTTGCCCATGTAGAACCATCGAAACGGGCCTGGATCAAAAGAAATACTCTCGGCCCAAAAAAGAGGAAGCACGCGGCCCACCAGGAAGGAGGCTGCCCGCTGCCCCGAAAAAAAAACTGCCAACCCTAGGATCACCGGAATGGCCCGATCACGAACACCAACAGCCGCCAAAACCCTTGTCATCCCGTCGATAGGAAGTGGCGCCTGTGAAGGGTGACCACGAGCCATGGAAAAGGAGGAGCAAGGAGAAGCCGGAGGAGAGGCGGTTGAGAACCAGAGTCCACATGAAACTAGGGAGGAGGAGAGACAGCCCCCATGATGAGAGGTTTGTTGAGATCGACATTGGCTGGTGGAGTAGAATCCCTAGCCGCGGGGCTAGGGCTGAGAAGTCGCAGAGAAGAGCCCCGCACTTGAACGGCCTGATCCGGCCAAAAGCACAGCATGGCAGAACGACGCCAACGATCCTCCCGAAAACAGTACAAATTTCAGACTCTCAAAATTGCCTTTGTTTAGGGTTTTTTTCGTGTCTCCAGTTAAGTAACACAGAATACTTTTTAACTTGTCGTAATTAATACAAAACTTTACTATTTGGCATGGATTTATTGAGGCCTCTTCTCGAACATGTCTTGATCGGGGATTATATGCATGTCTGGCTCCAAATCACCCGTGGGATCACTTACTACCGTATAATTTCGTGAGTCTATATCATTCAATATCCAAATATCTATTAAAACGATCAATTTATGTTCGAACATAGTAATATCACAAAGATAAAAAATTAGACTGAATGTATTAGCACAGTTTTATTTTTTCAGCCGATATATGCAGTGTGCTTACGAATACTAGCAGAAGTAACAAATGGCAAATATAATTACTTACTATTTTGACAAAAAAAATTCTAGGTAAATAAAATCTTAGAAAATTAGATACCTCTACTGTATTTTAATACTTGCATTCTTATACCTATAACTAAACTCGGACAATGCATCATTACAAGTTGGTCTGACGATCATTGAGTTCAAGCATGGAGATCAACTACTAATGAAATTTTTGTTTTAATTTAGTCAAATGTCTTGAAATTTGATCTACGAGAAAAGTAGTTGCGTAGAAACTTAGCAAGAAGAATTTTGGCGTTATTTGTTTTTTTAGGGAGTATTATTTGTAATTTGAATAGACTTAAATCTGAATAAGTTGATCCAGTAAATACGAATATCGGTGGTTTAAAAATAAAAAACAAGTTGGTTTGGTGTGAACGAAATTGTCAATATGAGATAATGTGCGGTCAAAGCAATCTGACATATTCCAAACAAAGAAGAACAAAAGCATCTGACAGCTTAGGACACGACGACCGCTAAATGGACGAATCATTTTGTATAACAATTATCCGCTAACTTGTGACAACAATCTATTTCATTAGCAGATTCCAGTTCCTAATCGCCGTACTAACATTAAAAGAATTGCTAAGGTCTCCCAAAATTCAGATATTTATTAAAATGGTTAATTCATGTTCGATATAGTAAGATTTTTGAATGGTAATAATAAATATTTAACATTTCAAAATTTCAATAACTTGAACAACATACTTTTTACTTAATTAAACTAAAATAATTCTCTTTCTTAGTCGATCTAAATACTTGTTCGTCCCACATTAATTTAATCGATGCCATTAGTCTGACTTCCTTTAATCAAGGACAAATCACCCAATACAACAAACCAGGCTTTCTTCGCTCCTGTCAGCATATTCCAGGAGTTTTTAATTTGTAAATTTTCTTTTGCAAGGATAATTTTTCATTCAAACACAAAAATTTTGTATAATAAAATTTAACCTTTTGTACAACAAATCAGGCACATAATGACATGCCAAATGGTAGTCATTACCGATTGGTCTAGTGTCGGATGGGCAACTCACATGTTCAGTTTAAGACTTGAAGGTGAGATTTATAATGCAATTAGTGTAAAATAAAACCCAAAAAAAAAAGCTGCAACGCGGGAACGCAATAATCAAGAAATAAATAGATTCACTAATATTTTTGGTTCCCCGAAGTGCCAATTTACAAAGGTTAGCTGCATCATAAGCTTATAATCACTCCGGAGAGGGGTGCCACTTACTAATTTTCTCACGCAAGTTATACGTGCAGCACTGTTTCGAGCTTCCGAGAAAGCGGGTCGTGACAGTTATAACTGCGGCACTGTCCTGGGCGTCCGAGAAAGCGGGCTGTGACAGTTATACACGAGGGCACTGTCCGCTTCTGAGACAGCGGGCTGTGACAAGGGGGAGTGGTCGTCCCAACAACAACCTCTCACCCTGACCGTGGAGGACATAAAACCCACCATAGGAAGAAACGGGAACCCGAAAAATCTAACTATAAACACTGAAGCCTTCCAATGCTCTCTCTAATTACATGATTATGACTTCCTTCTATAGGGTTGAGTATTTTTTGGGGTAGGTAACTCAGACAGTGGAATATCACTGTACGTTCCCGTTAACCTGCATTAAGGGAGCGACTATTGTTAAGGCCGGAGCAACACCGTAGAGTGGACGAACAATCAGTTGGTCGAGTTTTTGACGAATATGGTTCATCGATAACGAAAACATATGCATCATTTCATTGTTGAATGAATCAGTACCTATCATATGACAAGAAGCCTTCTCCTATTGTTCCAGCAACCTTGTTGCGTACCTTGCGTACGCATACCTGAAATGCACAAGTTCTAAAGCCCGTGGTCTAGCAAATTGCAAAGGTAAACGGCGGAAAGAATCGTGTCCTTCGGAATACAGTAAGATCGAGGTACTATACTTTCAAACATGCGATAATACCGCTGGACAATCAAGTATAATTAGAAGGGTATAAGAGCAAGCGACGTATTTCACACACCTGTACTTGATCAACAGGCCCGGCATTTGGATCCCTGTTGCGATGAATGACAATTCCGTTGTCACATTTGTTTATAAAGTGGGCACTGCCACTTATGTCATACAAACTAGGAGGCTCTCCAACCCAGTGGTGCAACTGTCGTCGGAGAGAATGCAGATCAGCACATTGAAATTGAGGCAGAAAAAGAAGGCAGGTGCTGCAATGGTGCAAACCTGTCTAGGATGGGCTACGAACCAAACATGACATGAGTAGTGCTGCGCGAAACGCTTGATTAGCGTAAGCATCTGACTTACGTACTCTGTCTCGGTCCTGTGCCAGTAAACTATCATGTTAAAAAAATTGGTCAAAACAGCGGAAACATGCAAGACAACCAAAATCCAAAAATGACATCTCAGGGAAATTTTCACCATCCAACTTGTACTTGAAAAATAGACATGTTATTCGATGATCTTGATTGCAGTAGACGACATTGAACATTGGACAACGATACCTTCGTTGTTCATGATACCATCTAGTCGGTTTCTATTCCATGAAACAAAGGCCGTATATGATTATCTTTTGTAAGCAAGAGTGAACATTCGTACAATAACCAGGATGCAGTAAAGCGCAATGACGTCAATCACGTGCTTGGACTGATTGCAGCAGTGAAATGTTTATCTGCCACAATGCCAAAGGGGAAGAGAGATTACATGTTAGTAGGACGTTGATGATCAAGCTCGTTGTAAGGATCAATTACAAGACCCCGGATACCATGCCTCATGACTGCTATTCTTGCAAGATTGAGAACCCATCTCACATTTGGTAAGGCATCATCTTCACACCTATTCCATGGCCCAGAGGTACAACATATAGATGTCAACAGAAGACAGAAAAGCATACAGTTTCTTACCAAGTCAAGTCATGACCAAGTTTGAAAACTAACACATAAAAGAGTGACTGCAGTGTCTACCAGAATTGCTTAAGAAAACAAGCTAAAATGGTTTAGATATGACCAGAACAGGCCATATGAAACTTCATTTAAATCAGTGTAGTCAGAGATGAGAAAGGGTAGCGCCAATGATCTGGAATGACGGACATATTGATCATAGAATTTTGTTTTAGTAGGATAATGCTATGTTGCTTGAGCTAGGCTCGAAGATCGGAGTTCATGAAGCTAAATATCTGAAGCTGGTAGCTAGAGATGAGCACTTGAACAAACCAAGGCTGACGCCTCCACTTATTCCAGCTACTCAGGGATTTTATGCAAACCATATGCTCGCAGCAGAAATGTAGAATAAAACACAATAAAACTATAAAAGCAACTACATGCAAAAATGTGTCTAAAATCTAATAGAGGAAAGATCAATCGAGCTGATTCTTAACCTCGGACTCACTGTATTGCGAGATTCAAATCAAATTAGAGCCAACTGGCAAAGAAGACTCAATTTATTGGGTTGCATTTAGGAGAATGGGACCACCTTAAGAGGGTAAATGTATTGTCCAACCATTCCTTGCCCCGCTTCAACTCTTCATCACTCATTCGCAGAGCAGATTCACCATACCTTTTTTGGACAAGAGGAGAAATGAGCTAGTAGTTAGTGGTCATCGTGAGATTCAAGTAAAAGGAACCCATGTGTAGGGTACAAATAGAAACAAAGAGATGATCAGCAAAGGTGACGTATTGTTCATGTTATCCAGAGTCGGGGATTTAGCAAAGCCGTAAATGCCACCAAAGACTACAGCTTCAATGATTTTCAGCATGGATGAGATGATCCAGCGAGCTAATAGAACATACTTTGACATTAACCAGAGAGACTTTTATTTTTTCCCACTATCTAAATACTCCTTTGCTCCTTCAAACGCATGGACTTTCTTTGTTACATTCCAAAGGAAAAATAGAACAAGGAGGCTAGAGGAGCAATCACAGAAAAACATGGGTGTTGAGAAAGCTCAAACATGATTAATAGGATCCTTGCTGAGAGAAGAGCTTTATTTTCAGCAAAAGTTCGCTGAATTAATTCATCATCTGATGGCATACAAAGATTTTAAAATAAGACAATTAAGTTGAAGACTCAGAATTGAAGAGGATCCTACTCCAACTCACCGTACGTCGAAAAAGGGCTTTTTAATGTACTTCTCCAAGAGCTTACGGGCATGATCTCTAACCTATAAATAGTGAAACCAAAAGGGTATCAGACAGCATAACAGTTGGCGCATGTCATCGCAAGCAATAGATAAGGTAGTACGTGGTTCAACTCCATATGTACCAAACCGTGCTTTCCATGAGTACACACTTGAAGAAAGTTAACAAAACAAAGAACTTCTGACCGCAATAAGAATTATGCCTCAGCAGAAGATGTGCCTTAATATAATTGAAAGGAAAAAACACAACAATTCAAACTACATGGGTAAAAAAATGTTGTGGGCTGTTGGCTGTGATCAGAACCGATATGTATAGAGAACTTACGATGTCTGGCCAATGAAGACACATTCACTGAGCAATCCACGAAAACCAATTTAAGTGTCAGGGAAAGCAGCGCAAGTGAACAATATGAAGGGACTAATGAGTATACCTTGTTTTCCATAGAGCACAGAGCAAATTTCCAGCCAACACTGGCATTAAGGTTGCATAGAAGAGCATCAATCCACTCACTCTTTCCTGAATTCGGAACCCCTGTTACAATCGTCAACTCTCCTGGTACAACCTGATCAAAGTGTATAAAGATCAGAACAGACATGGAAATGCTCTCTTTATGACGGAAGAAGTTTCAAGGAACAGAACAAGGAGTGAGCCAGAGTACGACTCCAGTACAAAACCAACAGTCATAACCATGTCAGATCAACTGTGAGACAAGAACTTCAGAGTAGTGAACAAACAAGTCAGGTCGGACGAATTGAGATTGGCCAAAGAGCCAATAACTCAACTTGAGAATAGTCAAGTAAATATGAATTTGATAAGTCATAATCTAAGCTTCAAAGCAAATATAATAAAATAAATCTCAACAATAAAATGCTGATTTAATTAACATAACAATTTCAGTATGATAGATCTTCCAAAATGGAAAAAGATCACGAGTCTTTAAACATTATGCTGAAATATCTTCTTACATTGTACAGTTGATTTAAAGATCTCCAGCCCGTCGAAACACCAAGATCATGCTCCAGCCTTTGTTGGTAGTAGGCATCAATCTCGTCAAAGTAATTTCTGAAGTTGAATAGACCACTTATAGGGTATAACTCAGCATTTTCAACTGCCTCTTTAAGTGCTTTAGGGCCCAGATACATAAGAACCTGATCAAGTTTTAAGAGAGGGATTATCTTCCACATGAAGGAAGCATATTCCACAAGACTGGCAAGCTGTTATTTTAAACTACAGTCAAGAGTTTTAGAAACCATGCAAAGGTAAGGACTGAATAATAAAGCACTTAATTTGAATAAGGGCATGGCTGTTAGCAACTAACTTCATTTGCGTCTTTGAAATAGTCGTTTTCGTTCTTCTTAGGCCATCTGACTCGCCAACATCTGAATGACCATTAGAAATAGCAGAGATTCTAAACTGGTTAGTATGGGAAGTTTCTTGCATTATGATAATAGAAGTGTTAGGAGAATCCATTAACCTTTCTTTACCAAGGCGGCGAGCAAGCTCTTCTGCTAATGCTTGACCAGGTTGATCTCCATCAGTGGCAAGGATAATGCGAGATGCCTATTAAACATTTATTTAACTATCTATCACTCATGGATACAAAGGACCTGAAACTTCTGAAATGACGATTTCCAGAAGCAGTGAAGCTAATGCCAACCTTTTTCAAGTACTCGTTGCATTTCCAAAGATACTGATAACTCGTGTCCTGGCTTCACAAGAAACGCGCAAGCAGGTGTAATATTCAGTGTCACATAAAAGGATACAAATAGTGAGCTGTCCTTTAAAATTATCATGCAGACATGCCAACAACAGCCATCGACATATATGTGTCAATGACTGTATTAATACAACTACAGTACCAGTCTCAGAAAACCGACTTCGTCAAGATACTTCATACTAAGTATTATAGTATACCTGTAAACATAAAATGCCTTGAGATGCATGTTTCATGTTGCTCAGACAAGTGTTAACTAACATTTATTGGCAACTCCAAAGAGGTCATCTCAAAGAGAAGGGAACTATTTTGCCGACAGATTTGGAAAATAAAGAGGCTAACAAACCTTCTCCTCAGGTGGCACTTCCTTATCAGACACACGCGCAGGTGCACCAGAAGGTACGCTCACACAATTCCTAAACCCAGCTTCCTCCATCGAAAGCTTGTCAATTTCTCCCTCAACCTATAATATGAAGAGGATTAGGTTTTGCACAAGTAGAGTTTATGAAAAATGAATGAATTGGAAAAAAGGAACATACAATGATTATATCTTCAACTGTCCGTATATCATCCAGTCCATAAAATACTTTTTCCGTATCCTTTTCCTGAAAGAATGGACAAAATAGAATTAAAGAAATCGACGTGGCCAATGATGTTTACTGATCAATCACATGGCACAAGAGGGATCAATGAAACGTGGATATTGAGTGCAGAGATAGCAAGAATAATCGGGGTATTTAAAGAAGTATGCTTTTTATACCGTGTTATCCAAGAATAAGTCCTCACTGAGTACAGTATGATTGACTTTATGTATTTATTCGGCAACCAAAATAACATTTATTACAAATAACCTGAAAGAAGTGCTTGTTGATATCCCTGTACTTGCAGTTGACAAGGTCTCCATCTCGCCAATACGTAAATGCAATGACAAGCTGAAAAGAGAAAGTGCACCGTATTAGAAAGCATAGCAATTTTCTGATCGGGATTAAAATGCTCCAATGAAATGTCCGGAATCAATAAATCATTTATGGAAACTAGGGGATTGGAACAACCACTTTTACAATTCAAAAGTACCACACACGTCTAAAAGCATAACCTTGATGATTGACAAGACAAGCCATCATTTAACAGGTTATACTACACTCGCTCCCTTTTTTATCTGCCATTGCATATTGAAGTCTGAGAGAAAACTCATCAAACCAAGGAAAGATACTTCGGAAAATCTTGTTTCAAAAAGATCTTGTCCGGGAATCAAATACACATAAGACCTTGTCAAAACGGTTTAAACACAAAACTTCTACTGCGTCAATGAATCACTATACTTGGCAGCCATTGAACATCACGACTCTTATTTTTTCTGGAAAATACAAAGACCGACCATCATCATGTACCTGATTAAAGTAGTTCCTTTGCATAACACGATTTCTCACCAGTGTCTCCTCTGAAATCATTCGTTCAGCGAAGTATCCCACTAGCTGGAAGAAAAAAAAAATCATTAAGCTCCACTACTAGCTCACCAGAGAAAATATGTTGCAAAAATGGTAGCTGCAATAGAAAATTAGAAATTCGGATCAACCATACACACAAATATCAGAATAAAAAATAATTTGAGAATTTGGGATGTAAGAATATGTTTACATCATACATCAGCATAAAGGTTGATTCCAAGTTGGATAACCCGTTATTTAAAGATGTCTTCACCAAATTTAAATAGAAAAGGAACACTTCTCACAGCTTGACGGGATAAAAAAAGGGAGCAACAAGATGCTTTCAATCAACTAAATTTTCCATAAGGAAGAAAGGGAGCGGAAAGATAAGACTAACAACCTCACCACATAGTCGCTCCAACATCAAACCTTCTACAGTGATTTCTCGTTTTGGCTTAGTAATGGTGACTTGGTTTAAGCTTTCATACGTAGACTTCTTATCAGCAAAGGGCTGAAACCAAAGCAGCACTGCCGTTAAAATAATTCTTGAAGCCACTAAAAAAATAACAAAACAATGATCAGAGACTAGCTTACCTTCATTCCAGCAGCCCACCCGCACTTTCCTCGGAAACAGTTCCAGGTTGCAGAACTCCTAAAAATAAAGGATCATAGTTAGAAAGGGCCCATGGCTAGTTAAGCCAGATAATCGGAAAGCATTATGCATACCCATCATCATTGATTAAAAGAGAGAGAGATTTCTCCATTGAATCCCCACCCTTGCACTGTGATGGACGCAAAAGATATACCATGTAAGTATCAGTAACAATCCTATACACAAATATAAACTCATAAAAAAAAAATTAAGACAATCAAAAGCAGTGCAATGTAGCAAGCACAAATTAAATAAACTTTACTGAGTTGAGGCAAAGGCCAGTGAACTTTGTATCAAGTACATCTAGCCCTCACAAAAGCTAATTATGAAAAGTGAGAAATATTAGTCGCCGCGGCAGGGGAACCCGAAATCAACAATCTTATCATCTCTACGGAAATAACCCTCAAAATTTCGCAACTTATTCGACAACGTAACAAGCCATATATCTTTACCTTTGGGCAAAGCAAGTGGGTGTGCTGCCCAGGAATAAACTGATCGGGTATTATCTCTAGTTCTTCCAATCTCCGCCTCAAAACCTCCAACTTCAACGCGTGCATCTCCTCACCATTAACTGATACGAAAATCCAGATAAATGAACCCCTTGTCAACCAGCATCCCAAAATACCATCTTAACTTAGTATGCTCAAGAACACAACCCTAACATTATCTAGTCAGAAAATCAACAATAAACAACTACACCGACAACTCAACTCGAACTGGTTCTACGCTATGTCAAACACATGCCATTCAGCACCCTCCACTTGCTAACTATCATCCTTGACTATATCACGAAACAAAAACAAAACAAGAACACACGAAAATCCTCACCCAGGAACCAAAAAACAAACTACAATCTGCAAATACTAATCTTTTTCAAGTCAACAGAAACCAACATCCCAAAATTTCATTTTAAGGTTATAAGCTCAAGAATACAACCCTAACATTATCTGGTTCTACGCCGAACAACTCAATTTCAACTGGTTCTACGCTATTATATCCTCTATTTCACGAAAGGAAACCAAAAACAAAAGATAAGCCTCACCCAGGAACTAAAAAAAACCAAACTTCAATCTGCAAGTACTAATCTTTTTCAAGCAAAACCAAACCAGCAGAGCAATAAGAACACCACATGAGCAAAAAAAAAAACCAAAGCACCTCGAGGAGGAGGAGGAGCAGGAAGAGTGGCGTTGGAGAAGCCATTGGCTTTAAAGAAAGGAGGGCCTTTTCTCAAGTTGGGTTTCGAGCAGCACACGGGAGGGAGCCTCCTAACCGTGTGGTAGAGCTGTTTATTGCTCGGAGCCAACTGGGTCGAAGCCAGAACACTTAAAGAATGAGTCTTTATGGGCGGTGGTGGCCTAAGGACAAAGCAAGAAGAAGACACGGACATGACAAGCTTCTTCTTGAGGAGGTAATAATAATTGCTTTGAGACAGCCGAAGCATCCCTCCTATAAAAAAACGAAGCTATTATCTTCTTTTTTTTGGATTATTTTTCTCTTCCCTTTTATGGCTTAGGAGGGTTCCATGGCTGACAGAGGAAGGAGGAGGGAAAGGGGAAGGGGTTGTGAGGGTTTTAGAGGTTCCTTTTGTGTTTCTTTTGCTTCCTTTTTGTCTGTTTCTTAAGAGGATTGGATGGAATTTATTTAAGTGTAAATATATTAAGTAGACAAAGGGAGGACGCGCCACTTCTGTTTAGTTTATAATTTTTCTCTGTTGGAGAGAATTTATGTTATTTGTGATTTTCCTAAGAGCGATGATTCTAACTTTTATTCACCAACTGTAGTAATGGTAAAAAAATTGTAGTAATGGTAATGGACAGAATCTGGGTAGAGTACTGGACAGATCGTGATCTTACAAAATCGGGCAAGAAGAGGGCAATTTGAAGGTTCGTATTATTTAAAATTCATTTTATTTCTAAAAAATTAAAAAATTATTTGATTTTTCTCACATAACAAAAAAACTCTAAAATGTAAATGCAATTGATTCGTTCGTTAAATAAACCAAACAAGCAAATAAAAAAATAAGTTTGGTAGGCTGAGATTGAGAATTTGGTATTATATTTAGTAATTAATATAAATATAAATATTATAATTATAATTTTAATTTTATTTAAAAAATAGGTAGCATCAGGACAAGATCGTATAAATTCATATTCATGTTCTTATTATTTTAAAATATAAAAATTTAAACAGGATCTAGGTATGGCCCAACCAAAATTAACAGATCTTGAATTCTTCAGGTGTGTGGATCAGAGGATAAAAATTTAATTACTAATCAACCGCAAAAGACAATTCGTCCACATCGAAACAAACTTGCATCTATACACGAAACAAATGAGACGTTAGACATAATAAAAAAGGTGAGAGAGCATTTTAAAAAATTTATCATGATAAAACAAAATTATAAAAAAACATGTTCAAAAAAAGTCAAACCACAAAAGTGAATTTTCGATTCTCTTTTGGTATGAGCAATTTCTGTATAGTGCTCGTTTGTTTCGTTATATCTTTTTGGTGGAAGTTTGTTTCGTTATATTGCATTTCAGCTCGTTAATATCAACAGTTTCTAGAAGAAATGGACCTCTGAAAACATTACATAGATAAACATTACATAAATAAACATTTGCTAGATAAATAAACATTACATTACATAAATAAAGTGTTTATTTATGTAAAAACGATTACATAGATAAAGTGTTGAGCACTCTTTTCATTCATAAATAAACATTACATAGAAACGATTCTAGTACTTTCCTAGATCAGGAGTGGCATACATTTGCTTGGAGGATGATCTAAGATATGGAACCTGGGAGGGAAGTTCAGAGCATGGTTTGAAAGTCAATCAGCAACTCGATTCCTCGCACGAAATCAATGCTAAACTTGGAATGGAAAAGTCGTAGGAGGGAAAGAGTATGATCACAATACCATAAGATTGTGTGCTTGGTCTGGAATGGTATTGACCCATAGGAGGGGAAGACGAATTCTTTCCAAGACTTTGGTTAGGAACTTGCACGTAACTAGGAGGCGCATCCGACACATCCTCTGAAAAATGGCAGCCATGAGAAAAAAAAAACTTCAGACATTACCATCTAGATAAAGCTGTCTCAATGTTGGACCAAAAACAGTTCTGAGTTATTTTCTATTTACAGAACAAAAAGATCTTGATCCAAAAATATCACACCACCATGCTCAATTGCTTGGAAGTAATATTGTCCTCTTCAACATCAGAAAGCCAGTTTTCTTATAAGCTAGCCCAATCAATTCTACCACACTCAATTGTTTTATAGGAGTGTTTCCCCTTAAAAATGACCAACCAAATTTTTGCAACTGGACTGATTATCTTATTCATACCACCCCATTGCTATCTAAACATTTGAGATATAGACATAGTAATCTTTCACTATTTAAGACATATCATCTCTTTCTTTGCCATTTGACTAAGGGACAACTACTTGGCAGCCGTAGTTGCTAATCCACAAAGATGGCTTGAAAAGTAAGTGATGTTCAAGTTTGCTAACGCAACTACGAAAGAGATTGCATATGCATTGGTCCTGAGTGTGAATAGTCATTGGAGTCGTGGGTGTTAAAATCAAGAACATCGTTTTATGCATGCAGTAAGAAGAGAAAATGGAATACTATATCTCGGGTGATTTTGGAAAAGTTTGTGTTAGTGATGATGAGCTTTGCAAATCTTAAAGAAAGAAGATTTTCGGATCAATAGCCCAAATGAATCTATGTTGGTCTTACTATATATATCTACATGCACCTATGTAATTGTTGTTGTAGAACCCCGTGGAGAAATCCTGACCTTGTCTTTTCGTTCTATCCATTATTCTCGCATAATTGCACTTCGATTCCCAACAAACTCTTCACTGGTTTATGTTCGGTGGTTACCGCAAAGGCAACACCACATTAAATATGTTCAAAATATTCAGAAAAAAATGCTTTAAACAAAGGGAAAATTGGTGTCCCAACGATATTGTTTGTCACGGACGACAGTCTGAATGACGTTTATGCTAGAACAATACGAATAACCGGTGAGATATATTTGTGATTTCTTCTTTCGGTTGATATTTTGGGGTAAAATATATGGATACGTACTTATTTAATTCAGATCTTTAATGATGTTTAATAGTTGATAGATCAATAACCCGAAGACAATTATCGTCTACTGTGAGCACAATAATTGCAATTAAATTGTGTAAGAAAGACACAACACGGCCGAGAAATGGCTCCGCGATAGGGTCAACAGGTACCACTAATGGAGCCAATGCTAACATTAGTCGGCCCAACAGATCTTTTAAAATATAAACTTGTCACGTAGATCTTAAACAAGATTTTAAGAGATACTACTAACCGAGCCAAGGTTAACATTAGTCGGTCTAACAGATTCGTTAAAATATAAATTTGTCATATAGATCTTAAACACTTTTTAACAGGTACCACTAATCGAGCCAACCTTAGCATTAGTCGGTCCAATAAATTCGTTAAAATATAAACTTGTCACGTAGATCTTAAATAAAATTTTAACAAGACTAACCGAGTCAGCATTAATATTAGTCGGTCCAACAGATTCGTTAAATTAGAAACTTGTCACGTAGATCTTAAACAAGATTTTCTGGCTAAAAGGTACGGGGACGTGTCGAAATTGAACATCATTGGGATGCCGACGGTGTTTCTCCATGGGCAGGCAGCCAACAAGTTTGTGTACACTTGTGATGACAATGTATTGGCAAACAAGCAACCTGCTTCCATTAAGAGACTGATGGCAAATAGGACAATAGTGGAGTTGAGTGGAAGTGAGCATAAGAAAGTTAGAGGTGCTCTTACGTCGTTTCTCAAGCCCGAGGCGTTGAAGCAGCATGTTGGGGTCATGGATGAGGAGATTAGGGCTCATCTCAAACTGCATTGGCACGGCAAGGAGAAGGTTCCGGTATGTGATTTAAGCCACGTTTATAAATACGAAAAAACTACTAATTTATTATCTTAAAATTTTGAGTTGCGAACATAGATCCTAACACGATATTCGAGCAATTTTATATATATTTAGGAGTGACCACATTTCCGAAATCTCCGGTTATGATTTTAGAACCGTATTAGTTGAAATAAGGTTCCAAAACCTCCGATTACAAGTTTCTATTTTTTAATATTATTTTTTTTTAAAATAAATTATTTATCTTTAGCTTTAAAAGAATCAAAGCCCACATATTTGTTTGACATACATGGAGAAAATATTTGTAAAGAGCAATTAATCAATAGATATTAAGAGAGAATTGAGAATGAATGATATAATAAAAAATTATACATATCGAATTAGACTCCACTAAATATGAAAATTTTAATAATTAGATAGCAAAATGAAAGATGGAGTAACTGATTCCTTATAATCTCCTATCCTCTTAGGTTATTAATGATATGAAATCACTCACATTCAGCGTTATGAGCTCACTAATCATAGGACTAGAACTAAGCCAACAAAGGGACAAACTGGTCAAACTATTCCAAGACTTAATAGAAGGAATGCTAGCAATACCAATCAATCTCCCTTTCACAAGATTCAACCATGCCCTAGGGGCACGTGGCAAGATCAGAAGCTCAATTCTGGGTCTTATACATCAAAGGAGGAAGCTATTGGAAGCTGGCCAAAACCCTCAGAAAGATCTCATTTCTAGCTTGATTTCCCTGAGAGACGAAGAGGACAACAACAACTCGGAGCTCTTGTCTGATGAGGAAATTGTGGACAATGTGGTCATTGTAATGATTGCCGGCCATGACACTTCGTCTGTTCTTCTTGCTTTCTTGATTAGGGCTTTGGCCAAGGAGCCGTATGTTTATGCCGCTATACCTCAAGGTACGTATGTCCCACTTTTTATAGACATTTCGTGCTCGAAAAGTTATGCAAAATAAAAAAATTAACGAGAAACCTTGTCGATGCATGCAGAGCAAGAGGGGATAACAGCGAGCAAGGCTCCTGGAGAGCTACTAACGTGGAACGATCTAGCCAAAATAAAATACACATGGAGAGTGGCCATGGAGTGCCTAAGGATTATACCTCCTGTCTTTTGTTCCTTTAGGAAGGTTCTTAAAGACTTCGAGTATGAAGGCTACCTTATTCCCAAGGGATGGCAGGTAATGTGTATTTATACTGTTCAAATTGCATATAACTTCGCTTCATCGCATGTTGGTAGAGTAAAAAACCGTTGCCAGTTGCAATCGAAAGTTCTCCATATACACATTATCTTAAGATTTTAGATTTGAGATGGATATTCTAACTATACATACCGATTGCCTAAGATTTTGATTGGATATAAAATTTTGTACCATATTGGTACCAACTAGCTTTTAGACTACTTTTCTCTGGTATAGTTTTTTTCCAAAAAGGTTTTATCAGATCAGGATTTTGAAGAGGTCGGCGACCGCGAGATAGCAAGTTCCTCTCCTGACATACATACATATTATTATAATAAAATTTAACTTATTCAAAAAAAAACTAATTAACATCAATAATCACAAATTGTGATGCAATTTTGACGAAGAAGGTCACCAGCAAGAGCGGCGATTTTCCTCCGGACCCTCCACTATCGGAGCCCCAAGTTCATTCCGACTCCTATTCTCGACGAAGAAGATTTCATTTCCCAGGCAAGTTCCCTCACCCTTCTCTCGGTTGGACGCTGGCAAATTTCTCAAAATCTGCAGTGGGAAGAGGAGATGGGGCATCGTGGGTTTAAGGGATCCACCAGCCGCGACGACGTCGGGGTTGGGAAAGTGGAGATCGCTCGTCGATTTGGTGGGGACTTCTGGGTAACGAATTTTGAGCGGCGGAGGAGGACATGGGCTTCGGTAGGTGTTCACTGTCGGGTCGGGGAAGTGGAGATCTGAGCGACGACGCTTGTCGATTTGGTCGGGGCCGGTCACCAAGGTTGGTTGGAAGCGTTGTGCTTAACTTGCCGGAGATGGAGGGGATGTATTGGAAAAGATGATTTAGGAGTATAATGGTCATTTCAGTAATAAAATGATAATATTTTGACCGCTGATGTCAGCCAGGGGCCTGATAGTATAATTTTGCTAAACTAGAGGGAGTTTTTAATAGATTTTCAAACTAAAGGGGGGTGAGTGATAAATATGCCAAACACCAGGGGCCTGGTAATAATTATCCCTTCCAATTGTGCTGGATATGCACTTTTCTGTCAGGAGGCCCATTGTACTCGCCGTATAAGATTGGATAAAGGATGATTATGGACTATATATCTTGTCCAGTAGAGGATGGCTAAAGAAGAATCCATCTCAACAATCAGCCGGCGATTTGAACCTGCCCAGGCCATCTCCAATCACAAGATCAAGGACCAAATCTTAGCCACTAACGAGGTACAAAAGCCAATTCTCTTGGTTCATAGACCATTGGCATAAATTTTTTTGCTTCTATTTATTTTGATGATGACATAAATTATCCAAATTTATAATTTTGGAGATTAAAAAAATAGCACTAAAAATATATATTTAAAAATTTCCTGTTATAAAAAGAAATCAAGATATATTTGGTCAAAAAAATATCAAATACAAATTTTATGTATAGCGCTCGCTCGGCTGTTGCATTTCAGCTCATATAATATCAAAAGTTCATAGAAAAAATAGACCTCTTTTGGTGGGCTTTTGTTTTGTAGAATATGGGCTTTTCACGGCTTATTTTCCTGGCATATTAGGCCCGTTTTCGCTTAACGGGCTTTCATTTCCTAGATATAGGCCTTAAACATCTTAATCATCAAGTAGGGGCAAGTCGGCGCGAGTCTAATGTACCTTTTTTTATATGTATAGCTCTGGTCGCGAAATTATCTGAGATTTATTCATAAAAAATGAACAACTTTTTTCCATGTATAATTGGTAAATCAATCTCCTTTAAATTATCTAATTACTCATAAAAGCAAAGGCATAACCGACTAGACAAATTCGTAGAAAAATATCAAAGTATGTTTAATGAGGGTATCAACAACATCATTACTTTTCTGATTAGTACATCCAATGCTATGCTAATAACTATTTAAAAAAATTCCGGGCAGGTAGCCAGCTAGCCCTAAGGAGTAACTGTTTCCTCCGATTAAATAGCAAACCCTCTCGTTACTTATTAACGTCCACGAGGTTTATTACTTAATTCCCACATGTCTTGTTCAACTATTAACTTATATATTATGTAGTCTCTCTCGGTGGAAATAATGTTTCACAAATATTTTAAAACATTGTATTTCAATCGAATTTGGATTAATCGAGTACAAATGAAAAAATAATGATTCACAAATAGTTAGTTAACTTTTCTCGTCTCTCTCCTCTCTCCGAATTATTAGGGAGTTAGTTTCCTCCTTTCTCTCCCAGGAAACCCATAACTTCCCACCCACGTCTCCCATCTCTCTCTCTAAGAATTATAAATCATAATTAGCAGACATTTTTTTAATCTTGACATGAGTTATTTATTACAGTTTTGATAAGGTTTGTTTGTCGCTGACTTCCAAGTCTCTAGCAATTCAACTACAAACCCAACAGAGATCTTCACCAAGACAACAGTATCTTACTTCTCAATCTCAGGTTATTACACCTCTCTCTCGCTCTCCCCCCTTGTCTGTCCCTAGCCACACTTCTTGTTTTTTATATTAATTATCGAACCATGATCTTCCGTCAATTCGTACCATAACGTTTGTCTAAGTTCAGCTTCCAACAGCTAATTGTCTTCAAGTTTGATGCTTCAGGTGTGTCCATGGCGGATTTAAGCTTCTGTCCCAACTTCCCTGAGGTGCCACCTTTACCTGAACAAGCCACCAACACCCAAGTACTCGCCATTAATGAGCATGAGCTACTTAGCTACAATGAAAGCTTCATATTCCCCGAAACCTACCTCAACCCTTTCCTCGACCTCGACGAGCTCTTCTACTCCCAGAGTTACACCCCCACCACCAACAACAACAACATTGTCTCCCTCTCACCGGAACCCGAGGAAGAAGCATTTGATCCATGTTTCCAGTTCCCAAAACGGGTTAAAACCAGCTTGGAGAACCCCACCGACGACAGTTACCTCCCCGAGTACTTGTGTCCCAATCTCGACGTGTTCGATGCCGGATTCGTGGCATTGCCGGAGTTCGAGCCACCCGCTGTGCTGGAGTTCGCGGCTGGGAGGGGCGACGAGGGCGAGAAGAAACAAAGGGAAGGGGGAGCGAGCTTGTCTGCTCAGAGTATCGCGGCGAGGGAGAGGAGGAGGAAGATAACGGAGAAGACACAGGAGCTAGGGAGGCTGATCCCGGGCGGGAACAAGATGAACACAGCTGAGATGTTCCAAGCTGCTGCTAATTATGTCAAGTTTTTGCAGGCTCAATCCCTACTTCTCCAACTCATGGTATGTCTTAACATTTCTTATAATATATAATTCATTTCATCCAGATTCGATCCGGATACGAGGCAAAGTAATTAATTGTGTGTAGGAAAAAATGGAGGTATCAATCCCACAAGATTTCCCAAGTCTACTTGCATCAACAACAGTTCAAGAGAAGTTGTACATGCAAGACACGTGCTTGGCTCCAAGGGAGGTTTTGGAAGCCCTAGCAAGTGCTCAAGAGTTGACTTCCATGGCTGAAGAGATTGACCACCACCTCGGATTTGACCATTCCAACCATATCTATCTACCTTGAGGATTTAATTTCCTCCTTGCAAAAAAAAAGGTGCAATTTTTGCTTCCAAATGTCTAATTTTCTTTGCTTGAGAAGTGTTTTTGTGTTGTCTTGAAGTTGGTAGGTTTAGGGCTGTAATCAGTTACTTCACTGATTAGGAGCTAACTAGTTAGGGGCTAATTTCAATTTCTTTATTGTACTTATCTAACTAATTTCTTGTAAATTTTGCATTTTCAAGAAATGAGTTAATTACTCACTCCTTCCTTGCATTTTTTTCTCTCTGACATGTTGCGTCAATGTTATACTTACAATATGCTAGTCTCTGGACTGTTTGTTCTTCGGAAAATCGGTGGGACACGATTTTGAAGCAGGACTCGGAACAAATTTTCATTATGTCCAAATCCTTTTTGCACCAAACATAGTCTATAACGAAAGTTATTGCCAAGTCCTGTCCAATTCATCTATCTCGACGCCCCCAACGACGAATTAAACGAGCAAGACAGGTTTACAATACGCTCCCTGATAGTGCAGGGAACGATCTTCATCTGATAATGCCAGGTCTATTGTTGGCTTGTGCTTTGGATCTGGTCTTGATCACTCTCTTGGGCATTTCGGTAGTCAGTGCGTACATCTTCACGGCGAACAGTTCCTTGGGAAATCCTCTTTGATCCTGATTCAGCGGATCACAGATGAGCAAACTTGTGAATTCGACAGTTCAAACATGCCGGAAACCACATTATAGTGCAGAAACGTAGCTCCTTGTAACATCAAATTTGAGACGTAATAGACCAACCCTTGTTTTGTAGAGATGCAAATCACATTGCTTGAAAAGCTCCTTGAAGTATGAATCGGATCGAGTTACACTTCGGTCTTCTTTGTCCAATATAAACCCTACAAACATGTTTTATGGTAATACAACATTTAAGATGGGTCCGATAATAACGTTACAGTAAACAAGATAGACACACCAAAACTAATCGGCAGATTAGTTGGACACTATTTCTCTCATCACGACTTTCACATAGCGAGCTTATGCAATGAAGAGCCAAGTGCATTGATTGGCATACGATGGTTTGGTACAGAATCCTGAAGTAAGTCTAGCTCTGCATACCGTAGAATGGTAAAAGGATATATATACCACCGACCCACTTCTCCAGTAATACTCAAAGACTATGCTCCAACTGATTTCTAAGAAACCATCCTTACCGGTACATTTAAATATTTCTCAAACTATAAAACAAGGTAGATAAAGAAGTTCTGGTACTTCTAAAAAGAATAGGGAATCATCGTACCGCTTTTGGCAAGATTCTCCTTTACAACAAAAATTCCACCGGGTTTGAGGCCAATCTGCAATCACCATATCTAAAGGATAATTTATCTTGTCAAACGAACAGAAAAGTAAAAGTACACCCAGAATGGCAAGGGTGATAATAAGAAGTGAGAGAACATCAAAGAACAAAGTGGCAAAGGTGATAAATAAGACTAGAGAGAACATAAAAAAAAAGGTTGCATGCAAGTTTACCTTTGCCCTCTTGAAAAAAGAGACGAAATCTTCATCCGTAAGCTGGCCAATACACCATTGGACCCAGATGACATCATATCTTTCGGCACTTGGAGTAAATTCCTGAGAAGAAGTCACAACAGAATTTATAAGTTCTTATGTAATATCCATCTTTACTGTTTCAAAATTTATCAGGACAAAAAATCCAGGGTATGACTATAGCGGGAGAAAATTACTTAGATTTTAACTTTTACTACATAAGCACGCTTGCTATTTGTTTATCAGAAATTTCAATTTTCAAATCAATTAATTATCTCCTGAAGCCAAAGAACGGACCCAAAGATCTCCACAGATAGCAGCCAAACTAGGACCTATCATCATCATCATCTCGTAATTTGTTTTTGTAATGGTCAAATAGTCTAATGGGAACCAAAACCAAGAGAAAAAGCAAATGGACATGAAACCGAGAAGTACACGCATGTCTGTTACAAGCATTCAGCACTTGGTACCTGAAGTGGTGTGCAGAAAAAGTTTGAGGCTTTGTGCATCTCTGGGGCTATATGGTTTTCACCTACCAAAATTTCCCGAGCAGCATCGAGAAAATGAGACACTGGCTCAAGAAGATCAACCTGGGATCACATGGATAGGGATTAGCCATGTCAGTCACTAACATCTTAATAATGACAGTAGCAAATTGGAGTCACAAGAAAGAGTCCCATTTTATCTCAAAAGAAAAGGCAAGAGTCCCATTCCATCACATTGATCCTGAGTAATGACAAAACCATATACACCCTCTACAATAAAACTGAAAAGGGTGGATCATGCCAGTGAAGTACAGAAATGATGGCAATGGGAGAAGGTGCTGAGACACAAAAAGTTGGGTAATATACAAACAATCACATAATGTTGTCCAATGAATTTACCTCGTGAAAGTATCTAATAAGAAGATTCTTGGTCACTCGCCCAATTCCGGAACCACAATCTGCAATTCACACCACTTGTAGATAACTAAGTTGGGACATAACACTCCCCAAAGCTAATCAGAGACAACAAATCTAGGATAGGAAAAAGAATGAGAACAACGCTAAGGGTAGACAGAGAGAAGAGAGGGTACCAAGAGCAACAAGATGGCGACCACAGCCACCATCATCGAAGAGCTCGGCAAAAAGGGCTTCAAGGAAACCCTCACTTCCCTTAATATCAGCGTCATTCACATGGCCGTACCCGCCCAACACCCCATCCACCGACGCTTCCACTCCCTTAAATATACAATATAAAGATAAATTCAACCTAGTTACTTCTGCTTCTTATTAACGGCCCAAATAACTGCAGGACAAGAAAACACTCCATCGCTCCTTGCACCGCACGCCCTCAATATCCCCATACTATTAACTACTAGCGCCGCAGTCAGCGAAAGGAGCATTAAACACAAGCTCAACGCGAACGATTCCTCCATTCCCACTCCAAAGAAACATCGTAAAAACCAACTTCCTTCGCGAATCATCCCTTCCCACACAAATCTCCAATGCTAATATTGTCATTATTCACAATAACCCAATAGATTGCACAATGTGATCGCGAATCCATCTCCCGGACAGCGAATAATCTAGGCGATAAACTGACACTACAGAAAGTGTTAATCGTTGCGATTTTCTGGTTACCTCCCAGTAAGCGACGCCGTCGCGGTACCACTGGGTTTTCCGGCTGTCGTCGCCGACGTTCTCCATCCACATCTCGTCGGCGTTCCTGAACTCGCGGCCGTCGGTATCGGCACCGGCGGATTCCATCGGAGACAATCTCGGCGGCGTCAGGGGGCGGCGGTTGGGCCTCGACCGGAAGGTGGAGAGAGGTTTAGGGTTTAGTGGGAAAATTGAGGGGGGCGTTTGGGAAAGGGGTTTTGGGTCCATGGATAAGATCCATTTGGACACGCTTTTGTTTGTCCGATAGATATTTTTAAAAATTAAGAAATGTCGTTAGGGAAAAAAAATTGAAATTTGGTTTCTATTTAGCATTACAAAATATATAGAGGGGTCTATCTGAACTTTATCCCCTTTAAAAATTGATGGATGACAAATTCAATTATTGATTTGACAAAATCTGTGTGACAATGCATGCTATCGTGTATTATTTTTTATAAATAAAATATTGTTATTAAATCCAATATAATATGTGGGATCTGATTTAACCTAGTTAGGTAGATGGAATAAATGGTGCTAAATTTTAGTGATTTGGTTCCTAAATTAAATCCTTAGTTACAAGACGAAGGGGAAAATACGTTAGAATTCTCTCGTTCAAACGTACTTTCTTCCTCGTTTTGCATCATCGTCATCTTTTCGTCAATATTATCTTCTTTTTTTTCAAAGAAAGGTTAGTATGACCAATTAATTATCTTCCTAAGCTAAGCAAGAAACTTTCTGTAAAATTCCCAAAAGCAAGCAAATTACAAGGATTACGAAAACTCAACATTCTTTTTATCTTTAAATTTTCGCCTGGAAAATAATTGGTCCAAGAGGTGATGGTCAAATGGTCAATGAACGGCCCTTCGGAGTTCGGGCCTTCTATCTTTTCTCTCTTCTTTTTTTTGCAAAATTAATTTTGCTATTAGATTTAATGATCCTTCTTTTTTATTTTGGATCTTATGACTTATAGGGGTTATTGATATTTAGATTTCATTTTATTTTAGTTGCGCTAAAATTTCAGCTCTTTTTTGTCAAACTAAAATTTATAATCCCATTTTATAGAAACCGACTAGAAAATCTAGATTCGAATCGAACGGGTTAGAATTTATAATTTGATAAACGGAGAACAGAACAGACAACTATCGTTCAGACTCGCTGCACTTTTAATGCACTACCAGAGTTATAGCAGTCGTATTGCTGCCTCGGATGAGATTGAGATTGCAGCAATTTTACATATTTTTTTCTGATTCACATTTTCATTTATTAGTCAAGTAATGCTAGATAGAGGTTTCTTACTATATTCCAGTTGCAGATTTCCTCTACCATCAAGTTGACGACGACTACGACGACGAAACAGAAAGGGTTCCGTCTGCCACGGATCCTCAATGCGAACAGGAGCATTTGGGTTCATCGCTACCGGAGGCCATCTTGTAGCTGTGCTCCCATGCATCCGCGGTCGCAGCTTGGTCGTGAGGCACATGACGAGGGTGTTTCTCCCTTTTATCGCCTTTAACTTGCTTCAGTGCGTGCTTGAGTGCAGGCAGCAAGGCCTCCATACATTCGGCTGCAGCATTCGGGTTCCCCGGCATATTGATAATCTGAACAGATCAATTTTGGTAAAAGCTCGTGTGTCAGTATCCTAACAATATCGGAACAAACAGCTATTGGCACGGTATTGTAGTTGAACGAAAAGGAAGTAGATGACTAGAAATTCCAGTTACTTACCAAGGTCGACCCCCTTATTCCAGCAGCAGAACGAGATAGCATAGCGAATGGTGTTATCTGTTTCGGAACAAGTAAAATGTTAAGCCAGCTTCATGAATCTCGTCACCCTACACATATTTTATTTGCGAACTAGGGAAGGCTATACTACCTATGCTTAACTTCTCTTCCATAGTTACATGCCACGAAATTACGAATCTTGCACCATTTCGTATGATTGACTTGCATTTTTCTGTTCTATCCATCATTTAGTCATCCTAAGCACTCCTCCTTTAACGAAAAATTTACTTGGTAAACGAAGAGCAAAATGATAGAAGCATCCACCGTGCAAGAGGTGCACTATCGTGACAAATGCTAATACCTTCAAGCTTTCTTGCATCATGACAAACTGAAGACCAGGTGCTTCCTTCTCTATCACCTGCTTGGTTGCTTCAGGGGTCACATCTCTTGGAGTGCAGCCAGTTCCGCCTTAAAAAAGAACTGAATTTCAGCCCAACTGCAATTATCTGAACCATAAATAATTCACAAGCTAGACCGATGCAGGAACCTTACCAAGCGTAAGGATGAGATCCATTTTATCGATGTCACACCATCTTAACAGGGCATCTTTGATTTTGTCTACATCATCTGGGACAACCGCTGTAGTAGCAACTCTGGCTCCTAACTTCTCTGAAGAGGAATTGACAACGGTCACAGCCCTAGGGCCACTGCCACAGATGAATGCAAAGGGTCATTATGATTTTTCTGGGAACGCAAGGTTAAATGTTCACAGCCACAAATGAAATTGGGCTCATCCAAGTAGGAGTTGCACATTGTATCAGCTGAAAACCAATATGTAGCAAACAATTTTGTGCATCCTTGTCTCACTTTGACAAGAAGCAATATCCTGTTCGCTTTTTCTATTTAGCATCATAGGTGTGACCTCCCGAAAACTACGATTACGTGAGGCGTATCCATATGCACAGAAACATAAATTAGAAATTATCTATTTAGTCTGCTCCGCTAGTCCTAAAATTCAAGTGAAAGAATCAAACAGGAAAACCAAGAGATAAGAGTACCTCCGGTCGGGCCCCAAACCTGATGCAACAGTATCACTCACTGTTAATATAGCAACTCTATACTCGGATCTTTCAGACCCGCTGGCAGTTGCTTCTCTAGAGAAAGCTACTTTTTCTGGGAATGCTACAGCTGCCTTGTTGCTAGCAGCATTATCCGTTAAATCGGAAACAACAATGGCGGGTACAGAAGTTCCAGCAGGTAATATGTTCCCCGTCACTGGCAATTCCAACAAAGCGTTGGCTGATTTCATGCTTAAAAGCCTGCTGCTCGTTTGGTGGCCCGTGCTTTCTGCAACAAACCTGTTCCCCAACGGAACAATACTGATTAAGCAAGCCAGATTTCAAGTAATAATAACACCTAGCAAAGTCATGTCTGAAAAAACGGACTCGTCACTAAATTAGAAGATCCACCTAACACGCCTCTTAAACTCAATACCAGCTTATGGATAGGTTTTTGTCATATGCTATCTTTCAAATAGCAATTTCAACATTCAGATATCCTTTCCAAAATCAGCGTGCCAAATTGTCAATTTGCTACTTTAATTTGGTGAATGCCACTTCTGTAGAATCATATACGTAGGACTATCAAATGGAGAATGTTACATATCGCGTATGCATTCATACTAACAACATAATAAAAAGTTACCCAGGATTGCCTGACCCATCGTTGACCTTCCATCGAATAGTGGCACGATGAAATTCAGGCCGGACTGCATCAGTCTTTATGGATCTGTCAAGTCGTGCATGAATTCTGGAAAAAAAGACAGACCAAGATGATATGCCAGGAGTCACTTAACAAAAGGGCAGGAAGGTTGCAAGACAGAACAGGAAACTATGAAT
Organism: Hypericum androsaemum; assembly: GCA_963995505.1. Classification (NCBI taxonomy): domain Eukaryota; kingdom Viridiplantae; phylum Streptophyta; class Magnoliopsida; order Malpighiales; family Hypericaceae; genus Hypericum; species Hypericum androsaemum. The sequence continues at coordinate 882,411 of OZ023199.1, forward strand.
ATCCCAGCAACCTCAACAGATGAGGATTAGTCCATCCAGAAAGCGTGCGTATGGCAGGGACTACAAAGACATGGAAACAAACTAAGCAGCTCACAGGATTTCCTGGTAACCCGAAGGCAAGAATTTTTCCTGATGGTGCATGCTCAGATGCTTTAGAGGAGATCTCTGCAAACGTTAACGGCTTTCCAGGTCTCATGCAAACCTGTGACAAAATTCTAAAGTTATTCATTTCAATTCTCTCACATAAGACATGGATATATCTGCAACCAACAGACAATTTACAATGTTCAGTTATGCTTATCCTTTCTTAAGGTGACAGCAGATCAAATTCAATTGCAAAGATAAGTTACCTTGTCAAAATGTACTTTCCCTTTCTTTGCCAGAAGTGGCTTAACAAAATCCTTGTCTCCCATGGAGACTCCACCTGAAGTCAAAAGTATATGAATTCCAGAAGAAAGGGCAGAATCCAGAATCTTCTCAAGATCTCCCATCTCATCTCCAGCAATTCCTAGGTCAATAACCTTGCATTGATGCTGCGTCCCCGCAGCTAATAGCATAGCACGGTTGGAGTCCCTGATCTGCAAAAGAGATCAACATATCAAACTTAAAACTTCAATAAGGGGAAGAAAAACTGCATCCAGTAGTAGAACAACTTGGATGAGAGCCCAAAACTAACAATGGACGTGACAATCATAATTGTGATGTAGACTGATTTCCGAACCCTATGAATCCCCTATTGGGTAGCACATAAAAAGGCATGGCTCAAATGACAGGAAACCAAGGGAAGTACCAAAAGAGATATTAACTGTTGCGAGGAGAAAAACAACAAGGCAACGTGGCTTTGGCATTTTCTCTTGATAAATATGATAGTGTTGAAGAAAGCACAGATAATAAGAGTGACCAACTATTCTCAATTCATCAAATTTCAACTTGATTAAAATTAGAGATCAAATAATTAACATGTGCTGTTGAATGGACGGACAGTTAACTGCCCAGGTGACTGATAAAAAGCAACTCCAGATGGCCAACCAAATTATTGACAATCTTAACTGCATATATTCTTTCCTCGGAAGACCAAAAACTATTTAGCATACAGAGTATTCCGCAGTCAACAATTGAATTGTAATTTTTCGCGAATAGTATATGAAGCAAAATCCTCTTGCATGCAATGCTTCTACTAGCGGGAAGCCCACATACTCCACAAAATTAACAGAATTGAATGTGCTTACAGAAATATCAAGCTACCAGACGATTTCTCTATCATCAAAGCTCTCTCAAGATTTACTCTAAAAACCTTTCAAAAAAAGTTTTACTCTAACAAAGGAAACGAGACAGTACCTGCCCACGATTGAGACATTCAACAGTTGGCTCCACAAGTTCATCACCGGTAGAAAGCACTCCAATAGTTGGTGTGGGGTATACCTGAGAAGGAATCTCTATGAAGTACATTGCCAAGTCGACAACCAGAAAATGAGAAGCAAAGCAATACCTTCACCATCGTAACACCAGCAGTGGCAAGTAAGCCGATTTCTGAAGCAGTTAATCTTTCTCCAGATCTTAATATCGTGGCATGTTTCTCAATATCAGATCCCTGGAAAAGAAGAAGGATTACCATCCTTTAATTTGGTAGGCAACTCTTTCCATTTGATAGTTTTCCCACAAAGATTTTCCCCCAATGGTCAACTAAGTTAGGCATCTATATTAGCATCTTACTCCCTTCTAAGTAACTAGATACATTATGATCTATACAAACCATAGTAACAAAATAATTAAAACAGGGGAAGCATTACCACTGGACGAATATCTGCACCTTTTTTCACTTGTAACATAATTCGTACTTGCTTCAATCCGGCAGAGGTATCATCAACAGTTTCAGTATCCTCAACCTGAACAACCGCATCAGCACCATCAGGTATCGGTCCTAAACACATTATGAAATACAAAAGAAACAGGTTACACGTAAATATGCAGAATATACATAAACTCCATCTTATTCTCACTTAGGCTCAACAGTGGCATTAGCATGAAAAACAAATCAGTCTTCTACTAACCAACAAGCCACTAAAACAGAGGAACAAAAAAAGTGGAATGGCAAGCATTTACTAAGGCCTACAAGTTACTATGCAGTTCAATCTCGGCCAAAGATTCTTCGTATCCAACCAAGCTAGTGTATCAGCTTTCAGGATATAACTTAGAGCCAAGCACAAGCGTGCTCTCATCGAAAAAGTCTATCCGTAATGTCGGAATCACAGATATTCTCCCATCATTCCAACATTACTCAAAGCCTGCACATTAAGATAGTCAACTCTATAGCTCCGAGGACCCTATTCGCCAAAAAGAGCGAGATTTTACGCCCAGCCAACCCCTCTAGATGGGACAGAAGCTATGGAAGCTGTAAGAAACCGACCTCCGGTAGTGACGTAGGCAACAGTGCCGGGGACAACGGTGACGCCGAGCCCATCGTTCCCGGCCCGCGACTCCGTGATCACCGGGTACACGCCCGGCCCATCAGATGCAACAACCGCGTACCCATCCTGAAATCACCAAACCCCCCCACACACACCAAAATAAGCAGAAATTAACTAACTACGAAAATTACGAAATGCCACCAAGGTGGGACCACCACCTTGATAGAGGCGGGGTAAGGAGGGAGAGGGTCGGGAGCCACCACGTCCTCCGCGATGACCTTCCCTAGGGCCTCGTGGATCGGGACGGTGACACGTGGCAGCCGCTCCGCCACTTTCAGCACCGCTTCGAGAGCTTCTTCGGCGGATATCATTGTCTTCGTCGGACGGGTTTAGGGTTTAGGGCTTTAGGAGGTGGGTGTCCGTACAATGGCGAGGAAAGAGGATGGGGGGTCTCCGAGAGTTAGAGGAGGAAGACGATATAAGTCAACAGAGATAATTGACACGTGGCGGTGGCTAACGGGATGTCGTATTGGGCCTTCCGTCATCGTGGGCCTCGTGGATGTTTCTGTTTGGGTCCAAGTGAAAGCTCAGATCCGACTTTAATTTATATTAGTAAATCGAATATTATTCGAATAAGGAAACATACAATATCATGAAGTAATAGAGAATATTGTAGGATTTATACTTCAATTATTCTAATGTATAACCAATGTTACATAAAGTAATTTAATATATAGTTAATTTATTATATCCAAACAAATTAACATGCACAAACTTGCCCTATTTTGCTTTCTCCTCCTTTAATCTTATAAAAATCTGTCTTGCTCCTCTAATTACTTGTTCAAACGTATTTGGGAAGAAAAAAAAGCGCTTTAATGCTACGACGTCGTTTTGACCAAGTATCATCAGCAAGCAACACCCTCTGCGCACGACCCTGCCCGACTGGAGCTGGTTCGTCGGGCGGGAAGTCCTGCTAGATCAAGAGGCGTTGGCGAGAATTGTTGACGAGGTCCACGGGCATCGGAGGGGCTCGGTGCTGGAACGGATACCGGCGCCTGCCTACTTGTCGACGATCAGAGCGAGACGTTTCGCCATGAATTCCATTCCATGGATGCTTTGTTAAGGCGTATCAACAGCTCTGCGACCTCCTAGAAGAACAGCGTCTTGAAGGTGTCTGGCTTCCCGGTTTACTTGATGTACATCTGTTTTTGTGATCCGGAACGACGAGTTCTATGGCGAACAAAACTTCCGAGGGCGAGGCTAGGGAGAAGGCCCTTTGTTTTGCATGTTTAACCCGTAACATCTCGCAGATCGCCTTTCCTTGTACATATGATGAGCATTTCGTCACAAACCAGGAAGTATATCGGTACAAAAATAGCAGATAGGCGGTCGGAATGATTTAACGAGGAAAATTCAGAATGCTGAAGCGACAGAAACTTGATCAAGATGATACCAGGCAGAAACACAAATGAACATCACTTACTACGGGGAAAAGGAAAAGGAAAAGGAGCCAGATCAAGAACACACAAATTTCTTACATAAACAAGCATGGATCAACGGAGGGGCGAGCTAATTGCAGATTGTGATAGATGATAAATGCGTTATCAAAACTTGTAGTGTGTGTTTCAACAATTACCAGTGGCCACCTTTGCTCTTGATTGGCAGCATTGCCCTCTTACCCTTACTTGAAATTTGTTCATATAAACCTGAGTCAAACAACCATGTACCGCATAATATGAGTTTCTGATGGAACATGCATGCCAAGTATATAAACACTGTATAAGAATCATGATTTATAATGTTTACCCGGATTAAGGGAAGATGAGAATGGTTCTTGCATGGTGGGAGATACCGCACGCCTAAGATGATCGGTGCTCATCATCAGCCAACAAATTAATAAGGCATGAGAAGCAAAGATTGAATAGAATGATCCTCTCTTTTCAACTGAGGGAGGAGACTTCTTAACAGAGAATATATCGGTACCGACTGTGAGTGACTTCTATCTGCGGAAACAAATGTATTCACGCAGTTGTTGACTTCAATCCAGCTGTACCCAGGTACTTTCTCAACTCCTCTGTCTTTCATCAAACTTCTAGTTTTAAGTACATTCTCCCATTGTCCAGCATCAGCATGTGTATTAGATAAAAGCATGTAATATCCAGAATTCGCAGGGTCCAAGTCAAGTAGGTTTCTTAAAGCTAATTCTGCAAGCTCAACACGGCCATGGACCCTACAGGCTCCGAGTAATGTTCCCCAAATACCGGCATCAGGGGGAAAGGGCATGCTGTTGATAGTATCGAAAGCTTTATCCAAGCGACCAGCACGACCATACAAATCCACCACACAAGCATAATGCTCTAACCCAGGACGAATCCCGTATTCCTCGGTCATGCAGTTGAAATAGTGAATCCCATCATCAATTCGACCAGCATGTCCGCAAGAAGAAATGATGTTGAGAAAGCTAACACGGTCAGGTTGCACTCCACTTTCCAACATGCGATGGAACAGAGAAAGTGACTCCTCGAGGTGTCCATGATACCCATAAGCAGCAATCATGCTATTCCATGCTACTTCATTCTTAACTTGCATCATGTTGAAGACTAGCCTAGCCGTGCTCAACATTCCGCATTTCGCATACATATCTATCAACGTACTTTCGGCAAAAAGATCAGCAGCAAAATAATTTTTTATTATAAAGTTATGTATCTCTTTCCCATAGCAGATAGATGGTAAGCTTGCACAAACAGATAGAGCAGCTGATACACTCACACAGTCATAGCTCATTCCTTCTCTTCCCATTTCTCGGAAGAGATCAATCGCCTGCTCTGGTTTTCCATTCCGTGAACAACCGGTGATCATCATGTTCCAACAAAATGAGTCTCTGCTAGGTAATTTCCTAAATGCAACGTGTGCGAGGTCCAGTCTTCCACATTTGGCATACATGTCCAGAATTGCGCTTCCCACATGACAGTTTGCATCTAGCCCATTCTTCAAGATGTAAGCATGCAGTTCTTTGCCCAATTTTAAGGCACACAAACCGGCAAGCGCAGGTAAAATGCTCGAAAGAGTTAGAGAATTTGGAGTCAATTCTCTTCGAAGTAACCATATAAACGTTTCTAAAGCATCTCGGTTCATCCCGTTCAGCACATAGCCAGAAATCATAGCCGTGCAAGCTACAACATCAATAGCTGGGCTGCTCTTAAAAATCTTGCATGACATCTCCATGTCCCCACACTTAGCATACACATCAATTAGAGCGCTTACCAGGAATGCATCTAGAATAACCCCATGCTTTACCATATAACCATGTATTTCTTTAGCTTGTTTGAGATCTGTTGACTCGGAAAGAGATGGAATGAGGCTAGAAAAAGTTGTCGCATCCGGCTTGACACCTGAACATATCATGTCACGAAACAAGGACAATGCTTCATCCGAGAAGCCATTTTGCACGAGCCCGGTAATCATCCCATTCCATGTAATCGTACAAGTCTGAGGCATTGATCTGAACAACTTGCGTGCATCGGACAACAATCTACACTTCGTATAGGCCGCCACCAAAGTGTTGGCCACTGACGGCTCAAACTCCAGCCCGCATTTAACAGCAAACCCATGTAGCTGCATCGCATATCCACTCGTTCCCTTCAAGCCACAAACAGAGAGCACACACGCAAAAGTAGCCGCATTGGGCCTACTCCCACCCTCCACCATAACCCGAAACATCTCCAAACACTCATCCACCCCTCCATACTTCGCCAACCCATGAAGCATCACATTCCACAGAACACAATCCCTCTCCGGCATTTCACCAAACAGTTGTCCCGCATCAACCAAGCACCCGTTCTCCGCGTACAACTTCACCAACGCGCTCCCCACGAACACGTCCACCCCGAAACCCATCTCCAGAATCCTCCTATGCACCATCCTCCCCAACCTCACGCTGTTCAACCCGCAACACGCCTTAACGACGGGCGGGAAAGTGTACTTGTCAGGAGAAACACCACACCCCATCATCTTAAAGTAGAACAAAACAGCAAACTTGAACCGACCCAGTTCATTACACCCTCTGATCATCCAATTCCAAGGCATTGTCCTAAAAGACCACCTAAAAGGGTCGCTAAAGAACATTGCTTTCGCGTAATTGAACTGCCCACAGAGGACGTACATCCCGAGAGCCCTCGCGGCCAATGTCCCGTGCGAAGGGAACCCATTGACGAGGAGGTGGGCGTGGACTTGCTTGCCTTGTGGTGCAAGTGAAGGAGATGAACAGGCCTTGAGGGCTTCCTCGAGCTGAAGCGGGTCTAGTTGGAAATAACAGTTGGGGGTTGGTGGATTAAGGGATGGGTGTTTGTGAAGGGAGCGTAGTGTTTTGGTTGACAATTGTTTCATTGTCTGAATGGCTTTGGTGTAGTGCCCAACTTTGACTGATTTGTTAAATATGGGATGAACGGAATAATCGAGATTCTAATCAGTAACAACAAAATTAACTCTCGACTTTGAAGTCATAAGATATTGCTAGGTGCAAGAACAAAATTTTCTGCTCCCATCAAGACAATTACATTGTATTTTTTGGGTTTAGGTAATTTTGTTCCTATATATTTTTAATATCCGACGATAATATAAATTCGAACACAGTCGAGCCCTAAAATCCGAGATCTAACAAGAAACGGGCTCTAACGTTCACATATTTCATAACATTAACCCATGTACTTAGCGAAGTGAGACTCATTACCTTAATCTTACTTCTTTCCCAAGCATACTCCCACATCTTAAGGAATCCACACGAATTTGGAAACACGACAAGTGTTAAATACTTATTGAGAAAACTTAGTTACCTTTCAAAGGTCTCACTCTGCTTGAAACTGGATTAGTTAGGTTTTTTTTTTTCGGAAACCAGGTGGTATCAATTAATAAAAACAGAGGCTAATTGTTGAAGTAAATTAAAATTGAAGCACCTGTGTTATAAGCTTACAAAATTGGGAACGCATGAAACAGAATTTGAGGTTAATAATGTAGAGGCAGAGAATATCTAAGCCTTCCACAGCTTCATTGTGCAGTCTTCACCGTAAGTGGCAACGATATTCCTATGAGGATGATGAGCCAACCCAATTACATCCTTCTCGTGAACCTGCATTACCAGGAAAGTTGCAGAGTAACTGGTTAATCACTGGCAAATGACCAGAAGATATGATATAAGTAGCCGGACAAGGCCGTGTTCCCGACGGACACTCGCGAATGTAACTTACCTTCATAAGATGCTCTAGTTTACCCGATTGGTGGCTGAAGCAATAGATGTTCCTGCAGACATTTCCAGATCATGACCGTAAGCAAAATGGTTGCGGAGTTACATGCAGCTGTGAGGCAAAATGCTACGACCAGTACCAATAGCAAGAGTGAAATCACACGGGGTAGCAAAATGATCAAGCATAACGAGGTTAAAAGAGGCAATGATTAATCTACAGTAACACTTAACTAATAGAGAAAAAGACTGCTATGCATCTTCCCCAATTAACTGATCTAAGAGCAAATACCGAAATAACTGATATGTGTACCGATAGTTTATCAGAGTTCAGGTTCATGCTTACTTGTCCTCGGCAACGCAGTAGATCCAGTCACCTTTAGGAGATACACATGCTGCAATAAAATCTCCACCCTCTCTTTTACCTGATGAGAAACTTTTCACAACCTGAAAAGAAGTCAAACATAAGATACAATTAAAGTTCGGTGATTAGTTCTGACAGGAAAAAAACAAAATAAGCAGGCGGATCTGCCTCGAAATTCTGCCACATAAAAACAGCATGACTGGCACAATTCAAAGTAGTACCTGCCCTTGAAGGGTCATTATATATATCGATGATGTCTTATTGCATACAACAATGTGATCAGTCTTCTTGGGGAACAGATGAACAGAGTTCACAGAAGCTTCACCGCCCTGAAGTCCACCATGTAAAAAATTAGGTGGAGATAAAATATGCAACTAATGACACATCCCGATATAACACAAGATGGTAGAAAAATATGTGACGAACCCTTGCTGGAGGTGGTGGCCTAAATGTGTGTAAACACTCTGTACTCTTCACATCCCAAACCTACAAACACCAAATACAGGTCCTACTGTCAAGTGAAAAGAAAATGCCACCCATCAGCAAAGCCGAGCTGAATAACAAATGGCAAACATAGATCAACTAACCTTGACCGTTCCATCACTAGATGCAGTAATAATGCGAGTGCCGTCATTAGTAAAGATGGCATCATTGACATAAGTTGTATGACCACGGAACTCTTTTAACATCTTCCCAGATTTCAAGCCGTGGATTCTATATTAAATAAAAACAACTTTACAAACTTGATTGACCAAAGACAAATTAATCTTGATGTGAACACAGCAGAAAAATCCATAAGTTAAGACATCATATATCCAATGGTAAACGAGGTTAAACAAGAACAAAAAGTAAGCCACGTGTGTGAACTAGAACAGCCAGAGGAGCTGAAAAAACTGGTAATTCCTCCACCTTAGGATTTAGGTTATCAGATAAAAAAAAGCTAATCGACCTTTGGAAGTATAAAAATGGATGGACAGACATGATAGTGGTCGAGAAGTTTCCAGATAGACTGGCTGTTTTTCTTTTATGGATCAAGAATAGGCCGCTCAATTTTGTGAGGCTGCTATACAGAACTACAGAGTACAAGAAGGCGTCCCTGATCTCACAAGGAGTTCCAGGTAGCAAGGGGATGTGTGTGACTATTCATATGCAACATTGAATATCTCTCTTTTAATTTGGATCAACTGACTGTCACTGAATCACAGGATCAAGTATGAAGCTGAATAACCTGGCCAAGGAAAATAAAGATAGAAATTTATCCTTCAGTTTTGACAGAAGGAACAACCTGGCTGTGTTGTCGAAGGATGCACTAAGAATCTGGCTCCCATCACGAGAGAATGTGACGCTCGTAATTCCTTGAGAATGTGCTCTCTCTAGACGGCGCAAGCATTGACCAGTTCGCACTCGCCAAACCTATACAAGGAAAGGCTGAGGACCAACTTTACGAGAATCATGAACTTCAAAGAACATATTTTTTATTTGCAATAAGTTTCAAATTTCCAAGAAATATTGATCATCTGATTATACCTAGAGTATTGAACTTTGGCACGATAACGCAGAAGAGAGAGACTTGTCTATCCCCATAGTAAGATTTAAAAAAATTAGGTGTTTATAGTCCATTTTCAGAGCACCTTCTCGACCATCATCCGCAAAAAACATTATGTGCAGCCAAAAGCTAACAGCAGCCAGACTAAAGCTACAATTCCATTTGTCTCTAAACAATCTCCTATTTTGTCACGCTTCGGCTGTTTAGAGCAAATCATAAATTTTGCTGCCCTGATATGTCACCAATCAATCAGTCAAGAGACACTTATAAACATTTTAACGAGGAAAACAGCCTTGGCTAGAAAGAAGGACGCACACAACATATAGAAGAAGAACAAATTGATTTCAAATTGCAAACTGGATCAAACTGAATCCAGGTCAATGTAGTAATTACACCTTTATTCTCCCGTCTTGTGCCCCAGAGGCAAGCATCTCAGAATCTTTGCTAAAGTCAACGCATAACACAGGATCATCGTGCATCATAAAGGTTTCCTGAAAAGGTTTGCCTTGTTAATGTATTGAGTGTAAAGTGCAAACGAAAACTATGAGCAAAATTAATAAGAAAGGAAAACTCACATCAGCCTGGTACTGAAGGTCCTTCTTCAGCTTTCCTGACATGAAATCCCAGACCTAGTTCCGGCAAGAGTGGCATTGGTTGTTAGCAAGTGTTCCATCATTTTAGGATGCTTGAAAGCCCTAAAAGCCACAATACCTCAATGAATCCATCAACAGAGCAAGAGACGAGAAACTGCCCATCTGGTGAAAAACGTGCACATTCTGCATGACTTTTTGTTCCAAACTGCAACAAGACCAGACCCAGAGCTACTCATTAGTAAATGTGCACAGTTGTTTTCCCAAGAAATAGTGATTCAAAGCAACTCTGAAGGCTCTCTTTAACAAGATTTTGCTTTTCTGCGGAATTTCTGAATAACAACGTGCCACTACCGTTTAAAGTTTCAGCTTTCACCAAGGAAAATCACAGTAAGCAGAGCACATCAGCCTATAACTACTTGACATGCAGATGAAAGAATTCCAGGCCGACAAGACAAGAAATATTTTCTATCATGCCAATAATCCTTATGAATTAAGTAAGCACACCCACCTTGATGGTGTGAGCCAGAGTTGTTGGGTACATGTCCTCTACATCTTGCTTCATAGCAGCAGTTCCTCGAAATAGGTCAAATTGAGTTCCCGGAGGAAGCACCCCTAAAAGAGGAATCCAGATAAGAGCTTAATTTAACAAGCTGCCGCCGTGCTTTTTAAGTCGGAGAAAATTTTTGTCTGATTATCTTAACCTTGGTGTTGCTGCCACTTCAGAGCCTGACCAATTAGAGCCATTAACCGTGAAGGTGGAACCATGCTGACTTCTTCAGAAAGGGCTGCATGCAAATTAGATTACTTAAAAACTACAATGAAGGGGAGCGACTTGGAACTTCACAGAGAATGTACGAGTCAAGAAGCTATGCTTGTGTTTGTAAACGATAAAGCGAACACAACAACAACAGTTAAAAAGCAAACATCAAAAAAATTCTCCTGAAGAATTTCAACATTATTCCTCGAATTTTCATGTTCTTGATTATATGGTGATTTGCATTAAGTGACACGGTTAAGAATGGTTATTTCCCAAACTTGCAGCACCTCATCATTGCTTCTATTGAGAGTTATCCAACATTGAAGGAAAAGTCACAGAGTAGACAATACCTTGGGCAATCTGTGCACGGCGTTTTTCCTTTGTTGAATCCTGGTAAGCCTGATGCATCGACATGGTTGAAAATTTTAGAACAAGAGGATACTTATCTAGTTATTTATTGAAGAAAAAAAGGGGTAAACAGCACTGAGTATTTCCAAAAGCACGAACTAATCAATGTGACATAAGAAACAAGGAGAATAATGCTAAATACGAGTCCAAATGAGGAGCTGAAATGTCTTCTGATGGGAGGAGCAAAAAATTTTACACTTAAAGGTTGTACTTTTTTCCATGTAATGTAGCAAAAGATGGAAACTATATATGCACTCACCAATCATATATCCATGCAATCTTACTCAATCTTTAGCAAACGGTTCACGTTAAACCCAAACAAGAACAAAAACAAGTTTCAGTCCCATCAAATGGAGTCCAGTACATGGAGAAAGCAGTCCAACAAGGGTTCTCTCTTGATATGACTAAATCGAAATTCTATATCCAACTAAAAAGGCTAAAATAGTAGATTGTTGGAACTCTATGAATCATGTAGTGGGTTCAACACACTCCACTTTCCGAATCTAACAGAACCGCCTAAGGCAATCAAACCTCCATCAGGCTCATAATAGTTTATCCACGGTATGTTGGAACAAAAACCAGGGAATGCTCACCTCGTTGGGGTCGAAGTAGGTCCTAACCAAGAGATGCTCGAGGCGCAAGTACCTCTCGGGCTGCTCCTGCTTCATAACACCCATAACCTGAGTCTGCCGCAGAATCGACCTGGCAGTCTCCAACTCCCTGAGCTCAATCATCTCGATCACAATCTGCACCCACCACATTATTCAATCATCATCGGGGCAACGCAACGACGAAGGGGGAGGGGGGGACGAGGAGGGGATTAATTAAAACGGACCTGCTCGTAGAGGTCCTCGAGCTTGGGGCGGGGGAGCTTGAGGTGGGAGACCTGGGGGAGGACGGAGTCCCAGCGGCCGGAGTTGACGTCAGCGAGGAAGGTCTCCATGCTGTCCACCGTGTTGAGCGACACCTGGCACTCGTTCTGAAGCGTCTGGAACGTCTGCGAGAGCGAGTGCTCCTTGCAGAACTGCAGCACTATCTTTATCACACTATTCAACGAACGAGCCCCCAATCAATCAGGAATAGAACTTTCTAGAACAAAACGAAGACGAAGAAGAAGACGACTTACTCGCGGGCTTCGATTTCAAGCGCCATCGCCGGCCGTTTTTTTTTTGGGGGGGTGGGTTTGGGTTTAGGGCTTCCTTTCTCCGATTCGGCTACCGCGGCGGTTATTTTTTTGGACGGAGGGGGAAGGGAAATTAGACGTTGATAAATTAGTATGAATTGAGTTTTAACTTTTAACTTCCGAGAGGTCAGTAGAGTTTGTGTTGGCGAAAATATCGGAGGGAATTTTTAATTCGAGAAAATATATAATCAAAACACATGTATGCCACTCTTAGCGGAAGTTCATGATAGGAATTTCAGATCTTACGGGCATTATTTGACAAAATTATGTGTAGTGCAATAGTAAACATTTACAAAAAACATTTTTTTTTCATGAACAGAATTTCTAGTACTCGCAGGAGGTGGCTCCAATTAATTGAATTTTTGAATAGCTTCTATTTGATATTTTACATTTTAAAAAAACACACGTCCGGGCCACATACATCTATGATTCACCGTCCCAGTGGCCCGAAATTTCTACTGGGCCCGAGAGGACGACTTATGGGCCGTAGCGTTTTTCTAGCTTAGCTATCCACTTCGGTATTTTCGGGGTAAATATTTGTTATGAGAATATTGTCACTACTCATAAATTATATTTAAATCGATTGAATAGTTTGTCCAAAAAAAAATATCGAATTTATACTCAGAAAACACAATAGTATTAAAACTTACGGTAGAAAGAGTCCCCATCCTGTTTAAGCATATCTCGTTCTGGAAATTGAGAATATTTTGAAATAAGATTAACTTCTTAACAAAATGCTGAGACAACAGAATATTCTATTTACCCTTTTTTCCCGGGATTGGGATATGGGGGGCTGTGTTTATGATGAATTGGGTTCCCAATATAAATTGCAACAATAAAGAATTTGTTCTGATTTAATGGCCTGACACGAGCTAGAATCGATGCCTAATTATTTATTAGTTTACATTAATGTACACAATTAGCTGGACAATCATTTTCAGTTTAAATAGGGATTTTTTAACAATGAGATTGATTGGTAAAGGGCTTAGAGTCATTTAAGGAGTTATCAAAGTAAAAATATCATAGATAGAGCCTCTCCTATTTAAGGGAGTCTCACGGTGCTGGGAAAAATATATTCTTAAATGTAACATGGTAGTTGTAATCGTAAGTTCTTGTTTAATTTATGTGTTCCCTTATAATACATAGCTATGTATATAGTATTCTGAAAACAAATTCTTTTGCAAAAAGTATACTTTAGTACCCCGTGATTACGCATTTTCCAAATTAAAACCATGTGGTTTCAAATTACATTTTTAAGCCCTGTAGTTTTTTTTTGCTCAAACATGCCTCAGTCCCGAGCCACATGCTCGGATATGTCATTTTTATCCTACCGAAAGAAGGGGGATGGGCCCTTTGCCACATGCCATGTCATCAATGACTTACCTTAATGGACTGTCCACGTTGGATAAAAATGAAGTCGTTTATGAGGATGTGGCACCCACGTGAACAGAAAAGTGGTCGGGCAGCTACTCGGGCTTCCCGAGACTGAGGCATGTCCGAGCAAAAAACCAAAGAGCTTAAAAATGTAATTTGAAACCACATGGTCTTAACTTGGAAAATGTGTAACCACATGGTACTAAAGTGCACCTTTCCCAATTTTTTTTGTAGTGCCTAAATTTTTTTTAAAAAGGGTTTGTACTCTTTAATGTCACAGTGAATAACAAGCATAAAATATATAGTTTTAATTAAATAATATTGAAACCGGACATCTTATCATGTAACTATGACATGAAGAAATGGGGTCGAGTGATAGCAAGCAGACTACGAACAAGCAAAAATATCATGTTAAAATTTAAATATCTAACTTAAAATATTAAAACTATATGTATGTAAATTTTTTGTAATTATAAACAAACTCTCATGATAATCTCAAACATGAGCAACGCTAAAGTGATGAGGACAATTCGTGTACGACTTCGGTCTCCTAATAGCCATGGAGCTTGAATTGCACATAAAGAAGCCTAGGGATCACTAAATAATCCCAAGATTGAAGGGCAAAAAGATTTGGAGTTGCTCTAATCTTAAGTAAAGCTCACATGGGTGAGTATTGAACAATTCAGAGACCATATTAATTTGGTAGTTCCCAACGTGCAATTAATAATAATAATAATACGATGATGTGCTACAACATGACGATGGTGGTGATCAATTACAAAAGAACAAAAAAAAAAGGAAAAAGGGCTTTCTCGTTTCAGTTCCTTTACTTGCAAAACGCTCCAATTATTGAAACCGAATCCTTCGCCCACGGCTAGCTCCAGCGATGACATTGAATATTCCAAATTTGCGTATCCAACACAAAAATAGAAATTCTTTTTTTACTTTGGATTGTGGTCAAAATAAAAAGAGTAACATAAATTTATTATTTTGACACTTTAGTATTTTATGTTTAACTAGAGAAGGTTTTAACTTGAATTAGTACTACCAAAAAAGGTGGAAGAGTTTGCACAAGACATTCAAATCAATCTAGAATTACAGGTGAACAGCGTGCATATAAAGCGTTACATCACTTATAACAAATTTTGTAACTACTTTTATTTGTTCTAATAAGCATTCATTGTTTTGACTTGTATCCCATATAGACATATTGGCATAATTAGTAGAAAACCAATTAGTTTGGTTGATCTCAATAATCAGGTCGTACTGAAGTGAATCCGGGTTTAAAAGTTGTTGCCGTTGTGAGTACCATCATTATCAATCTATTTTGATATGATTTTCTAGAGTATGTCAGTAGTTTACATTTTTCTAGTATTCGATGTCCTTATTTTTTGTTTTATCCTATGTATTGTATTATGTTTACTTGAATAAAAGTCTTCTGGATCACTTTTTTAATAACTCAATAATTATGTTCGAGATATTTACTGAACCGATAATAAAGAGTATATATATCCATCGCAGAAATTGGAGTGCTGTTCTATTCCGAATGTCGCGATCAATACACAAAGTTGCAACGCAAACAACTCGAGCCATCCAAAGTTTTTGTGCAATATTAGAAGTAATACACTAGGAAAAAAATCTAGCGGGTAGGAGGTAAAAATCCCACAGAATGGAACGGAAAAGTTCTAATTACTTGCACACTGTGGTTTGGTGGTAGGAGGCAATAACCCCGCGCACCCGAGTTAACCATATATGTAAAGCAATACTCAATCCGGAGTTAATAGTCCATTTAGTATCATGTTATTTAACTTACTTGTACATTACAATTATGTGATTTAAATGTTCGATCGAGTGACGAAGATATGTATAGTTGGTATTTTATTATTTGAATAATTTTAGGATAAAAATATGCCTAAATATGATTAGAAAAAATGGTTTCAAATTTTACTGAGAAAAAAGTACAAAAATAAAAAATCATATCCCTCCATTGTAATTATTTTCATATATTTTTATTTAGTGCTACTTAGGTGTATTTTGATCTACATATTATTCAAATAGAAATGTCTTAATTAGAAAAATTGGTGTCGCAAAATCGAGCATTTTCAAATCACATTATAACGGTGTGCTAATTGGTGAAACAATGTACTTTTACCTAATTAAATTGACAATTTTATTAAAGAATTTGACAAGTTCATAGAGGGTATTTTATCTGTTTGGTGTTACTATTCACTACTATTTGTGAAAAAAAATGTCTTAATTAAAAGTATTGTGGGGACGGTGTCCACAAGGCACGGATGGGTAAAAAAGTCAGATCTTGGACCAAAATCCGACTTTTTAAGTCGGATGACAAGATCCAACAAAAAATTCAGATCACCAAGATCTGACAAAAAAAGTCAGATTTTGGTAAGTAAATCAGACTATTTCAGCCAGATGACCAAGATCCGACAAAAAAAGTCAGATTTTGGTCAATAAATAGACACCGAAATCCAACTTTTTTCAGCCACTCACTCAGATCCCCCTTCCCCCTTCGTTCGCTCTGCCTGCTCATCCCGTCCCCGCCTTAGCCGGCCTCGCCTCGCCTCGCCTCGTCTCTCCTCGCTCGCCTTGCCTCTCCTCGCCGTCGGTCGCCTCGCCTCTCCGCTCGCCGTCGCTGTCGCCATTAGGTAAATATTAATTAGTTAATTGGTTAATTGTTTTGGTTAATATATTAATTTAATTAGTTAATTATTAATATTAATTAATTAATTAATTGGTGATGTTAGTTAAATAATTTATTGGTTAATTGTTGATATTGATTAATTGTCTTAGTTAATAGAATAATTTTTAGTGAATCAAGGTTCAACCTATTTGATCCGACCGGGTTGACCAATATTTTGGTGTGATCGGTCTGACCGATATTTTGGTATGGTCGGTCTGACCAAAATTTCGTACGATCAGTTCGACCAAATTTTGGTCCACCAGTTTGTCCGAAATATGGTCCGACCAGTTTGACGAAAATTATAAATATTATATCAATTTATAACGCTATTTGAAATAATTTTTTGATTAATGTTCTAATTGTTCACTGCTTAACATTATTAGATTTGCTAATTTTGTTAATATATTGGTAAGTGAAATTGTATGTCTATTGTGTTGTTTAGATATAGATGCACAACCATACAGGCATCTTCTAGGGAATGGAGGACCCTTAGATCCATCGGTATTAGTGCACCAGGATGTGCACCGTTCTCAGGAGATGTGGAACCGTGAGGTTCGTGAAGGGATTAACGATAATCAGGACACATTGTTGAAGATACACCGACGGAGATGCACAGTGTCTCGTGTACAGAACGAGGCATTTATAGTCTATATGAAGGAGGCTAGTTTCTGGGATGTGTGAAGTATTGGGTGGGTCGTTCTCAAAATAGCATTTGTTACAGCCTTGGTGGAGCAGTGGCGGCCCGAGACCCATACGTTCCATATGCATGTGGGTGAGGTGACTGTTACTCTCTAGGACATTGCTGTGTTGTTTGGGCTTCCTATCGATTGACACCCAGTAACAGGGTTGCAGACACCTCCTGATTGGCACGAGTTGTGCATACGCCTATTTGGCATTAACCCGACGGATACCCCTGGAATGGTTTGGAAAAACCAAATTGCCCTAAAATAGTTCGAAGACCATTTTGACCCTACTACAAAAAGTGGTGAATAGTAACAGACAAAATATGTATGTGGGCCCCAAGATTGACTATTAACTGAGTGGCAGGAAGATTGCATTGGAATGTGATAATCAAGGTAAAAGATGACAGGTGGCGTCATGAATCTGGGCCGTCCAAATGGCGGGAAAACGGTTCTTAGATTGCCGACGGCTACGTAATCGTTGAGGTTACCTGTGGACGGGTTTTGCAGGAAATTGCAAGCTTAGGCAGCTGTCTCGCGTGCAAAACTTCTAATTGCCACATCACAAGCATGACCATATTTTATACGAGAGTTATACGTTGTCATATTTAAACGAATTTAGAGTTAAGTAAGATTTTGATAATTTTGTCCTCTCATGTTATTGGACGTATTAAAAACTAGACAACTACTGATATACAAATTAATTCGAAAATTCAAATTGTAAAACAAAATTGGACTCTCTTGTTGAGTCATTTTAACGTGGTTAACAACAAGTAATGTATAATTTAATTAATTACGACTGTCAGCGACAAATCAGGATTTCAGAATGTTGTTTTTTTTTGTTTGGGGGGGGGGGGGGGGGGGGGGGGGTGATGGACAAGTCATGGTTAGTTAAATAGCATTTAATTGATCATTTTATTTTGATTACGTTGATGATATATGGAATTTATATTAAAAAAAGGTTAGTTCACATGGAGAGAGGTGCTTAAATTATTCTTAGGGTGGGGAAGGACAAAAAAAAACTCTGGAATATTGCTCAGAGAATCCCAGTTCGTTTTGTTCTCTAGTGCCTAGGGTGTAATGGATCTTCTCATGTAATAACATGGGGCTAAGTGTTGTCTGGAACGATGATTGATTCATAAAAATCACTGAATATAGAGACACTAATTTAGAGTCGAGTATTGTAGTTATCTCTAAAAAATAGTAATTGTCTTAACGGGTTTTAGCCTCATTTATAACATTTGAATCTGAACATTATTTAGAAAATAATTAAATACTTATTATCATTTAAATTAACTTTTATTCGTTATCAAAACAACAGACATTAGAATCAATTCAAATTTAATAAAATTTAGAAGTGTAGGATATGGGAATCCAAAATAAATATTAAAATTTCATTGATCTGTCAAGTCATTTTTAGTTGAAATTACATTCTAGTGTTATCTACAGTAACCAAACACTTAAATTAACTTAGAAAATAATTATTTTATTTTAACCAAATTTAATGGACTGGAACCATGAAAATGTAGCAGCATTAAAAATAAAATATTTGTCACCTTTTGTGGTTATTGTCCAATTTATATTTAGATTAATTTGATATCGAAGATCCCAAGAAAAAAACAGAAGAGGGTCTCTAATTTGGGTATTGGACCAGCAGGAAAATCCCAGTGATCTATACTTAACATGCCACGTGTAAAATTGACAGCTTGCCATGAGACAGCATAGCGAGAAAATTACAAAATTGGAGACTAATTAGAGGACCACCACAAACACCAAGTCATCATCGGGAATGAAAATATTTGTATTTAGGGTTCTTAGCAGCTCAAGTTAAGCTGGCTCGGTATTTTCTAAATGTAGCCCCCTAATATTCTTTTTGTTGCCAACTACGTACATGTGTAGAATTTTTTAGGGTGGGTTTTAAAAGTACTGAATATTCTTGGACCACCGTTGTTGGCACCAAAATATGTAAGTTAAAACTTAAAATCCACTTTAATATAGTGGTTTCGTTTTTTTACGCACTATCATTTTTATGATCCTAAATTCTCTAATCATATGACATAAATTAGACTTGATAGATAATCAAACCACACTCGTAAAGATCAATTACTTTTTTAAAAAGTAAAATTTTTACATTAATTATTATACTTTGCTCGAGTTTGAAACCTAAATTCTGTCAGATTGTTCACACCCTATGCCACACTTGAACTATCCTCTATGTCGTGTTATGTCATTAGTCCATATATCATGACGTGTCAGTCATTTATATCACTAATTACTCAAAACTCCTTCTGTAATGTCCCGTTGTCTTATTTACTGTTTACACACACCAACATAAATATTTTTTTTTAAAATATTTGTCAAAAAAAAGATGTACATTATTAATATGAATAATCCAATTAAATCACTCAAAATTAATGAAAATATGAGTTAAGACGTATCACACACCTTTGAGTGCTAGGGTTGCCTTTTGGAAGGAGTCCAAGGCCAAGAAACTTAGTGCTAACATTGAGGGGGAGAGTTGCCAGCCATTTAATTCAAGATTCTCAAAATGTCCAATCAAACATATATAAGAGGGTCGTTGATTCCGGATGATCATTGTCACATTGAAAGCTTCAAAGCCCTTCCAAAATAATAAAAAGAGAAGAAAAGACCATTCAAATGTCGCTGAGCCCCACCAAGCATTCTATATTTCTCCCCTCAAATCGCATGTCCAGGAAGAGATAGGGTTATAGATTAGACATGATGGTATAATTAACCAATAAAACCGTCTCAGTCGATTTAAATCAAATAAACAAGTTTTGAACTTAGTAGAATCATAAAAATAATGAAAATTTTATTACCTAGTTTTAGTCTAACTGTATTTTTATAGCTCGAAGTCAAAATTATTTAAGGTTCGTGGAACTACAGAACTCAGGTAATTTTTGACAATGCAAGGTGCGACCTGGAGTATCTCTATTATGTTCTCTTTCACATCTGAACTGAGAATCTCATGCAACAAGGAATATATGTAATCAATACCTAATTTTGTACCTGGAATCATTTAGTTGGATGCTCCTCGAAGACGGTTACATTTCTTATGTAACGTAGTGGTTTTCTTTGGCTAGTGACTATATTCTATTGTAATTTTTATTCGAAAGGATGATAATTAGTCTCTTATTTTGAAGGTCTACTCTTATTCAGATCTGAAAGGTCCAAGATTCGTTAATTTTAATCGAGTTCGGATCCTGATATTTAAAATGATATGGATATGGATCTATATAATTCTGTCATCATTCAACCCAAAATTTTTAAAAATAATATTAAAATTATATATATATATATATATATATATATATATATTAATTACTAAACATAACAACAAAATTGCAATCTCAAACTACTCAACTTTAATTTTTTTAAATTTGTTTGTTTGATTTCTTTATATTAAGTTATTTTAATAAATGAATCAAATACATTCATATTTTTTTGTGTTCCTTCCTATTTGAGATTAATCAAAAGATAATTTAATTTTTTTGAAAATAAAATAATTATTAAATAATCAAACCCACGGGTCTCCTTGAACCGGCACGGTTTTTAGGACCCGGATTCTTCCTTAATCCTTATTTTTAAAGAGGATAAATGTAAGAATTTGGGTCCGCTCTTCAAAAAAAAAGGATAAGGATCTGCGTTCGACATATCCTATCTGGATCCAGCCCATCTCATTCCTATTTGGATATTTAAATACACGTGAGTTCTTAAGAGTTAAAATTAGTAACTTTTGGTTAATTTATAACAACTCTTTTATCAGTCTTCACAGATTAGAACTACAAGTTTGAAGTGTGTGAATGCCACTTTTTTAAAGATAATTTTTTACGCCATGTCAGATTTTGAACCATGAACCTCCTTGAATAATTTCTTAAAAGGTAAGTTCGTGAATGCCGTCTAATCTCGTAATTAAACTGGATAGGGGTGCTTAAGTGTGCCTCGAAGCATATTAATCAAGATCTAATTAGCCTTGTCGGAGTGATAAAGACAAAGATTAGTTTTATGACTCAAAAGACATGACTTGGCCGGTGCTTAATTATTATATAATCAAGACTCCTCCTTTTTGCTAGGTGAGGATTAAGAATTAAAGATCACATTAGAAAAGATGGTCACAGAATTAAGGTCCCTGCCTTTTTGTTTGCATCTAAAAGTGAGATTTCTTTCCTGAATAAAAAAATGTAAAAATGATTTTTTTTAGAGTTGGGTGAGACTTTGTTCAAAGATAGCGCTTGAATGTGGAAAAAAAGGGTTTTGGCTGCTAAAAGTCAAATTTTGATGTGATACAATTTTCATGTTGATGGTTTGGGTGCTTTTTATAATTAAATAAATTTCATAATTCATTTATTTGTAAACTTTATCAATATTCGAAAATACTATCCGACTTGAATTTCGGTCGGTCCGCCTAGCTGATAGTTTTAGAAAAGGTAGATGCGTGACATTTGATTCTTCAGACACGATGCATACACTATTTAATACATGATTAGACTTCTATAGTTCTATCCACTACGGAAGTCCCAATTATATGATTTATTAACTTTTTGACTCTTAACTTTCCTAAATATCTATCTTTAGTAATTAAAGCGGAGCATCCCGTGGATTTTGTGAATCTCAATTAAAATGGAGTGCATTAATAACATACGATAAAGTGCTAGCCATCAACCTTCACTTCAATACGAGTGGAGCATTAACCTTCACTTAAATTTCAAATAATAAAGATTAGTTAGATCAATTAGTTAGAGAGCACATGCTCAAATATTCAGAAATATTAATATTAAATATTTGTTGATAGAACTTTATAACATTTCAAAATTTTAATCGGTTCGAAGTTAGATTAATCGGTCATGTGGACTAGACACTAGGTGGCATAAAAAAACTTAAAATTCTAATTTAGTACGACATATATCATGACTTGATTCTGATTTAAAAAATTAATTCTCATAATCTTGATTAAATTTCTGTAAACTTTATTATGGTTTAAATAATTTGTACTGGTATTCAAGAAAATTGTATTTTTTTTCGAAAATATGCACTAATTGCACCGCGGGGCCCTTTGCACCGGTTATAGATCTAAACTTTTTTTGCAAAGGTTAATAGATCTAAACTTTTATTATTTTTCTTAAAATTTCTAGAAATTTTATTTGTTTCGTAATTCAGTGTATGGTATCCCATTTAAAGATAAAACTGTTTTAGTCGAACAATACTATTTAGGGGTGGTTCTCTATTCAGTATGTTTGAATTCATTACGAATAAATTATAGCCTTTGACATTCGTAAAGTTTGAACTTAAATAAATAATAATTTCTTACTACTTAGACCAACTATCATTAATATTATTCGGTCCAAGAATTTAATAATAAATAGAGTAATTTTCAACATCAATAAATAAGTTCATCACATTCGTAACTAACAATACAATAATTTAACAATCTATTGACCGGGGTCGATTATGTTCTTGGTAGTCTGCCATTGACGATGCGCATTTTCCAAATGAGGAAAGAATTTTGACAGCAATTCTTCGCACATTACTTATAGTTTACAACATTCCATATATCATGTTTCACCTTTTTATTATTATTGCGGGGAACGTGGGGAATTTCCCTATTTACCATATTTTTTAAGGTAAAGATGTATATTAATTCTGCGAATATAATACAAATTACATGGTCGAGAAAGAGTGGACAACCACTATAAGATTCGTTTCTCAAAAAAAAAACCACTATAAGATTCTAATGAAAGAACAGTGAAACGTAAACTGTGTTGCAAAAGCCATTTTTCAAGGGAAAATTTGCAAGAGGGAGCTTCTTATTCACGTTATCACTCGTCGAGTTCATGAATAGTTAAAATGGTCGAATTAAATTACAAATTTTGAATACCAAAATTTATTTTTTTACATGGAGTCTCCAAGTAACTGGAAAAATTAAAAATATAACTAACAAGTAGATTATACTTTTTATACTACATGGTATAAATATTTGAGATATATATACAATCTAATCCATTTATTGTGTTGCCGGAGAAACAACCCAGTTCTGCATGAAAATGTTCTGATTCGACAGTAAAACATCTTGACAAACCCGAAAATTATAAATATAGCAAAACCCACAACCGTTTTTATTTTGAGAAAAAAGGTTGGATTTTTGGATATTTTAAATTTTAAGTTTTTAATAAATTATAGTTGAGTTGTTTTTTTTTAATGTTTAACTGATTGCCATGTTAGCATCAACATGAGAGAGAAAATCAAAGTGCCCGGATGTAGTCATTGATGTAATACTTGTTAAAAAAAATTAAATATGGTATATAATCTGTCCTAAAAATGTAAAATTTAAAATATATTTGTCATTAGGGAAAAAACAAAACTACATTATATTTTGTCAAAAAATAAAGAAACAAAATAGATCTAATGTAAATTATTTCAGTTTATACTATCCTGTATCAAGAAATATCGGAACTAATGTGAAATTTTTTAATGAAAAGGTTTTGTACGTAATTGAGATGCATAAAGATGTACAGTTATATCCACAAAGGAGAATAGAAAATTAGGAACTTGTCATTGAGGTGTTTTCCGATAAATGCGGCTACTTGCCGCCCTCTTTGCTTCCCCGTCACTTATTTAGATGGCACTTTTGTAATAAGCCTCTCTTTTTTCTTTTTCACTATTTAGTCATCATATATAGGCTACAGCCTGTTTAGGGGTAATAGAAGTTAAAACAAACATAAAAATTTACAATGGCCCTTTACAATTATAATTATGATTTAATATATTAAATAGTTACAATTTTATTGACTGATAAGTTTATTTTAAGTTTTTCATTATTCACTTTATGATCTTTTTAAGCACATAGGCTGATAAACATATACTGTACTGGTGTAATTTTCTTGAAAATTTACCTTTACTTTTCCGAATGCGAAAACATTTGGTAGAAGACATAGATGGATTTGACGGAAGTTTAAAGTTTAAACTGTGACAATGTATAATTATTAATGTATAAATTTATCTATAAAAATACACTTTTCCAAAAAAGTTTGGTAGACATCAAAGAAATTTAATCAAAATCATCTCGCCTATGCGCTATAACGAAGACGACAATCTCAATTTTGTAAGAGACATTTAATGCCCAAATAGTTTCAGAATCTACCATATCGCCCGGATTAATAATATGTCAAATTTAGTTTAGAACTACGAAGCTTGACACATTTTTTACTAAATAACGTACACATAGCAATAATCTGACCAAAAATATACATTACAATAGTAACATAGGTTTTTGTTTGACAATCTACGTAACTTCGACTAGTTGATCCTTGGGTACCGAATAGATATAGTTTTAAGAAAATTTCAATGAAATCATTAACTAACATAATCAAGCAGATGTCATTAAAATATTACTATATATGTGTTTTGAACCTTCGTGAACATAATTAAAATGCATCAAACCATATGGTAAAAGTGAATTCTGGCTAACTAACAAGTAATTAGGTTAGTTGGCAACATATATTTTACTAACCATCGTTCAATATAAATTATCAAATGAACCTGGACTCGAAGGAATAAATTCTTATGAATTTTTTTAAAAAGATAAATTATTACATTATTACATAACCAAAGTTTGAACATTAATTTTCTAAATATTTAAGACATCTTGTACCGCCAGACTACAACTCTTTTCGCTAACGAGTTTTGAGTAAGTAAAGCGAGTACAACCTCGTCTTGGTGGATTTCCATATATATCAAATGTCATTTAAGCTAGTACAAATCCTAAAAAAAATGTCATTTAAACTAACTTTACAAAATGTTGACAATTTAATAAAAATTTGGGGTTTAAACTCTAATACATAAAATTTATCTTTAAAAAAATTCCCCGGAACAAAACAACTGGGAAACAGTTTTTTTTAAAGAATGTGAAACAAGTATATTAAGTGGCCGAATATTGTGCATATAGCTGTTATATCAACTTATATCATAGATATATAGACCACCTACGCAGCTCAATACCTCCAAATTCCATTAGTTTACTTTCTCTCTCTTCCATTTTAATTATTATCTCTCCCCCTCGTTGGTTGCGTATGAGAGAAAGAGCTGTTTTGTGTGAAAAGTCAGCGACCCTCTCTCTCTCTCTAGAAAGACTCAAAACACCATTCTTCTCCTTTCTTTTGTTAATGATAGGGAAGATCAAGCAACACCCAGCTTCTACTTCTCCTCCTTAAAAGAATTCCCACATAACCAAACCCAATTTAGAACTATTGAGAGGAAAAAAAAGAGAAAATTATTGCCAGCCTAATTCCCCACAAATTCCCACCTCAATATTCCATGGTTGGTCCAAAAGACACACAAAACCAAGAAACAAGACACAAACACTTCAACTTGTTGTGTCCTAGGGAGAGCAACCAGTTCTAGTACTAATAGTATTACACTACATCATGCTCAAGGTCATCAGCCCAACTCGAACGTGAATTAGCCAACGAGTAGATGTACACATACCAAGAAATGGAGAACTATCAAGGAGATTTGACGGACATACTTCGAGCCACAAGTGGGAGCCTAAGCCAGCAACCCGACTTCTCGAGCTGCTGGGAGTTCGACCGGCCGCCACTGATCACCACGACGACCACGACCTCCTCCCATGCTCCTCTCCTCGAAGAAGCCACCAGAGGCCGGGTTACTAACCCGGCCTCCGACTTCTTCGGGGACCCTTTTTGCAACATGAGGGATCCGCTCCTCCACGAGCTCAACATCCCTACTTCGACCTACTTCGACGACAGTGCAACCACCACCACAACCACCATCAAAGTCAACGAGGGTTCTTGTAATAACATCAACATGTTCTCCAGGATTCAGATCTCTCCTGCACCCAACAAGTCGCCTCTTCTTTCTCCTCCTCCTCCTCCTCCTCAAAGGTCATCTGATAATAATAATAATAATAATAATAATAATAATAATAATAATAATAGGAAGTCCCCGTTAAGGGCGGCCATGGCTTCTCCTTCTCCGGCGGGTTTCAAGGTGGCTGCTGCTGCTTCTGGGTTGGTTCTAAGCGATCGTATAATTAATGTGAGCAGCTCCAAGAGTTGTTTAATTGATGGGCCGGTGCAGATCTCCTCCCCGCGGAATCTGGGTATCAAGAGAAGGTAATTAAGTTGCTTAATTATTGTTTATTTTCTTCAACTCGTGTATTATTTTAATTCTTAGTTTGTTATTGATCTGCCCTGCTTCTTCTCTTCTTCCCATGAATTTAATATTTGGTTTCACCGAAATTTATGAAATTAGGTTGATGGGAATTGAAAAACTTATAGATGTTTAGCTTTAATTTAATTTATGAGTCGTTAAATCTTTCAACCTGACTCGAATTTGAACTAATCGACATCAAGTCTGATCTATCAAAAGATTCATGCCTTGTTAATTAGTTGGTGTAGTTTTGCTTAATTTAAGCTGAACCATATAAATTGTGATATTGGTGATGATTATGAAGATTATTTTGATCATGCTCTAATCATGTATTTGGCAACCTTTTTGGAGATTTGAGTTTTACTTTCTTTTATAACTGTAATTTTTTTTGTAACACCGAGATTTGTAATACAACAGGTCATTTAAATGTTCGAGAGAAGTTCTCACCAAAAAAATGTTCGAGAGAAGTCAATTAATAAACCTAAAAGCTACACCCACATGAATCCGAGCTATACTAGTATCCATGACAGAGCTCATTCCTTAATAAACCATCAATTTTATTTAAATGTCTTGTCTATGTAAAATTAAGCACGGCTATGTTATATAATCAAAGACTAGATTAGGGTTTGGTATGGGAGATCATAGATTGAATCAATGGACAGGTCATATAGAGAAACCGTATCAACTTTAGGATGTAAATACTATTTTTTTAAATAAACTCTACTTATAAAAAAAATAGAGAAACCGTATGCTAATGAACCGTGGCCAGGGTTCCGACGAGTTCAGTCCGATCCACAAAGAAAATTGGAAAAAGTAGTCTTGATGGGAGAGGGGATTATTTGGTTCAATTCCGTACCTGCAATCGCGTAATTAGTATGCGGAACCCTTATTTATATATATTATTTGGTTCAATTCCGTACCTGCAATCGCGTAATTAGTATGCGGAACCCTTATATATATATATATAATACTATTATTAATAAAATTTAACCGTTTAAAAAAAATTTGAAAGGACGACAACAATAAAGTTGGACCAAATTGGGTGTCACAATAGGATTCACATACTTAGCTTCCAACATAATTATTTGGAAAAAGTTAACTTAAGTACCATGTGGTATCACAAAAAATTAAGTCAGTATCATGTGGTTTAAAACGTATCAATTGAGTCAAACTTATTCTAATTAAAATCAATTAGAGGTCCGGACAGCTTCTCGGACCCTGCCCGTCTTGCCCGAACATTGATCGGCCACGTGAACAAGCCATATCAGATTTCTCTGATGACGTGGCGCCACATGTACAACCCATCTCTCTCCCCTTCCCCTTTCTTCTTCCCCCATCTCTCTCCTCTTCCCCTTTCTTCTTCCTATCGTTGCTCAATCGTTCCGCTCCCCGTCGTTGCCCTCGAAATCAAGAATGGGCATCACCAAAAATAGGAGGAAATTGATTTTATTTGGGAATAATCCCAATGACGGCAAAACCCAATAATCCTCACCAAAGAATGCGTTGGGCCACTCTTTTTCAAGAGATCAATTAAGCTACCGCGTCAAAATCCTTTACCTTTGGGGTTCGCCTTTGTGAATCGGGAGCCAATTAAATCCTCCCCATTCCTTTTCTCTTTGTTTTCCTCCGTCAACGGCGTTGGGTTAATTTGGATTTGCAACGATGCCGAGGACGAAGTCATGTGGTGTGGTGAGGAGATTGGTTGCAGGCGAGTCATCCCTCTCAGTCGGCCATGTCCGCCACGAACCAAGACACAATCCTCACAGGCTGAAGGCCATCCACGCACTTCTTTCTCCATTTTTAGCTCTTCGAAGAGCTCTGTTGCTCTTGTCCAGGAGGGAAAGAAAGAGAAGGGGGATGGCGTGCTACAACGACGGAGGTGGGGATTCGCTCTTCTTCTTGCTCGAGGACGGTGTTGGAGAACCGACGGCAGGAGCAATGGTAAGAGCAGGGGGAGAGCTCGCCGGAGCAATGGCGGGGGTGGCGACCGGAGCTGGGGAAGGAACGGGAGTGGCCACGGTGGGAGCCACAGATGGTGGAGAGCTGGCCGGAGTGGCAGCGGGCAGGGGAGTGGCCACAGAATTAGTCACCGTCGGCGGGGATGATACAGGAGTAGCAGCGGGGGCGCTCGGGGTGGTGTATTTAATCGGAGAAGTAGCGGGAGCGGCGGGTAAGGGGGGTGTGAATTGATTTTTGATTCTCTGGATTAAGCATAGGTTGTTGATGGAGGTTGATTTTGTTTTTAGGTGTGATGAGTTGAAGCATTTGTAATGGTTGGCTGGATTTTTGGGATGATGATGATGATGAAGAAGAAGAAGAAGAAGAAGAAGAAGAAGAGAGGGGAAGGAGGGAGGAGAGAGAGAGGGGGGAGAGAGACCGCCATGTCACCAGTTTTGATGATGTGGCATGTTGAGTTGGCCGGGCAGGTTTTGGACAGGTCGGGTAGGGTCCGGGCAGCTGTCCGGGCCTCTAATTGATTTTACTTTGAATATGTTTGACTCAATTGATACGTTTTAAACCACATGGTACTGACTTGATTTTTTGCGATACTATAGGGTACTTAAGTAAACTTTTTCCTAGTTATTTTCAAGGACAAACTTTAACCCACCTTATCATCAACGGAATGTATAAAACCATGTTTTTTGCCTTGTTATTTGGCTTTAGACATATATACCATCCCTTTCAAATAAAAGAAAGTTAACATGAGCCAAATATTTTTTCCAAAAATAGAATTGGGACCATTTCTAATTTTGTCCATTATACTATATGTCTGTTGCAATAGTACAGACAACGACTAATCTTTTCTCACGGTACCTAATTTAGAGTAGATTTTAATTACCTTATAAATTGGGTCATTTCTTTGCACATTGATAATAATTGGGTTACTAGAACATTTTCATCATTAATGCCGTTTCCAATTGTTTTCCAAGTTTTATGATCTAATTATTTTGGTGTTAATTTAGTAAAATTTATTGATCAGGAAGAGCCAGGCCAAAAAGGTGGTGTGCATTCCTGCACCGGCGGCCCCAAACAGCCGGCCAAGTGGGGAAGTGGTTCCCTCGGATCTATGGGCTTGGAGGAAGTACGGCCAGAAACCCATTAAAGGTTCTCCTTATCCAAGGTAATTGCGTAAATTAATCATTAATTACGGATCCCTATTTCTTACCTTATTATTTTATCCACTCTCTCTAAGGAGCTTGGTGTTTCATTTTATTCGACTTAAATTTATATTAATCGGTCTATTGATTGTTCTAATAAAGAGAACATAGTAAAGCCTTACATGAGACAACAATGTGTTGCCAATATTCATCTCCCAGTTAATTATTCCAATCCATAATGGGAACTTGTCTTTTCGTCCGGAACTGCTGTTCAGTTACGTGGAAGTGCAATAGTACTCTTTTGCACGAATTGAAGTTCAAAATGTTTCTTCTAAACAAGTAACTTTCACAGTATAGTCCGATCTTATTCGATTTCATGCAGATAAAGTTTTCTTTGCCAAAATCATTGTGCTTTCAAATATGTACTAAATCAATTGATCCAAGTGTAAAATCAAAAAAATAACAAATGATGACAAAATTGTTAATACCAAATTTTAATGCAAATATAATCTTTAGACAAAGTTTGAAGTAAGTTTCTCATTATTGAAAATGTTGGTGTACTTTTATCCAGGCCATAGTTAACTGTTGGTGGAATTAGTGTATTTGTTGCAGGGATTAAAACCTGACAGGTTTTTCGGTCGAAACTACTCATCTCGTCATGTATTGATAAACTAATCAAATTTGAGCTGAGTAGATTACGTAGGGTGACAAAATTTTTATCTATCAAATTTTAACACAAATACATTCATATAATTCGAACTCGAAATATTTAGTTAAGCAAAAATAAATTTATCAATTATACTAAGTGGTTAGCCAATAGAGAGTTTCAACCAATCGCGAAAGATTTATTTTGGTTAGAAGTTTGTATTTGCATGGACCAAAAATTGCACGAACATAATTCCAACTTCAAACAATATCAACATGCATGCTACGTAGTCTTCAATATAAAAAGTCGCCAAACTGATAAAAAATTTAGATTCACTCAGAAATAATCGACTCCAAAAAACATAATCTTTGATATCTCTCTTTTCACCATTCAGGGGATACTACAGATGCAGCAGCTCCAAGGGCTGCCCGGCGAGGAAACAAGTAGAGAGGAGCAGAACAGACCCCAACATGCTCGTCATAACCTACACGTCGGAGCACAACCATCCCTGGCCCACCCAGAGGAACGCACTCGCGGGCTCCACTAGGGCACAGCCACCAAAGACCAACAACGTCGGCTCCAAGGTTAGTTCTCCAACAACCTCCCACATGAAGGAGGAGACCAGCAACGAAGAGGCCGCGCTGTCTCCTCCCAACAACAACAACATCGGAAGTGGTGGCGCTTCTAGTAGTGCACAGGTCAAGGAGGAGGTAGAGGAGGATGGTAAGCGGATGGCGGATGAGAATGTGGTGTTAGATGAAGGGTTTTCGTATCGGCCGGCTATGCCGGATCAGGATTTCTTTGCTCAGCTGGGAGAGATTGATGGGGACCCATTTGGGCTCTTGTTCTCCTCCTCCCAAGGGTTTATCAATGAGGAGGATGTTCAGAAGCAAGGGAACAAGGGAGGAGGAGGAGGGTTGGATCCATTTGGTCTCTTTGATTGGCCATCTGTGGACAGCCAGAGTTCTGCTCCATTTGGGGAAGCCAGGAGGGGTTTATAAAGATAGATGGAAGATGCAATGCAATATATAGAACAACAAGAAGAAGATATCACTCATATCATATACATTCAATGTGAAAGATGACTTGCCCAGATCACATAAGACGTATATGAATTATGATAGTCGGGGGTTCATTCGTTCAATTCCTGACAGTTGTAATAATTGGTGTAGAAAATTTACTTCTGGATAAATCTATGTACATTCAATTCATCGACCTGCAGGTCATCTTCACCAACTCCAACCCTACACCAGAAAAAAAAACAGCCATATAAATCCTTATCATTAATGGAGTAGCTTCTCGTTGTAATTTTTCTTGGCCTTCTTGGTGCCATTTGATTCATAGAGGAAAACCTTTTTTTTTGTCTTGCATGGCTTGAGATATTACTATTGAGGGATCATCAAGTCAATTAATTTGGTGTTTCCCAAAAAAAAAAAGTCAATTAATGTGGTGGAAGAGGTGGTGGGGACCGGAAGGTGTGTCTTTTCTTTTCCACTTCAACAACTATCTCCACCTGTTCTTTTTCTTGTTATTTACAGGGAAATAGGAGGGAAAATCTATAAATTGAACAAGTGTAGTAGACTAGTGTAAATTAATTGATGATGCTTTTTATAGGTTTACTCCAGATTTGGAACTCCGTAATTTCTATGCACATTGTATTATTAAACCAAAAATTATTGGCTAATTAGTTGATGATATGCTATATTAAATTTACTAATTGTCCAGAGTTTGAGTCATAATAATGTTAGTCGTGACATTGTCAAATATTCCGACTGGGATTATAATTATTATGACGAGTGAATATTTGGATAACGGGTGGTTTATACTAAAATTAAAATAAGAGAGATGTAATGTAAGCAAACAGAGTGCTGGTTGATTGGGAGCAGCAAGGGGAGGATATGAGTCCCACATTCCTTTCGGTTTTTTGGTTGATGGGACATAAAGGTTAGAGGAACAGAAGGTTTTCAACAGTTGAAACAAGTACATCCATTCAGAGGCACGACTTGAAAGCTCAGTGAGGATGAGAGATTTATCACAGAAACGGGACTTGTCTTTTCCCCAACTTTTTCTAAGTGGGAAAAATTATTAAATTTCCCCTACCTATATACCTATGTCTTCTACTACTACTGCCATCATGTGGGCTTGCTTTCTTTATTAATTGCATAAATAGAGGAAAAGAAGGGAAAAAGGATAGGGCTTGACTTAATATCAAGTCATCCCTTACGTCAAGTTGGAGTTTATGAATTTTTTATGAATGTTAACTAATTTAAATTCTAGCGTTAAATATTTAAAAAGAAATAAAATTAAATATGGAACATTGTTCTATCCTATAAACTCGAATTCGATGCTATAACAACTTTCTAATGAGCGGATCTCAGTTGATTATTTTTTATGAAGATTAGAGCAGTGTTTAAGTTATTGGTTATTTGTTAATCTCTAGTTGGCTGAGATGCCCAAATCGAGGCTGGGATATGCATGTGAAGGGGCATCCACTTGTGCATGTGTTTTAATATTGCACGTAGGCATCTTTTATAATATTTTAGTTCCTCATTTTTATTTAATATAATATGGAGCCAAACCTATTTCTCTCCTCTTCCTCGTGCAAGGTCGTGCACATACCTTCTTAAAAAAATGCCGTGCACATTTGTATGTTTTTGCTAGGCAGTTAATGCATCATTTGCCGAATGAAAGAAAAAAAAAGGTCTTTAAATGATGGAGAATGAGGAGGTTGACAATTTTATAATTTTTGGATTGACTTAGATATCGTTTCGTCAGAATCACTGTGATTGTAATTTGAGTCTAGGGATTGAGTCATTTCTTTTGAATAATATTCGGACTAAAAAAATATTAAATTGTACTAATTAATAAATTTATTTAGACGTAAAATTTTTGGTGTATTAGTTATCGTAACCAT
The DNA here is from genome assembly GCA_963995505.1 of Hypericum androsaemum. NCBI lineage: Eukaryota > Viridiplantae > Streptophyta > Magnoliopsida > Malpighiales > Hypericaceae > Hypericum > Hypericum androsaemum. The sequence continues at coordinate 915,502 of OZ023199.1, forward strand.
GATAAATTTTAGGTAGTCAATGTCGAAAGTATCTAAGTAGGAATCCCACTCCTATTTAAATTACTCCTGATTTCTTAATTTGTGGGTTAGTTTGAGTATGGTTTTTAGAATTTTTTTATTCTTTTCTATTTCATTTTCTTTAATTAATAAAGTTTGCTAGTTATTAAAAAAAGAGTAGGAAGCCCACCCCAATATGGTACTCTCCTATTCTGACTTTTTCATAGTCTTCTATAGAAAAATTGAGACTCCGACAAGTTTTCTATCCCTTCGAAAAAGAATGACAAAAAATTGCGAATTCAAGGATCGTAATGACGAGAGAAACCATTTATCATTACGATAGGTATTAAATGAAATGAAAATGTAGTGATATATACAGCTGAAGTATCCTAAATAACTAATAGACTTAAGCTTTGTTCCTATATTTGATGACCGGATCAATTCGATTAGGTATGACCATGTATTTTTATTTTTACTGTTGCAGACAACATGAAATGAAATGATGTACGACTATTTTCCCATGAATATTATCTAAAGGTCTTCTATATAACATCAGTGCATTTGTCGCTATCAGGCTTATCTCTTGAGACGGTAGAGAATTACTTATTTGAGTTACCCCTACCAAAGAAAAGAGAGATTTTACTCCAATTTTTGCCAGATAGCGACTCTAAGTTCTTTCAAATCAATCAACTTCAGGGAAAAAATTTGCACTCTCTTTCCACTATGGAAGTCGGTTCGTATATGGGAGAAAAGAACAGTTTAAGGCTCCACTAGCATGGAGCTTTTGTCCTCGAATTCTTGAACGATAAGGTGATTGCCATTATGAACACATCAATGTTGTGATCTACGGATATATCTCGAGTTCGGATTGATAGGAACTAAATATTTTTTGGGAGAATTCTATCACCACTAAATTAACATATCTGACTCGACTCGAAGTTGGATTATTCATGAATACTGAAGTAGCATCAACCGAAAAAGTTGTAACCCAGTTGTGGTTTATGGGTGTGACTGTTTGGCAATGATTTTGAAGGAAAGCAAGTGGAGATAATTGATTACAAAGACATTAAAAGCTTCACGAGTAGTGAGTCGCATGTGCTTTTGGAAAATGCTTGAAAGATAAATCGGCTTTACTTCCCTTTCATGACCTTTCTTTGTAAAAATTAACAAATTTTGAACAAGTACATAAAGCGGGGATGTATCTATCGCATCGACAGAGATCCACGGGTTGCATCCTTCAATCAACTTTTGATAGCTCCACTTGTTGTTTTTGACCTTAATGGTACCCATTGAATCAGTTAATCACTTAGTTAATGAGTTCATTGGGCCACTAAGTTAACGGTATATATAGATGCATGTATAGTTACCTAGTTTTCTTAATGATGCAGAGAATATCGATACTTCGGAGATGACTACATGCATTTTGGAAAATGAGAGACCACATCGATATGATGCCTCGTTCATGCGTCTGTTCCGATCCAATTTCTATTCGTGTTGTCTGCCTGGGTCAATATGATTATCGAGATATCAACACCCTAGTCATTTTATCTAAGTGCTTGTTGTTATTCTTTGCGAGTAATTAATATTGACTAGAGGGATATTATTTAAAATGGGCCGAAAAGCCCGTTAAAGCTGTTGAATGGGTATGCGAACTTTTTAAAGGCCGTAGCAGGCAACTAAGGCCCAAAGATACTTTAGGGCCCTATAGAGCCCAAAATAAACTGGAAAACTGGACCGAAACACCCACTCGATCGACTATTTCAGGTTCGAGCGGAAAAGAACTATTCGGGTATTTAATAGATGGTTTGGTAAAGGTAAAGCACACCATCGTTATTTTCTAACAAAAGAGCAACATACTTGTCCGAGTGAAATTCCAACCCGTTGGCGTCTCCTCTCTCTTCCTGTACGGATTCCTCATCTCTCTTCCTGTTGGTTTTTATTTTTATTTTTTATAAGTATTTTGTTTATTGCTGAATTGGTTTGTGGAAATCTTAGGTCAATGTAGCTAGTTTAAGACATTAGGAGGGACACGGGTTTAAGATAGGTTCTTGGTTTGAGGTATTTCGTCCGTCGTAACACTTTGTGGCGTGTGGTTAGCTTTGAGGTACTTGTTTGAGGCATTTCGTCGAACACTTGGTGGTTTTTTTCTGCTTCGCGCGATTAGCTTTGTGGGTTTGGTTTGGTTTGGTTTGGTGGCGGATCAAACATCACCAACAAGTCAAGATCTCTCCCATATCTCACGCCCTCGAGGTCTAGCTCGAGTGGTAAAATGGCGTAGTGGGAATCGGGCATGGAGTCTAGGATCATGGTTCAAATCCGTGTAAAATTTCAGCTTATCGAAAAAGAGAGAGAGGGAGCTTTCCCACCACCTCCACCTTTACTTTACCTTGAATACAGGCTCGCTTGATAATGAGAATTTATGCATGAATAATTGGTTGGTTTGTGTATCCTGATCTCGCTTTTATAAATTCGTACACCTGAATTGATTTTTACTGGTTTTCAAATTTAATATTCAGTTTGTGTTGACAACCCGGTTCTAACCTAAATTTAGTTAGCCATTAGATGTTCGATACAAGGTGTTTCTGGCACTACAAAGTTTAATGTGTTTTTTCCGAAACAGAGGCAATCGTTAAGAGAGTAGTATCAAGAGGTTGAAGAGAAGGGTGGTAATGAAAGGAGGGAGGAAGAATCTGAAGAAGGCAGCTGAGGAGCAAAGGGTAGTTGCTCTTGAAGATGGCCACACCATCATGCAGGTCATCTCCCTCAGGGGCTCAAATATAATTGAGGTAAAGTTCCCCACTTTGGTACTTGCTTCCCTCTTTGCCCTTTTCCCTTTTCAATTTTTAGCTTTTTTTACTCGTTAATGGATTGCTAACTGTTTTCTCTTCGGATCACCGAGCCCGCAAACGGGTTTTTTTTTCCCCTAGCCTAATCTGCGGTTTTGAGTTTGAGTCCTGCAAATGTAGCTGCCGTAAAACTTGGTAGGGAAAGCCTTGCTGCTCTTTGTGGTTTGAGTTTGATCCGGCTTGAATGCCGATTTGTTAGATGGGTGGACAATACCAAGTGGTTTTGACCAAAAAAATTGTTTACTTCTGGGTAGAGAGATTTTTTTTTTCCAAGGATGGGAAGAGAGTTGTACATTACGAATATGTTGTGGTTGGTGTCCACTTATTACATTCTGACTCCGTCTTTATCTTGAAGCTTTCTCATTTATGATCTTTACTCTGTGGAGATTCTTAATAAAGATGTATTCTTTTGTGTAGGTAATGGATGGTGAAGGTAGAAAGTCGCTGGCATTCTTTCCAGCTAAGTTTCAAAAGAGCATGTGGATGAAACGAGGTATCTGCTTACCCTCTTTAACAACCAGTTCGCAGCTACAAGGACTTGGTAGTTTTTGCACATTTAACAAAGACGGCACTCTGAATGTGCAGGGAGCTGTGTTGTCGTCGATGAAAGCGGAAAAGAGAAGGCGCTTGCATCGGGTAGCAAAGTGGCTTGTATTGTTTCTCAAGTTCTCTTCCATGATCAAATCCGGTTGCTTCAGAAATCTGCAGAATGGTGCGACAATTCCTTCAACATAGTGCATAACAACTATTTCTTTTCTCATTTTTTTTTCATAATAACTACTTTTCCATGTGTTATCTCGCTCTTTCTCTTCTCCTCAATGTGGTGGCTATTCCTTGCACCGCTTTACCTACTCTTCTTGTTCGATGCTGCAGGCCCGAGATTTTCAAGTCTGCAGCGACAGGAGATTCTCATGGCGAAGGGAGTCTACATGGAGCAACTGCCGAACGAGAAGCTCTCGACAACGACTCGAGTGACGATGATGGGCTTCCGCCATTAGAAGCCAATTTGAACAGAATCAAGCCACCAGAATGGCAATCAGATGCTTATTCCAGTTCAGAATCAGATGATGATTCGTAGCTCAAGATAGATAAAATCTTAACTTTCCTTACTCTAGTTCAATTGTCTGTGCTGTTAGGTACTAGGAGAATTTAATTGATCCCCACAGTTAAAAAGTTTTGTAGTTATATTTTTTCTGGTATTATTTTAACTGTAACCAAATATCTTTGATAAAATTACAATGAGATTATTAAGTATTTAATAAACAGTTTGGAAAAAGTATTTAAAAGAAAGAGGAACTTGCTATGAACTATTTTCTGGTCCAACCAAACTCTCCGGTTGATTCGGGTATGGGCCAGATCAAACTTCTCGGGTGTCCAGAAGAATCGGTCCAATTCGATTCTCAATTAATTGATTTTGGGGAAATTCAGTTCGAGTCGGACCGAATGCTCACCCTCGTACTAGAGTCCATTACTAGTACGAAAACGTAGATCATCTGGTAAGAGATTATTTAAAGAAATCTGACGCTGTTACCGTTACAAAAGGTGGTTGGAAGACGGCAAGTATACATAAACGCAAAGGCAAACATAATTGCCCATATCCAAAGTTGCACACAAGAAAACGATTGATTCGAGTGATAAGAGATACCAGTGAAAGAACGTCTTACGAATATAAAAAATACGATCCATTTAAGCTCACATCCCCTTTATCATGAGACAGCTTCTTCACAACCGCCAATTGTTGTTTGGCGGGAGGCTAACAATGGCCGCAACAGGAAGAAGAGCTGCTTCGTTGGCTCTTGCGTATTCATCCTCTCCACGTCGGGATGGTGGGATCTCCATGGTCCAAGGTGCTTCCAGAGGAATTGGCCTTGAATTTGTAAAGTTCCTTTCTTTCCTTTAAAAATGGATTCTTTTCTATAAAGGGTCGGTTGAAGCCTCTTGCAGCTTTTAGGGTCTGACCCGGCTTGAATCCGGATTAGTCCGTCCTAGTTTTTCGGGTACCTAAAGTTTCGACTTCTGTTTAGTGGCGGGTTGCAATTGCAAGGCTGGTTGTGGGTTTAGGTCTGGTTCTGTGTCAAAGAACTTTTACTATCTGGGAATGGGAAAGTTGTTTTATTGTTAACTGCAAGATTGGATGCTTTGTGGGGCTAATCTTAGATTTTCTTATTTGTCAAAACTTTAAAGGTGTTGATGTTAAGGTTCTTATTCGTGTGTTTAGGTGTGGTTCTTTGTCATAACTTCAACTTTCTTGGAATGAAAAACTTTCACCTTTGGTTAACTATAAGATGTGTTGCATTTTCCGAGTTATTGTTAATGTTCCTACTTGATTTGGTCCATCAGTTATGATTATAGCTGCAATCATCTTATTGTAGTAGTGCGTGCCGGCGTCTTGGAAGGAAATTCTCAACAAATTTCGCAGTTTTCTACTGATTGCAGTGATTAGAATGCTCCTGGGCTGGGAAAGGGTGTACTTGTAGTTTGTAGCCGGTCAAGCTGTTAGTGAAATGATTGAACTTGAATATCGACAACGCTTCGTAGCCTGTTACAGAGGAATTCATAGAGGTGGAGCATGAGGAAATCCAATTATGGAAGATTTTCGGTTGTTGGTCCAGTAAGCAATTAGTAACAGAGGCAGCAAGTTAGTGTCGTGGCCTGTCTACCGGCTTTCTCGACCTCTTGGTCCTGTTTAGAGGTGAAAGTTATGGGGAAGTTTTTGCTACATTGAGTTAGAAGGTTTGCATGATTCACAGAGAAAGATTTCCCATTAGACAACTGAAAATTTCTGATCTTTGGGAGTTAGATGATCACATTCAGTTACTCGACCTAGCCCTCTTACTAACGCGTGAAGATGTCTTGTTCCAGAGATTTGCGTCTCGCCGAACAATGTGTTGCACCAACTATTCCATCATATGTGACATTTGTTCTGCGGAATGCAGGTTAAACAGCTATTGGAAAGGAACGAGAAAGAGTGTGTTGTTGCCACATGCCGGACTCCTAGTGCGTCGCAGGGGCTTTTAGATTTGAAGAGCAAGTTTGATGAACGACTTGATATCCTTCCTCTGGACCTAACAATTGAAAGTACAATTGAGGTTGGTTCTTCCTTCTTGGCCTTCGTCACTCCCCCATGACTTGCTAATTTAAACCAATCATTTTCTTCTGATATACCATAACGAGCGGCTTGCTCTTACATGGTTTTGATCCGATTAACCACATTTCAGGAATCTGCGAAGTCGGTGAGGGAGAAATATGGCTCCATGAATCTTCTTATTAACGCATCAGGCATTCTTTCAATTCCGAATGTGATGCAACCAGGTATTGACGTGATAGTTTCTAGCCCGTGAATTCGTGTTGGTGATCCACTTGTCTACTTCTCATCTGGTTTTTGGCCGAAGAAGTTTAATGTCCTTTCGTCTCCAGTGCAGAAACAACATTGAGCAAAGTAGAGAAGTCATCCTTAATGCTTGCTTATGAGGTGAATGCTGTTGGACCTATCTTAGTCATGAAGGTGCGAAACACTGATTTTAGCTTCTTTCTCACCATTCCTAGTAGCGGGGAAGGTTTAACATGTGCTCTATTTCGCTACCATCTTTTGAGGCTGGTCACGTTGCAGCTTTCGGGTTTTGGCCTATTTTTATGTTCTGCCAATGTTCCACATATAAACTAGTAGTTCTGGACACGCTTTGCTTTCAGCACATGTGGCCTCTTTTGAAGGCCGGAGGAGGGCTCGGAACTAACAGGAATGTCGCCGTGGTTGCAAATTTAAGTGCTAGAGTAGGATCCATCGGCGACAACCAGTTAGGAGGCTGGCACTCCTACAGGTCATCAAAGACTGCTTTGAATCAGTGTACGATACTAGCTTCTGTTCTCAATCATTTCCATCGTTCGAACAATTTCTTCAATGTCCAAGAGGAATCGAAATTCCCCATCCTTGGCGCTAGCTGCAACTTACCTTTCCATTTCATACAACGAATAAGCTCAATAGCAGTTGCAGACCTGATTCACTTCATATGCTTCATGCCAAGAATGCTTTAGCCTTCGCCGTCAATTCTGACGACCATATCCTCGGATAATCTTCAGCCACTTGAAATCATCATGAAGCATTATAATCACCTTGATCGTTGATTTTTATGTTTGCAGTGACCAAGTCGGCCTCGGTGGAGTTTGCGCGGAAAAAGGACCCTGTAATATGCATCCTGCTGCATCCGGGGACGGTGGACACGGATCTGTCCAAGCCATTTCAGAGAAACGTCCCTCAAGGCAAGCTTTTCACCAAGGAGTTCTCAGCGAAGAAGCTTCTGCACATAATCGATAACGCAACGGCTTCCGACAATGGGAAGTTCTTTGCTTGGGATGGCCAGCAGATCCCGTGGTAATATGTTCATCTGCACTTTTGACGTTGCAAGAAATATGTAGCCCATCAATGGAAAGAAACAAGTGGGTTACTAATCTCCCACTCTTAAAACCATTCAGAGAATGTGAATTGTTACAAGTGAGAATGCTTTCTCAAAACCATTGTATCACAATAGAAACCTCATAAGCACCTATCTTAGTGGCATTAAGCAACCAAAATTCATAAGCTCCAAAATGTAGCAAACTGACAGTTTTTTTTTTTGAATTTGGTAGATTTTTATATATATTCAATAAAATTACAATGGGTAAAAATATTAAAATATATAAATTGCCAAATCAAAAAATTCTCCCATGACAACAATTTATATCTGACCCAATGTGAAATATTTGATGTCCAATTAAAGCCCATTGGATACATTTAAATGTATCATACCCGTGTCACATTTCCGACCAGATCTCGGATCGAGAAAGTGTTTGTTAGCTTGAGTGATGACTCCTGTGCTTTCCTTGTTGGCCTCCTAGCTCGAGATGATTTTCTCAACTGTCTCCTCCAGTAGCCCTTGTAATCTCTGTTCATATATTGGCCCAACTTTTTGCTTTTCCAGACTAATAGTCAATGGGCCTTTCTCTCCATGATTTTGTGCTTCACTTTCCTGAATAAGCCCAGTTATATAGAAAATGTGTATAGCCCAGTTAAAAAAAATCCTCGAGGTGCAAACTGACAGTTCTTAATCACTGGCCTCTCTTTCCTTTACTAGGCCGGATTCGTTATCAAAAATTTCTATTTGATTTGTTAAAAATTTAATTGAAATTTAAACCGATTTATATAAATCAAAATTTGCATTTGAATCGGACAAATCAAATCTTAATTTTGAGAATTTAAATTAGGCAAATTACAATTTAAATTCGTTTTACCGTACCAATGTTCACTGGATTGCCCTTCCAAATTATTATCCTATCTGGTGGGGTCGCAATTTCCTAGCGTCAGATTGACGGCTGCCGGTGACGGCAGGATTTTTTATTTTAATTTGGTGGGCCCTCCTCGTCTTGGTCACCTAAGATTCCTAATTTTGGATTGAGTGGAAACAACATAAAAGTCGTCCCCACGGAGAGAATGTGATTTAGATCATCAGATTTTATTAAAAATTGTGTCTACAGATCTGACAGTCATTAAAAATCATATCTATAAGTATAATGACTTGATCCATTTCAGTGGGGATAACTTTTATCCCCACTAAATCCGAACCCTTCGAATTCCAATTGAATGACTGTCAAAATTAGTACATTTTTTACTAATTTGAATTCCAGGTTTGTTTTATTCTGTTTTCTTTTCGGTGCAAGCCAAAAACAAGATTCCTGGGGTATTTATTATTTATATCAAGTGTGGATAAACATTCGTTAAATTTTCCAATTGAATGCACCAATTGGGACTCTCACTTATCAATTAGTCAAAACTATGATTAATTATTTTTTATAGATCCAAGGGATAATTAAGGACTCAAGGAAGAGGATGACTAAATACCATGGACTAGAGAATAATTTACCCTAAATTTTATTGATCAATGTGTGTTACATTTGCCCACACGCATGCTAAGGCTTAACAACAGAGGGCAAAGCACATTTTATTTCTATGGAGATATATTTTCCACGTTCTGGTGAATCAGAAAAAAAAATTATTTTATTAAATCTTAAAATTCCCTCTAATTCGCTTCACGCATGCACGCATGCACTTGACCCCTCCTCTTTGCTTAAAAATCAATTGATCCTGCACCAAAAAAAATACAGAAAAAATAACATATTATTATTTTTAACAAATAAACTAAAATGCAGGAATAAATAAAGGAATATAAATTAATTGAAATCGTCTTGAATACTGATATTTACTTGCTGCAATCGTTGTCGGGGCTAATAGGGACAGGGTTGGGGACTTTGCATAGGATAGGGAGGGCATCGGCTCTCTTTTCAAGGAACTCGAAAGAAGTAGCAATTTGCTTAAAGCAATTGCAAAGCCCTTTTCTGTTTTCCGGGGTGTTGGCTTCCTTGTTGAGGTCTATGCAACAATAATCTGTCGGGACAATTTTATGATGATCACAACATATAATTAAAAAAAAAACCCGAACTCTGCCGTTGAACATATTGTATATGCTATGATCGCATTAATATAAAGTTACCTGTAATAGGTGATTTGCCAATCAAATAAACTCCGCATGTGAGTATCCTTATCGTGACCCGAGGGCATGAAAGATCATCACCTCTCACTGTCTTTGTGCTAATTGATAGCACCACAAGAAGGCCTAGAGAGTGGATTTCATGTTTCCCTTCACAATTTTTGTTGAATATAGCTATCTATTTGGGTTTGTAACTATGGATGATGGTTGCCAGTTGTAATGTCCAGGGTGAGAGAAAAGGTGATGAGGTTTGGTCTATTTATAGTGTGGAGGAAGGGTTTCCACAATAATTTTTTTTATGGTCAAACACAACAATAAATGTTGTGCCGACTATGGATGATCGATGCTATGGTAGTAGTAGGGGCAACGAAGACCTGTTGTTGTGTGGGTTCCATTTTTTTTCCTTCATAAAAACTAACTAATTTGAACATATATTTGATTTTTTGTCCATGTTAAAAATATATTTAATCTTTTTACCCATTTCAGAAAAAAATAAAGGCCAATTAATCTTTTCTATTATCTCAAAAGATTCATATAAACCTGTACTTGAAATCCATCTCTAGAAAGTCTTCCTACTTTCTTATTATTGTTGTTTAAGTTGCCCATAGTTGTCCTTTACGTCTTTTAGACCCACAATCTACCGTAGATTGTATACTCTACTACGAATGGAGGGATATTTCAGTTTTGTCCTACGGGAACCTCGTCGTACTTTGAAAGCAACTCCGAAGTTTTGTTTTTAATTGTAGAGTTAATGACTTATTTTTTAATTATGTGTTTTGTCGGTTTATTGAGTTGCGTAAACTCATCAAAATGTGGTACTTATTTCACATATTAAAGGGGCGCTATTAAATAGGAATGACAATTAGATCTTTGATCGAGATCTAAAGAGTATAGGACTTGTTGACTTTGAACGGGTCTACACCTTGATACTGCCTAAATCTTTACATTTTAAAAGGATAAAGGCATGGATATAGATCCGTGATCCTACCCGAATTTTTATTATAATATTAAAGTAATATATATGTATTAAACATAATACCAAAATGTCAATCTCAACATACCCCAACTTTAATTTTTTTGAATTTGCTTGATTAGTTATTTTATATTAATTTATTTTAATGAACGGATAAACCACATTCAGATTTTTAGTATCCCTTTACTATTTGAGAACAATCGAATAATAACTTAATTTTTAAAAATAAATAAAATTTAAATAACACGACCCTAGAGTCGCTTTTATCCTCCCCAGTATTTTAGGATTCGGATCCTACCCGAATCCTTATTTATAAAGAGGATAAAGATCTATCCCGATCTTCTCCGTTGCCGGGTCTGGATTGGGCACGGAATGCTCAGATTCCGAACCGTTCGGAATGAAGACACGCGGGGACTTTTTTGCAAACGCGCTAAAATACGGGGACCAAAATGAAAAAAACCACGCACAAACGCAGGCCGGATACAAATGCCATTATCACATAACTGTGCATGCCAATATCACATAACTGTGCATGCCACTATCACATAACTGCGCATGCCAGTGTGACCTTTTTGCAAAAATGCTAAAATATGGGGGACCAAAATGAAAAAAACCACGCGTGCCATTATCATCAACGGGGACTTGCCACTGTCAAAAATACACATGCCATTATCACATAACTGCGCTTGCCATTATCACATAACTGCACTTGCCATTATCACATAACTACGCTTGCCACTGCGGTCCCCTTTCACTCCAAACCGTACGGAATCGATTCCTTCACTCCGTGCTCAATCCACTCCCCTCCGTTGCCACCCCTACGAGTAGAGAATGAGACCAAGAGGACGAAGCATGCATCCGTAGGTAATAGTATTTATATTATTTATAATAAGGACCTTTATTTACAATTATTTTACGACACAATGATGTACGTTTAAGAATTTTTTTTATAATGTTCTTTTAAAAATAATTTAATCTTACAGATTTTACGTGGTATTTCTGGGATGTGACATAAGCGAACCATGATAATTCATGATTAAGTATTATGTTAGAATAGCCCTCATTAGTAATTTCTTTCTCCTCTCAACATCCTAATAAGCCTCGTCCTAGCCCTTCTAAATTTTATATTTAATACTTAAAGACATCAAAACTGGACGCTAAACTTTTTTCCAATTGACCGAGGATGTGTACTCTCATCTTGTTACGAATTTAAGTATGCCAGGAATTAGAATCTTATGAATTGGATTGTTTCTGCCATACGACAGAGCTCGTTGTTTTGAGCTCGTAATCGAATGTACGAGATCGATGATGCCGCGGTGGCCCCGCCGCCTTATGAAGATAGTTCTTGTCTTGCCTGGGTTGATGATTGCACGTGGTGGGACGATGTGTAATAAGAAATTCAGTCAGAATTTCCAGTAGTGTAGCTCCTAAACTAGTATCATTTCCTTCGGTAAACTGTTTACTTGAAATAAATTAAGCTGGAATTTATATATCCCGTTCAAAATATTAATCGCGTATAATTTGATTTATCCTGTATGCCCATCTCATCCGTTTACCACATGAGATGTGAGCTCCAAGTTAATTAATTTACTAGAAGAGAAAAAAAAACCATCGAAAGCATTACCTTGTATTGATCATCAAGAGCTGGTGCAAGCTATTATATTCAGAGGATGTGAATTGCAGTTAAAATATGTATCCCATCTTAGTACGCACGAAGCAATTCACCACTTAGTTTCACCTTAGATGGAATTCAATTGCAAGATCTTGATAGACTTTCTTAGTATTGTATCATCTACGATTGATTGGGAGATCAAGTTAGTACAAACAACGGTTTTGAATTTACCGTTGTGTAAACGTAGCTACATACCTAGGTCTACCAACTGAGTTGCAGATTGGTTGGCGAAGCCCACTAGATTAGGCAACATGATTGATGATGTTGTTGCCAATCTTACTCATAAGCTTGGGAAGCTAATTTTTTATGATGCCGTTAATGAGTAATTAGCCGATCGCAAATCAGTTTAGCATTTTTAGATTGGTTTGTACTTATCAAGTTGTGACTTGTTATTTAGAGAAAATAGAAACCAAGCCAATGAGCCCTAAGTACGTGTCTTCTTATCCTTCAAAATATAGGTTAAGTTTTGTTATATGTCCAAAATATAATTAAAATCAACGATATATATCTTTTTAAAAAGAAAATACCTCCAGGTAGTTCATAGTTTTATGAATGAAAAATAACAATTTACAAATCTATCTTGAGAGCGAACTACTTCTCGCCTTCTACTATTGGGCGAAATTGAGCAGATTTTTTTCTGTATATTTGAATTTTTAATGTATGTTTTCATTTGGATTCATTGCATACTTTTTTAGAAAAAAGCAATTTCACATATTTCTTCGTCTTATGACCAGTGGCACCTCAAAATATATATCATTTTTTGGCGGTTGATTTTTAGTTTTGTTCAGAAGAACCTACGCTCAACACATTTCTGTTTTAGGTTAAAGCTCATCACACATCTGCACAAAGCTCCTCTTTTAAATGTATAATTCCAAAGATGTGTTGGGCAAATATCCTCTTTTAAATGTTTACTTCCAAGATATGTTTCTTTTTCTTATATCAAGTTAATGCTCATTGGTAGGTAGGCTGTTTCAAGCTAACCGTCCAAATAAAATTGTCAGCAAACGACGGGCACAACCATTTCACTGATACATAAAATTGCCTTGATAATAATGTTGAAGTTTAGGAAGTAAATTATGAATTTGACTCTGAATAAATAAGATTAGGAAAGAGAATTATGATTAGCTATGCAATTCAATGAGTAATTTATGATGATCCATATTTAGATCATTATCTAAATATGAATTCTTTGGGCCTACAACCATTAAAAAAAATTCTTTGGGCCTACCATAAAGTGGAAAAAAAAGATGAAATCATAACTATTAGGCATAGTGCCAAGTCATACTTGTAGAGTAGTCATTTTAAAATTTTCTCAATTCAATGCTCTAATGATCAACTTCTTTGTTCGAACTCAAATTTAATAACTTGTGAATCGTTTTTCAACTGATTGTGACCTTCACTCGACAGATTTGACTATGTTGAAGCACCTTTTTTCTTGTGCGAGTATAAATTGTAAAATTGAGTACATTTACCTTGTGAAAATAGTCAAAATACTTTCTTTTGCAGGATTTCACGATATACGATTTGATACTTTAAAAGTTCCTCAACTAATGATCAAATTCCATTCTCACTCGTGAGGCGATGTAAAATTGAATTCATATTCTAATGGATAGTTTGAGTTAGATATAATAATTAGACCGATGAACGGCAGAAATTTTTTTCTAACAAGTCATCGGCATTATTCTGCTTCGAGCTATTCGAACTTAAAATATTTTAGTTATGTTAGAATAATTCAATTTAAGTGATTGTTGATGAATAAAGTTTTTTTAGAATAATGAATAAAGCTCTAGGAAATGACCATGCGGCCCTCATCCAGAGTGTACTAATTTCAATTACTGCTTAGATATTTTGGCACTTTTTTTAGATCCATATGTTATTTGGTGATTACTAGAAAGTCAACCTACGAGAATATGCCACCATAATTATTAAATAACTATAAAGGTACACCATATTATATTATAATAAAACCATAAATTTTATTGATCAATGTGTGTTACATTTGCCTAACAAAGGGCTTAGTACATCTTATTTCTGTGGAGATATATTTTTCACTTTCTGGTGAATCAGAAAAAAATTTATTATTTTATAAAATCATAAAATTCCCTCTAATTCACTTCACGCATGCACTTGACCCCTCTTCCTTGCCTAAAAATCAATGGATCCTGCACCCCAAAAAAACCAAAAACAGTATTATTTTTAACATATAAATTACAAAGCATGAATAAATAAAGAAATATAAACTAATCAATATCGTCATGAATCTTGTTATTACTTGCTGCAATCGACGGTGGAGTCGATAGGGACAGGGTCAGGAACTTCCTCCCTCATTTCTACTCTATTCTACGAACCCCACTTCCTCCCTCATTTACCCGAACACTCTCCTCTCATATCCTCGCTCAACAAGCTAATTATAATTTCCTTCGATTTGTATTTTCTCGAAGTTGGGGTGGTCCGGCGTCGGGGTGAATTGTCGGTGATGACGTGGTCCGGCGTCGGGTTAGGGTGGGGTGTAAGAATTATTTATTAATTTTATTAAAGAGGCTCTCATAGAGTTGGACTCTATTACTGATATAAGAGTCCTATTATGGCTATGGTTATTAGTTTAATCTCAACCGTCCATTGGGAGCTTGATGGATGCGCCCGATTGATTCTAGGTATATAGCTTGGTCCTCTCTCTGCCTATAAAAAGATGCTAATGCTATCCATCAGTGGTGTCACTAAACGATAGAAAAGAGAGAGAAACTAAGCTATGGCTACGACGAGGATTCCGACTACGTGCAGATCAAGGTTTCTCTTCATCAACCAATCCGGTACGCTTCCGCTTATTGTTTATGTAATTAATTTTACATGTGGTATCAAGAGCAAGGTTCTCTGTTTGGATTGGTTTATAGAACGATGTTTGTCTGCGTGACTATTTTCTGTTGCATTTACTAATATAAGCATGAATCGTGTAAAGTAACAGATTGATTAATGATTCGTGCATGCATATTAAGAACTAGGGTTATAAAAGTCCAAACCAACTGTATCGTAGTAATTTGGTGCATCCAATTATAAATTATAAGGGTATAAGAGTTCAAACCCACTGTGCCCTAAATTATAGAGGTATAAAAGTTTAAACCTACTGTACGATACTTACGGTGCACACAAAACTAAATCAAATAAAAAGCCCTAGGAGGAAACCATAACATGTCGCTTTACTGACCACTCCACCGTAAGAACTGAACTACATAACTATTGAGTGTGATGTTGCTGCAAGAAAGTGCAGCAACCTTTGCTGCAGAAAAAAGTGCAGCAACTCTGCTGCTGCAGAATTCTGCAGAACCATCTATCTGGTTCTATAGAATTTCTCCTCGACTTCAGTGTGTGCCTTGCTGGATTCTTCCATGACTCCTACTATAATTATGAGCATAATTAACTTGGAACTAACCGTTGTATTGACTGTAATCTAGCTGTTGCAGTATTTGATATTTCCCAAGTGTATTTAATAAGGCAGTTGAAGAGCTACTCCTTCATGTATATAATCCTTTGTAATCTGTTATGGATAATAAGATCAATTGATTCCTCTTTAGTTTGTAACAATAACATGTAAAACTTAAGTGACCAAAACGTAATGCATCAATTTGGTCTTAGGTATAACCCACGATAATCTCTCTTCCGCCGCTCATCTTCTCTGTTTAGAGAAATAAAAACAAAAGCGCCTCCATGATTAGCTAATCCCAAAAATTACTGATTACCGTCGCTTGTAACCTCATAATAAATTCTCCTCGGTAAGGCTTTGTCCGACCGTGAGAGAGAAAGAGGACTACCGCAAACGGAAAGTGGTACATAGCGACGGCAATAAAATATTTTGGGCGAACTGGCCTTAAAACTCTAGCGACCGGGACCGTTTGGATCGTGTGAGTTGGCGGCTAAGATCAGAGCGGGAGGGCATAAACGATTTACAGATTAATTAATGTTCTTGATCTTGTCTATTATTTGGTTTGTTGTCGAGCCATCGACCATGATGACCGTGGGTTATTTGTTCTTGGTATTGGTAGATCAAGTCAGAACTTGGAACCCAATTAAGTTCTGGTAGTTGTCGAGGTGGTTACCGTGGAAGTTTTCCGATAAACATACCTGGCCTAGGATAAGACCCAATTAAAAAGGATAATCAGAGTTTTAAAGTATTTGGCCGAAAGTTTGGTATTATGAACCTATAATCGGGCCCGTGAAAGATGGAATAACTTTGGCTTATTCATTTGAGCCCATAAAAATTTTAGTCGCAAGTTGTTAAGTTTAATAAACTTGCTGATTTGAGGTTTTTTAATAATAGTTGACCAGAAAGTTTTGGTTTTATAGACCTATGAAGAACTGTTGGTCTGGCAAAAGGACTCAAATTTATGCGTCAATTTTAACTGTTTATAATTTGTTGATTGAGTTAAAAGTTTATTTCTTATTATTGATCAAAATAATGACATTATTAAATTTTGGAGCTATTGAAAGGATATGATTCATGTACGCTATTGAATAGCTAGTCATTATTTAGAAATTAACATAAATGTAAAGGAATCAACATAATTATACTTTATTGATTAATTATCATAATTTTAATTATGAGAAATGCTCTAAATGTGAAGGCTGTATGCATTATATAAAATTGTGATAAATGATTGTTAAGGTTGATTTATTGAAATGTAATAAAAATCTTACTTGATATTAATGTGTATATACATGCCTTACGTCATGGTTTGTTAGTCACCAAAGTGGCCAAATCTTTATGTGATTGCATGTATATATACTAGTCTTTTATTCATCAATTAATGCAATACCAATTATTGAGATCTGATGGATAAATTGACGTTTGTTATTTATGAGAAAATTGATTCTACCCAAAGGTAGGTCACTATTCTATAAATAACAAGTATAAAAGCGATAAACTAATATTTTGGTCAGGTATATATGCATATCCAAAGATAACGTATATCTGATTTAAAATATTTAGTTATTCGATAAAAGTTGTGTATGAATTAATATTATCGTGGGTCAAATGTATGTGTCTATCCAAAGATAGCATGAATATTTGATTTGAAATATTAAATTATACAATAAAAATTTATATGGTATTGAATTATGATAGTATATTATAGTTTCTACCCAAAGGAGAGCTATAATATACTCTTATTATTTTATTTGAATCCAATTATGTAATTTTATTTGAGCATGTATTTATTGTATTTTCTTGAAAGTCTCTCGTTGACATATTAATGAGCATTATTTGACCATGAAGTATAATGGTTTGCATGGTATGCATAAGTGTGTCAACGAGATAACCAATTTAACTGCAAGCCTAATAATATTGAGCATGTCTGTGAATGATCTCTACTCATAGTATTTTCTTTCTCTTGAACTTTGACCATCAAAATGCTAGTAACTTGGTCATAATGTTAGTTCAAGAAGTTACAAGAATTAAAGATCAACAAGATCATTCAATTAGCTCAATAGTTCAATGAGTTGAGAAAATATGTAGGGTCAAATCTAAGACATTTATGGAGAAGGGGCCAATTTAGGTAGCACAGTCTACCGAAAAGGGTAAGAAAAGTGATAATTATCATTTCTGTAAATGAAAGATGTTATCGGAAAAGATTGCCCGAAATCTTAAGTCTTGGTTCGAAAAGAAAGATAATAAATTTATCTTTGTAAATTTATAACCAAACTTACTTAAGTACCTTCGAATATTTTATGGATCTTAGTGCTATTACTCATGTTTCAATATTATATAGAATTTAGTATGATCCAAACTACAAACTCAAATGAAAGATCTCTCCTTCTGAGAAAGCGAATAAAAGTTTTAATGAAGGTATATAGATATATTGTCTATAACTAGACATTGGTAATTACTTAGGCGTATTATATACTGTTTATATACCTTAAGTATTAGAAATTTGGTTACTCTTAATTGTTGGAGATTTGTGGTTTTTATGTTAAGTTTGGATTCATACGTTTCAGTTTATTTAAGAATACAAACCTTATTGGTTCTGGTATTTTCTTATAATGCTTTGTATAAGCTGAAACTCAATAATGGTTTCTCTAATTCTCTACTTAGTGTTTATAATATTAGAATTAAAGTAACATTGAGTATAATAGGGTGTCCCACTTGTGGCATAAATATTTGAGTCATGTATCCAAGAAAGTCGCCACGTGAAGTACTCATCATATTGAAATTATACACACCTATAATTATTGACTATTTTATTGACCATCTTTAATGTATGAAAGTATATTATCACCTTTATTGATAATTTTTACATTATAGTTATGTCTATTTACTTCAAGTCTCAAATATTCGATGACTTTGAGGTATAACTGAATGAAGTTGAAAAGATAATTAGACATGAAAGTAAAAATCGAAAGGTATGATAGAGGTGATGAATATTACAGCAAACATGACGAAAGTGATCAATATTTTGGTTAGCTTTTAAAGTTCCTCGGAAAGGCAAAACCGAACTTTAATGGTTAGGAGAATAATGAGTAATATAATGTACCGATCTCGTAATGAACATACACTCTCAAACTGCTGTGCATGATTGAATAGGATTCCTAGTAAAGTTGTTCCTAAAGCTCTTATAAGTTTTAGGACGTAAGGATACCTAATATATGGCACATGGCTATTGGGGTTGCCTAGTGGTAATAGGATTGTATAACACATATGAAAGTAAATTAGATTCTTGAACGGTGGGTGATTATTTAGTTACCTAGAGAAATCTAAAGGGTATAAATTTTACCATCTAAGCCATCGTTCGAGAATTGTTGAAACTGAAAATGCACGGTTTATATAAATGGTGAAGTTAGTGGGAGTAATGAAAATGAAAGGGTACAATTATGGAATTAGGGGTGAATGTCAATTTTCTTGTATTGGTATTGTCTTCCATAATCGTACTGCATGTCACTCCAAATGTTGAAGCAATATGAATGAATATTTGGACAATAAGTACCAAATGAATAAGCTAACTCACCAAATTTAAATGAGCAACAACCACATAGAGTAGCATTAAGGTATTTCTAATGGGAATGAAAGTCAGCTATTCAGAATGCTTTGTGGTATATTTGCATTAATGTAGACTTTGATATAAAGTCAATAATCTAGTTTTGTTTTCCATCATGGTCTTGAGTTGCACTAAAAGAATGTGAAAATAGTCTTTCTTAATGGGGCTTTGAAGAAGAAATTTATAGAATCAACTTGAAAGGTTTGAGGTTGAAAGAAAAGAAGAGATTGGTGTGTAGACTTAAGATGTCAATATATAGGCTTAAATTTGCTTCATGAAAGATGTATCCTAATATTTACAATATTAGTATGTCTTTTGGTGTTAAGGGGAATGTTGTTGATCGATGTGTATACCAAAAGGTCAGTGGGAGCAAATTTTTGTTAAGTCTTATATTGATGATATTTTGCTTGCTACGAATAATTTAAGAACTTTATGTGAGACTAAAGATTTTATCTCATTAAAGTTTTGAGACGGAAGGTTAAGTTGAAGCATCCTATGTGATTGGAATAGCCGAATAGGAATATTCTATAATAGTTCACAAGTTGCTATAATTGTCACCAAAAATAAATGTAGTCTCATTAATTTGATTCCTGAATATTACATGCTCATGTATAGATCACGACACATTAAAGGTTGTCAGATATTTGGATTCATGGTTGTCTTATTTCTATTTTAGAGGGGCAATATTATGGAAGATTGCTAAGCAATCTATTATTGGCACTGCTCAATATGGAAATTAAGATTGTGGCGGATTGTGAAGTCATGATTAATGCGTAATGACTAAGGAACTCATTTCAGGACTTTGGGTTGTCGATGCCATTATTAAGTCGCTGAAAACTTATTGCCTTAGTAGTATGTTTCTCTAAGGACAAATACTGTAAATGTGTCAAGCACATAAAGTATTTTATCGTTAATGAGAGAAAAATTCAGAAACATAGTGTCTACTATTCATATGATGAATGATCTCATGATTGTAGATCTGTTAAAGATAAGATTACAACCAAATAATATGATCATGAATGACTTTTGGTTGTAGTTCTGAATATTTTAGTGATTGACACTCTGAGCTCACTGATATGTTTCTGAAATACATTATCGTTTTCTTGTTTTATTAATGGTGTATACATTATGGTTTTATGGAAAAACAAGAAAGTCTGTATAAGACATTACTGTGGACCATAATGGTTATAGTATGTTGAGTTGCTAATGTCGTAGTTATGGAAGGGAGTATGTCTCATAAATGATGTATAACCGCTATAGCTCGCATTTAGTAGCTTACCATATAATGATATTATGATAGTGGACTTTAAGTTGAGGTTACTTATGTTGTGCACCTTATGTTATACTATTAACCAATATTCGAGCCTAGTGGGAGAATGTAAGAATTATTTATTAATTCTATTAAAGAGGCTCTCATAGAGTTGGACTCTATTACTGATATAAGAGTCCTATTATGGCTATGGTTATTAGTTTATTCTCAACCGTCCATTGGGAGCTTGATGGACGCGCCCGATTGATTCTAGGTATATAGCTTGGTCCTCTCTCTGCCTATAAAAAGATGCTAATGCTATCCATCAGTGGGTGTCACTAAACGATAGGAAAGAGAGAGAAACTAAGCTATGGCTACGACGAGGATTCCGACTACGTGCAGATAAAGGTTTCTCTTCATCAACCAATCCGGTACGCTTCCGCTTATTGTTTATGTAATTAATTTTACATGGGGTTCTGTCTGTACACGTGCGCAAATCGGGAGACGGGGAGGGTGGTGTCTAGGTGGACAGCGGAGGGGTAGTGTAGGCGATGACCATGGTGATGGGGGAGCGGGCCTGGTGCTTCTGGTGGAGGCAGATCTCTCCTGAATTCTCTCTCTCTCTCTCTCTCTCTCTAAGCTTGTTCTAGAGAAGGAAGCTCCGGTTTAACGCGACCAAGGGAAGAAGACGAAGGGTCTTCATGAGAAATTTTTAAAAATGAGGACTATTTTAAAAATTTTTCACTTGACATCCTAATAAGCCTCGCCCTAGCCCTTTTATATATTTAATACTTAAGACATCAAAATTTGGCTCCAATGTTTATATTATTGAAGACCGCGTCAATAGTTAGAGTATCGTGCCTTCTTTAAGAAGAAGATTACAACAACTAATGAACATTTATTGTTTCCAAATTAGAAGAAGGTGATTAATGAAGATATTCCCAGAGAATTCTCACTCAAATTATTCCCAATCGTATACGATCATCGTATACGTTTTCCAGTTTAATACCCCAATTATCAAATTCTTTGTTCGAAATAAAATTTACTGAACTAGGAATCAATTTTCCACTGATTAAAACCTATACGTGGCAGATTTGACTAGGTTTTAGATTTTCTTTTCTTCTTGTGCGAGTGTAAATTGTACAATTTAGTCAATTTAACTCGTAAACATACTTTGTTTTGGAGGATTTTACTATATAATACTTGCCACTTCTAAAGTTCTCCAACTGATGTAACCCAACGGTACAAAGCGTTGTAAATATCTTGGAGATCCAAGGTTCAAATCATGAGATGTTACATGGTATAAAATTTATCTTCCAAAAACATTTCTCCAACTAATGACCGAATTCCATTCCCACTAGTGAGTCGAGATAAAATTGAATTCATACTCTCATGGTTAGTTTGAGTCGAGATAATAATTTCACTGATTTTTGAATGGTTGCAAAAAAAATTTAACAATTTTTTAACATTATTATATTACCAACTATTCAAACTAAATTTTTTTTAGTTAAGTTAGAACATTCTGCGATTGTTGTGACAACAATTAGATAGTCACGCAGCTGTAATAATTTGCCATAACGATTAAATAACTTGAAAAGTACACCATAATCGATTATAATAAAATTATAGTTTCGTTGATCAATAATCATGTTACATTTTGCCTACCTGCATGGCTAGGTTCAATAACAAACCGGCTAAGTACATCTTATTTAAATGGAGATATATATTCCACTTATTGGTGAATCAGAAAAAAAAAACACCAAATTCCTTCTAATTCACTTCATGCATGCACTTGATCCCTCCTCTTTGCCTAAAAATCAATTGATGCTGCAAGAATTAAAAATAAAAAAATTAATTTTATCAAATTAGAAACAAAGAAATATCAATTAATTGAAATCTTCATGAATCTTGTTATTTACTTGTCGCAATCGGTGTCGGGGCTAATTGGGACAGGGACAGGGACTTTGCATACGCCAGGGAGGGCCAAGGCTCTATCTTTAAGGACCCCAATAACGGGAGCAGCTTGCTTAAAGCAATTGCAAAGCCCTTTCCTAATTTCCGGGGTGTTGGCATCCTGGTTGAGTTCCGCAACCGCAACACAACAAGTACCTGTTGGGACGATTTTACGATGATCACAACACAAAATACAAAATTTTTAAGTGAAAAAAATATATAAATTTCGACCATTGAATATATCAAATTATGTATATGCTATGAGCATACCCGGTGGAGATGGAGAGCGGCCATCCAAAAAATCTCTACACGAGGATAACCTTATTACGGCGGTAAAACATGGAATATCAGCTCTCACCGTTTTTGTGCTAATTGATAGCACCACGAGTAGGCCTAGAAGAGCACAAGTGAGAGTGAATTTCATGTTTCCCTTCACCATTTTTGTTGTTGATTATAACTTTCTATTTGGATTTGTAATTAGTAGACAATTGATAATGTGTGTTAAGTATAATGTGCAGGGTGAGAGAACAACTGATGTGGTTTGGTATATTTATAGTGGAGGAAAGATTTTTGATTTGAATTCGGATTAAATGATATCGTATCATCAAATCTGCATATTAAGATGCTAAATTGATATTTAAAAAAAGGATATTCACCTTCCCCAAGTTTGATAGAATTTTCACAAAAAGGATAGTAAGTGATTTTCTCATAATTGAGAATTATCTTGAATGCCTTTGGATATTGCTGAGTTTGCACAGCTGATCTCCTTATTTATTGGGATGATTTGTGATATGATATTAATGTTAATTACATTTGGAAATATTTTAGGGATTTTTTTGGATTTGTGTCCGTTAGAAATAAATACAACATATCTATGTTTTAAATATTCCAATCTTAACATTGATGACGAGATTAGCAAAATAATTGTTAACGTTGTCAACTAATTTCATCCTTCAAATTAATCTACCTGTCTACCAATACGACTTAGATAATTTGCGAGCACATTGTTCTAACATGATTTTAGTTCGAATTCTTAGGAACGAAATAATATTAAATACTTGTCAAAAAATATTTGACATATTTCAAATGATTCTACTCGGATATGGATTATTAAGTCAATATATTCAGATACCACACTCTATAAAAACCAAAAAGATTAATCTCCGGCCCAAGGAACTTGATTTTGGTAGAAGATCAAGGAACTTAATTAGTTCATCATATGCCGCGATTCCTAAATGCACGATGTAATTAATTGGCTGTCGACAATTGTAGATGTGATATGATTTATTATTAATGATATTTAAAAAAATAAAAAGCGAAAATAAATCCGAAGAATCTTAGTGGACATTGGGGCCAATATTCTTAATAGATATTGGGCCATTTCGCATATTCATTAGACTGATTATTCTCGATATGAGTGGGTTAAATTTTTTGAAAGACATATAACTCTTTTCGTGTATTTTAATAGTTCAAACTCGACGAATCTTAATTAAATAAGAACAACTGTTATCTAATTGTTGATCTATAATGTAAACCAACCCCAATTTAGACTAAGGGTCCATGCAAAACACCGAACACGTCATGGGCCAAATGTGAACTATGAAATGGGCTTGCGTCAGGAACTTTTATAGTACCCACCTGTGTTCTAGTTGACTTTAGCCCAATAATTTCAGCATTTTTTCTCTCTCTCCTCACTCTCCTTAGCGAAATATTATCTATGTCAAATTGGACCATCTAAGTCATTCATGAGTTTTTAAGAATATGGTATAAATAAGAAGCTACCACTTGCAATTATTCTCTTTAGAAAAAGGACCCGGTTCAACTCTTATTGCGAGAAAAGGGGTACAAGAACGAAAGACTTCCCGAGACGGATCCAGAGTGGTCCTCCGAAGGTCGGCCTAACGTAGAGGAGGAAAAAAGAGTGAATCTCAAACGTTCAATCTAAGGGAGAGGGAGAAAAAAGAGCTACGGGCTAAGCTAAGGAAAAGATAATTAACAATTATTGTTGTGTTGTGTGTTGGTGATGATCTCTTCTTCGCCCAAGCCCTTTTTTTATAGGGAGTCCCGTCCTAGCTTCGTCCTTAAGAATAGAAAAACTCCTTTAGGCCATTTCCAATTCTACCCGGCCTAGAATAGAAAAATCCAAGCCGACCTTCCAAGAAAATAAATCCCGTCCCGAGCAAGCAAATTAGTTCCAAATCCGCTCGGGCTATAATGGAAAAACTCCAAATACCCTTAAGAGAGACCCAAAAATTCCCAAGATTCTCTCCCGAGAAATCCGCCTCAAGTTATTACCATTCCTAATGTAAAGAGATATTCTCGGCTTAGTATAGGAAAACATAAGCCGACTTCCAAAACCAAGAGATCTGCTACCCGAACAAGCACGATATGCCGTGCGTCCCAAGCAATCTCGGCCAAAATAGGGATAAATCCAAATCATTCCCCAAGTCGGGAAGATTCGATTTAACTTAGGAAAGACCCAAGCGTCAAACCAACTTGGCCCAGGGTTGCAAGGTGCAACTATCATGCTTGGGTTGAAAGATGTGCTCCATTGACCTTTTTGTACTCTGAATTACAGAAAGTTGTAAACCACAAAATTGTAGGTCTATATTTTGACTTTGCACAGAAATTTGAATTGTCTCAATCCAACCTTTGAGGAAAAAGATGTGACCGGTTTACTAAACTAGGCTCATGCTAAACCTCCAACTAGGCACATGCTACTTCGTACTCAGTTTTGACCTTCTTAAGCTCCGATTTGGAAAATTTTATAAACTAAAAAATTGTAGGTTTGTGTCTTAGCTTTTCAATGCCAGATGATTCAGATCAATCTGAGGTCCAAGTTTAAAGCTAGAGCCATACTACCAACTAGGCACAGGAGACAAACTCCTCCATGTACTAGGCACATGGTGCGCTTCCCTTTAGGCCCGCAGTGCACCTACTTCCTTGGAGGTGCATGGATGATCCTACCTCATTCTGAGGTACATGGTGCAATGTCCCAAGTCAAGATGGCTCAAGTCGAGACTCAAGGTAAGATATCTCAAGTGAGACCCAAGGCGAGACCCCAATGCGAGACCCCAGTCGAGACCCGATGCAAGACCCCGATCAAGATCCAAGGTGAGATTCTGATCGAGACCCAATGCGAGACACCCCGGTCAAGTTCCAAGGCGAGATTCTGGTTGAGACCCAAGGCGAGATGTCTCAAGGGAAGATGAGACGACCAAAGTGAGATGTCCCAGGGAGGTCGACCAAAGTGAGATGTCCTAGCCAGGTGAGACATCCCAGGTGAGACCATCAGAGATAAGGTGGCCCGAGATGAGACGTGCTAAGGTGAGTTAAGGCTCAAACACTTGCAGCTCGATGATTGCATTAGTCAACCCCGAGCTTTGAGACTTGATATTTTTGCACTCCAACAACTCTTAACGACCAGTACACGAGGAGCCATGACTACCCAAAGAAAATGGAAAGAGAAAGGGACCATGAAAAGAAGGAGACAATTTCACCATCATCATCCTCACAAGCTCATGGACCAATTTTTTTTTAAAGACAGTAAGAGTCATAATTGAGAATTATCTTGAATGCCTTTGGATGTTTTTTCTTGTTGTGCGAGTATAAATTATACAATTTAGTCAATTTATCTCATAAACATACTTTCTTTTAGAGGATTTTACTAATGGTTCATTAGATGTGTACAATAGCTCAATCAGCAAGTATGGGAGTCCCACCCATCGGAACACCTTGTGTAATCGGATGAAACTGATGGTCCCTTTGGCGAGTTGAATGCAGCTACAGCTCTTGTCTTGAGGAACATGTGGACTCATCTCGATACAGTACTCGATGAAATCCAACCTAGGACTTCTTGGGAACTTCTTCCAGAAGCAACTAAAACATTTAGCCCTCTCTCATCTGCATTCATTGTTGGTCTGTTTGGGACCAGAGATTTGCTATTCAACCAGACCACACGGTCACAGACAAGTGACTTCAACAAGGTGGGAAAAGTCCAGTGTAAGTAGATTTGTAAGGCCCCAGCTAGCAATCCAATCAGAGAAAAGGGTCTTAACAAATGACAATATATCAAAAGTCAAGGCACCAAAGAGCAACATATATGTAACTATAACATCAGTCCTGTGAGAGTCAAAGTCATTCTCTGTAGGGGTGTGCAATCGGTATATACCGATCCCGAATACCGAAAAATACCGAATACTGAATAGCCAAAAAACCCAATACCGATCCCGAACCGAAATTATTTCGGTATATACCGAACACCGAATTAAAATTTTGGTATTATACCGAAAATCACAAAAAAAAACAAAAATTTCAAAAGAAAAATAATCCATCGTTAATACCGAAGTTATTTCATCTACCCGAGGGAATACAATGAGCGCAATCACACAACAACACTAAGAGGGAACTTCTCTTAGGGATAACTCATATCAATTCTACCTAATTTGAAAAGTCCCCAAATATTAAACCCTAATTTTATTTTTACAATTTAAAACCTAATTTATTTATAATACCTGACTTGGAGAGTGAGAGTGGTGGCGGTCGGGGGGAGGTGTGACCGTGGCCCGTGGTGGTGGCGGCCAACAGGAGGTGGCCGTCCATTGTGGTTGTGCGCCCATTTTTGTGATTTGTGAATTGTGAGGTGAGAAGAAGAGAGCAACGCCTGTGAGAGAGAAGAAGAGGAAAATGGGAAAAAGAAAATGTGTGTGGGCTCTTTATATAGCTAGAAAAATTTCATTTTAGTACCTCCTTTTATAGTTGGTAAACTTACACTATCGTACTTTGGTATTTTTAGTATTACCAAAATAATACTGGTATATACCAAAATTATACCGAATACCAAAATTCACTGAAATATCGGTAATCATCCTTGTGTATGGTGAGACCAACTATCAGTCCCTTGAGGCGGTGGAAGGAGCGACACGCTTTGAATATGAGGCTTATTTTGTCCCAGGCATCTGCTCCATTGGAGGGATGCCGAGTGTCTCCTTTTGGAGGAGTAGTAGTCAGACCAGAGGAAGAGGGATGAGGAATTGGTTCTTCGAGATCAAGAATCTTTGAGCCGTAGTTGATTATGAGATTTGCATAGTCTGCCCCTGATTGAGGCTCTCATAGTAGAGAATTCCTGAACTTCTCCTTGCTTGTTAGATACAAGGAAGAAGTCCGCTCTAGGTACTTGATCAAACCCACCAAGAGTAAGACTGAGGTTAGTGCATTCATTGTGCTCCTTGAAATTACCACGTACATGGTGGTTGCTGACTGGATAGCAAACTGGAGCACGTGCCTGCTCCACATCTGGTTATCTTCAAGGGAGTAGGCGGTGATGGTGTTCGAGCCACCCAGATGCACTAGCAGGATCGACGCCCATATGGCCAAAAAGGGGCTGACCTCTTCGCTTATGGAGAGGAGCACAATTGCCAAAAGGGCCACGGTGTCAGTGAGTTGGCACACGAGGAAGAGGATGACATTATTCCAAACACCATTGCTGCTCGAGATATTGTTCAAGGAAAATTGATCTATTGACATCAGACTATATTCTCCATGTTTGTATCTTTACTAAGTCTTTCTTTATGCCCCCACATATTAATATTATTTTGTTGTGAGTAAATTGTTTCTTATACTTTTTTCCATTTACATTTACTCCCATTTTCAAAATTGATCACCATTATTTCTTTTTATTTTGTTGCATAATATAAAAATGTGGTGTATTTCAAAATGCACATGAATCTTTTTAATGCACTAGGCGATAGAAAAAAGAAGACATCGAAAGCTTTCTTTTGGTTGATTACAACAATTTGTGAAATGAACATTAATGTATTGAATTTTTTTTACATACAATCAAAAATATTTTCTTATTCATAATTAAATAACTCTTAAATGAGTTATTGTAACAAATTCTACGAGAAAATCTCTAGATCGTTGAGAGGTATGAGTTATTGTAACAAATTCTCTGAATCTTGAGAGGCATGAGTTATTCTCTGAATTGGTGTGTGCGTTGGGGGTTGGGGGTTCTCATTCTAAAGCTAGAGATCTCCATAGACTTGAAAGATGAAAACACACACATCGAGGTTGAACTCAAATTTGGGCAAGCCTTGATAGACATGTGAGAGAGGTGGCAAAGCTCTAGTTGCAATATTGTTGCAATTTGTTGCCTCAATAGATCAGAGCAACAATGAATCTCACATGTCTATCAAGGCAAAGTCAAATCAAGGCACCAAAGAGTAACATATATGTAACAATAACATATCAAGACACCGAAGTCAAATCTAGGTTGAACTCAAATCAAGGCACCAAAGAGCAACATATATGTAATTATAACATCAGTCCTGTGAGAGTCAAAGTCATTCTCTGCATTGAAATGGAATACAATAATTGCCACTTCAATCGAAGCCATATATATCAAGCGAAAGAGAATACCCGTTAATTTATGGAACACTATGGACTTAGTGTATAGAATTTCATAGAAGCAGTTGAGCTCCACTTCAAACATTGTCAAGGCGCTCAAGCTATTATTGTCTGTTTGACGCTACAACATTAGTACTTCATTGTAATCATCCTTGTGTATGGTGAGGCCAACTATCAGTCCCTTGAGACGGCAGAAGGAGTAACACGCTTTGAATATGAGGCTCATTTTATCCCAGGCATCTGTTCCAATAGAGGGATGCCGAGTGTCTCCTTCTAGAGGAGTAGTAGTCAGATCAGAGGAGGAAGGCTGAGGAATTGGTTCTTTGGGATCAGGAATCTTTGAGCTGTAGTTGATCATGAGATTTGCATAGTCTGCCCCTAGTTGAGGCTCTCAGAGTAGAGAATTCCTGAACTTCTCATTGCTTCCAAGATACATGGAAAAAGTCTGCTCCAGGTACTTGATCAAACCCACCAAGAGCAAAAGCGAGGTCAGCGCATTCAGCGTGCTCCTCAACAACACCACGTACATGGTGGTTGCTGACTGGATAGCGAACTAGAGCACATGCGTGCTCCACAGTTGGTTGTCTTCAAGGGAGTAGGCGGTGATGGTGTTCGAGCCACCCAGATGCACCAGCAGGATCGGCACCCACATGTTAAAAAAGGGGCTTACCTCTTCGCTTATGGAGAGAAGGGCAATTGCCAAGAGGGCCACAGTGTTAGCGAGTTGGTATACGAGGAAGAGGATGACATTATTCCAAACATCATTGTTGCTCGACATATTGTTTAAGAAAAATTGATCTACTGATGTCATACTATATTCTCCATGGTTGTGTCTCTACTAAGTCGTTCTTTATGTCCCTACAGATTAATATTCTTTTGTTGTGAGTAAATTATTTCTTATACTTTTTTCCTTTTACATTTGCTCCCATTTTCAAAATTGATCACCATTATTTCTTTTTCTTTTGCTGCATAATATAAAAATATGGTATATCTCAAACTGCACATAAATCTTTTCAATGCACTAGGCAATAGAAAAAAAGAAGACATTGAAAGCTTTCTTTCGGTTGATTACAATAATTTGTGAAATGAACATTAATGTATTGAATTTTTGTACATGTAATAAAAAATATTTTCTTATTCACACTTCAATATCTCTTAAATGAGTTATTGTAACAAATTCTCTGAGAAAATCTCTAGATCATTAAGAGGCATGAGTTATTATAACATTCCCATGGTAGTGTCTCTAGGTCAGTTGGTCAATAAATATTTGGATCCTTATAGCCATTGCTCCATTCTACAATACTAAGATCTTTTTTTACATTTGCTAAATATTAATTTTCCTAAATATTCTTTTGTTGTGAGTAAATAACTTTATATTTTTTTCCTTTACATTTGCTCTAGTTTTCAAAATTGGTCACCTTAAAATAATTTCTCCTCTAGTTGCATGCTAAAGAAATACGGTGTATGTTAATTGCTTATCAATCTTTTCAATACACTACGTGATGAAAAAAGAAGATATCAAAATCTTTTCAATGTATTGAATTCAATTACTGGCTTTTTTTGCTTATAACAGCTTTCAGAGCTCATAGAGTAGCACTGTTAGCTTTAGTTAAGGCTCAAGATAGATGCAATGAACTTCGCGCAAGAGTGAATGGTGCTCAAGTCTCATCTGATTGGCTCTTATAGATGTATTATACTCTGTCAATTTTTGGGATATACAACTTGGAGATGTTCTGCTAAATAATACAACATCAGAGGATGTTGGGTGACAACATTAGTCTTCAAGGGTGACGTTGACCATCTTCACATTGCCGCAGAATCCGCACCAAATTTCTTCCCTGAGCTGCCCGGGAGTCAAGCATTTTGGGACTAAACCGTTATCCTTCAAAGATAGATATGGCAGGCTCTGGCAGTTCAGTTGTCGTTATTTGAGGCTTGAGGAGAGCTTCAAGCTGACGAAGGGTTGGAAAGCCACTGCAATTTTTTGAGCAAGGAATAATTTATTGTTGCATCTTCAACAATTATTGCATAACGTGAAATTGCCTATTGTTCTCACAATTCTATTTTCTGTTTTAAATTAGAAGAATAAGAGGAACAAGATTAATCCTAATATTAAGAAAAATGTGTAATATCCTAAAAATATGAAATGTTATAAATTATAATAATTAGAAAAATAGAAATATTAAGTTATTAAAAAATTAAAATATATCAATTATTATAGGTTTTAAATATGCATGGTAAATTTACTCAATAATAAATTTTCAACGACATCATATTTTTTATTTCACATCATTATTTATTTATTTTTATTATGGAAATCTCGAAGCGGACATGTGGTTTGAGATTGATGCATTCTTCATTGCACCATGGTCTGCTCCGGATGTTAGAGCTTTGTTTTGGGCTCGACCAAGGCAAGCCACTGCAATTTGTCGCCTCAGTAGATCAGAGCAACATTAAATTATTAGCTTCTTCAATAAAAGAAAGGAATTTATGAAATTTACTCCTCTGATTTTTCCATCATGCACATACTTGAGAGCTGTTAGTCCCTCGATGATTAGAGATTTGAGACCACTTAGTTGGTGCAACGACGACAAGTATCAGCAGTTCTCACAAAATTCAAAAGAAATTACTATTAGCTTTGTTATGGAAGATAGCTAGCTAGTAAATTTTGTTCCCCTTTATCCTCTTTTTTTAGCATTTCCACCGAGGTGCAGTTATAATGCTTACATTGCCATGGTAGTATCTCCAAGTCAATTGGTTAATAAACATTCGAGTCCTCATCACCATCGCTTCATTCTAACATCAACACAATAAGATATTTCTTTGCCTTGAAATTGGCTACTTTAAACTTATATTGTGCACCTTTTTCATGGGACAAATTATAGATCCTCAGAGTGCCTATAATATAATTCAAATTGCCTAGCTCACAAATACTAGCATTATACTTGGAAATGGAAGAATCAATCAACAATAAAAATCTTGACAATATATAAAGAGAATTTAGGTACATGATTCCTCTTGGCATGTGCGTGGGATTGGAATTCTTAACCCTGAAATGAATCAGACTAGCCAAATCTTATATGTTCGTAGGCAACATCCTAAGGTTTTCACAGTTTTTCAAGTTCAAAATCTGTAACAACATCAGCCTGACAATGGAATTAGGGAGCACTCACATCTATATGTTTTTGCGAACATCAAGATATGTGAGGAACTTCAGATTGTCGATTGAGGCTAGCACTCTGGTAACTTCATGAACTTCATATTGTCTCAAGTTCATTTTTACGTCTCCAAATTTTTTCCCCAACAATTTTTTAATGATCATCCAATTTTTTTTTGTCATCTCAACACTTATTTTCACATGAGAAATTACTAATCAATTATTAATTGATTTCATTCATTCTTACCCTAAAAAAATTAAATGATGCATAACATTGATTTTCCTTTTCAATTCTACCTTACTCTACTTTTTGTTTTTTAAATTAGCCCCATAATAAACAATAAAACTCTATAAAACTATCATATTCATATTTTAAATACAATTTAAATTATTCACATCTTCATTTTACATAAATAACAACTTTGAACCAAATATATCATCCCCTAATTTTGCAATAAGATTTTATTCTAAAAATTCCAATTTTGTTATTTTGGTTTGTTATATGGTGATTTTCGTATATAATATAAAGTAATTGAGCTTCTCTCTTAAAAAAATATGCCTAAGGTCATTATGTGATCTATTGGCGGACAGAGTAAATTTGGTATAGCCATAAGAAATTGTTTGCACGAATAAATTATCTTTTGTTTCGAGTAAATTATTTCTTAAATTTTGTTTCATTACATTTGCTCTAATTTTCAAAATTTATCACCTTAAATTTCTTGTTTTCTTTAGTTGCATACCAAAAAAATGTGGCACATCTCAAATTGTACATTAACTTTGCCAATGCACTAGGTGAGGAAAAAAATAGATATCTAAAGCTTTTTTTAGTTGGTTAAAATAGTTTGTGAAGTGAGCGTTAATGTATTGAATTTTTATTTGCATGCAACCAAAAATATTTTCTTGTTTACACTTAAATATCTCAAAAAGGATATAATTATCGTAGTATGATTTTAAATTTTGTATCAGTTTTAATTGAAATTATTATCTATAGAATATTATTATATTATTTCTATATAAGTGTGTTCTTCAAACGAGCCACGCGTTTTAGTCACGTTTATTATGTAGCTACTGTCAAAGTCTAAATTATACTATACTATTCCTTGATTTTTGGAATCCAAAGGTTGAAAACATGAGATATTCTATGTTATTTTAGCAACCAACTTGTTGAATAATCAAATATTGTCGAGTAATTTTATGATAATTCTTAAATAATATTTGGACCGTATTTCTTTCAGTGATCCATCTGCTTCCTCCTCTCTCCAAGTTGACTAAACTGATATTATTTTATTAGTATGCTATTATCAAAATCCAATTTGCAACGAATTAGATTCTCGTTTGTATATTGTATCTTTTCATCGAGACCCATGTACATTAAATAAATTACAATCAGCTCTTACATGTCTTAAATTATGTTTGAATTTTATCTGTGAATTAGTAGCCAACAATCGCATCTGTAATAATGGCCTCAATGGATGCAGAATTTTGACGGAACTATATCTAACAGTCAATCTAACTGAATTGATTGTAGGTGAAAATTGACCAACGATTAGTTGCATTCCTAATATTATTATTGCTCGAGACATTGTTCAAGGAAGTTTGATTCCAGTGATGTCAGACTATATTCTCTAGATTTGTGTCTCGACTAAGTCTTTCTTTCTGAACACGAAAATGATCATTGGTGTCTAGTCTTTGATTAACAGAATTGAAGCAGCTTCCAGAGTTTTGATTGTTTCTTGTGTACATTCTTTAGGGTCAATCACGAATCAATTGATGTCATCCATCTGGATATCCTACATTCAAAAGTAAATCGCAAATCACTTGATGTCGTGCAGGTTAATCACGAATCACCTAATGTTGTCCATTTGGGTGATGTCGTTCATCCGAATACCTTTTGTAACATAGAATGAACCGGAGAGAAGTCAGGTTTCCGAGGGATTATATGCAAAAGGGACAACTTAATTTATAGTGTTACCTATACTCCTTCTATCTTGTCAGTGCATGTAGAATTCTTACAGAGAACGTTTAGTATAGTTCAGTGAAATAACCAACAAAATTATTTATACCATAAAAATGAGCAATCAGTATTTAATAGAATTGAGCGGAGGCCGGAGAGTAATCAGTGTATGTACCCAAAATAGGTGTAGTTCTTTTTAAAGATTAACAAAATTACTTTTTGCACTGATCCGGGAAAAAGTTGTGGAAAACTAATACCTTGTATTCCCCTCAAATAAATTTCCATCATTTTTTGGCAAGGAACGAGAGCAAAGAACTCGCTAATCTTTATTCGTCAATTACATAAGATGTGTACATCAAAAAAAATTCATACCTTTTCGATCATCCAAATAAATATATAGACGTGAATCATAAACTTCCATCAATTAAACAAATGATAAGTTAGAAAGCCACGAACAGCCAAACAAACAAGGCATCCCAATTGAATCAGACTTGAGCCTGGTGCCAGCTAGGAGCCGGGTATTGGCATTAGTCAAACGATTTAACTTCCATTTCCCATTAGTCGAAAGAATTTTGACATCTAAAAATATTCCACGTCAGCAGTCTATTTGCAAATCAGGAAATAATGCCGGTAAATTTAGTGACTCGATTTGATACACACATAAAATGTGAAATAATTCAATTAATTAGTGTTGACGAGTGTCCCCGTACAACTGAAAATTTCAAATTACAACGATTTTCGTTCACCTAAAAAAAAGGATTTTCGTTATAATTTGTTTTTCCCCGGACAAACGAAGTGACCAAAAGCCCGATCAGAATCCATTTAAGCCTATCGGACAAAGCAAGTCCTGTAAGCCCCTAAACAATCCAAGAAAGCCCAGCAATCCAAAATTACCTACGTTACCGTATATTTGAGGACAATTTTATAATAGCCCCTCACAAAATTTTACCAAGTAACAATTTTATGGTGACCATGCAAGAAGAGAAAGAAAGATCAAAAGTGAAAATATTATAGCTTCTTGTGGATTGATCACGGTAAAATTACTCTGGTACAACAAGTAGAAGCATGCATCAAGTGTTTGGTGTTGTGAAGAAATCCAAAAATTCGACGTTAATAACTGAAAAAACTACAATATTCTATTGCTTTAGCTAAATATTCTAGTGCGATAAGTCACTTACATTAACCTTTAATGCTCCTATCAAAGTTAATGTACATGGAGAACAATATATCATTGCAATTGAGATAGGATACAAATCCAAATGAAATATTTGGTTCAAGAGATATGATCCTCATATAAGGGAAAAAAAATTCAAGTTGGTTTACATGAAATTATAAAGATACTTGCAAAATAATTTCTGAAGAAACTAATAATATTTCTACACGTATATTCTTGAAACTGTCCACCAAGAACTAGACTAATACAAATCGTTCCTATCTCAGTAAATTAACGGTGTGCACATGAGATACGATATAGATCGGTCCACGTGCAATCTTCATAGATGTCTCCTCCATAGATATCTCCTCCATGTACGGCTCGAGGGGCTGTCGTTTCAAGTGGTTCCAACTCGAAGAGATCGGGGAGCGAACCGAATATCTCTTGATCATCAATCACTTGATTATCCTGAACATTAATGACAGACTGATTATTGTTGGTCGATGCTTCATCTACGTAAGATTTCATAATTTGCATGGAATTAATAGAACTAGTTCTTACCAACTCGACGAGGTTCTGTTCAACTCCGGCCTGGATTAAGTGGTTCGGACCAAAAGAAATATCAACACTCGTCATTTGATCGTCAACCGATTGTGGCACCGGTGCTTCATGCTTCCTCCTCAGTCGACAAAGAACGACGTCGTCAGAATTGCAGAGACTGTACTCATGCATAATCCAGTTGCCGCTCTGCTCACTTTTAGGGTTCTTATAAGTGAACATCTTCGTAATACCGATAACCAACCCCATGCCATGGGCACGTATCTTCTTCCCAACATTGTAGCCATGCCAAGTACCTTCACTGGGGCCAACCCTGCGCACGACTCTCTTATGTGCAGGATCCTTCTTCTTTAGCTTGGTGAAGAAGTAAAGGTCGGAGTCTTCATCAACCGTGCCCCCTTCGAACAGCCCCTCGTAGACGGGACAATACTTGGCCCAGACCTGCCATGGCTCCTCCTCTCCGTAGAGGTCGCACTCGTAGATCATGGAAGGGTTGGCGGAAGCTCCGTTGGTAACCCTGTTCTTCAAGAAGAATCCGAGCAGGTGCTCGTCCGAGGGTCGGAACTTGTAACCTGCTGGAACCACCATTGTTGTGTTGCTTCAGAGAAATAATAAAAGAGAGTGATTTGCTTTCTTGAAGTTTTAATTCTGTTAATTAGATGATGAGGAAATATAAGCCATTGGCCTTATATTTATACCGGTGCTTTTGCTCTATCTGCTAGTGGAACACTTCTATTGTGAGTCTAATTTAAATGATACGTCCTAAAATAGCGGCCAAGAACATCGGAAGGGATCAGAGTTTCATCGAGCCGCCAAATAATCACCCGACTTTTTTACAAGATTCATTTTGTTGGTATTCAAAAGATAGATTTAATTTAACAATAACTAATTAGATCAACTAGTGACAGAATGTCTTAAGTTCGAGTGTTTGAGAACACGTTTGTGTTAATTTTATTTTGAAAATTTTACAAATTTTTAAAAATTGTACATGACTTGAAATTGAATTATATAGTTTACTGGTTGTCCGGATATCACATCAACCAAAAAGATAGAGTTAACTTTGCTAAGGGTAAATTAAAAAGTGTTGATTCAATCTGAGGAAACATAAAAATGTTTAGTAATATGATGGCTCAAAAAAGAAATAAATATTATATGTCTTTTTATTATTGATGAGGAAGATTAGTGCTAAAGTATCTCCCAGAGAGTTGGGAGGAAGTAGAGCTTGTGAATAATAAAATAAATATTATATTTTTTATTATTGACGAGGAGTATAAGTCCTAAAATATCGCCTAAGAACATCGGCAGGGATCAGAGTTCGTTTTCCAGACGCCAAATAATTAGCCGACTTTTTTACTAAACAGGAAACAAAAAAGTTGAGGTAAATTGATACTGAATTCGATTTCCTATTTACAAGATTCGTGTTATTTTTTCTGAATTTTCAAGATAGATTTAATTTACCAATGATAATATGGTAAGAGTCTTATCCATGATCTGAGTTTGTGTTATACCTAGCTGAAACACTCATTGCTTTTCTGTATAGCAAATCAATCAAAAGAATAGATTTAACTTTTCTAAGAGCTAATTAAAAAAGTGTTGATTCAATTTCAGCTAAGAAATAAATCTTTTTTATTGATGAGGAATCGCCGAGAACATTGAGAGGAAGTAGAGCTTGTTAATATGGACCCCAAACCTTTAGCGGACTACATATATGATATGATCCGTAAATAAGAAAATAATTAAACAACGGATTCTGAAATTTGTATATGCCGGCGCTAAACTTTGTCTTTTGTCTCAAACAAAATATTTTTTGTCAAACCAAACATTTTTTGTTTCAAGTTTGCATGAGCTAAATTTTGTCTGGGAATCATACGATCATAATAAATTACGGAATTAACTTACTAACACTATATTAAAATCTCTTCCTCATTTGTGCATTGATTTTTATATAGATGATCCGAAAGTAAATTGTTCTTCTACATTGCAAAAAAAAAAAAGGTTTGAAAATCGTTACTACTCGATCGCAGCAAAAGAAATATATAATTTGAAGAAAAAAACTCTCTGATTTTGTGCTACCTAATGAATTATTACAATTAATATGAATGTGATCACGGCCTCCTACTTCACCAATTGCCATAGCCTCACTGAATGTGATCACCAACCACCACCGGCACGGCCACATCCCGCTTCCTCCTCAGCCGACAAAGGACAACCTCGTCGGAATCCTGAACGTTACCGCCACCGGAAAGGGTGTACTCGTGCAACATCCACTTGCCGTGATGCACGCTTTTCGTGTTCTTATAACCAAACTTCTTCAGCGCGCCAATGGCTACGCCGCGCTGTTCGCATATCTTCTTCTCCGCGTCAAGGCCATGCCAGGTACCTCCATTGGAGCCCACCCCGCGCGCGACTCTCTTGTGCGCGGGATCCTTCTTCTTTAGCTTGGTGAAGAAGTAAAGGCCGTGATCGCCATCGAGAGCGTCGGCGCCCTTGAACATGCCCTCGTAGATTGGCCGGAACATGGCCCAAACCTCCCATGGCTCCTGGTCTCCGTTGAGGTCCCACTCGTAGATCACGAGAGGGTTGGTGGAAGCTCCGTTGAAGACTCTGTTCAACAAGAAAAAGCCAACTAGTTGCCGGTCCGTTGGTTGGAACTTAAACCTTTCTGGAATCCACGGTTGTTGTTGCATTGTTGTGTTTCGAAACTCGAACTCGAAACTTTCCGATATTTGGGCGAGTTTTGATTACAGGTAGAAGCTGTTTGTGTACGTATAAATAAAGCTAGGAGTAATTGGGCGAGTCCTGCTCCTACACCTACAATAATTTTAACCATTGTTATGTACGGTGATGAAATAACCCATATAAGATTCACACAGGACTGAGTGATGCATGATTTACGAATATCTGATATGGATTATTTTTATTTCCAAAATTTTCAAAATAACGGCCTTTGGAAATTTAGTAACATGCGAATTTACTAAATAATTAAATATATATGTTTTATGGCTTATTAATCTTGAGTAAGATATGTGCTTTAATGTTGAAGATGTCTACTAAGAGTGACTTAGATCAATTGAAAAAGAAATTATTCTAGTTTAACTAGGTCTCGGATTCGAGTCATTGAGTACGCAGCAGTATTAAATACTTATTATAAATTATTTCTTGGAAAAAATTAGTGTGTTGGTTAAAGAAACAAAACCAAGGAAACCGTACAAAAAATCAAAGAAACTCTTTGGCTTTATTTGTACATCACATGTCTAAGTTATGTTAAGTTTGACAAAATCTAAAATAGGGAGATATGATTTGACCGTGAAATCTTAACTTTCAATTAATATAATTGCGCGACTATCTGTTGGTTTACGAAACTCTCATTTCACAAAAAACAAAGTCAAAATTTGCCTCGTACAAACATGTTGGAGAATTTTATTATCGAATTGAATATGAAAATTTTAAAATATCAATTCAATGAATTCTGTTTGAAAAACATTTTGACGAATCTCTTATTAAAAATGAGATTGTTATACTCGATGTATTAGTAAAAAGTTATTTACCTCCAAATTGATTCATGTTAAAAAAATGATGCATTGAAGGTGAAGTCAATTTCTAAATAAAAGACGCTTCACACAGATTTTTTTAGAATAGTCATCACAAACAAATGGTATTTTTCGAATTTGGATATCTTTTTTATTCTTGAAAGGTATTCATGGAAAAACATGAAAATCAATCTTAAACATGTACAGAGGTTGGGCCTTGGGGGTTCCGGCTTCGAACGAGGTCCAATTAGACAAGACTCACAAGGTTAACTTCTTTGTTAGTTGTTTTAGATTAATCAAGATATTTCGAGTTCGAGTCATTAAAAATGTAACAATGTTAAATACTTGTTGGAGAACTTTATCACATTACAAAAATCGTATTACAAAAGTCCTACTCGACTTGAATTACCTCAAATAGTTAGTCAAATGGGTGTGCGAGAAAGATAATAAATAGTTTTGGAGGGAGCATTAAATTCGTAGTATAACTATCAGAAACTTCCATATAAACCAACCATATGAAGTATTCAGATTATACACCAAACAACAAGCGTAATTTCCTCAAGTGGCAAGAGGTTTTTGTAAGAAACAAATTGGATTGGCAATTGGCATTGTGATCAAGCTTACAGAGTTTGTAAGCAGAAGAAGCTGCTCCAACTTTTACAACAGTCTTACCCTCTGTCATTTCCTGCTGATCAGATGCGAGAGATTCCGGAGTTCCTCGAATGCGTGCATCGTCTCTGCGTCGAATCCTCCGGCGAACTGCATCGAAAACAGACCGAATGTATAATGTCACGGTGTTCAATATGCTGTGCAGGATATGAATTCTGTTGCAAGTTTTGTAGACAAAAATGAGGACGGCCCGCCTGGTTCGGATGTAGAGTAACCAAAAAGCTGATCTTGCTACATACCTGATGAATTCTAAAGGCAAATCTGACTCCTTGAAGTAGCATGTAATCGAGTGCAGGATCCTTCTCCAATGTTGCTTTTGACTGAATTTCTGTGGCTACCCTCTTTATGTACTTCTTGGCTAGCTTTACCGAGCAAAACTTTATCTGCAGAAGAAGGCCAGAGAAACCGGTAAAATTGCATTGCAGAAAAAGATTCTGTACTATGAGACGCCAGAGATGAAGATTGAAAGAAGCCGCCTAGGCCGAGCTCGTTACCTTGCTTATAATCCCGTTGTCAAGCATCCAATCAGTCGGGATGTGGAACTCCCTGCAATTTCGCATCAAGGCATCTCTAGTCCTCAGTAGATTGTAAACCGTATGCTCCATCCTGACAAAAGAAGTAACTAGTTATCCTACTGACATGAGTTCGAGAGAATCTGAGGTCCGAGGCTTACTTCTCAGACAAGGTAACCATTTTCTTCAAAGCAAGGTCACAAGGCATCCGAGGACCATCCTTGTAGTAAGACACTTCGGACTCTAGCTTCATGAGGTCACAGTATCCGAATGCTGCTTCCCGTAGTGTATCAGCTTTCTTCTCTGGCCAATCGAAGTGCTTTAGGACCGCCCTCTCGTCCACCTTAAAACATTTACCAATAACCAAGATATTGAGTTACTAATCAGCTCCCAACTGAACACAACATGATATCAAATAGTTCTATAGAGCACAAATTGAAAAAAGCATCTGCAAGGCATAACTTTATTTTAGACAGAAGTTAACAAGTCACAGTAAACTTACAAGGAAGCCAAGTTCATCGTCAAGCCACTTCATTCACAAATGCTACGACATCATCTATGTCCTTGTAAGCTGCATTATTGACCTCTGTGATCAACGAATTGACGAACTCGCCTTGAGTCTCAACATCTGCCTTAATCTGCACCATCAAACAAAAGGGTCAAATGCCAAGTTTAGAGCGTAGTTTAGGGTTGAAAATACCAGCTGACCAAAACTTGCAGGCACTTACAGATAGCAAATGTGACGATCGGTTCTCGATTTCTCCAATCATGCTGCTGCTGCTGCGAGCATTAGTGAAATCCGACACAAGGAAAATAATCCTCTAGCACAAGGAAATAACCCTAGTACATTTGAATTCCCAAGTACCGCCACCTCAAGACGTCAGAACCCTTTTCGATTTGCCCAATTTTAAAGTTACTCCAACTAATCACCGAATTCCATTCCTACTCTGAGTCGAGATAAAATTGAATTCATACTCTCATGGTTAGTTTGAGTCGAGATAATAATTTGACCGACGTGGGTGTAATTTTTTGAATGGTCGCAATATATTTTTAACAAATTCTTAGCATTATTGCATTACCAGCTACTGAAATATATTTAAAAAAAAAGAGTTTTGTTAGTTTTTAGATAGTCACGCAGCGAGAATAATTTGCCATTATGATTAAATAACTCGAAAAGTACACCATAATCGATCGCATTGATCAGTACTCGCGTTACATTTTGCCTACCTGCATGGCTAGTAGGCTCAGCAACAAACCGGCTAAGTACATCTTATCTAAATGGAGATATATATTCCATTTACTGGTGAATCAGAAAAAAAAATAACAGTAAATTCCTTCTAATTCACTTCGTACATGCACTTGACCCCTCCTCCTTGCCTTAAAATCAATTGATGCTGCAAGAATTAAAAACAAAATTTTTTTAAACAAATTGGAAATAAAGAAATATCAATTAATTGAAATCGTCATGAATCTTGTATTTACTTGCTGCAATTGGTGTCAGGGCTAATTGGGACTGGGACAGGGACAGGGACTTTGTATACGCCAGGGAGCAATGTCTTAAAAACTGCGGTCCGATTGGTGGTCAGACAGGTTGGACCATTACCCAGAACTAAATTTGGGTCAAGTTTTGCCTAAAACCCAGCCAGCAATTTGACCGGTCAGACTATCTGGTCAGATACTTTCGGGTGATCCGGTTCGCCCGGATCAGAAAAATTAATGTTTATTTTTTCTATTTTATCAAATTTAATTTAGAAGTAAAACATCTATTTCCAAGCTCGGAGCGTGTACATCACTTTTTGATCATAACAAACTTATTTTTTCAACAGTTCTCGATAATATATTAACTATGTCAAATAAATTGGACTAATATGTCAAACAAAAAATATGTATAATCATCTTCTTTTACTTTTATACTTGTTGAATAGATGTTCGAAAACTTTGTTTGGATAAATTATATAACAAAGTTGCTAAATATTTGAACTTATTTAATATTTTATTATTTTTTATGCTAAATTAAATTTATTAAACTATATGTTATAATATTAATAATAAAAATATAAGTATCGGTCCGACCGGTGGCTTGATCGGTTGGACCAGATGAATCAAAAATTTTAAAGATTCTGGGTCGCCTTCCGAATCGGTTTTAAAAATTATTGCCAGGGAGGGCCAAGGCTCTTATCTTTAAGGACCCCAATAGCGGGAGCAGCTTGCTTAAGGCAATTGCAAAGCCCTTTCCTAATTTTCGGGGTGTTGGCATCCTGGTTGAGTTCTTCAACCGCTATGCAACAAGTGCACGTCGGAGCAATTTTACGATGATCACAACACAAAATTGTTAAGCAAAAAATACTCAAATTCCGACCATTGAATATATAAAATTATTATTTTGTATATGCTATGAGCGTACCCGGTGGAGATGGAGAGTGACCATCCAAAAAATTTCTACACGAGGATAATCTTATTATGGTGGCAAAGCATGGAATATCACCTCTCACCATCTTTGTGCTAATTGCTAGAACCATGAGTAGGCCTAGAAGAGCACAAGTGAGAGTGGATTTCATGTTTCCCTTATTGCAGATATGATCTCAGAGGCTGAGCCAGCTCCTCTTGCAGTATGTGGTGATGCAAGTCCATTTGGTTGAAACACAGCTAATATCTGCAGAAACGTAAAACACGAAATAGATACTGCTTTGATGAGAAGACGAACCGATAAAAGTAGAAACTAATGATAACGATTATAAGGAACAAAGGTGGAACTATGAGAGATGGCAAAAGGGTACCCAGATGGATAACAACATCAGGTGATTCGTGAATGACCCTGTCTTATGTACACAAATTGAAGCTTCAATTAATCATCATCAAAAACTAGAAACCATGGTCACAATTCTTCTAAGTACTACAGACACAAACCTGTAGATGGAGAGTCTGATGTCAGTGTAAGTCGTGATTTTTCTTCAAAGCAGCTTCTTGAAAAGATTTTCAAGCATCAACATGTTTTGGATGTGAATAATCCTTGGCCTATCTTCACGCCAGCCAATTTCGCATCTGGGTTTCGGTTTTGGATACAAACTGATGATGGGAAGCTGCAGGGAATGTAGTCTGCTCATCCAATCCGGGATGGATTCCAGATTAGGGCAGCCGGTGATTTCAAGCCGCCAAAGGGAGGTAAGATGCTGAATCCAATGAGGAAGAGTCTCCAGCTTTGGTATACGATCGACACGTAGGGAATGAAGGTTTCTAAGTCCCTGCCATTGCGTTTCATCATTGCCTGTAGTGTCATCATCGAGATCTAGCTCTTTACATTTCTTAATAGAAAGAATCGTCAGGGATGTCAGATGGCGGATGCCTTTGAACAAAGTTTTCAAACTTCGGCAGTTTGCGATTCGAAGAGTCTTGAGATACCTGAGGTTTTGGAACACATCATCTGGGAAAAACTCTAGATCGTTTATAGCCTCGACGTCTAGATATTCTAGTTGAGAGAGAGCAAGTGAGGATGTGGAGGACGACGAGGATGATTGTGGAGAGCATTCTCGTGGTGGAGTGCGGCTGTAATGCTTCCATTGCCACGGTGGCGTCACCCAGGACAGTTGGATGGTACGGATTGGGACACTCATCACCATCGCTCCATTCTAACCTCAACACCCGGAGATCTTTCTTTGCCTTTAAATTGGCTGTTTGAAACTCATATTGTGCACCTTCCGCATGGGACAGATTATAGATTCTGAGAGTGCCTCTGAGACCATTCAAATTATGTAGCTCACCGAGACTAGCACTATGCTTGGCAAAGGCAGAATGAATCGGCAACATAAATCTTGACAATGTAGAGAGAGAAGTTAGGCGCCCGATGCCTCTTGGCATCTGTGTCAAGTTTCTGCAGTTCTCGAGCCCGAGATGAATCAGATTGGCCAAATCTTTTGTGTCTCTCGGCAGCTTCCAAAGCCTTTCACAGTTGTCCAAGTTGAGAATCTGCAACAACAGGAGCCTGCTAATGGAATCAGGGAGTACTTCGAGGTCGGCACTATGGTTATGTTAGAGTTATGAAGATCCAACGCTCTTAGAAGAGCCAACTTAGAGGCAATTAGGTGGAGCTGCTTCTCTTCCAATTGACACCCTTGCTTGAGAACTGACTTGAGAACAACAGGATGGCTTCGTGTTTCATTGGACAAAAGAAGAGCTCTTAGATTGCTTGCTTCAAACAAGTGATCGGGTACTGCCCACGGTGTAGTTGGGTCAACAGAAAACGTAGCATGACGAGATTTTGGTTTGATCAAACGCCAACCCTTTGAGAAGAATACAAACTCTTCTCCGTTTACTATTGTAGCCAGATCCCGGGTCAAGTCGTGCATCCTGCAGCTTACTATGTTTCCCAATTCGTCCTCTTCAACTTCTTCGAAGAATGACATCCGAAGAAGCTCCATAAAATGCTGGACGCCAGCGGCCTCAAGGCATTGAGATGGGTGTGATGGCTTCACGTACCCTTGAGCAATCCATAGATTGATGAGTCTGGGAACGTGTATTTTCTGGCCCTTTGGGTACAAAGAGCAGCAGAGAAAGCAGGGTTTGAGATGCGGAGG
Organism: Hypericum androsaemum; assembly: GCA_963995505.1. Classification (NCBI taxonomy): domain Eukaryota; kingdom Viridiplantae; phylum Streptophyta; class Magnoliopsida; order Malpighiales; family Hypericaceae; genus Hypericum; species Hypericum androsaemum. The sequence continues at coordinate 960,241 of OZ023199.1, forward strand.
GAGGTGTTTGTAACTCAAGTTGAGAGCTGACATGGCGGTCTCTCCTCCATCCGAATTTGGTAGTTCTTGGGTAGCAAAATGCGTCCAGTCTTGGATTGATCGGAAGCGCAGCACGCTCACAACCATTTTAATGGCCAGAGGAACGCCTGCACACTTGTTAATAATCTCTCGCCCAACTCTTTCCCGATTGCAATGCTCTTCATCATGTTCCCTCTGAGATGCCACTTGTTGAAACAATGACCAAGATTCAGCCTCTGACAGGCCTCCCAAGTGGTGTACCCCCATCATCAGAAGAACAGGCGGTTGAGTAGCAACACGGGAGGTGAGCAGGATCCTACTCCCTCTAGCAGCTTGCTCCAGCAGATACCTCAGCTTGCTCCATTTTTCGGGGTCGTCGTGTTGCATATCATCCAACACGAGCAGAACCTTCTTGTTAGAGAGGGAGAGCGTGCCGGGAGATGAGTCCATCCCAAGGAACTGCCGGGACAACTGGATCATCATGTCCTGGAGTATTCGCTCGACATCGAAATCACCACCCACGGAGACCCACAGTCGGTACTGGAACTCCGTCTTGAGAATCAAATCATCAAACACCATGCGTGCAAGGGTAGTCTTCCCTATCCCTCCAACACCAACAATTCCAACAATTCCCACATCCTCCTCGCAGTGGCGGTGCAACAGAGCTTCAATAACGGCCTCCTTATCAGCAACTCTCCCAACAACAGAGACATGGGAGGGACTAACACTAACATTAGCCGGGCGGGTGGGGTTCGGGGGGCTAGGGAGCTGCTTCAACAATAGCTTTCCTCCGTCTTCAACAAGGCGCTCAAGCCTAGCACTCAAATCCCTGATCCTAGGGACCATTCTAAGACCAGAGAAGAAAAGGCGCACTTCCTTGCAAAAAACCTTACCGGCGGCCATCACAGACAAATCATCGAGCAGGTCATCGGCATCGTAGATGGCGGCTTTGAGCTGTGTTAGCCAGGCTTTCTGGGAAAGATCATCATCGTGGTGGGTCCTCCACGACTCCGCCTCGGGGAGCAGAGATCGGACGGTCGAAAGGGATTGGCTCATCTTCTCAAGCTCGTCTCTGGCGCCCGCCAACTGCCGCGTCTCCTGGATCACAAGGGATCCCAGTTTCAGCTGGACCCCCTCCGCTACGCTCGACAGAATCGCTTCCGTCATTTTTCTTGATTTGAGCGGAGAAAGCAATTAGGGTTTAAGAGTTCTGGGTTAGTTGTTAAAGAGGAAAGTAATTGGGTTTTATGAAGGGAGAGCTCTGGAAATTCTACTGGAAAAAGGGAAAAGTTTATTTTTAGTACACCGTGGACCCCTAGCTTACCGTTTTGATACATACAGTTCTAAAATTTAAAACTTATTAAAATGATCCATGTGATTTTAACGAGACTTCACGAACATCTGATCTGATCTTGTCAGACCAAACCGACGTAAATTCGTGAAGACGTAGCACGCTAACTAAATTTTTGGTGTTGACTTTACAATATCAAATTTAAGAAACTTTACAACTATCAAATTTCCCAAAAAAAGCTTACTCAAGATATCAAATTCAAACTTTACAAATAAATAATATTTTATTTGGTGCATTTATGTCTTTTTACAACTATAACTAACATATTGGATAGTTAATATTTTACCAAATGTTAATTTTGTCGTGGATGTTTCACTTTCTCTCTTAAACTTTTTAGAAAAAAATAACACTTAAATATTACAATTTGATATGGAATAAACATATGGTTATGTTTAATATTTATAAGTTTTCTTGATGCTCTTGTCTATATTTAGTCAATAATTTGATATTTAACTATCGACACCAAAGTTGAAGTTACAAAATAATTAAAGCTGAAAAGTTCGACTGATATGGTAATTTGTTACATTTTTTCTTTTGGAAACTATTTTCTATTCAGATTCTTAAGTCGATTAGTTTATACATGATTTCACATGGTAGAAAAATCATATATTAAGTTTGCTTGTTCTATCAAATTTTGACATACCTTTTTTTAAAGGTAAATTTTTTACATCAAAAATTTGCTTGTTCTAGGTAATAAATGTAGTTTATTTACTAAAGGATATTTGGTCTAGCGATACAAGGTGTAAAAATAATTTAACAAAAATTCAAGGTTCAATCCGACAATGTATAATTCTTAGTTTAAAAAAATTACCTTTACAAAAAATGTAGTTTACTTATCTATAAGCGTGAATTATTTTTACTTATTCGTTGATTGACTATAAAGTTTCTAACATAAGAGAAAATTCGTATACAAAATTTATTATTTGAAAATTTAACCTATTCATTGTATTAAGGAGGAAACAGACATTTAAGTTGTGTTGTTAAAAAAGGAGGTGGTAAAGGAGGAGATGTTTTTTATACCATTTCAAATCTGGATCTACTTACCAACTAATATAAAATTGAGCTAAGTTAGACCTTTAAAAATAGTAAAATTCTTCCAACAAATATTTAACACTAACAACATTTTCAAATATTGAAATTCGAGACCTCATCGTGGATGGTAAATGAAGAGATGTTGTGGAACGTAGCAATGGTATTTCTCATCGAAATATTAAACATAACCATATGTGTGATACGGTAATTTGTAAGAATGAAATTATAAGTATATAACTACTTTTATATAAGTTTTATTATTTATTAATCTCTAGGAAGATATCTGCTAAAATGTCAATAGAGCATTGGAAGGAAGATGCCGTTATTGAAGCCAAACAAAAAGCGGATTGTAAGATAATGTTGCCAGGGCACTTGGACACACAACTTATATGAATTGAAAAGGGTACAAACTTCTATTTTTTTTCAAATTTTTACTTTTTGAAGAAACTAAGATAATTATATGATTAATCCAGTAACGGGGATTCCGAAATAGAAATAACAGTTTGGAAAGAAGAAGAAGTGTTGAAAGAGAAATTCTATGGTGTACCTTCTATACCAAGTCATAATGTGACTTGGTATAGACCCACCCATCTCCTATTGACACGTAGATTTTCATATTTATCTATCTTAGTCAACTATTTAATTAATAAGTAAATAATCTACGTGTCAATAGGAGATTGGTGGGTCTATACCAAGTCACATTATGACTTGGTATAGAAGGTGCACCATAGAATTTCTGGCTAGGAGATAGGGTAAAATCACCAGTATAAATATAAGGCCAATGGCTTATACTTCCTCATCATCTAATTAACAGAATTAAAACTTCAAGAAGGCAAATCAGTCTCTCTTTTATTTGTTTCTCTGAAGCAACTCAACAATGGTGGTTCCAGTAGGTTACAAGTTCCGACCCTCGGACGAGCACCTGCTCGGATTCTACTTGATGAACAGGGTCGCCAACGGAGCTTCCACCAACCCGCCCATGATCTACGAGTGCGACCTCTATGGAAAGGAGGAGCCATGGCAGGTCTGGGCCAAGTATCGTCCCGTCTACGAGGGGCTGTTCGAAGGGGGCACGGTTGATGAAGACTCCGACCTTTACTTCTTCACCAAGCTAAAGAAGAAGGATCCTGCGCACAAGAGAGTCGTGCGCAGGGTTGGCCCCGGTGAAGGTACTTGGCATGGCTACAATGTTGGGAAGAAGATACGGGCCCAGGGCGCGGGGTTGGTTATCGGTATTACAAAGATGTTCACTTATAAGAACCCTAAAAGCGAGCAGAGCGGCAACTGGATCATGCATGAGTACAGTCTCTGCAATTCTGAAGACGTCGTTCTTTGTCGACTGAGGAGGAAGCATGAAGCACTGGTGCCACAATTGAGTGACGATCAGATGACGACTGCTGATATTTCTTTTGGTCCGAACCATTTAATCCAGGCCGGAGTTGAGAAGAACCTCGTCGAGTTGGTAAGAACTAGTTCTATTCATTCCATGCGAATTATGAAATCTTACGTAGATGAAGCATCGACCAATAATAATATGTCTGTCATTAATGTTCAGGATAATCAAGTGATTGATGATCAAGAGATATTCGGTTCGCTCCCCGATCTCTTCGAGTTGGAACCACTTGAAACGGCAGCCCCTCGAGCCGTACATGGAGGAGATATCTATGAAGATTGCACGTGGACCGATCTATATCGTATCTCATGTACACACAGTTAATTTACTGAGTTAGGAACAATTTGTATTAGTCTAGTTTTGGGTGGACAGTTTCATGAATGTAAGTGCATAAATATTATTAATTTCTTCAGAAATTTTATTGTAAGAATCATTAAACCTACTTGAAGTTCTATTTTTTTCCTTATAAGAGGATCATATCTCTTGAACCAAATATTTCATTGGATTTGTATCCTAATCTCAATTGCAGTGATATATTGTTCTCCATATACAATAACTTTGATAAGAGCATTAAAAGTAATGTAAGTGACTTATCACTCTTTTAATTCAACAAAAATATGTCGTAGTTGTTTCAAAAATTAATTTTCATTGAACTTTTTGGTCCATATTATTCTAAAAAGGGATATGGTGAGATGATGACAACTTATTTCAACACTGAGAAATTCTATGGTGCACCTTCTATACCAAGTCATAATGTGACTTGGTATAGACCCACCAATCTCCTGTTGACACGTGGATTATTTACTTATTAATTAAATAATTGTCTAAGATAGATAAATATGGAAATTAAATCAGATATTATTGTGATAATATCTTTAAAACAACCTCTCTCTAATCTCGTTTACAAGTCTTCACTTTACAAGTTTCTCTTTATTATTGGTTGCTTAATTTCTAATTCAATTGAGATCGGAAACTTACAATCTGCCATACAATTACCCAAGTTTCTCCCATAAAAGAATCGTTTCCTAATTAAAATCAGAAACTTGCAATATTCGATAGTTGCTTCTTCAAGTTATTTGGTTGAGTTTCAAACTGTACTCTCTTTTTTTCCTGTTAATGAACTAAAGGACAAAATTAAGGATTTAATTTTGCTGAATACAGTAATTGGACAATAGCGTATTTGGGTTTTCGTGGCCATAGTATAGAAAAGGGATCGTCTCCACCCGGAATCACCAACTTGGCCAAATCTGCAAAGCCCTATTAGCGTCCCGACGAACAAAGCTCAGACGGTGGGCAGCAAATTAAAATTAATCGAACTACCTCTGAATGCCACTTATTAAACATTTCAATGCTACGTGAAATTATACATAGGTCCCAGTTTTTTTCTAAAATTGAAATCATAAAAAATATAGAACAGGTCCTGGTATTGATAGTATGTAAATTAAAATTTGTTTGCTTCAAATAAAGTCAAAAAAATAATCAAAAATTTGTAGATGCTAATCACTCAGATATCTTTTCAGTCACATCACTTCAAATATGTATGTTGATTGTCGTTCAAGTGATAATTTGATATTCCCTACGAATAAAATATCATGGGTCAATTAACAATAATAAATAAGTATATTTCAAAGTGAATTAATAAGAATTAAATACCTGCTCCAATAATTGTGTAAATGTAATATTTGTAGTTGGTTGTGAAATCACCTGTCAAAGTATTAAATTTTTTTGTTAGTCTTGAGTTATTTAGTTACTTCACCATAAACAGTACGTGATTATAGATGTTACCTTATTATAATAGGAATAAATATTCGAACTGCCATTGTTGCCGGGAATGGTAAAAGATGCTGGCTGCAAAAAAATAATTGTATTATTTAACATATTTTTTATAGCAAAATAAATGCATAATTTTTCTACCTGAAATACTTGTCCCAATGATGATCCATGTTGTAACGGAAGACCTGTAGTAAACGTTTGAGGCTGAATAGATCCATGCGGTTCAACTGGTATTACTTTTGTCCTCCTTTTCCTTTTCTTTTCGATTGAACTTTTAATCCTTGTATATACCCTTGATTTTCTATGTACTGGGTCTCGCACGTGTTGCTCATCATCTTGAACAGGTAAGACTAAGCGATTACCAACATCAATTTCATTCTCGCCTTTCTCCCCGTTGTGAGCATTCAAGTCTCCCCTCAATTGTATTGCTTAAAAGATCTAGATGTTGAGATGTGAGCTTTGTCAAAGATTCATCAGAAGCAGCTATACTCATCACAAAAAATGATTTTCTCATCAATTCATTGAGAGAAACACACATCGAAGATGACAAACAACTATATGTCTTCTTGAAGTATTTAGTAAAATCCAACCCATGTTTCGCATTCTTAGTCCACCTCTTCAATACATAATTCGGTGGAATGCAAGAGAAATGTAAATCCAAATGAATCACTCGTAAAGCATGCCGGCATAAGTACCCCAGTGTCTCAAACAAATGACAACTGCATGTAATTGAATGACCGACTTCAGTATACTGCACAATATAAGATTTTCCTTTCTCAGTGTCTTGTAGTGTAAATACGTGAGTAAAACCATCATCAGTATCACTTAGGAGCTTCTCAGATAATGCTTGTAAGAACTCATCTTGAAAATCATAAAAGATAGTTCTCGTATAAACTTCAGCAGCATGATTTAGAATTCCACATCCTCGAACTCTTACAGTGGGTTTTCCACGAGAATCAATGTCATCCTTGGCCTCTATATCACGCATCTCAGATGATCTCACTTCATACCTTCTAACGAATTCTCTTAGTGGAACAGTTTTACCAGCCATAGCACCAATTACTCTATTTGTACTCTCACTTCTCTGAGTTGACCTGATTAGAGCAGAGAATTTGGTAAGACTAAAAATAGGACACCAATGACTTTTCTTTCTGTATAATCTATTAAGCCAATCATTTCCTCCATTCGATACTTTCTTAACCCAAGTCATCATACTCTCCCAGAGAGATTCAAACTCATCAATTGATTCACAACTCCATAATACCTTATTAAACATTCGCTTGAAATCTGACTTTTCAAGTAAGTGAAAAATATTTTGAGCTGCATTTCGCTCTATATGCCACTGACACAATCGATGATATGTATGAGGGAAAACACTTTTTATAGCATTTGACATTGCACCATCTTGATCTGTAAATATAGTAGTAGGATGCTTTCCTCCCATTGACTCCACAAATGCGTTGAACAACCAACGGAATGAAACTTCATTATCAGAACATAGAAAAGCACATCCGAAAAATACATTCTTCCAATGGTTATTAACACCAACAAAGGGAGCACAACTCATTCCATATTTATTTGTGCGGAAAGTAGTGTCAAAAGTAACAACATCACCGAAACACTCATAGTGTAATCTTGATATGGCATCTCTCCAAAAAATATTGCAAAGTCGACCATCTTCATCAAGTTGAACAGTGTAGAAAAAATCAACTTCTTCAGTCATTCTAGTTTTGAAATAATTAATGAGTGTATGTGCATCCCCTGCACCAATCGTACTGGCCTTACACTTCTGTAAGTTGTTGTGACAATCTTTTTCAATAAAACCAGCATTTTCAATCCCACCCGCTTCTTTTGCAAGAAACCTAAAAGAGGTTTAATACCTGTGTCAACCAATAAACTAATAAGTCTTTTACCCTCAATGTTTAAGTTCCTTGCTGAACTTATAAAATGCTTCTGATTCTCTTCAACAAATGAATGATTATGCTCATCGTTGAACTCAACAACTTCAAGCTCACTCCCAGAGACTTTAAATTTTATGCGAGCATTACATCCACATCGATATTACAACCTTTCTCTTTTGATTTCTTCATTAGGTGCACGAGTACTTGAAATGCCTTCGCACGAACAAAGGAATGTACAACGTGTCAATTCATTTGCCCGATTCCAACACTTTTTTCCCTTTCTAACACTGAAATCCTTCAGTATGGCATACAAGTTATATGTCTTATAAGCCTTTTCATATGAGTTGAATTTTATCCCAATATAAAAAGTGAATTGTTTATCAACATTATCAACAATGTTGTTCTGATAATCTACAATATTTGAAAAAGTAAAAAGTTATACACTATGCAAACAATCTTATGATAAATATTAAAGTGCAAAAAAAATTATACATACCTTCATCTTTATGCTGCATCTAAATACTTTGCTTTCAAAAGTCTATTTGTCAACTGCAAACAAACAATGAATTTTGTAAGTTACAGAATGCTAAACACTAAATAAACTAAATTGGCAAAAATAAAAGGAAGAAAAACACAAGATGAAGGGTGATTTACTTACAAGAATCAAAGAAATGAAAGAAAATGAGATTCTTCTTCTTTGCTCTTGAAAAGTCTGTAACTTTAGGATTTTTTTAATTGTGACAGTAGCCTCCAACAATCCCTTTCCTATACCGTGGCCACGAAAACCCAAATACCCAATTACTGCAAAATTAAATCCTTATTTTAACTTCAAGAAGCAACTATCGAATATTGCAAGTTTCCGATCTCAATTGATTGCCGATCTTCCCCTTTCTTGTTTTAATGTGGGTCTTTTGGGTATGATTTCAAGCATTATGGTGGAAAAGTGGCCAATATCTAACGATTTCGGGTATGAAGACTTGTTCCTAAGATTAGAGAGAGGTTGTTTTAAAGATATTATCACAATAATATCTGATTTAGTTTCCATATTTATCTATCCTAGTTAACTATTTAATTAATAAGTAAGTAATCTACATGTCAATAGGAGATTGGTGGGTCTATACCAAGTCACATTATGACTTGATATAGAAGGTGCACCATAGAAACTCTCTGCTAGTGTTCTATTGTGAGTCTAATGAGAAGGATGAGTCCTAAAATAGCGCCCAATAACATCGGAAGGGATCAGAGTTTCATCGAGCCGCCAAATAATTAGCCGACTATTTTTACAAGATTCATTTTGTCAGCATTCAAAAGATAGATTTAATTTAACAATAAGTAATTAGATCAACTATTGACAGAAGTGTTAAATTTTTGTTTTGAGAATTTCACAAATTTTGTCAAGGTCTATTTGGTTTAGCGGCATAGACGCTGGAGGATTTGACAGAGGTCAAAGATTCAAACTCTGACATAAGTGTATTCTTAGTGTAATTTACATTTCAAAAAATAATCACAAATTTTCAAAATTTTTACGTGACTTAAACTTGAATTATACGATTTACTGATCGTCCGGATGTCACATCACCAAAAAGATAGAGTTAACTTTGCTAAGGGTAAATTAAAAAGTGTTGATTCAATCTGGGGAAATATATAAATGTTTAGTAATATGATGGCTCAGAAAAGAAATAAATATTATATGTCTTTTTATTATTGATGAGGAAGATCAGTGCTAAAGTATCGCCCAGAGAGTTGGGAGGAAGTAGAGCTTGTGAATAATAAAATAAATATTATACTTTTTTATTATTGATGAGGAGCATAAGTGCTAAAATAGCATCCAAGAATATCAGAAGGGATCAGAGTTTGTTATCCAGACGCCAAATAATTAGCCGATTTTTTTTACTAATCGGGAAACAAAAAACTGAGGTAAATTGATAATATTCTACTTACAAGATTCATGTTATTATTTCTGAATTTACAACATAGATTTAATTTATCAATGATAATATGGTGAGAGTCTTGTCTTAATTTAACTAAAAAATTTTGAATTTAGATTTTTACCCCGCTCGAACACTCACCAATTTTCTATATAGCAAATATATCAAAAATATAGATTTAACTTTTCTAAGGGTTAATTAAAAAAGTGTTGATTCAATTTCAGCAAACAAATAACTCTTCTATATCTTTTTATTGGTGAGGAAGATTATTGCTAAAGTATCGCCCAGAACATTGGGAGAAAGTAGAACTTGTTAATATGGACGGGGTTGGATTGGGTACGGAATGTCACTATTTCGAACCATTTGGAATGAAGACACGCGGGGACTTTTTTACAAATTTGCTAAAATATGGGGACCAAAATAAAAAAAACTACTCACAAACACAGGCCGAATACAAATGCAATTATCACATAACTGCACATGCCAGTGTAATTTTTTTTGCAAAAATGCTAAAACACAGGGGACCAAAATAAAAAAAACTACGCGTGCCATTATCATCAACGGGACTTGCCATTTTCACAAAAAACAAATGTCATTATCACATAACTGTACTTGCCATTATTACATAACTGTGCTTACCATTATCACATACATGCGCTTGCTGTTACGGTCTCCCTTCACTCCAAACCGTTCGGAATCAATTCATTCACTCCGTACCCAATCCAAAGCCAATATGTACACCAAACCTTTTGCGGATTACAGATACAATATGATCCGTAAATAAGAAAATAATTAAACAACGGATGGGGGGGGGGGGGGGGGGACATTTTTTTGTTTCAGCATGGACTAAACCTTGTCTTTGGTACCTTAAAATGGGGATCGTGTGTAACATAAGAATCATAAAATCAACTTATGCTAGAATTTTTGATCTAAAGAAAACTATTCTTCTACATTGTGCCCCTTCTAAACAATTTTTGAAATAAATGTTTAGAAGCCTTTTTTATGACACAATCACTAGTATTTTATCAAATTCATTGGGGCAATATTTGTTAAACGCATGAATTATACCACTGAAAAACTTGTGTGATGATATTTTCCAAAAGCAAAACGTGCCCATTCAGAGCATTGTTTTAGAGTTGTTTAAAATAATAGGGACGATGCTAACGTCTTAATCTATACGGTTGTATGAAAATATGAGTTTGAAAATCGTCACTATTCGATCGGAACGAAAGAAAAATATAATTTGAAGAAAAAAACTCTCTGATTTTGTGCTACCTAATGAATTATTACAATTAATATGAATGTGATCACGGCCTCCTACTTCACCAATTGCCATAGCCTCACTGAATGTGATCACCAGCCACCACCGGCACGGCCGCCTCCCGCTTCCTCCTCAACCGACAAAGGACAACCTCGTCGGAATCCTGAACGTTACCGCCACCGGAGAGGGTGTACTCGTGCAACATCCACTTGCCGTGATGCACGCTTTTAGTGTTCTTATAACCATACTTCTTCAGCGCGCCAATGGCTACCCCGCGCTGTTCGCGTATCTTCTTCTCCGCGTCAAGGCCATGCCAGGTACCTCCATTGGAGCCCACCCCGCGCGCGACTCTTTTGTGCGCGGGATCCTTCTTCTTTAGCTTGGTGAAGAAGTAAAGGTCGTGATCGCCATCGAGAGCGTCGGCACCCTTGAACATGCACTCGTAGATTGGCCGGAACATGGCCCAGACCTTCCATGGCTCCTGGTCTCCGTAGAGGTCCCACTCGTAGATCACGGGAGGGTTGGTGGAAGCTCCGTTGAAGACTCTGTTCAACAAGAAAACGCCGACTAGCTGCTGGTCCGTTGGTTGGAACTTAAACCCTTCTGGAATCCACGGTTGTTGTTGCATTGTTGTGTTTCTAAAGCTCAAAAATTTCTGATATTTTTTATGAGAGTCCAGTCCTCATAAAAATTATAGGAGTCCAGTCCAGTATAAATAAAGCTAGGAGTCCAGTCCTCCTCCTACACCTACAATAATTTTAGGAAAAATTATGCTCAGATCTCTGTAGTTTGGCGTCCCTCCCTCTGGGGTTCCTGCATTTCCGAAATCGTTCCTGACGTCTCCAAAGTTTGGTTTTATCAACTCTCGGGTCCCTGACGGCTCTTTTTTCATTTTTGGTCATGGAAATGACCAAAATACCCTTTAACAAAAAATAAAAAAATAACCTTCTTCAACCTTTGGCCAAAAATACCAACAACCAAAAACTAACCCAAAAATAAGATCAAACTAACCAAAATCAAGAACACGACCAAGAACATTAAAAATCCACCTTAACCCTTCACCTTTTTATCCAATTCCATGGATTCCAATTCCAAACAAAACACAAACATATTCAATTTAAGCAGAAGCTCGTACCGAATCGTACCGAATAGTGAAAAGATTTATAAATATTGGATCAATCCCCAGCAGAAGCTCTAAAACCCAACACAACAGTGAGGGGGGATCACCCTCTTCTCTCTTCTCCTTTCTTCTTCTTCTTCTTCTTCTTCTTCTTCTTCTTCTTCTTCTTGTCCAATGAAGTTCCAAATAGAGGACGTGACGTTGTACTTCCCGTACGAGAGCATATACCCAGAGCAATACGCGTACATTGTGGAGTTAAAGTGGGCCCTGGACGCCAAGGGCCACTGCCTCCTCGAGATGCCCACCGGCACTGGCAAGACCATCGCCCTCCTCTCCCTCATCACCAGCTACTCCCTCTCTAAGCCCTCCTGCCCCCTCAAGCTCCTCTACTGCACCTGCGCCGTCCACGAGATGGAGAAGACCCTCGCCGAGCTCAAGCTCCTCCACTCCTACCAGTCCCGCCACCTCGGTCCCGCGGCCTCCATCCTCGCCCTCGGCCTATCCTCCCGTAAGAACCTCTGCTTCAATCTGCGGGTCCTCGCGGGTGAGAACCGTGACTCTGTCGATGCTGGCTGCAGGAAGCTCACCGCCAGCTGGGTCCGGGCCCTCGCCACTGAGAATCCTGGTGTGCCCATGTGCGAGTTCTATGAGAACTATGATCGAGCTGGGTCTGGCGCTATGTTGCCCCGAGAATTGGATAAAAAGGTGAAGGGTTAAGGTGAATTTTTAAATTTTGATCTGAATTTTTTTTTGTTCTTGATGTTCTTGGTCGTGTTCTTGATTTTGGTTAGTTTGATCTTATTTTTGGGTTAGTTTTTGGTTGTTGGTATTTTCGGCCAAAGGTTGAAGAAGGCTATTTTTTATTTTTTGTTAAAGGGTATTTTTGTCATTTCCATGACCAAAAATGAAAAAAAGAGCCGTCAGGGACCCAAGAGTTGATAAAATCAAATTTTGGGGACGTCAGGAACGATTTTAGAAATGCAGGGACCCCAAAGGGAGGGACGCCAAACTGTAGGGATCTAAGCGTAATTTTTCCATAATTTTATCCATTGTTATGTACGGACATGAATCCTAAGAGTCCTAAGTTTATGAATATATTTATCTTTTATATTATATAAAGGTGATGAAACAACCCATACAAGATTCACACAGGACTGGGTGGTGCATCATTTACGAATATCTGATATGGATTATTTTTATTTCCGAAATTTTCAAAATAACGGCCTTTGGAAATATAGTAACACGCGAATTTACTATATATATATATATATATATATATATATATATGTATGTACGTTTATATATGTATGTATGTTTTATCTTATATTAATCTTGAGTAAGATATGTGCTTTAATATCGAAGATACCGTTGTTAAAGCCAAACAATTAGCGAATTGTAAACAGTTAGCGAAATAGCGGATTTCGGCCAATTTCGCCAAGACTTCTATCGAAGCTTTCTGAGTGGTAGTGGCCCGGTGGGAGAATTCATTGGGCCTGTTATAAATTATTTTTTGGAAAAATTAGTGTATTTGTTAAAGAAAAAAACACAAGGAAACCATATTTAAAAATATAAGAAATACTCTTACCACGTGAATTTGGCTCTATTTGTACATCGCATGTCTAAGTTTGACTAAATCTAAAATAGGGAGATATGATTTGCTCGTGAAATCATAACTTTCAATTATTATAATTGCGTGACTATATGTTGGTTTACGAAACAGTCAGTTCACGTAAAATAAAGTCAAAAATTGCCTCGTACAAACATGTTGGAGAATTTTATTATCGGGTTTAAATATATAAATTTTAAAAAATCAGATTCAATGAATTTCGTTTGAAAAATATTGTGACGAATCTCTTATTAAAAGGGAGATTGTTATACTCAATGTACTAGTAAAAAGTTAATCTCTTATTAAAAGTGAGATTGGTATACTCAATGTACTAGTAAAAAGTTATTTACCTCCCAATTGATTCATATTAAAAAAGCATGCATTGAAGGTGAGGTCAATTTCTAAATAAAAGACGTTTGACCCACATTTAAAAAAAAAATAGTCATCACAAACAAATGGTATTTTTCGAATTAGGATATCTTTTTTATTCTTGAAATGTATTTCATGGAAAAACATGAAAATCAATCTTAAACATGTACAGAGGTTGGGCCTTGGGGGACCCCGCTACGAACGAGATCCAATTAGACAAGACTCGCATGTTAAATTTGTGAGTGAGTTATTTTAGTTTAATCAAGATATATTGAGTTCGGATCATTAAAAAATATAACACTGTTAAATATTTATTGAAAAACTTTGCCACATTACAAAATTCATACTCGGCTCGAACCTCAATTATTCCGTAAAACGGGTGTGCGAGAAAGATAATAAAGAGTTTTGGAGGGAACATTAAATTATACACCAATCAGAAACTATCAGAAACTTTTATATAAACCAATCATATGAAATATTCAAATTATACACCAAACAACAAGCATAATTTCCTCAAGTGGCAAGAGGTTATGTAAGAAACAAATTGGATTGGCAATTGGCATTGTGATCAAGCTTACAGAGTTTGTAAGCAGGAGAAGCTGCTCCAACTTTTACAACAGTCTTTCCCTCTGTCATTTCCTGCTGATCAGATGCGAGAGATTCCTTAGCTCCTCGAACGCGTGCATCGTCTCTGCGTCGAATCCTCCGGCGAACTGCATCGAAAACAGAGCGAATGCATAATGTTATGCTGTTCAATATGCGAAGAATTCGGACATCCTGCCCGGTTTGGATGCATGGTAACCGAAAAGCTGATCTTGCTACGTACCTGATGAATTCTAAAAGCAAATCTGACTCCTTGAAGTAGCATGTAATCCAGTGCAGGATCCTTCTCCAAAGTTGCTTTTGACTGAATTTCTGTGGCTACCCTCTTCATGTACTTCTTGGCTAGCTTTACCGAGCAAAACTTTATCTGGAGAAGAAGGCCAGAGAAACAGGTAAATTTACATTGCAGAAAGAGGTTATGTACTATGAGACGCCAGAGATGAAGATTGAAAGAAGCCCCCTAGGCCGAGCTCGTTACCTTGCTTATAATCCCGTTGTCAAGCATCCAATCAGTCGGGATGTGGAACTCCCTGCAATTTCGCATCAAGGCATCTCTAGTCCTCAGTAGATTGTAAACCGTATGCTCCATCCTGACAAAAGAAGTAACTAGTTATCCTACTGACATGAGTTCGAGAGAATCTGAGGTCCGAGGCTTACTTCTCAGACAAGGCAACCATTTTCTTCAATGCAAGGTCACAAGGCATTCGAGGATCGTCTTTGTAGTAAGACACTTCGGACTCTAGCTTCATGAGGTCACAGTATCCGAACGCTGCTTCCCGTAAGGTATCAGCTTTCTTCTCTGGCCAATCGAAGTGCTTTAGGACTGCCCTCTCGTCCACCTTAACATTTACCAATAGCCAATATCTTGAGTTACTAATCAGCTCCCAACTGAACATAGCATGAGATCTAATAGTTCAACAGAGCACAATTGAGCAAAGCATCTGTAAGGCATAAACTTACAAGGAAACCAAGTTCATCGTCGAGCCACTTCACGAATGCTACGACATCATCTATGTCCTTGTAAGCTGCATTATTGACCTCTGTGATCAACGAATTGACGAACTCGCCTTGAGTCTCAACATCTGCCTTAATCTGCACCATCAAACAAAAGGGTCAAATGCCAAGTTTATTGCGTAGTTTAAGGTTGAAAATACCAGCTGACCAAAATTTGCTGGCACTTACAGCTAGCAAATGTGACGATCGGTTCTCGATTTCTCCAATCATGCTGCTGCGAGCATTAGTGAAATCCGACACTTCGCATACTGCTCCATTGCAAGAATCCTTCCTGGAATCTCTCTTCATTAATGAATGATAAAACTCGACAACTTGCGGTGCTCGCTGGACCACTCCAGTTGAAGCATTCCTAACTGCAAACTTTGGAGGCGGCGGAGGAGGAGGTGGAGGTGGTGGTGGGGCTTGAACCTGACTCGATCCTTCCTCTTTGGCTACACTAGAAAATGAAAAGGATGGCCTCGGGGGAGGGTTTGGAACTCGCAAAGCCCTCTTCTCGACATCAAGTGATACCACAATTTTGTTGGCCTCTTGTACGTTGCCAAAAATTTGGGATCCTTGAGCTATACACAAGTCGTATGTTTGAGAAGGATCTTCTTCTTCCTCCTTCTCCATATCTTTTATACACATGAAACCATCAGATTGCCTTCTCTTAGACAGCATCAGGTCTTCTATACAGAACTTTGATCCACTGATCGAATGCCTTCTCCGCGGGCTTCTCCCTTCCTCCGAATGGTTACTACTTCTATCAGACAGCTCCGAGCTCGACAAATCTTCATCAGTTATGGGCCATTTCTTCAACTTCTTGATCAAATGTATTCTTTTCGCACTGTTGTGATCCAAGAACTCGTTGCTCGGACAAGACAAGGTCTCAATAGACTCAGAGTTCCTATCCACTGTGTCGGGGCTCGGATTCTTATCAGCACTCATCGTCGAACAAGAACCGCTCAATTCATCTCTTAAACAGGAATTCACCCACCTCAGGTAGGCAAGCTCCTCGACCTCATTTAATCTGCTCATTTGCAGACCCTCAACTTGCTTACTCAAGTCTTCGTTTGTGTCCCTTAGTTGGGATGCCTCGGCTTTAATCTTCGCCACAACATCACTCTGATCGAATTTTTACCAAACAAACAAAGCATAAAGGCAAAGAATGGTCAGCACCAACAGTTACTTATCAGATCCCCCATAATAAAACTGAAAATATTAACACAAAATATATCATAAATTTGACAAAGCGTTTTTTAATTATAAGTAAACAAATTTACCTCAGGAGCCGTTGGAAGAGAAGCTAATTGGGACTCCAAAGAAGAGACCTTGCAAGAGAGGCTCCTCTTCTCCATCTGCAACTCCTTATTCAACCTCCTCAACTCCAAAACTTCCATCTCCACGCTCCCATTCCCTCCCTTCTTCCCGCCCTCGTTCGCCTGCTCAAGCAAACAACTTTTCTCACTCTCCAGCACCCCAATCCTCTTACAAAGCTCATCCACCTCCCCCTCCAGCTCCTGCACCCTCCCATTCCTCTTCAGCTCCGCGACCTCGGCTTGAAGCTCGGACTCCCTCTCCTTGGACTCCTGGAGCAGCCCCCTCAAGTGGTCCAACTCCAAGAACAAGTCCCTTGACCCGGAAGACTGTCTCCTATGATTCCCTTGTGGATGGACTTGGGCTGGGCTCACAAGCTCACCAATTAGTGACCTCTTCACTCTTGGGTGATTGCTCCCAACTGGGTTCTTCTTGGCCACCAAAGTAGTTGTGGTCTGGGACTTGGTTTTCTTCTCCAAACCCTTAATTATATTTGAACCCCAAGAAGACCTCACCTTTTGAGGGATTTGGCTGTTGTTCTGGTTCCCCCTCCCATTGTTTGGCCTTGGAGGTTGGTTCTGGTCAGCAAATTTTGAAGCTTTTGATCTGGGCTCAATTGGGACCTCCTCCCTCATTGTAAAGATCCAAGCTTTATTGTCTAAACCCACAAAAATCTCATAACCAGTGCTAAACCCACTTCTCCCCTGGCTTCTGGGTCACCAAGATAAGAACCTAGTGAGCTCAAAGTTCCAACCTTTTTCTATATTTAGTTGGAGGTCAAAGAGAAAAGAACTCAAAGTGGGTAAATCTCTGAGCAGAAATAAATTAAGTGGGCAACTCTGAAATTGAACAGAAGGGAAGGGGTTGGTGGTGGGTCCAAAAAGGAATGATTTTTTTTCCTATTTGGTCTTTTGTGTTCCTATATCATGTCAGTTAAGGACAATATGAGCAGAAATAAATTCAATCATTGGGTGAATAGGTTTGAAATTTGGACAAGGGTTGTGAAGCTCCAGGCTCAAGAAAGAAAGAAAGACAGAGAAAGTGGCTGCCACTGTTGTTTTTTATTGCAAGAGAGTTTTTGAACTTTTGAAATTTGAAATCTGCTTTGCTTCTTTTCTAATTCTTTGCTTTTGCTTTTGCTTTGTCCACCTTTCTTCTCTCTTCATTGCAAGGGAGGGCGTGCAACGGTCGATTTCTGTGCCAGAGTGGGACCCACCACACAAGTTCTCGATGGGTCAAAATTAAATTTCTTGTGGTATAAGTATGTGGGCCGCCGGCCCATTATAGCGAGAGCTTGTACTAATGTCGGCCAGTTGCTTTTTTTGCTTTCCTCTTGTAAATTTTTTTTTCAAAACCTATAGAAATTTAATCATAATTGTGATTTGGCTCATTTTAACTTTGATTATATTATGTTTAAAACATATAAAATTAGTTACCAAGATTTAAAGTTTTGACACGAACAGTCAGTCTCCCTTAATAATTACCCAGTCATATAGAATGTCACGTCTCGAATCGTCATGTGAGCTGTCACTAATGTCCATGCAGCTGATGATGTAGCTTGTAAAAAAACTCAATTAATTTTTAATAATTTTTCAAAAAATAAAATCTGACACAAGTTTATTTTCTATAAAAAGTTAAAATTGTTGCTCCTTAGAATAATTATCATTTATTTTTTCCATTTCATACAAAAGCCTGGAAAGCAGAAAAATTTACATAAAGAAGGTCCAAAAGACAAGAGAAAGCGCGAAGCTTAAAGCCCGTAACTATCTCGGCCCATTTTTTTTTTTATCTTTTCCCGGAAAATTGAACAGCTTCGGTCTTCCTTTGGGCAACTTGTTAATGCAAGTATCTTCTCTTTGGACCCTTTTCTCTGCTTTATGTTTCCAGTACTTGAGAAAATTTTCCCTTAAACCCTTGGTTGGTTTTGGTGGGAGGGTTTTAGTTTTTTTTTCCCCCTAAGCTAAGCATAGAAATGATGATCATGAGTAGCGGGCAAGTGGGTGTCTCTTGTTTGGATAGGAGTGGGGATTTAACTTGTGGTTGTGAATTGAGACATGGGTTCTTGTGTTCTTGGCAACCCGGGTTCGGTTTCAGATCGAATGCCAATTTAGAGGGGAGGATGAGAGTAGGGTTTGGAATTAAGGCGGTCTCCAAGGGGGAGTCTAATGGCAGGTTGGTTGGTGGGGGGATTGTTGAGAAGGGGTGTGAGTTTACGCCTTCTTTCGGCGAGTATTTAAAGGCTATGGAGTCTGTGAAAAGCGATCGGGAGAAGAAGCACGCTGGCGAGTTGGATGGGGGTGAGTTGTCGAATGGCGGGAAGGGAAAGAAATGGACGTATAGAGCTCGTGGAAGTGATTCATCGAATGGAAATGCGAGTGGAGGAAATGGATATGAAGATATTGATAGTGAAGTTGAACACGAAAGGAGGGGAATTAGAGCGGAGAATCATGGACCAAACCGAAGAGTAGGTGTTGCAACCGCAAGAGGAAGGTCGGAAGGGGTAAGAAGAGAAGGGAAGTGGTTGAATAGACAGACTAGTGGAATGTATTCAGAGTTGGAGGATCGGGATTCGAGTTACAGGTCCAAGGCAAAATATGTTTCAGAATCAGTTGGTAGTGAAGCGAGTTTCAGAACTTCTGGCAGAGAAATGAAGCTTTCCTGTCGCAAAGTGGAAGCTTTTACAAAGGAGAGTAACGGTTTTGGAGGAGATGTTTATAGAGGCAGTGAAAGGGCTACACGGGGAAGGAGTCAATTAGACATCTACAGAAGCCCTGGGAAAACATTTGTGCAAAAATCCAGATCATTTCATAGACAGAAGCTAGATTCCTTTGCAAATGCCGACAACAGTGAGCCGGAAGTGCAAAGGGCTGCCTTCAGAAACTTTGAAGACGTTAAAGGTGTCACTGGCAAACCTCAGGTATCGAAAGGGGAAATGGAGGAGAGAATCGAGAAGCTTGCTAGGAGGTATGCAAGCCTTTTCTCCTTGGCCCTTCTCCCTTTCAAATTCCATATGCAATTGTTAATTTACTATCAGTTCTAGGTTCAATAAAAAGCTACTTATCTGTTTGTTAGATGAGACTTATTGGACCTAAGTTTTTACCAAATGGTTGTTGGACTTAAGTTTTTTGCTGGAAAAAGATAATGAGATCCTTGAGAGTTATTATTGAAATTCTTTGACAGCATAAATGGTGCAGACATTGATGTACCAGAGTGGATGTTCTCTAAGATGATGCGCAGTGCAAGAATCAAGTTTAGTGGTCAAGCTATATTGAGGTTGATCCAGATATTGGGAAAATTTGGAAATTGGAGGCGCGTCCTCCAAGTCATTGAATGGCTTGAAACCCGCAAACGCATTGAATCAAATCGGTTAAGGTATTCCATTTCTTCCTCTTTCAGCTTTGATGGTGGTTAACAGTTCCTGTGATGAAATTTACCTAAAAGTCGAGGGTTTTGCGAATGTAGTTTGGCCTCTGCATCATTAGGTTTGGAAATATTCGGGTGTCCTCTTTGTTTCCGGGAACCGCTTTCGCTCAAATGTAATTTGAAAGTCATTTAGATTCCAACTAGAAAGCATTAGAGACAGTATTGTTGGTTGTTGCTAGATCGGAGGGATTTTTGGCATTTTAGTTGCTCTGATGATGGTAATAGCATATACCTCCGGCGAATTATGGAGTTCTTGTGGTACTTGAGAGTTGTCAAAATGTTATGCATTATTAGCATTTCTCAAAACACTAGTTCAAACGTACTTATGATTCTTGTGTTTTCAAGACCGTTGGAGGTACTAAGTCCTGCTCAATAAGATGGAACCTAATAAAACCATTCTAAGGTATAGTTCGAGTGAGCTATACAATCCATGTGGTGTTGTAGCAAAACATTCCATGTGTTGCTGCTCTGACTTCAGTGCACCTCTTGGTAATTATTTAGCGAAGTTGCGATCTTTTGAAGTTTCTGATTTGATATGTTATAGACATGTTTATACGACTGCACTTGATGTACTTGGGAAGGCAAGGAGACCTGTAGAGGCGTTTAATGTATTCCGTGCAATGCAGGTAAATCACAAAAACCTTCGATGCCTATTCACTTCTCCATTCTTGCCCAATAAATGCTCATGTTCTCCTAAAACTTAGTGAAATTACAGCTAATATGCGAGTTTCTTTCTTCAGAAACAAATGTCTACGTATCCCGACTTGGTGGCTTACCATTCTATCGCTGTCACTCTGGGACAAGCTGGGAATATGAAGGGACTTTTTGATGTGATCGATGCCATGCGTTCTCCTCCCGAAAAGAAGTTCAAGACAGGAGTTCTTGGGAAGTGGGATCCAAGATTGGAGCCTGACATTATTGTCTATAATTCGGTCAGTTGTTCCTCGAACGGTTGCGCATTTGAGGAAATTTTTTCTCTAAATTGTGTTCTGGACCTTCTGGTTGGCATTTGTGGATTAGCATTCATGACACAAGAGCTGCTCGTGTTTATGTGGTTGAACATGGTTGTGCATTAATTGTTTTTTTCCTGAAATATTGTTTCATGTATGCTTTTTACAAGCTTCTGATTTGGTGCACAAACTGACTGGCAATTTTTTCCGTTTGCAGGT
Organism: Hypericum androsaemum; assembly: GCA_963995505.1. NCBI lineage: Eukaryota > Viridiplantae > Streptophyta > Magnoliopsida > Malpighiales > Hypericaceae > Hypericum > Hypericum androsaemum. The sequence goes on from OZ023199.1 coordinate 981,498, forward strand.
TCTAAATGCTTGTGTTAAGCGAAAACAATGGGAAGGTGCATTTTGGGTATTGCAGCAGTTAAAGGAACGGCGGATGCAGCCTACAAACGCAACATATGGACTTATCATGGAGGTAGTGTCCATGCTTTTACTTTATTCTCCCTTTAATCTTTCACATTGATGGGTAAGCTCAGAAAACTTCAAAGTTCTTCTGTCTGTGCAAGTCCAGTGGCGACATAATAGGCCAAACGTCTGAGTATAACTCTAGGATCCTCGGGACTGCTCGTGTTTCAAAACTTACTTGTGTCAGTTGGGAAGTGTAATAAAAGTTTCACAGTTAAACTACTCTATTGACGTCACAATAAGCAAAATGTGTCAAGTATAACATTGGGAATCCTGTTTATCACTTTGATCATATATCATCTTATATTGGGATTTCAGTACTTTCTAGGTCGGTCATGCACTCTTACGTTAAACATCATGGTTGAAGTAGTCTGATGTATGGTCGTACTGCCTGAGTTTTGGAGCTGTTGCTAGTCCTCGCTATTCCTTCAAAACTTCAGCCTTGGCAGAAACTGTCGAGCTTTAGAATGTCTCAAGTTTCTTTCTTTTTTGAGCAGGTAATGTTTTCTTGCGGCAAGTACAAATTGGTTCACGATTTTTTCCGGAAGCACCAGAGATCGTCTGTCCCAAATGCTTTGGCATATAGAGGTACTGCGAATTCTGTACTCTTGCCGTTTTTTCTTTATATCCGTTCTGTGCTGTCAATCAACGTGGTAAACTTGGCCATTGAGAACAAGTTCCTTCATCGACTGGTTAAGCGATATGTCCTTTTATCTTGCAGTTCTTGTGAATACCTTCGAGAAACAAGGCAAGATAGATGATGCAGTATCGGCTATTCAAGACATGGAAAGACGTGGAATTGTGGGTTCTGCTGCACTTTATTACGATCTCGCTCGTTGCCTTTGTAGTGCTGGAAGGTCTCAAGAAGCTATTGCGCAGGTAACTTTGTCATCCTGTATTTGCTTTTGTAAGGAACTTTCAGCTTTTCCGGCCATAACCGGCAAAACAGGTGCTAATCTCCAACTAGGGCGTAAAACATGTGCAACAGAAATTCACTTGTGGGCTATCCGAAAGTCGCACATATTTTGCGTGCTTATTCAAATGCAACATAATTCGGTCCTAGATGATTGTAAAAGCAGGGACTTTCAAGAAAGAAAGCAATTATCAAGGGAGGACAAAGGTAGGAAATTACAGAGAGATCTAACAAGGGCAGCCAACTGCAGCGCAATGGAAAAATCTGATTTTTTTTTTGAAGGACTGAAAAATCTGATTCAGCAATGTACTAATTGAACTTTGTGCTTTCCATTATCAACGGCTGTTCGGTCACAATGGACTACGTATCCGTTCTCAACAATTTGGATATTGTTCGTGCTTTACATCGTTCTCTTTATTAGACCCGAATCACCCGATGGTTTCTTTTGCAGGTGGAGAAAATATGTCAGGTTGCTGTTAGTAAGCCTCTTGTAGTGACCTACACAGGCTTACTTCAAGCTTGTGCAGACTCCGGACACATTAAAGATGCTGTTAATATCTTCAACCACATGATGCAGTTTTGCTTTCCGAATCTTGTGACTTGCAACATAATGATGAAAGCCTATCTGGAGCATCGACTTTTTGAAGAAGCCAAGGAACTTTTCTTCAAAATGGCGGAAGATGGAGGAGAGGACATTCAAGATGAATCGGATAACCATTTTCATGTCTTGCCGGATAGACATACATTTAACACCATGCTAGAAGCATTCGTGGCAGAAAAGAGATGGGATGATTTTGTGTACATCTATGGAAGGATGTTGAGGCATGGCTATCACTTCAACGCAAAGCGTCATCTCCGGATGATAATGGATGCTCTGAGAGCCGGAAAGGTAGTTTCTTGATGAACGTTTGTTGTTTTCGTCTAATCGAGACCCTTGCATCAGTAAACACATCTTCTCGTCATGCCTGCAGAATGAACCGGTGGAATTAACTTGGAAACACCTTGCTCGGGAAGGTCGAATTCCTCCGACTCCTCTAATCAAGCAACGGTTTTGTTCAATGCTCGAGATAGGCGACCACCACGCTGCCCTCGCGTGCATCAGATTCAATCTTAAAGAAGAGCTGCAGAACTTTTCCGAGAAGGCGTGGCTGAGCTTACTCGAAGAAAACTCTCATAGATTCTCAAGAGATTCCCTAATCCGGCTGCTGAACGAGGGGCAGATTATTTCCAGGAGAAACTTGTCAAACCAAGCCTTACAAAATCTTTTAACTTCCTCTAGAGAATATCTCAGAACTGGTGATGAAGTTCCAGTTCTGATGCAATGATGACTAGGTAGATGAGCTCGGGCACATTCATTAGGCCGAGTAATTCGGGTTCTCGCTTGCGGCTAGTTTTATCGAGGATACGGTCACACCTTGTGATATAGGAGCATAATCAACATACATAAATGTATAGATAAAGTACACTGTTAGTTCTGGTCGGATGATTGCCGTCTTTTTTACTCGTATTTTTCAGACCAAAACGTTTAAAATGCATATGAAAATTAAAATACATATACAATATGTATAATTAATATATTGTATTTATACTAACTACAATCAAATAGATTAACTTCAATGACGTTTGGATTATCTTATTTATATTTGTGAATTCACTAATATTGTTAATTTTTTGATACTTTGAATTAAGTTATTTTATGGAACACTCATTTTTTTTATTTGAAGACATGCTATATTTTTGTTAGATGAGAATTGAAATAAGTTGAACTTGTTCTATACATTTTAAACTACAAGATAGACAAATGCGAATCTTTAACATCACAAGTACTAAATTAGTTATTTTATGCCTTAAATGAGGCAATGGCCAAAAGTTATTTGGGTAAATTATCCCCTTTTTCTAGTGTTTGGTCATCCTCTCCCTCGGGTCCCTGGATTTCAAAAACTGATTTTACCGTCCCCCTAGTTTGGTTTTAGAAACTCTCGGGTCACTGTAACTGGAATATGTCTTTTTCTTGCAGGAATATGCCATTTTCTTCGGTGAACACCTTTTGAAAAGACAAAAATGATCCTCCCACTTAAAAGACAAAAAAAGGAAGAAGAAGGTGATTCTCTTATTAAGATTCTTTAAGTTTTGATTCTCACTAACAAAGTTTGGGTTTGAGTTCTAATCTTTTAATTTTGGTTCTAAGGTTGGAGGAAGAAGATGAAAGGGAGGAAGAAGAAGGTGAAGGGAGAATGAGAGAATTTTTTTGTCTTTTCAGTAGGAGGGGCATTTTTGTCTTTTCAAAAGAGATTCGCCGGAGAAAATGGCATATTCTGGCAAAAAAAGGCATATTCCGATTACAGGGATCCGAGAGTTTCTAAGACCAAACTAGGGGATGGTAAAATCAGTTTTTGAAATCCAGGGATCCGAGAGGGAGGATGACCAAATACCTGGGACAAGAAGGTAATATACCCAAGTTATTTTAAGCAGAAAAGCAGTGGACTGGCTCTTAAATATAAATGGGCCAATTGGGCCCCACCCCTCTTGCTGCCTATGTACCAGCCGACCGATTCCTCTCTGGCTCCTTTTGCGAGGCCTTTTTTAGGGGTTTTGACTATTGCGAGGCATTTTTGGTGTCGAAGATTTTGAAGTGGGAGCTCACAATTTTTGCTATCGTTTTCTGTGGGCAGTAGAGGAGGCTAAACAAGACGGCCAATCCAATCCTCAGAAGCCCGGTGGCCCAGCCCCAACATAAGCCAACCACATTGGTGTCCTTATCAGTTTTAAGGCCATTTTGTGAAGGGTCTTAGAAAGTGAAACGTCCAAATCCTCACCAAGCCGATCAATAATAACTCTTATAAAAATAATTTAAGTTGGATCGAAAACCTTTAAATAATACAAGTTAATTTTCTACATATAAATAAGCTCACGTTTTTTTATAATTAAGAATGAGATAAACATTTTTGTCTACTACGGTTTTCTTGTTCGAGATCACGTAGTATCTTATATATTATCTATTTTAAATTTGAGTCGAGAAAAATTATGCAAGGTGATAAGAAAATTCCTATCAAATTTTATTTCATTTCCATGAACTTGAAATCTTCAATTGAAATAGAACAATTACTGTTGTATGATTTTGGTGGTACATAAGGTTACAAATTATATACAGCATAATTGAAATGCTCCAAATTGTAACGGATTATGTCCAATATTGTTTATTGTGGTTCGATTGCAATGGATATCAGACGATTAGGAAGCCTTGCAAGGATTCTGTTATATAGTTCATGATCCGAATGACCTTGAGTAATGTTATACAAACCGGGGAGAGATGAAACCTAATTTTTGGAGAGTGGAAAAAATTAAAACTGATTGTTGCACTACTGTGGGGAGTTACAATCCTTGAGCACAGGCAACCACTCGGTTACGAAGTCCCAGCTGATCGGAGTTGCCCCGCACTTGACGATCGCTGCGTCGTTGAGCACAACCCTCCTTCCGTTACCATGATGCATCTCAGCAGAAAACTGAAACGTCGCCGCTTCGTCATCAAAACAGAATTGAGAGTATTCATAGCAATCGAACCATAAGATTGTGTGCGGTGCTCCAAACCCAATTATCGGGGAGGACCAACGAGAATAAAAGATTCCTCGGAGCTTGCAATCAACTATGAGTCTTGTTTCAGGTCCGTCAAAATAAGGCAGAGAAGCTAAGACCACGCAGAAAACGAATCCGAGAGGCTGGAGTCCGCTGCTAGAGTTGGTGTTGATTTGTAAACAAGATCCTATCTCGGAATACTTGAACCATTCTGGCACTTCATTTCTCGTCATACAAAAACTCGATAATAACCGTCGTCGATCTGGGTTCCACTCATCGTGTGTGTGCCTCCGCTCTATGTAAGAAATCTGTTATGGCAAAGAAATTAATTGTACACGAGATAGATACAAGTCTGTGTGCGTGCATATGTGATTGACAAGTTACAAACTGAATCCCAAGTGTTCCATTTATTGTGGCTAGCATCACCCTAGTAAATCCCAAAATTTTCAATTTATAGCCTGAGAAACAGAGATTAATCTTGGTGCTATATTTTACAATATTAATAAAAATCCACAACAACAACAGAAAAAAAAGAAAAAGAAGAGAGAGAGAGAGAGAGAAAGATTAACATACCAGAACAAATTGAGCTCTCCGCCAGAAATCTCTCCAGATTTCATTCCTTGCATCTTTCTCCAAACTGAAGCAGTTAACAAACTTCATACGCAGAAAATTCTCATGTTTCAATGTAGGCCGGTCAAAGTAAAAATGTGATTGAAGTTGGTGATCAAATTCCCCCGATGAGTAGTGAGAATACGTTCGCAAAGATATGCAGTTAGATGCATCCAAGTATTGCAGGCCTGGTGGAAGCTCTGGCATACAGGTGAGACCCTTACAATTGGACACGTCAATGATCCAGAGTTTGGTGAGATATTTGATGTCTTCTGGCAAGCTCTCGATGAATCCGCTTCCTTGCAAGTGCAGTTCCCTGAGCGACACTAATCTTTTAAAACAAGGCAGTGATCCGCCCATGTACCGCGGACATCTTAAATCGGTGAGCTTGCACAGACCGTCTATAGACTCTGGTAGGTTCTCCAATGGGTTCCCTTCAATAATGGGCATTTGAAGAAATGACAGAGTCGATAGATTCACGCAATAAGAAAAGTGAAGCTTTTCGAGATTTTTCAGTTCACAGATGCCATCTGGTAGACTCTCAAGATCTCGACAGCCGTCCAAAGTTAAGCTCTCAAGTCGAGACAATCCCTGGATTGATGGAGGCAATTCTTTTATACTCGTTGAAGTCAGATCCAATGTAATCAGATTTGGTGGAACCTGTGGAAGGATTCTGATTTTGTAGCATCCTGCAAGCAAGAGTTTCTCCAGCTTTTTCAATTGTGAGAATTCCGGAAACCTTGTAAGGCTTCGGTTGTCGTTGAAACTAAGGCTCTTGAGTTCCACCAGGTGTTGTATTGAGTCTGGAACGTCATTCAAGTTCTCGCAACCCCATAACCACAGCATCTCCAACTTCAACGAGTTTCTGAAACTAGGAAGCTTGGTCAAGTCCTTTGAGAAACAAAGGTTGACATGTTTCAAGCTGGGAAGGAATGGCTGCAACATATAAAATCAAAACAGTTTATCTAAGCTTCGGAAATTAATCTAATTGCAATGGGAATTCCAGATATATATATATATATATATATATTTTTTTTAATGGTAAAAAAGCTTGTAAAGGGAATCATAGAATTGATAATATGGCAATTGGCAGAACAGAAGACATGAACTAAATTAGGTTACCTCAACTTCATCGGTCCAGAGTTGTCTCAATTTGCTATCTTCCATTCGGAGTTCAACAAGATTCTCAGGATTAAATCCCAACGGTAGAGATGGCAAAGGGTACCGGCTCCATTCCAAGTAACGCAATCCATCGGGAAGGTATGCGAGGCCCTCCGGAAGGGAAATACAGTTGTCACTGGTGCCAAAAGGATTGCGAGAGAAGCACAGGATTCTTAGCCTTGTCATGTTCACGAAGGCTCGGGACCACAATTTGATATTTGCAGCCTCGGACAAGTCTATCGATATGACTTCCATGTGCCTTGTCCTTTCTGCCTCCTAACCATTAGCAAACATTTGGAAGATTTAGAGATCATGATAAACATCAACTCACTAGCAATCACATGAGACAATGGTTCCTACAGCAGCATTTGGTATTAGGTTTATACTAAACATCAGCGCGTGGTAGATCCAACTCTCTTGGGATGTTCTCTTTAGAATGTGCTAGTTGATATGGAAACTTTTTCAAACAAGAAACGTAAAGGAAGCCAACATATGACCAAGTTACCTGATCTTTTGTCAGTAGATCAACGATTTCCTTCTTCCTCCACAATCTGGTATGTCTTCCTTCGCGATAAGCGATATGATGACCCATTTGTTGTAACAAGTCATGCACTCCTATTCTGTTGTATGAGATGGTAAGTAGAGCCTTGTCCACGAGGCGATCAATTCACCGTTTTGAATAAAATTCGCAAGCATCCAGTATATTTTCGATACGATCTTTATTCCAGTTCCTCATGAAACAAGCAATATCAAGAAATATGCTCTTTTCGGTATCTTCTAGCCCGTCAAAGCTAGTCCTCAAAATCTTCGTGATCTGCAAGTCGGGGATATCACCTAGTTTGGCCAGCTCATCCTCCCAAATAGTTATATCCTTGTCGAATAGATTGCGTCCCAGGACCACGAGAGCCAAGGGCAAGCCTTGTGTGTATTTGATAGCCTTTCCCAATAAGTCCATATGTTGTACAGTAGGCTGCCTTTGCTTGAAGATATGAAGCTTAAGGAGTTGAAGGGATTTATGATAATTCAATGTCTGGACCTCGTATACCTTGTCACACACATTCTTAAGAACTTGCTTGTTTCTGCTTATTGCAATCATCTTACTTCCCGGACAATAAAAGCTGAAATCCCCTATCAATTCTTGTAATTGGCTTGCATCACTCATGTCATCAAGTATGACAAGAAGCGTTTTTCTCTTTAGCTTCCTTTTGGTGTCATCGTCGAAGAAGATAGGAGGGCATTTATTTGCATCGCTATTACCGAGCAGCTGCGAGAGCAAATGCCTACGTAACAGGTGCAATTCGCGCTTCTCTGCATACTCTTGAATATTCTCAATAAAGCATGCTGCATCAAAGTTCTTAGAGATACGTTCATATATCTTTTTAGCAAGCATTGTTTTGCCTAAACCTCCCATCCCCCATATACCGAGGCATCTCACCTCCAGCAAGGATATGATTGATTGGACTTCGTCCACACTTTCAATCCCGATGAAGGGTCTCGATGAATCATCCGAAGACATTTGCCCCACAACAGACTGTACACGATGGAGGAGTTGGTCTACAATTTCCCACTCCCTTCTAATAAGCAAGCAACACAAGTGAACGACTTTCAGAAAAATATATGATTGATGTGGTTTTCATTCTGCGATAAGCCAATGCCAAGTTGACTAGATAATTTCTTAAACATGTATAGGCTGTTGTTTGACTATTATGCCTTTCGTAATATAACAAATTGAAACCTCTCGTTTGCATGAACTTGAACAAGCAAAGTAGAGAACTGCAAAAGTGAAAAGGATTTAAGGACAAGTGTTACATTTGGGTGGAATCCAAGCCTGAGACGTCAGCGGCTAGCTTCAGTGCGCGCCGCCAGCTCTCCACCTTATCTGCGATCCGAGCATCTTTGATAAGCCTCCTGAAACCAGCCCCGAAAGCACCGGTCTGGTTCCGGACGTGAGTCGGCTCTACTCCTTGCAGAAACACTGGCATCACTATCTGGCCGTTGACTTGCTTGCACTCCACGATCCTAACCAGTTCATCAAGACACCACCTTGAGTCTGCATAGTTCGGGGAGAACACAACAATTGATATTTGAGACTCGGAGATCTTATTGGAGAGCGTAGCTGAGATCTCTTGGCCTGCCTCGAGCCCATTGTCTGTGAATGCATCGATCCCGTTCCTCTCCAGAGCAGCCTGAAGGTGGCTGATGAAGTTGTTCCGGCTGTCCGTCCCTCTAAAGGATACGAAGACGTCATGCTTTATATGAGTAGGAGGAGCATCGGAAGCCATTTGGTAATTGATTATAGTTCAGAAATGATCTACAAGAGGGAGGAACCCAGATGCTATAAGTGAATGATCGATCAGATTCTTAGAACGAGCAAGCGGTTCGGCGATTATAAAGATAATTCCCAAGCGCGTACTCGTTGACTTTTATGCCATATGTCTATTTAATACATAAGGTAAATTGCACTCGCAAGCGATCTTTTTCGTTTCAAAAAATATGCGGTCTTTGCCATTTGGAATATGTCATTGAGAATCTTACGTGGCTTGGAGCAAAAGTATAAGGCTACAAATTTATTGTGTTAACATTCTGCGTTGAATATAGAAATTTTAAATATGGTATCAAATAAGTGTGAAAAATATGTTAACCCATTAATTTAAGTTCTGGCTTAAAGTGTGAAAAATATGTTAATCTATTAACTTAAAGTTCTGGCTTATTGTTTGATTAAATACGATGTTATCATTCAATTTATTTTTTTTCGTGATAAAACTTGTATATCTTTACCCAAAAATTTAAAACAAAATCATCCAATCTCCGACCACCTAGACCCACGCACAATCGGCCATCCAACTCCGACCGTCGGCATTTGAGAGGGCCCAAGGTCGGCCTTGGTGCAGGAGGTGTGGAGTTTTTTTATATTAAGGCACAAAAATAATTTTACATGACAAAAAATGAAAATTTGATAAATAATGTTTGCAATAGACTTAAGAATAATACTTCATCAAACTATGACAAAATATTTTTATGAAAAGTAAAGAGCGTATTAATAATAGGGTAAACTAACTTCGGTAGTATGATTAAATTGACGATAAAATTCCTAATTTTTCGAAATAGATGTAAGTGTATTTGTAATTCGATTAAATTATACTCTTAAATTTTTTGCTAACATCGTCATTAGATGTAAGTGCATGTCGACGACGGCTAGGTCTCGACCGGTTTGATGGTACATTTTATATATATTTACAGTCTTGTCTTAGCCGGTTATATGTAGAGTGGAGTTAATTTTCTGCTTATTTAAGGGCAGATACACGTTAACACTTTTCCTAGCATCAAAACATTGACGTGTGGGGCCATTGTTGGGTAAAAAGGTCGTATCTTTCGGCTCAAGTATTGGATTGATGCGATTTTAAAAGTCACAGAAAGAGAAGACAGAGATCTACAACTTTGTAGTTTATGACTTTTCCAAATTCCTCATAAAAAGGGCAAAAATTGGGTTATAAGTTTTGGCAGTTTGTATTTTTCTTATTAGGCTGGGGCTACGTTGAGTTTTCCTATATTGAACACAGCCTAGGATTTTTGTATTGTGTTGAGGCTAGTTTTTTCTATATAATGAAATCTGAGGAATAAGAAAAGGATCCACAAAATAACACATCAATTATCACACATAGCTTCTTAGCTTTTATCTTTATATTTTTCCTTTGAGATAATTACTATCAGGACCCCAGGGTATAGTCAAATAGACTCTGAGGACCTTGTAGTTTTCCTACTAATTACTGAGCCCATGTAGTTTGGTTATTATTATACATTCCGATCCCCGACTGATGTCAGCATTTTTTTCTTCCTTTTTTTGTCATAGAAATGACCAAAATGCCCCTCCCACTTAAAAAAATAAAAAGAGCCCTCCGCGCCGCCGTCATCTCCCGCCTAATCGAGCCTCTATCTATCGAATCGGTCCTCTCCAAACGGTGTGGCATCGTCCTCCGCGAGGAGGAGGCATTTGGTGTCGCCGACAGCAACGCCAATGGCTCCGTCCCGGCCGGTGTCGATGATGGGATCGAGATCCTCTAGATGTACTCCAAAGAGATCAGCAAGCGCTCACCGGAGCCTCGTCGCAGCCTCCCGCTTGCGTCCTCGTCGCAGCCTCACGCGAATGGAGCCCCACCGGAGCCTCGTCGCAGCCTCCCGCTTGCGTCCTCGTCGCAGCCTCCCGCTTGCGTTAATTGGTGGTGGTTCAGCGAGAGTTTAATCCCTGTGGCAGTCTCGACGACGACGCCACCGGTCGCGTACTTTGATTTTTTTTTGTGGGGGGGCATTTTGGTCATTTCTATGACAAAAAAAGGAAGAAAAAAATGCTGACATCAGCCAGGGATCGGAATGTATAATAATAACCAAACTACAGGGGTTCAGTAATTAGTAGGAAAACTACAAGGTCCTCAGAGTCTATTTGACTATACTCTGGGGTCCTGATAGTAATTATCTCTTTTCCTTTTCCCATTTTTCCCATCTTTTCAATAAAGTTCTTACTCTTCTACCAATTCTTTTCTCTTCTACCAAATCTAATCTACTTCTTCTCTTTTCTTTCCCCATATTTCTTTCATCTTTACCTATTCATTTGAATCATTTTTGGGACGACCACTTCGGACCCGTTCTAAAGATCGTTTCCGACGTTCTACCACAATTTATCAGCAACAATAATACAAAGAATATATAGTCTATTAAACCATATCTCATGGTACCGAGGGTAATTTACTCTTAATGATAAGTAGATACACTAGAACCGAGGACAATTTATCGATGATGTCAATGGTGATTTTCCATACCCGCTGAATTTAATACCATATTTTCTATTATCATTGGTAATTATGCATCTTCCACGTAAGAGCATATCCGTTGACTTTTTTCCTGAAGATCATACCCCTTTGGCGTTACTGACACATGTATTATGTGATTACCTTTCAAAAAAAATTAGTTGTGCATTAACAAATAATAGCTCAAATTATACCAAGTTCCTAGAGTAAAGAGACTAGAAAAAGAAACGAAATAGGTTACATTTTGTGAGTTGTGAATCATGGGGGTATATTTTAAAGACGATAAAATATATAGATTTCTAATTAAAACTGATTAATGAAGCCATTTGGCCATCAATACAAGTCGATTATATTTAAGTTCTATTACGATTTATTACTTTTTTAAAGGTCTGTTACCATTATCCTTTTTTGAAGGATCTGTTTTTTGGTGTGAATCAAGGGAGATTGAATTTCAATTTCCCTTTTTCCATTACATCCTTTTTAATTTTTTATATATAATTGTCGGTTCAACCAAAGAATGGACGAATTGAGAAATAAGTGTGAAAGCTTCACAAGATGAGAAACAGTCCTTCTCTAAATTTTTTTAAAGTAGATTCGTGACAATACGAATCGTGGTAGTTGAACTTTCTAATTATTTTTCTCTTCGATAGTTGACCAATCACTTACTTGGCTGAATTAATCAAACAGTTATTGAAGCGTCAAAATCTCTGGAACGCGTGGAATTTTATGTTGAGGCTGGGAAATGGTCGCTTCGAGACAATGAAACGGAATTAAAACGATTATGTTATGAATGAAAAGGCGGATATTCTTCGATAATATATATGCCAATATATTTTATTTCATCTTTTCGTTTAATTTTTTGAAACGATAAATTTTATTGATAACAATATGATAGATTATACACATATACATGTAGGAGTACTGATTGCCGACGTGCATACATGTTGTTGCGCGACCCTTATTTACATATTAGTTGGCAAGTTGTGTTGCTTGTTGTAGAGTTGAGCAAGAATTGAAGAAGGTTCCTAATTGTACAATTAGTGAAATTCCTAGATCATAAAATTTAGTAGTCAACTGACTTTGTTGACAATGTAGAGTACATCTGCTTCCTAGATCCCGAAATTAGATTTTTATTATACATAAATCTTCCTACTTAATACTCACTTCAAATAAGGATCTAAGATGATCAATTCTTGATTGATCATTGGCCTTGAATATGAGATTGGATTCGGTGCTGACAACGTGATACCGGCAGCACCAATTGGACAACACGGAGAACGGCGGCATATCACACGGCGGCACATCACAACGACACATTAGTTTTTTAACAGCACGTCACAACGGTACACCTAAACAACGACACATTAGGCAATGTGCCTCTCCATTTTGTGATGTATTATTGTGATGTGCCGCTGTTGTGATGTGTCGTTGTTCTCCATGTTATCGATTGGTGATGTTGGAGGATCAGTAGCACCGAATCCAACAAGTTTGGATATATACATATATGAAAATCCTATATACGAGAATTGAGGGGAGTCTAGATGCGGAAAATAAAAAAATATAGGGAAACTTTAAGAATTTTGTTTAATACCAAAGAAAAGAAAATGAAAGAAAGGTAAAATTACATGGAAATCAACTCGTAAAAGAATATTTCGCTAATATGCAGAAAATTTATGAAACTCGAGAGATGCTAGGCTACTCCCTCGCTAAGCGTTCCTACTTTGGACCGGGATGTTAACTCCATTTCTTGCGACTCCGGGATAAATTTGTTGTCAAATCCTTGTAGCAGTCATCTTATCTTTTTGACTTCTTCGTGCAGGCTGCTCCTCCTTCTCAAGGTCCCCCCACTTCTGCCCTACAAATATCGCCATCACCTTGTCTGGTTCCTTGTCCGTGAAGGTCATCACATCCGGCTCAAGCCCCTGCTCTCCCAAAAATAGATTTGCAGCACCATCACCCTCTGCATTTAAGGACCTGGCTTGTGACGCCAACACCGACCTCACACCCAACATCGAACCAATCGGCTCAAGCTGCATAGGTTCTAAAACCAATATACCAGTCCCCTCAAATTAGTTTTTCCATAACCTTAATCTGCTCATCTTCGCCGATCCTTTTCCCTCTTCTTTTCCTGAAACGCAACGCCACGCCCTACCATCTTCTTGGGGGTGGCGTTGGCTCCTCCAATCTGGTCATGGCGGCAGCCTCTTTGACGATCTTCGTCGATAATCTACCTTCCAAATGGAGCTTCGATTCTCTTGATGACTTTTTTTTTTACAACATTGCTCGGTGGTGGACGTTTACGTTGAGAGTAAAGGGTGTATTAGGAATTTGAAGCTTGGCTTCATCAGGGTTCCTTTGGATGTGGATGTCGAATCGCTAATCTCCAAGATTAGCGGATCTCAGGGGGAGAATAATCGTCTCTTTCTGTCCAAGGCGAAGTTTGCTTGACGTTGCTCGACTCCGGCCAATCAAGGTATATCACTCAAAACCTCATTAGCTACGGTGTGGAAAGGTTTATTGTTCGGGTGGTGATGTGGTCCTAATCACGTTTGATTCGGAGGAGAACTTGAGGTTGTGGTGCGTCAAGCTTTCTCCTTTTTTTTTTTTTTAAGGACATCTGTGCCGTGGTCTCCGTCCTTCCGTGCTTCCACTAGAAGCGTTTGGCTTCAAATTTGTGGTGTTCCGCTCTAGGTCTGGTCACACCCTTTTCTTGAATGGTTGATTTCTCTGTTGGGTGATCTCAAGGTTGTCCACAACGTTACCTCTAGCTGGAAGCGTTTGGATTTTTCTTACGTGTTTATATCTACTTCTATCTTGGATTGTGTTAATCGCTCTATCGACTTCAAGATCAGGCCAAAATTTTATGAGGTAAGCTTGGTGGAATTGACCTTCTTCGAGGTAGATGAACAACATGATTCGCAATAAGTCTTGATGGTTTAAGGTCTTTTGATTCCTCTGTTGGCGAGGAGGAAGTTTTCAGCACCTGTGTGGAGGCTGGACTTGGTGTTGAGGAGGAGGTTTGTGGTGCTCGCCTGCAAGTTGATGTTTTGAAGTTATTTTCTTGTGATATTGACTACTGCTAGGGCACTTCAGCTTACTTTGTCTGCTACGGTTGGGGTGCATCAGTGTGCTGCTGATGTTGAGGTCTTGTTGCACTCTCCTATTGCAGTGGCTGGTTCTCCTGCTTATTCTGTCCCAAATGCTTTGGCATATATGCGAATTCTATACTCAACGTGGTAAAACTTGGCCATTGAGAACAATTTCCTTCACCGACTGGTCAAGTGATGTGTCCTTTTATCTTGCAGTTCTTGTGAAAACATTCGAGAAACAAGGCAAGATAGATGATGCAGTATCGGCTGTTCAAGACATGGAAAGATGTGGAATTGTGGGTTCTGCGTCACTTTATTACTATCTCGCTCGCTGCCTTTGTAGTGCTGGAAGGTCTCAAGAAGCTATTGTGCAGGTAAATCTGCTATAGCAATGTACTAATTAAACTTTGTGCTTTCTGTAATTGACAGCTCTATGATCACAATGGATTACCTATCCGATCTCAACAATTTGGATTATTGTTCATGCTTTACGTCGTTCTCTTTATTAGACCTGAATCACCCAACGGTTTCTTTTGCAGGTGGAGAAAATATGTCAAGTTGCTGCTAGTAAGCCTCTTGTAGTGACCTACACAGGCTTACTTCAAGCTTGTGCAGACTCCGGCATTAAAGATGCTGTTCATATCTTCAACCACATGATGCGGTTTTGCTCTCCGAATCTTGTGACTTGCAGCATAATGATGAAAGTCTATCTGGAGCATCAACTTTTTGAAGAGGCCAAGGAACTTTTCCTCAAAATGGCGGAAGACGGAGAGCACATTCAAGATGAATCGGATAACCATTTTCGTGTCTTACCGGATAGACATACATTTAACACCATGCTAGAAGCGTTCGTGGCTGAAAAGAGATGGGATGATTTTGTGTACATCTATGGAAGGATGTTGAGGCATGGCTATCACTTCAACGCAAAGCGTCATCTCCGGATGATAATGGATGCTCTGAGAGCCGGAAGGTAGTTTCTTGATGAACGTTTGTTATTTTCGTCTAATTGAGACCCTTGCATCAGTAAACACATCTTCTCGTCATGCCTGCAGAATGAACCGGTGGAATTAACTTGGAAACACCTTGCTCGGGAAGGTCGAATTCCTCCGGCTCCATTAATCAAGCAACGGTTTTGTTCAATGCTCGAGATAGGCGACCACCACGCTGCCCTCGCGTGATGAAGTTCCAGTTCTGATGCAATGATGACTAGGTAAATGAGCTCGGGCACATTCACTAGGCCGAGTAATTCAGGTTCTCGCTTGCGGCAAGTTTTACCGAAGATACGGTCACACCTTGTGATATAGGAGCATAATCAACATACATAAATGTATAGATCTACACTGTTAGTTCTGCTCAGATGACTGTTGTCTTTTTTATGCGTATTTTTCAGACTACATGTTTAAAATGCGTATGAAAATTAATATGCATATACAATATGTATAATTAATATATTATATTTATACTAACAACAAAGAAATAGATTAACTTCAAAGATGTTTGGATTATCTTATTTATATTTAAATGAATTCATTAATATTTTTGATACTTTGAATTATGTTATTTTATGGAACACTCATTTTTTATATGAAGACATGCTATATTTTTGTCACATATTTTTTAATAATATAATCATATTTTTTATGATGTACATTTGATGAAAAAAATGTAGAAAATCCGTAAAATTTGCGTACAATAATTATACCGTAACATCATCATGCATATCCACCGAGTAATATTATCATATTCGAATATAACTAATTCAAGTTCGAGAATATGACGCGATTAATCTATATAATTAAAACGGTAGCTTTTTCGCCTTAAATGACCCAATGGCCAAAAGATATTTAGGCAGAAAAGTAGTGGACTGGCTCTTAAATATAAATGGGCCAAATTGGGGCCCCTTCTCGCTGCCTGTGTACCAGCCGACCAATTCCCCTCCGGCTCCTTTTACGAGACCAAGTTTTTGGAATCGGAGTTTTTTTTAAATGGAGGAACAAGTCCGGATATAAATACAAAAATATAACATAATTATATCCTAAATAATATACTATCTGTAATCCATACTCCTAACTAAAAGTTTTTATTGTTCATCATCGTGAGTGACGATCACTACTTGGCGCGGGATTCCCTTACGAAATTGCGATCGGTAATTTCAGTAATACTTTTTTCCGATAAAACTCTGTAAGAGAAATTTGCAACAGTGAATCGTGACAATGCAGAGGAGGCCCCATTTTTTGAGGTGGGAGCTCACATGTTTTGGTCTCGGAGATTTTGAATTGGGAGCTCACATTTTTTGGTGTCGTTTTCGTGTGGGCAGTAGAGGAGGCCAAACCAGACGACCAATCAAATTTCAGAAGGCCGGTGGCCCAGCCCAACACAAGCCAACCACATTGGTGTCCTTTCCAGTTTTAAGGCAATTTTGATTGGATTGCCATTTTATGAAGGGTCTTAGAAAGTGACACGTCCAAATCCACACCAAGCCAAAAATAATAATTTTCATTTTTCTAAATCTCCATAATCAGCCAAAAATTTTAAGATAAGACAAGACATAATATGATAATGTATACCAGTATTTTTTCCCCGACACTATCTGATATCTCAATATTATCTATTTTTAATTCGAGTCACCAAAATTATGTAGGATGATAAAATATTTCCCATCAAATTTTAGTTCATTTGTATGAACTTGAAATATTGAAATATTTAATTAAAATAGAACAATTTCATAACATTTTTTATGATTTTTGTGGTACATAAGTTATAGATTATGTCAGGAATAATTGTAATGGATTATGTGCAATTTTGTTTGTGGTTCCGCTTGTTATTGATATCAGACAAACAGGAAGATAGATAGCTTACGAGTTTATTTTGGTGCATGATCTTGTAACTGAATCTCCTTAAATCCAAAATTTTACTAAGTTAACTACTCTATATTCGAGTTATATAAGATCACAAGATGTAATAAAAAAATTTCCACTAAATTTTATAACTCGAACTCGAGCTTTATTTATTAGGATCTTCGAGGTCTTTTGTTATGTTCAATGGATAACGCGTGATCTTGTCAGTAACATATTCTTAAATGCGGTAATTTGCAATTTATTGTCATGGATCTTCTGTCGCGGAATAAATGGGATTCACTTGGTAAAAAATGTGGTCGACTCGGAATTTGTTGCGAATTCTTGGAAAGTGGAGGGGATTAGATATTGATCTAGCGATTAAATGCCTCCGATCCTAATAAACAAATATCAAGCGGTGCTAATTATTTTGGTTCACAAGTTTATATAATGAATTGAGTTCGTGCAATAATTATTTCTACGTACGTAAACTTAAATAGATTGAGAGTTAGACGATCGTACTCCTAGGTTTCAATTAGTGATCAGCAACATCACATCATACTGTATCAATATCTAGTTATTCTAGTTTAACTATTAATACCGAATTCATTGTATTAAAAATGTAATAGTATTAAATATTTGTTGAATTTTTTTTCCACTTTTCAAAAAATAATTCTACCTCAAATTTAAACTAGTCGATACCGCAAATGTTCGAATCTGAGAGTGGACCACGTAGACTTTGTAGTACCATATGAAATATCCATCAATGGTACGAATTCACCCTTAATTCTCCACCAAACGAGAATCGTCTACTTTTGTCCATTTTTCCCTTAAATACAAGTGCTACACGTGTCGCCTCTGGAATAAAATGGGATCCGTTAGTAGGTCGTTTCTTTGTTTTCCAGAGTATTTATTCAGTGTGATTTCATATTTCAAAAAAGTACTGCTAATTTTTTTTAAAAGTAAAAATTATATATATTTTTTGGTTAATAAAATTTTATATATTTATAGTATAATCGAAAAGAGTAATATATGGATATATACAAAGTGCGTCTAAGTCCTAATTTTAGAACTAGTGCATACACATCAAATTATCTCCGAGAAAAGTCCCTTCAAGATGACCAAAAACGTAGCTATGAGCCATAAAATCTTACCTAATTTTCGTTCACAGAAAAAAATACCCAGGCTTTACGAATTAAACTCTAAATCAATTTAGTTAATTTAAATTTTACTCCACCCTTTCTACTACCAATGAGCACATAAATGAATAAGTGAAATGTTAAAGTATCTTAATAAAGAATCTTTAATTTTAAGATATATAAATATTGTTGTATTAAAATTCAGAAAAAATGCATTTGTTGTCTTTTGCAATTTAATCTACTCAAGTTTTAATTAGTCAATTTAATAAATATCTGAATACCGAACAAAATCGAGAAAAAGAAAGTCTCCAGAGCAACATGTTGGTTGTATCAAATGCTTGGTCTCCTCCGACTCACAATTGGCACCCAAATTTATTGCTGAGAGAGTTGCGAGAGAACATCGTCTTGCCTTGCTCGTAAGTTACATCCAAAACCTCACCCGTTGTTTTAGACAAATAGAGATCCGACATTGTTTTCGTGATAATAATATGGTAGCGAATTAACCATCGAAACTTGCTTTTGGTTTGCCGAGTGGTTTCATGCCCTTATATTCCCCAGGGAAAGATGCATTCCGCTACTTGGAAGGATCTTTCCTCTTCAATCTCTATGTATTCTCGATTTATTGAATAATATGAGTGCATGATATTTACCAATTCTACCCACAAAAAATTGATTGGTCTCTTTGCTCAATTTGTCTTATTAGTTTGTACTACCCTTTCCTATCCTTGCTGGCCATGCAGTGGAATTGGATTAGACTCCATAAACTAAAATCCGACCCGTCTCTTATTTTAGGGCAAGTGGCAAAAACTTTGAATAATCAAGGACGAAGACGTGGTTCCATATTAAACCCATGAGATATTTTTTTCTGAGGAAGAACATGAACTTGGAATTTGGAGCCAAAACGAAAAAGTCAAATAGAAAAAGAACATCCATAATGGAGCCTGGTTCTTCCTTGTGTAATGTAGCTAGCCTGTCCATTTCCTACAAACCAAAAGTCAACACCAAGTTAGGTTACCTCCACTTACAACGACCTTAAAAAGGAAACAAATGTCAATTTTGTAGGTGTAAAAAAAAAGTTTTCTCCGAATAAATTACGAGAAAAAATTATTCTCATTATGCTAGAAATGGGCTGAAACTAACATTTTTTGGTGTTAGAAAATGAGCCGATGAGAGCGTTTTCGAATCCGGAGACTCGCATATTCCGGTTAAAAAGTCGCCGGATAATAATCAACTAAATGCGTTGCCTATCACCGATGAACAATCCCAGAAATACAAAGAGATTACACTTTCTTATTCAAAATTCGCACCGTGATGGTTACATCTTGTCTTGTAAAGAAAGAGACTGTCCGGACTAATGAAGCCATTCCGAGTGTTAAAAAAAAATAGTATAGAGAGATTTTCAGGTTTTGTATGCTTAATTTGTTTTTCTGTATAAATAATATACTTGAAAATGCTTCTCCCGTTTTTTCTTGTGGCTAGACAACTAGTAAAATTTTACAATGTTGTTTCTACAAATGATCCCATGTACACAATAATTAATATTTTACCGGGTCATAATTTTATGGTATACTATACATAATGCTTTTTCTCTCTCCAATCAGTTACATGGATCACCACAAAACTACTGTCGTTAATGGAATTGTTGGCCCCACAATACGTTCTTCGGAATAAGTAAAAGGAATTTTGTGTGTGTATATTATCCGACATCCAGATTTATTGAATTGGTAATGTAGATTTGAATTCGGTGTGACATTTGAAATATTAGGAAATTTTCTCAATAAATATTTAACACTGTTATATTTTTATAAATTCGAACTCGAGATTTGTTTATACTAGAACAACACCTTCATTATATAATCTAATTGCTAACTGGAATATATTACGTGCACAAAAAAAATCGGCCAGGTCGTTATGTTATTGCTTGGATATCTCAGATTCCAGTTATTGCCCAATTATTTGTTCTTTGGTTTGTACCTTATGGCACGTACAGGGATTCTAGCCGTCCGGCATCATTGATACTTCCAACTCACAACTAGAACGTGAGTAAAGGTGGCCAAAATTCCAGGAATTTAAAACTATCCGTTAAAGTCTTTTTGTTCTTCCAAATCATGTGTTAAGTACTCCTAGCTTATGAATTTTTTTTTGAACTGACAAAGTGGAGTTTTGAACTAACAACTCTTGGATAACTGACAAAGGAATTATTTTATTTTGATCCCAATTCAAATCCATGAAAAGTTAATACTTTTTTAATTAAAAAATGTCATTTTATAAAATTTATATTCGACTAGTACAAATTAATAGAGATGACCGGGGAAAACCGAAAAACATAAAGTGAAAAATAAACGTGAGGGCGACTAGGGAGGTGGCCCCCACGTAACGAAGACGTGGAGGACTGTGGGGTTGCGACGACAGGGTACCCGCAAAAAGTAACCAGGTGGTTAACTCAATGCGTTAAATGATTTCGGTCTAAATAAATTTTGAGTACGAGTTTATAAATAAATATTTTACAAATTAATAATATATTAAGAAAGTTACTTCCTAAATATTAAATTGATTCTGATGATATTTGTTTCTAAATATCATAGATTAAAAAATATACGGATATGAAACAAACATCATCGAATTATTAGATCAACTAGCATAATTTATTTTAACTTAATTAGCGTTTTAGAATTCTAAACTTATGAATTCTGCAATACTAATTCTTAAATTATCATCATCTAAGTTTTTTCTTTCCATATATAGCATGTTTTTGACCAAAAATAAAATACAAAACAAACTTCGAATATTTAAATATTCAAGTAATTCTTTCTCAAGAATTTTATCGCAATATGACATACTTATCTTATTGTACGTGAAAAATCAAATGGATTGTTCTAGCACTTTTCACTTTTTTCCCTACTAATTCAATTTTTTTTACGAAACATATTGTACTGAAATTTTGTACAGACCAATCTAAATCATGCCACTGAAAATGAGGTCATGTGACAACAAAATATTTCAAAATCAGTATATTTTTATACTGGGCAGTTTTGAAAGAAATACATTAATTCAAATAAGGATAGTGCCCTCCCTATAGGTAAATTCGATTCCTCGTTTCTTCTTGTTTTCTACGGTGACCCACTAGTAAAAAGTTGGTTTGAGGAATAAATTTGCCAGAATTGAGAAAGCCAAGGAGGGAAGTAAGAAAATTATAATGGGAATGTTTATCCAATTAGATATTGGCCGATCTTTTTTAGGAAATGGAATTTATTATTTGATATTATTTTTGACTCATTTTCCAATAAATTTCTTAACAAATATGAAGATAAATTATCAATATAATAGCTACCAATCGCTGTGCCTCTTCCGTTGTCTGTCTGTAACGTATTATTTCCCATCCACTGAAAATACAATGTCGAAGTGACATATTCTCCAGGGAAGACATCTACCGTACTCAATTTATTATTTATTATTTATTAAAACTTTACTCCAAATTGTTTTTAATAATAAGATTTAAAAAATTATAAATAAAGTTTTAATATTCTACGAAAAATCCCAGAAGAGGAGTTACACTAGTAATATCAAGATACAACATCCAGGGTATTAGATAATCACACATTTATGTAATAATAAAAAATCTGGATTAATATTTCAATAACTATCTTAATATTAATAGATACTAATAAAAAAGACAAGACTTTTCTAAATTTTCAAGGAGGTGACACCTGGCCCAACGTCGGCGCGTAGGTACAGAGAATTCCCACCAATAAAATTACCGACCCTCCATCTCTCTCTCTCTCTCCCCTTTGGTCGTCTCTCTCTCCTCTTTGGTCGTATATATATTTATATTCAAAACGCTCCACCATTTCCTCCTCATGTCAGGCACCTGAAGGAACCTCTCCCTCTCCCTCTCCCTCTCTCTCTCTCTCTCTAACATACCCCCATTCTTTTCGCTTGGTGGGTTTTTCTGGGTATTTCCTTCCTCTCCTCCTCGTTGTCACTTTTCCAATTACCGTTTCGAAAGTTCCAAACTTTAACGTTTCCTCGTTCCGGGTTCTCGGCAAATCAAAGGTGGCTGCTTCTTCCTTTTGAATTGAAGGTACTTCTTCCCCTTCCCCTTCTCCTTCTCTTTAGGCCCTCTTAAGATTATTTAATCAATGTGAAAAAAATCTCACCTTTTTTGGATCTTCAATTCGCAAAGACCGAGTCTTTACTTTCTTAATCTAGTAACTCTCTTGGCGTTTTTTTTCCATTAAATTTTCCAATCTTTATGGTGTATCGTTGAAGATTTTCGAGTTTCTGTTAACGGGTTGTTTCTGTTCTGATCTCTTTTTTTTTATTTTCCTTGGAATTGTTTTGGTATGCATTTAATTTTTTAACAAGAAGGGTATTTTTTATTATATTTCATTTTCTTCCTATTAATTAGTGGTACCTGGATCTTGTAAAGCTTTCCTTTTTTCTCATGGATTATGATGAATTGGGTTTTTTTTTCTTTTCCTATTAATGATTTTGGACATATGAAAGGACCTTGGTTTTCTTTTTTGTTGACTTGCTGCTTTTTTATATATGCATGGCCCAGTTGGTCTATCTTTGGTTTTGGGCTACTTTTGAATTTTTTAAAAGCTCTCTTACCTTGTCATCCACATTTATCCTTTTGCCTTCCCTGGTATTTGAAAGGTCATATTTTCTGATTGCTTGTCTTTGAAACTGCAGGAGATTGGAGCATGAGAGGAGGACATCCTTGAGAAGAACCATCGTTGATCACCGCGAAGAAGCGTAGTCTTTGGGATCCTTCTGAGGAGATTTGGGGTTGAAGGATTTCTGCAAATGCTAAATTTTGGTCGGGGCAGAAATCAGCAGAGGTCCAATAGACCTATGCCAATGGGAGGTCTGTTTCTGATGTTTTTACTTGAATTGTAGTTTTCATAGTTTGAACCTTAGTCTTTGAGTACAATCCCAAACCCACTCCCCCACCGTTTGCCTGTTGAGGGAGGCCTCCCGGGCGTTTCGGCTGTTATTTAATCCCAATGATAACATGGACCCGACCGTCTCATAGGTTCATGATTCTCTTCTGCAGGCGTAGATTATCCGGATCCCAAAAGAAAGGGGAATTTTGTAGGGAAGGTTCTTCTGGCCGCTACACTTACAGCCTTGTGCATTATTATGCTTAAGCAATCACCAACTTTCAATGCCCCCAGTGTGGTAACTCCTTCCTCCATATTCCACGAGAACTCTTTTCTTTCTTGTTCTTGAGGTGCACTCTGCTCTTGAACAACAATAACTTGTCTTGATTGGCGGTCACTTGATTTCAGTTTTCTTTGCACGAAGAAGGGGTGATGCATGTGCTAGTGACTGGCGGAGCTGGATACATTGGTTCACATGCATCAATGCGGCTTCTGAGGGTTGGTTATCGAGTGACCATTGTGGTACGCGCGTCTAATATTAATTCCATGGTCGTCTTCTCGCATTTTACTTTTCCAGTGTTATAGATGCTCTACATCTTTAAGGTAACATGCTTTCTTATGCCTGATAGGACAATTTATCTCGGGGAAACATAGGTGCGATTAAGGTTCTCCAAGAACTATTTCCAGAACCGGGGAGGCTGCAGTTTATATATGCTGACTTGGGGGATGCAAAATCTGTATCCTTAATCTGCAAGTTATAGAGCGCCGGTTACTATTTAGGAAGTTAATTTATGGATGGCAACACTTGAAAGTAGTCATTGTTTCCTTCACTAAGATTGCAGGTTAGGAAAATATTTTCAGAAAATGCTTTCGATGCTGTGATGCACTTTGCAGCTGTTGCATATGTGGGGGAAAGCACCATGGATCCTCTCAAGTAAGTCTTGTTGTTCATTTAGAAACTAATGATGTTCATTATGCGACATGACAATTTCTGACTGGTGATATCTACTTTCAGGTACTACCACAACATAACGTCAAATACCTTGGTTGTTTTGGAAGCAATGGCAGCTTATAAAGTCAACACTTTGATCTATTCAAGCACATGTGCAACGTACGGTGAGCCTGAGAAGATGCCTATTACAGAAGTAACACCACAGGTTAGAAACTATGGATATCCCCATAACGGTGGGCTTGGTTAGCTGTGTTCCTCTACCAGTAGAATCTTCATTTACTGTTAGTGTCAGTAGACGGAAGCCAATTATTTCATGTTAGTTGCGGAAGTGCTATCAGACGATTGAGTAGTTTCTGCCTTTAATTTCAGTTTCCAATTAATCCATACGGAAAAGCTAAGAAAATGGCAGAAGACATCATCCTGGATTTCTCAAAGAATTCTAAGATGGCGGTTATGATACTCAGGTTGGTGTCTGCATGCACCTTTTTTGCTTCTTTTAGGGCAGCTGTCATGGGATCTTCTGCACACGCACGCACGCACATACCCCTTTCATGTTTATTGCTTGCACGCACAGGGTTCAATGTGCTCCTACCTTCTTGGTTGTCATGTTTTTGGACGGCTACTATTGAGACTTTTGATGTTAAGTTATCATCAGTCTTGACTTCTCTTTTGCCGTGATGAATTATTGTCATTCTTAATTTCATTGTGTTTAACTTTCAGATACTTCAACGTCATCGGGTCAGATCCTGATGGTAAACTCGGTGAGGCTCCCAGACCAGAGTTGCGGCAGCATGGACGGATTTCAGGTGCTTGCTTTGATGCTGCTCGTGGTATTATTCCTGGTTTAAAGGTACGCTGATCTGAATTCCTTGAGACCTACTGCGATTCAGGAGATATACAGTTGACTTATTGGTGAAATAAAAAGTTATGCAACACAGTAGGGCTGTTGTGGATATTAGCATATTGATTTTTGGAGCTTCATCCTTTCTTTTTAATCATGCTCCAGTTATAATGTCTCCTCTTGTTGCAAGTCCTTAAATTGAAAATGCAAGTTTCTTACAGTGATCTGTTTGATGATTTTGTTTCTAGTTCTACTGGATTTTGTCCTTGTTTGGAGCAAAAAACTAGTCGAGATTTGAGCTTGGAGTCCCCACCAATTTGAGTCTGCGATTTCCTCTCAGCTCAAGAGGCACAAATTCCTTCACGTTGACTGAATCCTTTCCGTTTGATGCTATGCAGGTCACGGGGACGGACTACAAAACACGCGATGGTACATGCATACGCGATTACATTGATGTTACTGATCTTGTTGATGCTCATGTAAAAGCTCTTGAGAAGGCGAAACCAGCAAGAGTTGTTATCTACAACGTCGGCACTGGAAAAGGTGGGACTATTGTGCTGCAAAAAACACATACACATGCACTTTTTTCCTCTTAAGCTAACTACTTTCCGGCTCATCTCATCAGGTAGGTCAGTCAAAGAGTTTGTGGAGGCGTGCAAGAAGGCAACTGGGGTCAACATAAAAGTTGACTACTTGCCTCGCCGCCCCGGTGACTATGCCGAAGTGTACAGCGACCCGAGCAAGATCTTGCGCGAGCTGAACTGGTCTGCGCAACACACCGATCTCCAGCAAAGTCTACAGGTTGCATGGAGATGGCAGAAGGCGCACCAGGACGGATACGGGACTCCGCTGGTGATGCCGTCATGAAAAAAATTTAGAATTAGTTCCTTAGCTTTAACTCTTATGGAGGCTATGCAGAGCTTGGCTTATAGGTCGCATGCATTTTTCTGTTCTTTCTTAGAGTAGAGAGAAGGGGCCCTCAGTTACATGTCAAAGCTCTTTCATTTTTTTACTGATATATAGCTGTAGGGGCGGCCTATTCGTTACATACTGTAATAAGAGATGATAGATCATAATAATAAGGTGATCAGGTTCAGGCATAGGTTTTTGTTTTCGAAGGAAGAGTTTTCTTATCATTCAAGTTTCTATCCGGCTCAAATTTGGACAAATATCTAGAAGATATCTTAACATCACGTGGTTTCAAAAAAAAAAGCTATCTATAGTTTATAATTGATTCTTCGAATATGTAAGATGATTTGAGAGAGAAATTGTTTTCCCACTAAAGAGACAAAAGCTTCACTTTTGACTATTCATCCGGTGCTTCACTTCTTGGAACTTTTAAGCGTTTCATCCCAGGATTCAACTTTGGATGGCTAGATTTGTGAAAAATTTTTAAGGAAAAAGTCCATTTTAGTACCATGTGGTATACCTCAAAATTACTTTAGTACTCTGTGGTAAAAAATCGACCAATCGAATCATACTTATTCTAATTAACATCAAAAAGTTCACGGGTAGCTGTTCGAACCCTGTCCGTCCAACTGGACTTGCCACATCAGCAAATTTGATGACGTGGCATGGATCTGCTCTCTCTTCCCTCTCTTCTTCTTCTTCTACCAAAAAACAAAACCCAGAAACCCTGATAACTAACCCCGAGTGGCGATCATTCAACAACATCTAACCCTCAAATCCCAGTAACAGAACATACCCAATTGGATTTTCAACCTAAGCAACCCAAAGAACGGAACTTTTAAACCAGAAACATACCGCAGGAAGAGAGAAAAAGCAACGAGAACCCAGTTAAAACCTAACATCCTAATTTAGCATTAAATCTACTGATTATTATAAACGAGAACCCAGATAATTATTCCAAGAATCAATCGATCAACGGGAAAAATTTGAATTGTGGTTTGGATTTAACCTCTGCCACATGAGAACGCAAAGAGGCATAAGAAAATTGCCGTCGTCAACAACCTCCTCGGCCATATCCCGCGCCGATTCGGGGACACCGCTCCGCTGTTTACGTGGACGTGCCCAAGATGTGATGGCCTCAAGTGAGGACGGGGATGACGTGGACGAGCTTCTCGTGGCTCGCCGGCGGATTCGGGGAGGAGGAAGACCCCGACCAACGTCGTTCCAGGTGATAGCGGGGCTCGTGCTTGTGGCGGCAGCGGAGGAACCGGAGGAGCGGGGAAATGGAAGGAACCTGCGGGGGAGGAGACGGTGGTGGCGGGGCTAGTGCTTGTCGCCTCGGGGCTCCTCGCCTTCCCCTCCGGATCCTCCATCTCCGTCATTAACTCCCGCTCTCTCCAGCTCATCACCACCATCCCCCTTCCGCATCCTCCCTCCTCGTTCTCTTCATCCTCCGCCCCTTCCCTCTCCCCCTTTATAACCGCCGTCAGGTGGACCCCGCTCCCCCTCCGCCACGGCCGGATCGCCGTCCTCGACCTCCGCCTCAAGTTCGTCGTTCTCTGGATCCTCTCCTGCCAGGACTCCTTCGTTCTCCAGTCCCTCCGCTCTCCTGGGTTTCTGGGGCTTTTTTTTCCTAGAAGAACAAGAAGAAGAAGAGAGAGGGAAGAGAAAGAAGATACACGCCACGTCATCAAATTTGCTGATGTGGCAAGTCCAGATGGACGGGCAGGGTTCCGGCAGGTCGGGAAGTGTTTGGGCAGCTACCCATTGACCTTTTTGATGTTAATTGAAATAAGTATGACTCGATTGATCAATTTTTTATCATAGGGTACTAAAGTGATTTTGGACTATACTACAACATACTAAACTAGTTTTTTTCCAAAAATTTAATAATACACCCGTAAATATGAATTGAAAAACATAATAGTTTTGATTTTATCAAGTGGTAATTTTTTGGTGAGTCTTAGCAAGCTCATTTTATCTCTCTTAGGCTTTATTGAAAAATCAATTTCTTAAAATTAAGAAAAAAGTATCATTTGAATCCTGTAGTTTATATCGATTTTGCGATGTGATCCCGAAGTTTAGAAATGATTTTTTTGGTAGTTGTGGTTTCACGTTTTTTGCGTTAGAGGCTCGGGAAGGCTCCTGAGCCAAAAATCAACTCTGAACCTAGTTGGCAATATGAGATGGCACGCCACATCCAATTTTTAATATGAATTGCCAACTAGGTTCAGAGCTAATTTTTGGCTCGAGAGCCTTCCCGAGCCTCTAATGCAAAATACGTGAAACCACAACTACCAAAAAAGTCGTTTCTAAACCTCAGGATCACATCGCAAAATCGGTGTAAACTACATGACTCAAATGGTACTTTTTCCTAAAATTAATACTGGGTATGGAAGGATGGCTATAAAATAATTTTTTGATTTATACCACCTCATATTTGGCCTACCGAACTGACTGATTTTGGTTCAAATCGAGTAAAAACTTTGAAGGCTGGTAAAGCTCTCTCAACAAAAAATAACATTTGATTTAACGCTATTTTTTAATAAATAAAATTTTTATTTATTCAAAAATAGGTGCAAAAATAATAAATAATTAAACTTACTATTTGTTTAACAATAGTTAGTGCTCAAGTACACCTACCGCCGAGAAAATCAAAAGATAAAAACCTATCTAAAAAGTAGTTCTAATTAGATGGGTTTTATTTTAAATTTAATTCCTTAAAGTCTTATGCGAGAATCTTCCATTTCACGGCAATGGATTGGGTCCGGAGTGAAAGGGTCATTTCAGACCGTTTGGATTGAAGGACCGATAATGGCATGTTCCGTTTTTGACAATGGCATACCCTGGTTACGACACCGGCATGCCCAGTTATTAATAATGGCCCGCGTGCTACGACAATGTCATGCTCAATTATCGATAATGACATGTTGGTGATCCTTTCTGCACGCGGACTTTTTTTTTGTCCCAATATTTTAACTTGTTTACAAAAAATCTTGTATATCTTTCTATCCAAACAGTTCAGATTTTTTTGATTAGTCTCACTCCAAACCCCCATTTCACACCTAGACGTCTTGAATTTTGTGGGTAAAATTACTCCTTTGATTAGTCTCAGTTCCTAAAGTTCCTTTGATTAGTCTCAGTCCAAACCGCAAAACAGCACCTCCAACTTACTAAGTGTCTGATTGAATCAGATTGCAACCGGTTGGTGGAGTTCCTCACATACGAGTCTTCTTCCATCTCTTGAGACATCGAACTACTTGCCTTGGATATCTAATCCATCATTTTGAATTTATCATTGTGTAAACTTGTACATATATTTAGATTAGCTAATCGTATGGCCGATTGGTTAACTAAAGCGAGTAATTCTTTTTATAATTTGGAGAATATTTTGATCGATCCTCCTTCCGAACTCAATGAACTCCTATGATTAATAATATTACACTAAATATTTAAGTTAAAAAAAAATTAGTCTCAGTTCCACTTGATTTACCATGAGTGAGCTCTGAGGTGGGATGTCAAATCCAATCCAATCCAATCAGATTCAAGTTATTAGGAAGCTGACAGGTCCTCAAATCAAGATATCACCAAACCATAATTCTTCATCTCTACTTAACCGGTGGCGTGCGTAATCAGCACCTCGTTTTCGCCCACCGCTTATTATGGAATTTGAGGTTTGTTGGTAGGACGTCACCGTCTCATAATTACCGTCGAAATTGCATGTAACATGCGGAGATTAGCAAGTATCTTGGAGTATGAATTTAAGCTTTACGATTAGAGTTGGGATCTACGTAATATGTTAATGTTAAGAATGACATAATGTGTTAAAAAAATAAATAATATTTAATTGTATTATTTATGTCAACAAAGTGTATTTCTTATATTTTGAGAAAAATCTGAGGTCGAGACATTTGGTCATTTGAAATTTTTTTACTACATACAAATTTCAGTGAGGCAAGATTGAAAAGAGGAGCCAAGACCCCATGGGCAAAATTTTTGAGAATACAACATTAATAGTTACTCACTAATAACCGAAGATTGCAAAATTATATGCTATTTTGATACTCACTACCAACCGAAGATCAATAAATTTAAATAGATTAATCCAAATTTAAATAGAATCATATTACAAAAACAAAATATTTACTATGTGAATCCAAATTTTTCAATAAAAAGAGGAGCCATACCATTCGAGTTAGGTACTTTCTAATCCAAATTTCAACAGAATCATAATAAAAAACGACAAACGTATCTCTTACAATTGAATTTAACACACGATTACAAACTCGATAACTCTGTTTTATTAAATATAAATGCAACACCAAGACATGAACACTGAGTTGTCAAAATCCTCTCCACATGAACCATGATGCACCAAAAGCTTCCCGGAATTAGATACACCGGGCATGCATTGATGGATAGAATTCGTCACGTGCAACGCGACCTGTTCCCACGTTGCCAGCACACATATATCAGGGCAACATCATCTTTTTCGGATAAATTTTTGATATTTTGAATCCGAAATTTTACTCTCCAATAACATAATTTATTTAGAAGTCTTTATTTAGATTCTTTTTGTTGATAAATTTTTATTTAGATTGTTGAGGTCTTAAACTGTGCTGGTCCTTGATGCGAATAAGACCCTTGCCCATGTGGCATGCGTGCAGAGAATAATCCCCCAAGGCACGATTCTACAGGAGGTGTTTGTGGGCCATCGACACCGTTGACCATTTTCTTTCTGCAGGAAATGTCGGCGAAAGGTTTGAGTATTTTCAAAACAATTTTTCCTCCTACTACGTTGGTTGTGTCCGAAAATTTAAGTATTTTATAAACAGGCAGTCTTTAAAAAGCTTGTGGGAAATATATATTTCGCCTCTAAGATGTTTGTTGCACAAGTAATAATTTTATAGTGGATCATAAAATGATTCACTTTTTCTCCTAGATTTTATTGGAAGATCATTGCTTAAATCCGACCCAGCCGAGACTCGTATCATTGTTTGAGAAGCCAGAGCCAATTGTCACACCTCGACCTAACCTCAAATGCCGGCACGTCTAAGCGAGAAACAAGTTTAGGCATGACACAATGAACTCGGGTAAAAACATCAAAATGTCAAGAAAGGATTACAGTGCAACGGTAAGAACATCTCTAAAGTGATCCTGGATCGACTTGATGAGGATACATTCCGAGATGCCGATTTCATTTCAAAGCCTAATATCATTCCCCGAGCCCACTTATCCGACAACTGTTTGAACTGCCCTCCCGAAGCTCTCTTCGGCAGCTGACTCGCGCTTCACGAGCAAGTGATCCGGATGAGAAAGTTTCAATTGGCTGCAAAATCATCACCAGTCTTAGTGATCATCATGTATAGCAGCATCAGCATGTGATCGATACTGTCATGGAAGTTGTGCATCGCGTTTCACCGATCGAACTGTCATCTTCTTCACGGGTGTGGTCATAACTCACTTTGACAAGTCCGAAAATGGAGTGCAGGTTTGTTTGACCATTTATTAACCAAGTCTTGATTGATCAACTACGTCTGAGATTATCCCAATAATACAGAGGACGAAATGCAAAACAAATGCGGAGAGATTGGTTACCTGAGATAGCGCGAGGAAGATTTACCCAGGTGAAGACTGCATACGACCAGATTGGCTAGAGTTTCAGGATCTCTTGCATCCTGCATGATACGGATAAGATGTTACTGACAACAGATTCCCATGCAATCTGCAGGTGAAGGTACGAGATTGGGTGTCGACTAGTAAACAGCTATGAACTTATGGTAAGATATGCAGCAGCTACATGATGGAAGTTAAATAACAACCACTTAGATAACAATCTCTTTTTTTCTTTGTAAGATACACCAGGAAAACAAATTGATTGAACAATAGAATTCCAAAAGAAGATGGGCGCGAAAAATGCAATTACCCTATCCCAGACAAATTCCAAATTCCCATAACCACCAGCAGAAAGTTCCTCCATGCAGGGAAACCCTTTAGTCATGCTATGCAATTAAAACACTGATGACTGAACTCGGACACACCATGTACACTACTTGTAGGAACTTGCCTTGTTTAGTGCTTCGAGCAATAGTGTCTCAGCATCATCAAATTTATTCATGTGCATGCTACAAACAGCCTTCCCGTTCAATATCAAACTCGTCATGGGGTACTTCTCGGAGAAATCTTCGAAGATTAGATAGGCTTCTTGAATCTTTGAACCACCCTGGTATCCAAAACCATGCATAAGAAACATTCACAGATGACAACAACAAAACGCAAATCAATTCTGATAGACGTACAACTGCCAGATTCAGCCAGGCATTAGCAAGTTGAGTTAGAGTGTGGTCCTCATCGATCTGTTGCATAATTCTGAGGTGTCTCTCCGCAAAATCTGACCGGTGCATCTTGATAAATATCTGAACATTCAACGCATGCCTGCAATGCAGGAAGAACACATAGAACAATAAGACAGATGGTCAGAGTCATCTCCTCTTTAAAAACCTATGAACTTAAAACATTGATCGGAATGTTTGTCAATATGCAACCCAGTTTCTTACTCAATTCACTACACAGATGGCTAATCTGCAACATGGTGCAAACTCAGCCTCTCCTCCAAAACGAATCACATGAAACAAGCAGATTTTCAATCCTCGCAGTAATACTACCATTCCAAACAGTAATGTACCTACTTATTCCAATCATCATCGGTCACCGTAAACAGAAAATATTTAATATCCATAAAAAAGGTGAAACTCACAAGTCCATGGTACCACCAGCGTTGGTGTGTTTCAGGGCCTCGTTGTAGTCCTCCTCGTGCGTGAAGATGATCCCAGCAACGAGCCTCAGAATGGCATTGTTGCCGATGGCAGAATCAGCTAACCACTCCTTCAAGCTCGCAATGGTGGATTCCTGCACCAAGAAACATTCGCATCATCGGACTCTTTCAAGGACACCACCGCTACCCTACTTAATCCAGAGATCAGATCGGAAACTGTCGGCCGACAGACCTTGGCACCGGGGCTGGACAGGTACAGAGCGAGCAGCTTAACTGTTTGGAGTGGAGTAGCCGCGGAGTCGTCGATCTCACTGATCACAAGCTGCAAATCAACGAACACACGAACCACAACAATCACATCTCATTCCATTCCATTCGATCTCCAACTCTCGGTAACCTAAAAACCGATCCCTATCTCTTCTTTCCTAAGCCGATCGCGGATCTAGCAACCGTTACGATCTAAGAGCTGATCATAGATAGAGAGAGAGAGAGGAGGAGGAGGACCTGGTAACTGCCGAGGGCGATGTAGGAGAGGTAGACGAGGGAGTCGCGGTCGACGGCATCGTCGGGGGAGAGGTTGGGGATGTCGCTGTTGTTGATGGCGGACTGGTACGCTCCCAGGTAGAAGCTGTTCCTTAGGTTGAACAGATGGTCCGGTCCCACTCCCGCCATTTCCGTTTCTCTCTCCTTCAACCTTCTTCTTCTTCTTCTTCTTCTTCTTCGTTGGTTTGGATCTATTAGAGGCAAATTACTCTCAAGTCCCTGGCCTTTGATCACCCACCCTCTAGGGTCCCTGACTTTTGGAAAAAGATTATCCCGTCCCTAAGTTTTGATGATAATAGACTATCAGGTCCCCAGAGCCGGAATATTCCATATTCTCCGGCGATACCCCACTTGAAAAGACCAAAATACCCTCCCTTGTTAAAAAAAACAAGGGCAAATTCCTTCTCTCTCCATCTTCTTCCTATCCATCTTCTACCTCCATCACCAAGAACAAAATTCCATTCTCTCTCTTCAGCTCCTACAAAAAGTTTGAAAAATGTAAAGAAAATCTCAGAGAAACACCAACCAAAGAAAGCTTACACCAATTACAACTTAAAGAACCCTAATTTAAGTCGAAGGAATACCCAATCTCAAAAAGCTCTAACCTTTGTCAACCATGGCCAACAATAATCACCAAGGGAACATCCAAAATTTTTTAGTATCATGGCCGACAATAATAACCCCAATCTTGAAATACCCAAAATTCTATAGTATTGTTTTCCCTCCATATCTCCTGTAGGTTATTAAAGCTCCCACCATTGTTCTTTGGTCCAAAGCTTCCCAGGTATGTAAAGTTTGAGAATTGGAGTGGAGGAAAGGGTTGGAAAATCAGGCCTTGTCTTTCAACTTGACCACCACTTCTTCTCCATACACCATCCACCACTTCTACTCCATCCCCTCCCAAAATAAAAAGTACCCAGCCTGAGTTTGAAGACCCAAGCAAGCCTGAGCTTGGAGACGACGAGGAGAGCATGAGCCCAAGCTCCGTTAATCATTCTTGGCTCCGTCGACCAGTACAGAGAGAACGATGAGCGGTTGTGGTTACTAGTACAGAGATTTTTGACGAATTTGACATGGGTTTCCGTCATCTGTTTCTGTCGAACCCACCGCCGCGGAGAATCTATCAGTTTCTGTCGAACTCCCTCTGCCGTGCGCTCGCCGAGAAGCAAGCCCAAGTCAATAAGTTCGGGGTCAAGAGGCAGCTCCTCGCGGCCGTCAACAGACCCAATGGTGGCTGCTCCAAGTCTGCCACCTCCCAATCCTCCTCCTGCACCGTCACCGAGCCCACCGATTTCTTCTCGGAGCGACCACAGAACGACATCGTGTTATCTCGATTTGGTCTAAGCCCCAACGAATTTGAAGGCATCGAGGCTTTTTGAAGTGTAATTACATCGAGGCTTTTTGTTTGTTATATGTTCTAAAATTTGGTTCAGGAGATAGGTGGGTTCAATGGGAATGTGTCGTTGGCCATTAAAGTTAATTTTCATGTTCTAATGTGCCAAGGAGATAGGTGGGTTCAATGAGATTTTTTTTTTAATTAGGATTTTTATGTTGGCGGGGAAAGAAGCTTGAAGATGACTTTTTTTTTTCTTTTTCCAAGTAAAGGGCATTTTGGTCATTTCAAGTGGGGGTTCGTCGGAGAATATGAAATATTCCGGCTCCAGGGACCCGAGGGTCTATTATCATCAAAACTTAGGGACGGAATAATCTTTTTTCAAAAGTCAGGGACCCCCTAGAGAGAGGGTGACCAAAGGCCAGGGACTTGAGAGTAATTTGCCCTATTTTTTTTGGGTAGAATGATCTATTAGAATATTAGCGTGCCTTTGGGTTGGTTTCTGATCTGAAGGAAGAAAGAGTTCGATTCTTGTGGGCTTCGGTGATGTTGGGCCGGGTTTTATGGCCCATTGTGCTTTCTATCGAGTTTTCGAAACATTCTGTGGGCCCGAAGCCCAATAGAACGCGAGTTGTTTTTTCATTTAGATTCGAGTGAGGTAATATATTTGAACATCGGCAAAGTTCTCGTAACAAATATTTTATATTGTAAAGCGGAGTTTAGGACTAAAATTTTCTGAAAAAGTATAATTTATTTACGATAGAGAGGTTATTAAATTTTAACATTAGTACCGACTCGAGAATATTCCTAGGACTTTTTATCAGTTTTCAAAAGTTATCATTTTAGATAAAATCACTTTATAAAATTTTTAATGTAGTACATAATTCCCTTACAGGTAATGTCGAATATATCGTTGCTTGTTTGAAATTCCTTCACAAATAAAATATAACTATGGCTACGTCGTGTCAGGACAAAAATGGACACGAGTAAACCAGTTTTTATACCAAGTCCAAAGCTTCATATTCTACGCAAAAATTTATGTTCATATGTAGGTAGGTTTTCTACATGTATAAACAAACTTACGACACTTCAATAAGCAATGTAATAATCTCGTGATTATCAGCTAGCAAATGATGCAAAAACTATTCATCTTCATGATTTATATATGCGATCAACGCTTGTACTCGGTGTGTTTCCAGTATGTATCACAAATTTTCGTGGGAGAACAGGCAGAATAACAGACTATATATGCACAAATATATTGTCACTTCATGAAACTGACGCTGCTTGCCAGAAAGAAAAAGCTCACTCTGGTTGATCTGTTCGTAGATCATCGATCAACGATCCGCAACCCGCTTTTGGAAGCAATCACTGCCTTGCATCTGCATATCCAACCAAATAGCAAGAAGATCAACGCGTGGCCTATTGTTGCTGCCCACACGATCCTTTGTCATGCCATATTGGCAAAGTCAAAGGATCAATCCGTTCTGATATCACACCCGAATGATAGAATCTCCGTATCCAAATTCCAAACCAAAACAACTACTAGAAGTAGGCGATTAACCTGCAATGTGAATGTGCTTATGCAAGACGAAGCAACTGCAAATTGCATCATTTTTCTGCTCATGTCTAGACCTATCAACCCTATTCATCAGCATGCCACAGTTGTGAAGGATCAGGTCGAAGAAGAACTCACGGGGACTTAGAAATGACTCCGTGTTCAACAACGCCCTCCACCTTCTCAAGCTTTTCAGCTATTTCAGCTGCAAGGGTGGCATCAGTAAGCAATAGAGAAATACGAATTTTCGAGGCACATAGGAACAGATGAAGAAAGTTGTTACATTACCCACCAAGGCTTTGAATTGGAGAAGTGAATATGACATCGAGGACATTGAGGCCTTCTCTGGTGATCAACGGGAACTCGCCTCCCAACGGACTCCCGTCCCCTGTCGACGATCTTCTCCACACCTTTTCGTTACAGAGCAGCAACACGAATGCACATTCAATGACACGAAAAACCGGAGTTCGCAGGTCGTAGTAACCAGTGGAAGTTCATACCTCTGCATCACCTATAAAGAGGTCGTCGATCTCTTCCGCGACTTCCATCCAGTTAAGCTGTGATGCAGTAGTTTTCAGAAGAAAAATCAGATCACCGAACTCGAACTCTTTCTGCAGAATTATAATGCTCTGCATATTACATGGCGAACGCTGCTTACTGATTGAATTAATACAGGAATAGATCCGTCAAGACCGCTCTTGTACTTCTTTTCGGAGATTATAAACGCCAGGTTGCTGGCAGCATTTAAGACAGCCTGCAAAATCCGGACCGCATCAACTTAACATTCACAAGAAGTTGGTACTGTGGAGTGTTATCTATCTCACCTTCTCTTGGATGATGGACTCGCCATTTTGTAATTCGCGGCGACCTATGACCGCGATCAATGACTCTTCCTCTACAATGTCAGCATCGTCAAATGCAAAATCAATCTACAAAAGAGCAACTTCAGCCACCAGAACTTCGAATCACAAAGCGCGCAAACGAATAAAGCATATAGATGTCATCTATCCTGGCAGCAGCAGACCTGTGAACTCTCTTGGTATCGGTCCAACGGGATGCCTGCCCGTGCTGCTTCACTCGCACTAGCTACCGACCTGAGTATGCGTAACAGAACATAAACTGTCAAGCCAACAGAACGGCAACACTCCATCCGAAAACTACAAAGCACGTCGAATTCGGGAGGCGAAATGTACGTAGAGCAGATGAATATACTGGCCTGGTTCGGATTCGAAAACCCATTTTTGTCACCATAATCGAACGAAACAAAGGAAAGCAATTTGATCTGTGTGAGCTGTTGAAGGGTACATACTCACGTGGGTATGCCTGTTATATCTGTGTAGTTACCAGCAAGAAGTTGCTGTCCCAAATACTGGATAGCCATAGCAGAAGCTTGTCCGGCCCCTAGCCCCACGGTCATTCCATTTCGGATGTACATATCAACCTAGATAACAGCCAGAGCCGGGATCACCGAGCGTTAGAATCTCGTTATCCAACACAAAACTTTAAGACCGTGGACCAGCAAGTTCTAAGTCATTATGTAGAAAGCACCACATTAATATCTAGCTCCACGCAACTATGACCGAGTTCGAACTTAGTCGACCAAGTGGGTGTCGGGGTATGAAAAGTGAGGAATTGAGGAAGCATACAGTGTGCTTAGCTGCCTGGAGAAGAGCAGAGTGGTCGAGCAACGAGCTGGGGCGAGGAGCGGCCAAAAGGGTAGTTGCAGAAGATGTCCTACGTGGCCGAGCCGCGAAGCCAAACCTGAACCTGGTGGGGCTCACTAGGCTTGATATTGAGGAGGAAGCCATTGATTTTCTCTCTCCTTCCTTCCTTCCTTCTAGTGGTGCTTATTATTTTTCCCGTTGCCTTCTTCCCTCCACTCTTTTATCCGTATTAACTAGATCCGTAAACGGCGATTTTTTCGGCGGTTTTACTTAAATTTGGTACAATTTCTATTTTTTTAAGGTTGGTACAATTTCTATTTAAAATAGGTGCATATTTTTTGAGTAAGTGTTGAGTTTATTTTTTTATTTATATTATATGATATGTGAATATCGATTGTACCGACAAATTTAATTACCGGAGGTGCCTTTATTTTACGATTAAGTGCGCCCGTGTGCACTCATGTCCTATGGAAACAATGAGAGGACGGATTTGCTTGGATTTTGTTATGAAACAATATATGCTTCTAAATATATTGGGTTGTAATTGTAAAAGTAGAAGATTACATTTAATTATTCTTTGTGTTTGGCATTATCTTTTCAATTTCTGAATTGAACTTGACATTTAAATTAGTTGTTTTAATATGTCGGTATATTAGTTGTGAAAACTTGCTATTTTCTATGGAAAGTAGTACCTCGTTATTTTTATGTAGTATTTGACTCAATTAATCCAAATCGGGTAATAAAAAACTTAACAACGGAGTAGAACTTTCGATGCTAATGTCCAATTGGTTGGTTGGTTATAAGTGGGCCGCGAGGTTTGGACTTCAGGCCCAAACAAAGCATTCAATGGACTTCATTAACCAGCAGCCTAAATACTAAATAGAACCGGATACTGGAACCGACCAACATTTTATCCAATGTTTTAAAAACCGCAGTCCGACCGATCGGACTGCTACCCGGGATCAAACCGGGTCGATTTTTGTAACAGCAACTGGTCGGACCGGCCAAAATCTGGTCGGACTACTCGGTCAGGTACTTTCGGGTGACCCGGTTCGGCCGGATGAGAAAAATTTATGTTTATTTTTTTCCATTTTATTAGCTTTAATTTAGAAACAAAAACTCAATTTCTACGTTCGGAGCGTATACATCATTTTTGGATCACAACAAACTTATGTTTTTAACAATTCTCGATAATATGTCAACTAAATTAATCGAATTGGAATAATATGTCGAACAATAAAACTTGCATAATCATCTTTTTATACTTCTAGACTTGTTTAATTCATGTTTGGAGATTTTTTTTTAATTGTATAACAAAGTTGCTAAATATGTGAACTTATTTGGTATTTTATCTTTTTTTTTAATGCTAAATTAAATTTAGTAAACATAATTTAATAATTTTAATAACAAAATAGAAGTTTTGGTCATACCGGCAGTCGGACCGGTCCGACTGGTCAAACCAGAAAATTTGGAAATTCTGGGTCACCTTCCGGGTCGATTTTAAAAACATTAATTTTATCAACTTTATTATACTTAAACTACCATGCCTCGAGTTTGAGTTATGTTGTCACTATTCAAATATCATATCCATCATTGCTAATCGATCCAATGAAAGTCGAAATATCTGATGATTTAGAAAAAATCAAGATAATGGCTGAGAAAGGTAACAATTGTGC
The DNA here is from genome assembly GCA_963995505.1 of Hypericum androsaemum. Lineage (NCBI taxonomy): Eukaryota > Viridiplantae > Streptophyta > Magnoliopsida > Malpighiales > Hypericaceae > Hypericum > Hypericum androsaemum. Next base: position 1,020,857 of record OZ023199.1, read on the forward strand.
TTTCCTTTTCCTTTTCCCAAAAGCCTATTCTTTTGTTGACTAAGCTCGTAAATGGGTCAAATTATTGCTACCTCTATTATTATATATATAGCCTATGAAATGATTGATCGAAGTAAACCCATTGGACCCCTCAGACTATCCAACTAATTCATCCAATCCAGTTCACGGAATAAACAATTAATTTCTCATTCATCTGTATCCAATCCAATTACATATTTTTTTACCTACAGGAGCAACTCAGTTCACAAAATAAATAATTAATTTCTCTCTCATTCACATATTATCTACTATAATTTTTTGTTTATATATAAATTATAATAAATACTATAATGATTATTCCGTAAATACAACAAGGAAAAAATTACAATAAAGTAATTACATTATGATTACAAAATAATTACAAAATTAGATAGAAATTAAGATTGTTCCACTTCATTCATATATTATATACTATAATTTTTTATTTATATATAAATTACGAGTATGAGTTTTGGTTTGAGAACCACAACTTCTTATTCAAGAGTTTGATTGAGTTGATTCAAGTTTTTTTGCGAAGGTGGGACATATATCTATAACTTTTAGTTTATGACTTCTCCAAATTCAAAGTATAAGAACGTCAAAAATATATTTGAAGTCAATAGTCGAGCGAGTTACGAGTACGAGTTTTGATTTGGGAGCCACAACTTCTTATTCTGGAGTCTAATTGAGTTGATTCAAGTTGTTTTGTGAAGGTGAGATATAAATCTATAACTTTTTAGTTCATAACTTCTCCAAATTCGAAGTATAAAAATGTCAAAAATATATTTGAAATCAATAGTCGAGCGAGTTATGAGTATGAGTTTTGATTTAGGAGCCACAACTTCTTATTCCGGAGTCCAATTGAGTTGATTCAAATTGCTTTGTGAAGGTAGGACATATATCTACAACTTTTTAGTTTATGACTTCTCCAAATTTGAAGTATAAGAATGTCAAAATATGTTTGAAATTAATATTCGAACGATTTAGTTATGTCAAAAATTGGAATACAAATTGTGAATTAAAATATGTCAATATTTGGCTCTATTTTTTACAGATATTTAAAAAAAGAATTTAAATTTGGTTAAAGATAACTTCAATTTTTATAATAACACAAATATTATCCAAAAAATTTATTTTTACGAATAATATTATGTCAAGTGGAACTAAATAAAAAAGTTTAAAAAAAATTGACGTAGCAAAAATTGGCGTGCGCAAGCTGCGATCGACTGACCGCAATATGGAAAGCACTATAATCAATGGGGTTTAATTTCTCCGGATAGGATTTTGAGTTTAAATTTTTTTTATGGGACGAGATACTACAAAAAAGCTACTCATATTCATAGATTTTCAATAAATTATTATCCGTGCATATTACTAAAGATGAAGAAGCGCATGTGTTTCCGGACTAGGAGAAGAAAGAGGACGAGTAAGTGTTTCCAAATGTAAAATAATTTGAAGCGAATCATTCAAAATTTTTGCAAAATGTTAGAAACATGGAATACAAGATGCTATTTTATTGTTCCACGGAACAAAACTATATACAAATAAATCAGTTCCAATTTTTTATTCGGGTGAGCATTTTTGGTGGAACCGGACTTTTTAATGGATCGGATATTGCTAAAAATAATATATTATTGTTGCATCTTTGGCAATTTGGTAGGTCAACCTGTGGATTTTACATGTAATAACGCCACATGGGAGTTAACATAAATTGGGCGTCAAAGTGAAAGTAATCTTAATGATAATAGGTTCTCCTTTTTTTAGACATCAAGGGCCCTAAAAGCAAAAAGGGACAATAACGACTAATTTATCCAAAATTTGCCTCCACCGTTGCGGCTGATCATGATTATGACGGGGATAAAAGAATTACCCATGACTTCCATTATGAGAGAGATACATATACCCACCTCCTAAAGTAAGTATCAAATAAATATTACTTTTTTACAAATATTTACTGTATTGATTAATTCATGACATAACAGAAATTTTATTTAATCGACCAGCATCCTTTTTAGTATACAGTTTTATGTACAAGATTTACACCACTGCCAAGCTGGCAAAGGACACCCAAACCAATGGACAAGCTACGAATGGTTAAATTATAAAATATTTCTTTTTTTTTAAAGAAAAGTTATAAAATATATCTAATAATTAGCATATATGCAACTTATGTATAACCCTATTTTCTGAAATTTGAAATCCTATTTTATATTAAACTAAACAATTCCTCATCAGATAATTTACGTACTTTGAAAATTTTTCACCTAAATACTGAAATACCAATAGCAGTAAATTTCATTTGGCATCCCACAAAAATCCACTCCACATTTTTTTTCCACATTCACATGAGGACTAAAAAGGAGTGTTGTTTCATAATCAATTGGACCCCCACAAATCCAATATCTGAAATCATATCAAAAAAATCTCAATAAATGTGCAGTAGGAAAGTGATGTTTTTGTGGGTATATGATGCAGAGACAATGAGTGTCACGGGTCAAAGCAAGACAAAAGTGGCCATGTAAAAATTGGAACGTTGGAGCAATTGACTCCCTCAACGGCAATCACCGAAAGAAGCCAAAGGTACTAAACATTTTTTCCCGAAATTACTTAGTCGACAAGAATTGATCTAATTGATAAACAATTTTGATTTTTTAAATAATATTTCGAGTTGAAATCTTTTGAATGGAACCCACATTGTTAGAGGAACCGTCCCCTCTAGAGAGATTGATATTGCTAAACTGATGTGAATCGAATCAACTTTCCTAGGTAATAATCTGACCAATTACGAAAACCTACACAAAGTATTTCAAGTTACAAGATAGATCAAGATCTTCCATCAATCTAAAACTATCTAAAGTTTTAATTTTTTGTGACTCAATTTTGTTATATCGTTGGCCGAGTTCGCATCTAACTTCGAACATGATTATTATATGTTGATATGACAACTTAAATCTGAGAGTTGTAGAGCAAAAAATTCATATTTAAGTTAAATAAAATTTTAAAGATGAAAAATTAATCATTGCTAAAATTTAACATAAATATATTTCAGAACATTAATCAACTCAGAATAACAACCTTGCACACTTTTGGTGGTGCTATTGTCAAACATATTATTACCATCATTCCCACGCGACCCCTACGGTCCCTACCTTATCTTGTTATATACACACATTAAATGAATGCATATCATCGTATATATCTTTAATAACTCTCTGGATTGTGTTTGATTATAGATTGTATTGTATTTTACGAAAAAACAAATTGGAATCTTCTATATTCATCTTCTATAATATGTTTCTTCTTATCGTACCTAATAAATGTGCTCCAGTTTGATAGAATATAAAATATAACCAAAATATAAAATTGGAACGTTGGAGCAATCGACACCGTCAACGGCAATCACCTCAAGAAGCAAGGGCTCTAATCTTAGTCTCAACATCTCAGGACTTTCCATACCTCATCATTAAATCCATGGGTGTGCAAATAGTAATTAAAATTCGATAAGTTGTGTTAAATTTTGATAATTGGTAGTTCGAAATCAGTAAATTGGTTTATAGATTTGACTTAGTCGGAAATTTCGGTAAGGACAGAATTTTGGTAAAATTTTGATACTTTACCCTAATTATGAATAAATCAATTAATTACCTGACATTTTTTACTAATTCATTATTCACTTAAAATGTTCGGTAAATATTGAATACACAAATTATATGTAAACTAGGATTTAGAGATAAGACCTAGTTTAAATTATAGATTTTGTGATTTTTTCATATCTAAAAAGAGAGACGTGATTGAATCAAAGATGCATATACTACTCATGGTACTAGGTAGAGATTGCGATGGGTAGGGTATCAGTAGAACTCTACCCATACCCTAGTTAGACCCATACCCTATTCCTGGACCCTTGAAAAATTTCATTACTAGATTCATACTCTTATCCTCAGTGTTTGCAAGGTCTAAACGGTCTGCAAGGTCCAACCATCGAATTAAATGTAAGATAATTTTGATAATTTTTTAAACACAAAATTTTAATTATATATAAAATTTTTAAATAAATCATAACTAACATGTAAAGATTAATCATGAAATTATTAGTATATCAATAAAGAAAATTAGAATTATATGTACTTCGAATTTGGAGTCAATAACATGAATCATATTTTAGAATATTTGAGAAATCTATGACAATTTATAAGTAATAAATAGAGATAAATAGGTCTATTTAGGATTTTATCAAGGTCTACCTAATTCATAGGATTCATATCATACCATATACTCCTACTCTAAAAGTGGACTCGTACCCATACCCTATCCTAGACCCACTCAAAGTCAACAGACCCTTGACCCATGGGATAAGGGTAGGGCCCGACCCACAGCGTATGGATATTTCTGCCATCCGTTAGGTGATATGTTTTACCCCTAAAAAAATGGATCAACTGACTTACAAAATGATTTAAAATTTTCTATATAAACTATTAAAATAATACACTTACTTCCACTTTGAAACTCAATATTACATTACATAATATTAATATATAATTTAAGTGTAACTACTCTAATCACTATCTTCCTACGTCCTCTTGTCCAAGAGGAAGAAAACACACGAAGAAAGACACCGACACAAAACATCCCAAAGGACCAAAACCCCAACAGTCGGAATCCCAAAGAAACAACAAAACAAAACGGTTCCACTTTTTTGACCCAAATTCCTTTAAATAAGACCAGAAAACCAGATGCAAGATCTTTGTCTCTTTTTTAAAATTTTATCATACATTTAATAGATTAATCTACGTTTAACCCGAATAAATCTCAGTGTTTTTTAATAAACAAAACGTTCACGTTCACACCACCCAAAAAAAGTTGCAGATTCGCACTAAAGTAGTGCACTGCGATGCAACTCTCTTCTTCACTCTCTTAGTCTTGGCCAGTCCAAGTCCAGCTTATTAATTGCCTTTTCCTTTCCCTAAAGTGAACAAAAGGCCAAAGGGTGCTTCCCTCCACCACCATTTAGGCATTTACTCACTTCCCACCACCACTAAGCAAGAATTGGAGAGCAACCCTTTTGGCCATTTTGCCTGCTCTCCCCATTTCCACTTCCTTTCTTTGGAATGGAAGCTCAATGGGCAGCTTAGCCTCACTTGGGTACCTCAAAGTTCCAATCTTTAACTGAAAAAACTGGTGATTGAAGCTGAAAGATAGGCTCTTTAATTTGTCTTGGTTAAAATTCTTCTCTTCCTTTTTGGAGGGTACCCTTTTGGCTCTTATGGAATGGAAGCTCATTGGACAACTTAGCTTCACTTGGGGCCTCTAAAGTTTCAATATTTAACAAGACTGGTGATTGAAGCTGAAAGATAGGTTCTTGGCTTGGTTGGTTAAATTATTTGCTCCCTTTTTCATTTAGTGTTAATTCCTCAAGAATGGGAGGGTACCCTTTTGGCCCTTATGGAATGGAAGCTCATTGGACAACTTAGCCTCACTTGGGGCCTCCAAAGTTCCAATCTTTAACAAGAAAGACAGGTTCTTGGGCTTGGTTGGTTAAAAGTCTTAGCTTCCCTTTTGCACTTGGGGTTAATTCATCAATGGGGAGGTCCCATTGGATGCATGTCTTGGTGGTGCTGTGGCTGGGGATGCTTGTGGGGCCCTCTCTTTGTGAAGAGGATAGTTTTGAGGGTAGCAACAATAATGTCTCAGATGTGTATATTGTTACTCTTAAGCAAGCTCCCACTTCACACTCCTATGGAAACCTCATGAAGAAGGGAGCTACTTCTTTCCAGCATGGGAAACTCAATAAACCACTTTCACTAAGGTGCATAAAATTCTTTTTTTTTTTTTGGCCTGAGTTCTTCCTTTTGTTATGTTCTTTGCAAACTTAATATTGGCTTTCCTTGGTTTAGTTTAGTTTGTCCCTAGGTAGGTGTAGAATTGGAGCTAGGTTGTTGAATTTTCTTTGCTTTTACTTTTTTTTTGTCTGAATGTTCTTCTTGTTCCTATTGGTTTCTAGTGTTGCTAGGGTCCTAGTGTCTGCATTATGCGAGGGTCTTGCTCTGTCGATGTTTTCCACCGGAAAGGAATCGAGATATTTTGTTTATTAAACATAGGAGGCTACTTCTTTTGCAAGAATTACCTTAACTGTCACGGTGTTATTGTCCTGATGTGATCTAAAATGGGAAATTATTAGTGGTATTCTTTTGGTTGTTGATGTATTTATACCCATAATTAAGCTGGTTACTTGCCAATTGGCTCCATTTACGTGATGGTAATGTTTAAGCTTTGAGGATTTGGTTAATTGAGCTTTTGAATACCTTGTTTTTATGCAGGAATGAGACAAAAGCTGATCCGAGGCCCGGTTCTTACATCTCCCGGCTCCATGATAACTTGTTGAAAAGGGCACTGAAGGGAGAGAAATATATAAAGCTGCACAGTTATCACTACTTGATTAATGGATTTGCTGTTCTTCTCACACCTCTTCAGGTAAATACGCTGTTAGCATTCCTAATAATGTTACCTTGAATTTCATGATTGTGTTATTGGATACATCGGCTCATTTGTAGCATCCTCTTGGCTTAGAAGTTAGATTTAAATTTGACTCACGTTATGTATTTCATTTATGAGTCTCAAATTGCCATTCTGCCGAAAAAAGGATGATGGCTATTTGCCAAGTCGGTAATATTCTGTCTGCTTTTTGAAGGCTGACAAACTTTCAAGAAGGCAAGAAGTTGCAAATGTGGTCCTAGATTTCTCCGTTAAGACTGCAACTACTCATACACCGCAATTCTTGGGTCTGCCGAAAGGGGCATGGCCCAAAGCAGGGGGTTTTGCGACTGCAGGCGAAGGAATTGTGATCGGCTTTGTGGATACTGGAATTGATCCTACTCATCCAAGCTTTGCTGATAACACTTCTGAGCACCCTTATCCGGTCCCTGAGCACTTTTCTGGCATTTGCGAGGTCACTCGAGATTTCCCTTCAGGATCATGCAATAAAAAGCTCATTGCAGCTCGCCATTTTGCAGCATCTGCTATTACTAGGGGAATTTTTAACTCAACCCAGGACTATGCGTCCCCATTCGACGGTGATGGACACGGAACGTGAGTATTATTGCAGCTTAAATTTGATGAATGATGTCTTCAGAAAATCTAGTTGTAGACATTTTGCCTTCATAGAAAGAAAAGTTAAAGCAACTTATCCAATAAAGCGACCAAGTTAACATGACCCAAGATCTAGTATATAATTTCCATAACATAATTATATTAGTTAAGATATGGTTTTTATGGATTTTTGGATGCTGCCACCTTTTCGTTTATTAACCCTCTACGCACTACTTGTACTAATACATTTAACCACGTATTTCAGGCATACGTCTTCTGTCGCTGCAGGAAACCATGGCACGCCAGTGATTGTTGCCGGGCATCACTTTGGAAATGCAAGTGGGATGGCTCCTCGTGCACAGTAATTTTTCTTCCGACTGCTCTTTGAACTTCCTACTATTAACATAGAGTTGTTTCACATCTGGAACCTTGGTAATCCTGCAAAAAAGGAAAACCAGAAGTTGGATAACTGCAACATAGTGGAAAAGAGCAATGTCCTAGTGATATATGGCATTCAATTCTCTTCCTGTATTGTCATTGATGGTCTACAAGAACCTGGTTCATCAGAAGTGTATAAACTCATGCATTATGTTCTCTCTTTTTTTTCAGTATCGCAGTCTACAAGGCCTTGTACAAGAGCTTTGGGGGCTTTGCGGCAGATGTTGTTGCAGCAATAGACCAGGTAATTTGCTTGATCTCGAATGCCGTTTTGGTTTCTTTGTTGCAAACTCGATTTTGTTTTTGATACTTATTCAGATATCGTTCTAGTTGTAGGAATTTCCATATCCTACCCGAAACTTTAAGTCAATGAGTAGGTGGATCTTCCACGCTTATAAACCAGCCCACCACACTCGCAACTAGTGATGTGGTAATCCCAACACTAGTCATGGGTGTACATTTGTAGGCAGTCATTGCATAAAACAGTTTGATCAATACCACGACAAATAGTGTCGCCTTTCTTCCTGGCTCATCCTGCTGCCTTGAGGGGAGAACATGGCATCTTTTATGATCTCCACATTTGGTGGAGATCATTATGTGCTTCCCTTAATTAGTTTGCTTAATATTGACCACTTGGTTAATTTGTAGGCTGCACAGGATGGGGTCGATATAATAAGCTTATCAATCACGCCCAACAGACGTCCTCCTGGTCTTGCGACATTCTTCAATCCTATTGACATGGCGTTACTTTCAGCCGTGAGGGTCGGTATCTTTGTTGTTCAAGCAGCAGGCAATACTGGGCCTGCACCAAAAAGCATGTCTTCCTTCAGTCCCTGGATCTATACAGTTGGTGCTGCTTCTCATGACAGAGTTTATTCTAATTCCATTACGCTCGGTAATCATGCGACTATCCCTGGTGTTGGACTTGCACGTAAGTTTTACTCGCGGATGTTTTTTTTATGAAACATGCCAAGACTTTCTGATGGCCTCACCTCAACTTCATTTTCGTTCAGCGGGGACAGATCGAGGTGCTATGTACACTCTGATTTCTGCTGTTCATGCTGTGAATAACGGCACAAGTGTGACCCCCGATATGTACGTGGGTGAATGCCAAGATTCCAGTTGCTTCAATCTAGACCTGGTCAAGGGGAAACTCTTGATTTGCAGCTATTCAATCAGATTTGTGCTTGGATTGTCCACCATCAAACAAGCCTTAGAAACAGCAAACAACCTAAGTGCGGCTGGCGTTGTGTTCTACATGGATCCTTATGTAATTGGTTTCAAGATCAATCCAACTCCCATGAGAATCCCCAGCATCATAGTTTCATCCTCGGCTGATTCAAAGGTGAAGTTTCTACATGGATATCATGCTACATTGCACAAGGATAGGACGTAGTCGGAGACATGTGACATGCTTGCTATCCTGTTTCAGGTTCTACTTCAGTATTATAATTCTTCCTTGGTGAGAGATGGATCCACGAAGCAGATTACGAAGTTCGGAGCCGTTGCAAGTATTTGTGGCGGATTAAAAGCTAACTATAGCAACTCTGCACCTGCAATCATGTTCTATTCTGCTAGAGGGCCAGACCCTGAAGACAGCTTTCTGGATGATGCCGATATCTTAAAACCCAACTTGGTCGCTCCTGGAAACTCTATTTGGGCAGCCTGGAGTTCTCTTGGCACCGACTCGTTGGAATTTGATGGTAGAAAAGTCATTTCACACTAAACATCAACTAGGTTTACCTATACGAAACGGTGTACCTTATAGTACAAACTAATGTCTTCTCAGGTGAGAACTTTGCCATGTTGTCCGGGACAAGTATGGCGGCTCCGCACGTTGCAGGCCTAGCTGCATTGATCAAGCAAAAGTTCCCTAGCTTTAGTCCCGCTGCTGTCGCTTCTGCACTTTCGACAACGGCTTCCTTAAATGAAAAGTATGGTAGACCTATCATGGCTCAGCGCGCTTATTCCAACCCGGACCAAAACCAGTCTCCAGCAACACCATTTGACATGGGTAGCGGTTTTGTGAATGCAACCGCCGCTCTGGATCCTGGTCTCGTTTTCGACTCCGGTTAGTCGTTCTGCCTTCTCCTCGATCGAAAGATGTTCCCACATGATTCAACTCTTTGATGTGAGTTCCTCTCTGTTTCAACTTGGTTCTTGTGCAGGATACAGCGATTACATGTCATTTCTTTGCAGTATCAACGGATCCGCCCCCGTGGTGTTCAACTACACGAGCAAAAACTGCTGGATGTACAACTCCTCCGCGAGCGCTGCCGATCTGAACCTACCATCCATCACCATTGTCAAACTGGACGGGACCAGGACGGTACAAAGAACAGTGACCAACGTCGGCAGCAACGAAACGTTCAGCGTCGGCTGGAGCGCCCCTTACGGGGTTACCCTGAAGGTGGCTCCGACACACTTCACCGTCGCGTGCGGGGAGAAGCAGGCCCTGATCGTGTACTTGACAGCAACAATGAACAGCACCACCGCCAGCTTTGGAAGGATTGGACTGTTTGGAAACCAGGGCCATGTTCTTAACATTCCCTTATCAGTCATTTTCAAGACTAGCTACAATTCCACTAACACTACTTGAGGAGTGAAATTATCTCTTTTGGTCCCTTTATTTTGCTCCTGTTTTTGTAATTCTTCCTGTAAGTTGGTCTTGGTCTTGTGCTTGTGAAATGTGTGGCTAATCAATTTTTTCATTCAATTAACATTGTAATTTGTAAATGCCAAAGCATCTGTGATGTAGATACTATGTGTGATTAATATCTTCTAATTGATTAATTTCAACTAGCTCTATCAAAAGATGCCCATTGAACCGAAGTTTATGAATGGATGAAATTTTTAGCCATCACACTTGTATTAAAAATATTCAGAGTCGAACATTATTGAATCTTTGTTTAGGTGTGATTTTACCAATGGTGTCTTTCACATTCGTAAGGTTTGAACTCAAGACATTCTTAGGTAAATCTAAAACTCCTGTCACTTCAACTCATGACATAATAATTGCAAATTCTATATTTCCCTGTCATATCATCTCTATCAAGGGCTATCAATATCTTGATTTTTGGTTGATACTGTCGGTGTCGGTGTGTACATCGACTAATTTAAGTTCGCAGTAGATATAATTTTTGAGTGGCAAAAAAACTCTCCCAATTAACATTACTGTGTTCATGTAGCATTCCTTTTGCAGATCGGATGTACACATCTTGACCCGACGTTGGGCCGCCTAGCTCCAATTGGGCTTGTGCCTCCTCTGTTGTTCCGGTCTCGGCCCACTGGGCCTAAGTACCCAAACAGTCTCGGCCCAATATACAGGGTTGCCAATAATAACTTGATATCCTTCCAATCAAAATGATTCTTTTCAAATATGTGGCGTTTCTGGGCTGCTCGGAATTATCGTTAGCCTTGGACTGCTCGAAACCTACACACCATTTATTAATTATAGTCGATTTTTATGATTTCATCATTTTTTTTTACTTATGGTGAACCTTGCATAATTTTTTTTCTTTCATAAATGTTATTGAAAAAATTAATAATCACAAATTAATGAGAAGACCATCGCACAATTACTCTGAATTCAACCGACCATACAATACTTTTGTTGCCTCCTTAACCTACGAGCTCTTGTTACATTACAGGTGCCACCGTTAAAAGGTCTATAGACATATTAATTTTTTTTAAGGTGGTCATGATCTAAAATTTAGATTTTTAGGTCGGTTTTGGGGAAACAAGTCGGAAATTTCGTTTATATATTATATTATATATATATATATATATATATATTAAATTAATATATCCAATGCCTTTAATTAATTTTGGTTGCCACTTGTAGTGGTAGCTTTGCAAGTTGTGCCGTTGCTCATTGAGAAGATCAATACCCAAATCATATATATCAGATTCCTTCATGTTCGACACTTGTAATAGTGTTTGCATTCAATTACTTCAGGTCCCTAACCCTAATAAAGAGATTGACGCCAAAATGGCATGATATTCTTGTATTGATAGTTCAATTTCAACTACCAAAATGATAATCTTAACACGTTTATTCAAACTAAATTTATTATTTCAATGTTTATACGAATTTTAACATGTAGATGAGGTTAAATTAACACGTATCTACCTCTACGCTTTTTTAATAAATAGCAAATTTTATTCTCAAAGAAAAAAAAATTACAGTTACAAAGCACCCATCCCACTATCAATTTAGTGACGAAGAATAGCTAAGTAATAAATTACCTAGATTTAAGCTCAAACTATTTTTCAGTCAGGAGAGGGTGCTCAGTAGTGACTAGTCGACGAGTGATGCTCAACCAACATAATCCTCCATCCACATAGTATAAGAATCGAAATAACAACATATATCTTGATCAGTTCGGATCCTACTTTAAACATCAACCAATCACGTTGTTTCTCTAAACTACCAATTACTTTTCTAGGCACGTGTTAAATAATAATCTTGATCGTTGAATCAATAAAATTACACATTATTTTTTTAAAAAGAAAAAGTGGCATTTAAAAATTTTGTACTGTATTGCTCCAAAAATGACCATGTGCATTTATGGCCTATGGATTGAGAAAAAAAATTCAATTACCGTGATTGTTTTGGGCAAGAATTTCAATTTCCGTGATTTGATGTTGAGAATAGTGGACCGACCGAGCAATGAAACCGGTAGTTTACTCATAGTCCATCCTCAAACTCCACGAACAAACATTTAAATTAGTTAACAACAAAATTATTTTTACTTAATTAAAATATTACGAAATCGAGTTATTGAAAATTTATCGTGTAAAATACTATTGAAAAAACTTTCTCAATATTCAAAGATCTTACCAAACATAGATTTGGATTAATTAGTTTAATGTTTTTTAAAAGAGCAACTGAACTCGGGTAATTTTTCAAAAGGGAGTTTATTTCCCCGACAATTCTCTGAATGGGGTTGTCAGGGGATGTTTTCCTTGTCTGGGGTCGAGCCAGAAACTGCTCAGCGGGGAGCATTTTTCCTTCACACGAAACCGCTGCTCGGACATCGTGTTTTTTGTTTTGCCAAAAACCGCTCCACCGGGAGCGTTTTTGTGTTGTCACCGAAAAAAAATAATAGTTGCACTGAGCAGGGGAGAAAATCTAAATAAAAACACACAATGGCTTTTGTTCGGAATCGAACCGAAGACCTCCACAATTTTAAATAAGCACTCTAACCAACCAATCTACAAGAGCCTATTGACTTATAACTTTGTTATAAATAATATATTACATATATACGATTTCTATGAAATATGTAATATATTACATAAATAAGGGTTCCAAACAAAATTACCCAAAGCGAAGAAAAATTACCGAAAAAACTTTTTTTTTACCAAAAGTCGCTCCGCTGGGAGCATTTTTTGTTTTGCCAAAAACTGCTCAGTTGGGAGCGTTTTCTTTTTTGCCAAAAATCGCTCCGTCGGGAGCATTTTTCTTTTTTGCCAAAAATCGCTCCGTCGGGAGCATTTTTTACCAATTTAATTATCCCATTTAAACCAGAACCCGGTCTTAACCATTATACAACTTGTTTATTAAAAATAAAGATGAAGTAATGTTTATTAAAAATAATAATATTTTGGAATTTCCTTTGATAAGGTTGCAATGAAAAAGTAACTCCAAATAAAAAATTCTATCTTGAAGTTAGTATGAACAACTAATTTCGTAATATAATACACTCAGCTAAATACAAAAAAAATAAAGACTTATTTCATAAATACATATTTCATAAGTACATATTTATTTAATAAATAATATCTTTCATAAATATATTTATGAAATACAAAATACATATTTATGTAATAAAAAATATTACATAAATACGTATTTATATAATAAATATTATTTTATATAAATATGTATTTATGTAATATATTACATATTTCATAGAAATCGTATATATGTAATATATTATTTATTACAAAGTTATAAGTCAATAGACTCTTGTAAATTAGTTGATTAGAGTGCTTTTTTAAAATTATGGAAGTCTTTGGTTCGATTCCGAACAATAGCCATTGTTTGTTTTTATTTGGATTTTCTCCCCCATGCTCAGTGCAACTAATTTTTTTTTCCTGTGACAACACAAAAAACTCCCGGTGGGCCAGTTTTTGGCAAAACAAAAAACGCTCCCCGTTGAGTAGCTTCTGGCTCGACCCCAGACAAGAAAAATATTCCCTGACAATCTCATTCAGAGAATTGTCGGAGAATTAAATCCTCTTTTGAAAAATTACCTACTGAACTCATTATGACCGAAAAGAAGTTGACCGGAAGTCATTTAATTTTGGCACAACAACTTATAATGTCTGCTGCAGTTGCCAGTCCATTTAAGGGATCAACTCCGCTACCTTGTTGCCACCTAATAAAAACTACTCCAGATTATCTTTTTCTAGTGCTCTACCTTTTTATAGTGCCACTCAACTTTAACTTATTGTGCACTCTTTGTTTTAATTTGACACGTGTCCTCTCAATGGTAGTTTTGTTATTACGAGGGCTTTAAAAATCCAGGATTTAGAGTTTTAAATTAAATAATTATATAACTAGAGGTTCTTCGAAATTAACTAGAGTAACAACTAACATTTGTTGGGAGAAATTTGTAAAATTTCAAAAATTTTATTTAGTTCAAATTTGAATTAGTCAATTTAGCAAGCTCAGATATTAAGTAGTATGAAACCAATACTAGAGATCTCATTTTTAGAGTTTTGTGAATGTAGTATGTTTAGATTTTTCATACTCAAATAAACGTAAATCAATTCTGTAAATATCTAAAAAATAATATTGATGATACAAAATATTCTCACACTATTTAAATCATAACTCGAAAATAGTCGACTGAATGAATATCTGGAGAATAACATCGACGAGAAAAATAGATTATCCATCCATTTGAAGTCATAATTTAGAATTAGTTAGTCTGATGAGTACTTTAGAATAATTTCAACAAGAAAAATGATTTTTAAATTCACAACTAACTCAGAATTTCGCCTTTCACGTTTCTATATAAGGACGAGTGTGGAACACAACCATGCACATCCCTTCAACACCATCTCCTCCATGGCTTCCAAAACCAGCTCAATTAGAGTGGCCTTCATCCTCTTGCTGGTCCCAATACTGCTAATCACAAACCTAATACCAGAAACCAATGCCCGCCCACTGGAGAAACTGCCAAACAACAAAGGGCCACAAAACTATAGCACCAAGCTGGAGGAAGAAGAAGGAACATCAATGGTGGTCAATAAGCTTGACAAGGCCAAGCTAGGTGATGTTGGAAGATTACATTATTTCAAAAGTTTAATTTATTTAACTCAAATAAATTCACATAATGATCATATTTAAAATCATATTTAATTTTTTGTTAAATGAATTTATTGTAAACGTTCTAAATGATTTTAATAATTTCTTACTATATAAGGGTATAGTTGGTATGAGACAAGAGGCAGAACACAAACCTTTAGTTTTTCCTTTCCCTGGATTATTCTCTCAATGTGTAAAATTTTTGTTTGATTTTGGTTCCCGAATTTTTATACTTTAATACTCATAAGAATGAAATAGTCCTAATCACAGTATAGTACGTACGACTCGTATCAAAATATTTTTCCTATTTTCTCTAAAATTTCCAACTTTTTTCAACAGGTGATGACCATGAAATGGTGGAAGGTGGTAGGTTAGTGGAAGCTAAGGACATAGGCCTACCAAACCCTAAAGGGCCACAAAACTATGGAAACAAGTTGGAGGAAGAAGAAGCATCAATGGTGGCCAATAAGCTTGACAAGGCCAATCTAGGTGGCAGTTTAGAGGAGGCTAAGGCCTTAGGACTACCATTTACTCCTCCAATTCCAGATATCCCATTCCTTTCACCAATAAGTATTCCCCAGTTCCAACTTCCTCCAATTACCATCCCCAAGTTCCTCCCTCCACTTCCTTACACTATCCCTCTCCCTCCTATCAGCTTCCCTCTCCCTTTCCTCACCCCTCCTCCTGCTTGAAGTGCATGTTATTTTCATCATGCAGGTGTTAAGTGTTACTCCTACATATAGATTAAGTAAATAAATCGAGGATCGAACTGGTGTTGGAGTTTTATAATTTGCATGTTGTTATTTGTCTGCCTTATCCGAGTTTACTAATATATTAATCTAGAGTGGAGCACGTAGGACTATGACCCAGCTGCTGTCTCGGGCATGTTTCCTGTATAATTGTACTTGCAATAATTACAAGGTTGTAATATATTGCCAAGATCAATAAATGAAGGTTCAAACTATGGTGTTGGACTTTATTATAAGCTCACATGTTGTCAACCCGCCTCCACGTTCTTATCACCTCTCTGTTTTATATGTTACCCTGCTTTATATTTGTGTCTTTTTCCATCGTAACTCTCCGAATTAAATTACAGTTTAATAGATATTGAGATTACTACATTATTGTTAGTTATGAGATCTCTCAAAAAAAAGTTACGAGTTAAATAAATTTGTTTATAATTATAAAAAAATAAACCAACGTTTGGGTTATATGAAAATTTTAACGACATGGAGAGTTAATGGATAAATTAATCATAGATGGTTTCATGACACGATCATGACATTAGTTAAACCATCGAAAGAGAAATAAATATAACGAGCCATTTTATTAATGCGGATAAATTTTTTATCGAGTACATAACAATAAACTTATATTATCATAAACATTATAATAGGGGAACTCAATCAAGCTGAGTCCTAAGAGTTACACCTTTATTTGTCAAGCAATACAGCAAATAATAATAATAATCTATGCTATAATATTCCTGCATGGTAATAATAATAATAATATTTTATTGGGTATTACCACATTAATTTTGCAATTAACCAACATGTAAAATTGCTAATCGATAACTTCAGGGGGTGCTCATTAATGGAGGAACAGGAACTTGGGGCGTGGAAGGCATTCTAGGGATGAATGGGAAAGGAGGGAATTTCCTAAGAGAATGCCACCCGGGAAAGGGGTAAAAAGGGACGGTAAAATTGAATTTACCCTGGTCAAAAAACGAGGTAGGAGGTGGTGGTGGTGGAGGAGGGGAAAGGGATGGGAGGGTTGGCTCTGGCTGAGGTAAAGATGGAACCGCCGGAGGAATCGGGCCGGGTGGAGTTGTTGTTGCCATTTTGTCCGGGGCCGGGAAGGCGGGCTTGAGAAGGTACATTGGGTCGGGTCCAAACGAGAATGTTGCGGGCTTCTTCATGTCTAGTAGGTGTCGGGATGCCATGCATCGGTGAGAGATGAAAATTAGGACCATAGCGGAAATGGTGGTCAAATTGAGAAGGGTGGATGAGGAAGCCATGGTACTATATTCTTTTAGTTTTGTGTATTGGGTTTGTTGTTTTTTGTGTTGTGATTTGAGATGTGAAGGGAAAAGCACTTTATATTGTTGCAATCTGGAGTCCAGGATTTTGCATCATGCATTAATTGCATGGAGGTTCTGCTTGGAACCTAATCGCTTTTGTGTAAGTTTTGTGTGTTAGAGGAAAGTGTTGACTTTGAAATTGCAGGCTTAGGAGTCATGATCTAACAATTATAGTCAACTACTTGTAACTTGTCCACTAGCTTGGTAAGTTAAGAGTGGGTTTCTATGGATTAGAGTTGGTTGAAGCGATAAATAATTTAGATTTACAAAATTTTGTGTTAAGTTTTGAAATGAATAAAAACACCACTCTCAATGGAAAATTGAAATGGACCATCAAAATTGTGTACCGAAAATTCTGAATATCACTGATCCACTATATCCATAGTCTAAAATGGTTTTAGGATTTATAATATTTCATTGTCATTCGTCAACACCATTTGGTTTTTCAAATATTCAAATTTAAGTCTAATAAAATGTGACAAAACTTTCCAATCTCTAATTATAAGACTACATTTGTTCACAACTCAAGTCAATCTTTTTATAAACAATTAATTTTTCTATCATACAGATAAACAATTTACAACTCTAACTTTTTAATATATATTTTTTGGAAAATAATTTTATCTTTACTGATAACACTAACTCAACCCAACTTTTTTATAATCAGCTGTTGATTTAGGAAACAAAAAACGACAACCCGATCTATAAAATGCAAAGAACTGGTTATATATATATATATATATATATATATATATATATATATATATATATATGTGCAACGACCTAGTTGATTACCTGGGACGGTCAGCTGACAGAATGTCACAAACAAAACCCAACTTTTTGTTTTTTTTCCAACATAAATTTTATCTTATTCACAACCTGGTTGGCCAGGGTTGTGAATAAAGATAGTCCAACGTTTTTTGACTCATAGGAAATGGAGAATATTTCGTTGATTTATTATCTTATCGAAACATTTCAAAAAATTATCAAATCCTATCCCAAAACTGGCAGAAAAAAATCGTTCATCGTCTTCACAAAAAAGAAATCTGGAATAAAATATAAATAGTAGAGTTCTCCATTTCACAAATTCGGAAAAAAAAACTAAAAAATCGTTAGAATTCCAATCAACCAACCCCGAACGATCTGTTTGGTTCCGCGAATCTAAGATCCAATCCCGCGCCGTCCTCCTCCCGCAGATGCCGCTATATTCCAAATCCATAAACTAAAAGTTAAAACCCCATTCCCTTCCCAAACACGGCCTAAAAAGTAAAATCTCACATCTCATAGAATCCGGAACCGAGGACACAAAACGATGTCGTCGTCGTCGTCCAAGTCCGATCCCGATAAGCTCATCTCCAAGGCCGATAAGCTGTGAGTAATTAATTAAAATTATTAATTAACCTCCTCGCTGTAAATTATTCCGATAATGATATATTTAAAATGCTAATTAGAAGAAAAAAGAAGAAGAAATAATCTGTTTTTTTTTTTGCTTTCTCTTTTGTTGGTGTTACAGAACCAAACTGAGCCTTACGCGGTGGAGCGCCGACTGGAAAGCCGCCACCGCCTTGTACGAGCAAGCCGGTCAGTTAGTTCCAGTTTATTTAGGCTCCGTTTGTTTCGCCGGAAAATGAATTTTTTCAAATTTTTAGTTACGGAAGTTGTTTTTAGTTAAATAAGCATTATTTTTAATGATCGGAAAGTTGATTAGAATCGGGTGGATGGTGCAGCAAATGCGTTCAAGGTTTCGAAGAAGTACGAGAAGGCGAAATCCGCCTACGAGATGGCTTCCAAGGGCCAGGAGATGATCTCTTCGTATCCTTTGTTGCTTCTTAGCTGGAATGTTGTTGTTAATGTTTTGGTTTCGATTGCGCAATGGGAGGCGATGCTGCTTCGTCGCGGAAATTTCGCGCTGATTGCTAGGATGTAGTTTGTTGGTGTAGGGATCGGGTTTGTTTCCTTTACTGGTGGAGTAAATTAGTCCGTGGGATGCTGCCAAGCACATGGAGTCGGCTGCTGCTCTAGCTAAAGATCTCGGGAAGTGGAACGAGGTTGTGGATTTGTACAGGAAGGCGTCGGAGTTGTACATTGAGTGCAGCAGGTCCCAGCCTGCATCTGATGCTCTGGCGAAGGCTGCTCGGTATGTGGCGGTCTTTGGTTTTTTGTTTGGTTGTGTTTTTAGCTATCCGCGATTTGTTTGAGTGAGTGATTTGCGAATTTTAGACGAGGGATGGAGTATCTATGTTGTGAAAATGTGGAGAGGATGAAATTCGGTGCAAAGAGTTGGTTAGGTTCGACAGTGTGATGTCATGCTCTGTTTATGAAATTGATCTCAAATTAGTGGCGAAGTAGCTGAGAAAAAAATGGCATTTTCCTTTTTTAACATAGTGCTGTTGAAGATGCTGAACCGAATGCCGCAGTTCAGCTGTATACTGATGCTGCTACCATTCTTGAGGAGGATGGCAGGGAGCAGATGGCTTTTGATCTATACCGAGGTGCAACCAATGTTTATATCAAACTTGAAAAGTGAGGTTTCTTCCTATTCTTTCAATTTCACATAGAAACAAACATGAGGATCTTTCATTTTTGAGATTTAGATTATCAGGTGCTACTGTTATGTACTTACATGTAGTGTTCCATACATTTTCGAGTGACTCCATGGACTCTCAATTACTGAGTTGATAGGCATATCCTTCAGTTCCTTGTCCTTTTCTTAGTTGAGAGGGCAGATAACAAGGCCTTCTCTTTATGCAGATTGCAACAGCTGCAAAATGTACTACTTCTGTTTCTAATGCCATCTTGATGTAGAATTAGGCTAGTCTCGAGGCTGTTGCACGAAGTTAATTTTTCAATACATATTTATATGTTCCATGGGTACAGTAGATTGCTAATGCTCTTTTTCTTCCGAAGATGAATTGGTGTAGCTTTGTTCTTGTGCTATAGGAATACTGATGCGGCATCTATGTTATTAAGATGGGGCCTGGCAGCTGACAATTGCAACGCTACCCACAGCCAGTGCAAGGTATTACCGATGTTACCCACAGTCTTTTTTTGAACTTTTTTCTTTTTTCTACCTGCTTTGATTTATTGCAGTTAATTCTGCACTGTTATTTCAAAATTCCAATTTTTTTTGTTTGCCATTGTGCCCGAATTTGTTTCTGAGTCACTTTTCTGTTAGTCGATTGCGATATTGTTTGTGTGTTGCGAAGACTGTTTAGTTTCTCGACTTCTATAACATCTGGTTTTTTTGTTGTTTCAGGCGTATCTTAGTGCCATTATTGTGAACCTTTATACTAATGATTTCAAGCAAGCAGTGCAGTGTTACAACGACTGTTCGCAGTAAGTGAGATTCAGGCCACTTGGTCTTCCTGAAGTCGGACTTCCATTTCGGCTTTTTTTTCCGGTCGTAGAAGGAATACTAGTGGCGGTGAACTGCTCTATCCAGTGCTTATTCAAAGTCACTAGTTTTGGGATTTTACAGGGTTGACGCATTTTTGAAAAGTGACCAGAACCGTGCAGCCAGCAAACTTCTTGCTGCCTATACAGATGGTGATGTTGAAGAAATCAAACGCGTGTCTAATTCCAGCACCATTTCAAATCTCGATCATATGGTATACCTTTTCTCTTAGTTTGCTTATACCTTTGCTTCTTATTATGCATAAGTGACTCCGTCAATTGTTTTCCGGGTTTATCTTACAAGGTGATTATCTTTTTATTCCCATGTGAAGTTATGATAGCTTATGTTAACAGTGTTTTATTTGCTACCTCTCTCTGCCTGTTAAGGCTTTGCCTTATCGGTTGCTTCGACGGGTAGTGTGGATGTTGCAAGTGATCTTGAACCGGAAAGAAAGCTGTTGATTCAAAGACAAGCGGGTTCCCCGTTCGGCATGCTCAACTTAGATGCCAATTTACTGCTCTATCAATTGCATGCAGGAAGTCGATTAACTCACACATGATACTGCAAAAGCAATGCTATCCCCTTACCTGGGTTTCTTTGACTTGAATGATTGATGCAGATCATCAGGCTAGCCAGAAAGCTGCCCACTGGTGATGTTAGTGCCTTCAAGACCAATGCCGCCGACGAGGAAGAGATAGACGAGGACGACCTGACATAGAGCGGTGACACGGATCCGAGGATCAACGGAACAGGATCCCGAAAGCTGTTTGGCTTTACGAGTGTACAGGGCCTGCTTAAGCCAATCATGTGTTCATCCCTCCGAAAGTAACGGTTTGAATTGTGGAAGATATGAGTGTGGGATGCTTGAGCTTTAGTGCTCACCTTATTCTAGATCGTGTGCCTTCTATTAACACCGAATTAATACGAGCCTATTGAAAATATTATTTTCTATTAATGGAAAATCTATGAATAAAAGAAAAGAACTGATGAGTCACTAGGATCATGACTTCCACTGTTTCATGCTCATGAAATTGTTCAAGAATGGTAACCGAATAACAAGAAACAGAATATATTTCCAAGTTTCATATTTGGATCCATAAATAAAATTTCAGAAATTGTTGGTATCTTTTTCATCGAAAAGGGTAAGGATGCTATGACGATTTCTTTTCTAGTTCCTACGTACCCTCGTAAACAAATTTCAATGCCTATTCACACACAAAAAAATTTCAATTCCTAATTTCTTGTAAAAATAGAATTACATTTCATACTCAAAATTGGTTATATAGAGAATAGGCATACCCCAAATCCCAACTTTATTTTTTTAGAATAATTGAATCGACTAATTTAGATTAAAATCAAAATTTCTAAAGACTCTGCATGGAATCATCCGACAAATCTAAAACAGCTCCTCTCTTTCACTCTGGTGCTCCACATTGAAGAGGCTTCCTCTCGTCTTTCTCGATAAAAAAAAACAGCTCTTCTTCTACTTTTAATAAAATCCTTGCAATTCCAACAGCCAAAAAACAAATCATTTGAAAGCTTGGGTCTCACGTTTCTTACTCACTCTCCTACTCTTCCTTCCAAAGACCCTGCTAATTACCCAATTGCCCCTTCAAGCGGGAAAGTTCGTTACTCGCCCACTTCGTTTCTCCCCGCCAAACCACCAAGAAACAAGAAACCAAACCCAAAGAAAACCACCAACCAACCTCCCCATGGCTCCCCTCCTCCCTCTCCTCCTCCTCCTCCTCGTCGCCGCCTCGGCAGCTCCCGGCCCCGCCCCGGACCGCCTTCCTGT
Source organism: Hypericum androsaemum (assembly GCA_963995505.1). Classification (NCBI taxonomy): domain Eukaryota; kingdom Viridiplantae; phylum Streptophyta; class Magnoliopsida; order Malpighiales; family Hypericaceae; genus Hypericum; species Hypericum androsaemum. Next base: position 1,042,989 of record OZ023199.1, read on the forward strand.
CACCCCACCACCACCCCAACAGGATGGCTTCCACTTCACGAACAACCAGCATCTGAACAACATAGTGGACGCGCTGATAGGGTCAGGGGACTTCAGCGACTGGGCCAGCATCCTCTCCCTCCCGGACCCCGCGATCTTCCCGCTCTCCGCCACGATCTTCGTCCCCTACGAGGACGTTTCCCTGCTGATGATCCCCCAGCAGCACTCTTTCGACCCTTACAAGTTGCCTTACCACATTGTCCCGCAACGGCTCGCCTTCTCGGACCTCCTTCTGTTTCGGCCCTTTTCGCGCCTTCCCACGCTACTCCCCTTCAGTTCCATCGTCATCACCAACAACTCCGCGTCCAACTTCACCATCAATTCCGTCCCGCTGTCCCGCCCCGACCTCTACACCACTGCCTCCATTGTGGTCCACGGGATTGACTCGGTCCTCGACTACTCTGCTGATGGGAGTACCAATGCACACGGGTCCGCTGCTCTTCCCCCGCCCCCGCCCCCGCCCCCGCGCCCAGGGAACTTTGTTCTCGATGGACAGCTCGTGTTCCAGGCGCCACCCGGGTCGACGTCTGATGCGCATTGCTTGATCAGCCACGCCGAGATGCTGGTAATTGTCTTGATGGTTCTTGAAGTGGTCTTCTTACTGATTGATTCATTTCTCGGGCTGACTTATGACTTTATCTGAAGTTTGATTTGCAATCTCTTCTGTTTGATTCATTTCTCGGGTTTGTAAATTGCAATTCTTGGTGGGATTTTCTAAATTGTATAAGGGTTCTCATTAATAATGCCTAATTCTGATCCTTTGTTACTTCTCTTTTGCTTATATCTTAATTTCTTGAACTTGGTAGCACCTGTTTGTATGTTCTGCTGTGATCTAGATTACAGAGAGACGAGACAATTATGTTGTTATTCCGAATGTATTCGTTCCGCGGTTGCAGCAGCAGCAGCAGCTAGTCTTTTAACTAGTCCCCAACTATGGTTCCAATAGCAAAAGTTTTAGTTTTTGTCTGTTTGCCAGTTGCCTTTATGGGTTAATGAGTTGTGCCGATCCCCGATTAAGAATGAAGAAGCGATAAAACGGGTTCGGAAGATGGAACATACGACAGAAACAGAGCTGCATTGCATTTGAATCAAAACAGTGGACAAGCACATTGTTCTTGGCATCAGAAATCAGCTACATGGTCATCGCCTAACAGAAATTTGCATCAATGTTGTGAGTGGCACATTGCAATACTCGTGCACGACTCACGCGAATGCCTTGAACCCCTATCCCTCTTTATGAATCCATAAAAGAATCGACCTAGCTTGCCAGAGGATTATTGCAGCTAAGCTAAGCTATGTAAGAAAGAATGATTAGAGCCTAAACTATAGGCATTATTTGTCTACGTCGACGACTTCTGGATCTCCACTGTCGTTCATAATGCAAGCTCTTCGTTCTTGACTTCGTCCCTCGCTGTACAGTATCCGGTGCATCATTTGAAACTCTGCTGGACTTGCTTTGTTGATTAGTCTCACTAGTGCCTATATTGATAGTTTCTTCTGCTGGAATGTTGCTTGCACAAAGCTGCTGTTGTAATGTCTCGAGTTTTGGAGCTTATTACTCCAATACTCCACGTAGAGATGATCGGGATCAAGGGCCTCGACAGCCTGTTTTGAATCAATAGAGAACCAAATTTAAGCATTTAGACGTCGCAAAATATGTATTACATGATGGTGCCGCAGAAAAACGAATACCATGTTTCGGAAACTGGATAAACCGGTCATGTGTGTTCATATAACACACAGAATGAAGATAAAATCTGGAAAATCTGCAGAACCGATCCATCATTTTCTAGTTCGTGTATTCCCGTTGCCTATCCGGTGAACAAAGACCAGAAACTAAGCTGTTTTTTTTCCGTACTGTATGAATGTTCTATCAATCTGCGTGCATGAACATATTACCTGAAGGATAGGTAGAGAAAGGAACCCAAACATTTCGAGGCCATCAATGCATTGAATGAGTTGCAGAGGAGGACTTGCACCATCTCGTTGACTGTTTCTCCTCGTAATTTCATTATTTACCCGCTGCAGCATCATTTCCCAGCACTTCTCTGGGGAGAAATCCATAACTGCGTCCTCCGGATATTCTTCCGAATAAACCTAAAATGTGGAACGTCATCTTAGAAGTCGAGTTTACTAGAAGAAGAAGAAGAAGAAAGACTTGGCCTCCCTCTCTTATCAAGACTCAAATATTGGAAACAAGTCGATCATTCGTACGACACTTTACCTTGAAAAGGGGGCCAAAGAGTCCAGCATCTTGAATTTCTGAAATATAGTTCCCCTCTTTTGTTGGATCAAGCACGCTCGCAAACTTAACACGGGTTTTGTATCCTGTAAAGTTAACCAGAGAATGATGAAATTCAAAATATGTGAAAGACAAGCAATTGGTGGACGTCGACGTTACCTTTACGAAACATGGCACGCCTATTAGACCAAAGCTTATGTGACATTACTGATCCTGGATTAACGAGTTCAACAGAAGGTCCACCCGGTACATGAACGGTTTGCGAAGTTGATAATGGCCTAATATCCAACTCACCACCTGAGGTACTGGCTTCAATGGGGCTGCTTGGTTCAATTGAGTCTGGAGTAGGAAGTGAAAAAACAAATCCAAATAGGCGAACAGCCTTAGTATTCTCCGTACTCGAGGGATATTTTAGGTCGTTGGACGCATCTTGCAACCCAGAAGAATAATGGCTCCTTCCAACATCAAAGAGATGAAGTAAGTCATTTCTAAAGTCTGTGCACTCGGGATCGACATTCAAATCGAATCCTTCCTCCACCTTTACCGGAACTCCACCTTCACCATGATCATCGGACTGAACAATATCAGTATAAACATTTTTACTCGAATCCAGCTCGGATAGTTTTTCTTCATCACCTTTTGCAGTTGCAGTAACCAAGCCTAGTATTGTGACCCATGATTGCAAAGCATCCAACTTTCCCTCTAGCGCTTCGACTAGGGTGTGAAGTTCACCCATATCGTAGTGAAGAAATGCACATTTTCCATCGGTTTCGCATGGACAGAGATCCTTTGCATGCTTAAGACATGCAAACCGATCAGGCGAGCACTTGCAGCTAACAGCAGATAGATGCAGATCATAAAAACACGAAAAACATTCCCTCTCACTTTCAATACTGAAATCTCCTCCCATCTTTACCAATTTCACATTAGCTGGAAGGCTCTGTACTCTTTCCTCTTCCATATGTACCCTTCTCTGCAGAAAGTAGTCGGCCAAATTGGTTAGCCATCCGATCAAACAAACAAATGTGTGTATTTTTGTTTAAGAGAGGGAGAGAGAGGGACCTTTATGGTCTTGGTAAGTTCACCGTCTTTTCCACAGACATTTCTCCACCTCAAGTTTGTGGGGTCTTGCTTTTGAAGATACAATAGCTCCCAAAGGGCCTGAACTGCTTCCTGAGCTGATCCAAGGAGCAGTTTGTCATGAGAAATTGATGTCTTGTGGCGCTGATTACTGTAGAGCTCAACCGCATTCTGCCCATGGGCCAACCAATCGACAGGAGCTACATTGACTGCCTCCGCGCAGTTAAATCCACAATTGAAGCCCGCGTGATAAGCCCTCGGAAAAGTAAGAACAAACTCCCCAGCATGCTGGACCACCCGATATACAGGTACGCCTTCAGCTTTTAGAATCGAAGGTGAAAGTTGAGTCACCTACACAAAGAAAATTGGAAACTAAGTACATACATCATGTTGATGTCAGAATTGGACTTGAAAGCAGAATTGGAAACTAAGGTTAGATGCACATATTGAGAGCAGTGATTTGTACATACCAATCCGTGAAGTAGATCAGGTTGTTCTTCGAACAGATCTGGTAAATGCTTTTTCATGGCACGCTCCAACATCGTAGCGTGACCTCCAGGCACGCCATACCATACCTTCGGATCACCCCAGTGCAAATAATTCAGAGAATACAGGTGGTGGTCTTCGACATGCTGGGAGAACAAAGTTGACGCATCGATGAGCTCAACACAGGTAAAGCAAAATAACGAAACAAGCACATATTGCAAAACCTTGACCATTCTCACAAGACGTAGAATTCACCTACCCAACAAAATGAAGAGAAGCACATTCCAACGTAAAGCCATGGCACCACTACTCCAGAGATATCACTTTCCTCGTAACGTAATACCGAGCCTGGTAGACGAGGCAAGTTGTTAAGGTTCCAGCCAGAAACTACATACTGGTCAAAATCATCGTTGATCGATCTAGCCTTTGGAAACCCGCTGCAAAACTTTGCTGTTTCCAAGTCAGCACCATAATATACCTGCAATTCAAGTTGTCTCAGGTCAAATTCTGAAAGAACATAGCCAAGAAACAATGAAACGTGAGATATACATGATCCCATACCTCAACCTCATCCGTTGGTTGCTCAACAATCCGCCAGTATTCACCTTCGATTTCCTCAACGGAAGGTTTTACATCTTCAAGAGAGTTCTTTTCAAAGTAACAATCTTTGAAATAATCTGCATGCTGCTGAAATTCTTGAAGAGTGAAGTCTGAGCCTGTCCGGAACCCAAATTTCTCATCACTCTCCTCCGGATCTGCATGGGATTCAGCACAAGAATTTGCACGCCTTTTGGTGCCTCCCATCCTTGAATATCGCTTTCTCTTTCGCTTCCGGCTTTTGAACTTCTTCTTCATTGGCTCCCTATTTTGCAGCAAGTCAACTTGCTGGATTCTGGTAGAAAATTTGGCATGCTCCCATAAGTCTCTCTCTTTGAGACAGGAGGGAGGCTTCCATGAAGGTGGAGGAACGATCCGACATATGCCAAAGGATTCTGCCTTTTCGCGTATTTTCAGTAAGTAACTGATTGTATCTGAAAATTCCTGGATGACCACAAAAAAGAAGTTGTCAGGGTGAAGCTCAAGTGGACAGATGACGGTCTGAAAGTTATGAAAAAAGAGGTACCTCGAGGGTCGGATAAAAAACCGGGGCATCATCAATATCAGGCCTGCAAGGTTCAGATGGAACCCACCTTGCGGTTACCTAAATTAGAACAGCGTAAGATTCTCGACATCGTGGATTAAGGGAAGAGATCGATGTATGCAAGAATTTCAATGTAAGTCTTCTCTGGCTGGACAAATAATATCGGCAAATAAACTTCATTTACCTTTCTACCTCGAGGACTGCCTGGATTATCACTACTGCTGTCGCTTATCGGAGAGAGCTTCAAGGAATGCTCCTTAAATCAGAGAAACAAAACAAAGTTTAGATACAAGGATCAAAAATCTGCCAGCATCAAACAGAGATGCTGCGATTCGCAAGAAAAATTGCAGATGTTCAAAATTAAGAACTGTAACATTTTCTGAACGAAATTTAATCAGTCATGCGACACAAGTTCTAATCTTTATCGATTAGCCAAGTGAAACATCTCATCTCTCTTCGATAGGCAACCCTCAGGATAAGCCAATTCTCAAGAGAATCCAATAAAGACTAGTGAGAAGAAACGACTAGACGGCACGAACCACAAAACTCAATTCTAATCACATTCATTGATTTATCTGCTGCATTCCCAAGCCGTCATCAAGCATCAATAGAAATACTATGATCCGTAAAGAAAATTCGCAGAAGTTCAAAATTAAGAACTGCGGTATCTTAACAAAATTACGTCAGTCAAACGATTATCGATGACCCAAGTGAAACCACTCATCTCTCTCCAATAGGCAATCCTCAAGATGGGAAAATTCTCATCTTTATTGGGGAAAACCTATCAGACCGAGCCAATGCACAGAACTCAATTATAATCAATCCCAAGCCTACTCAATTCAACATGCCTCTTTCTTGCCCCCTTCGAAATTTCGACATCCTATCTCTCTGCCTATACTCATCCAAACAACTCGACGATCACAATGATTTCTCAACAAGAACCAAACAAACACCAATCAAAAGACTAAAACTTCAAGGGGTACCATATAATCACAAGATTCAAGTAGGTCAATTGGCAGCCAAAAAGATCCAATTCTCATACCTAGAAACCAGGAGAAACAGAGCAATACCATGTAACCAAATTGAGAACCCACATAAAAAAATACAATCTTTTTGGCACTAGAAACTGCACTCTATTAATGGCATTGGGGGAAACTGGAAATTAACCCATGTTAGGGCAAAAGGAAAGAAAACCAACCTCCCTCCCTTGATGGGATTCTGGAGATGACTTCAACTGTGCCATTGATGGGGGGTTCAAAGGCAAATCAAAAGCACCAATTGCAAAGAATTTGGCTTTGTGCCAACCCAGAAGAGCAATTCAATCTAAGATGGAAATTATCTGCAATATAAGGAAACTTCTATTCTAAGCAATCCCTAGGAACCAAAAACCACAGCAATGTGGCTTTTTGTAAGGAAATAGACCAAACCCATCAAGAGTTCCATTCGGACATGAGAACTAAATGAGACAGGGAGGAATTAAACTGATACCCACTTCTTCAAATCCAATAAGGAGTTCAAAGTTTCTTACTTTTTTGGCCAATTGCAGCAAAAAAAAAGAGAAGAAATTAATATGAAGGGGATACTAAATGGGACATTTGGAATTCTTTTTATCTATTTATTATTTAATTCCCAGTCAGAACTGAAAAGGGATATTAGTACTTACTTTTTTTGAGAAACGGATATTAGTACTTACGGGAAAAATAAAAAATTTGTCTAACGAAATTAGAATGGACTCAAATCACACAAAAAATTAGAATGGACTTCCCTTTTAACTAGTCGGGGTAATTGGAAAAAAATAATAAAAAGGGAAAAAATATGTATTTGATTTATTGGGCCGTAAGTAAGGAATATTGACAGAAACAAGTGAAGTTTTTAATAAATAATGAGTTTTAACCTATAAAAGAATAAAATAAATTAACTGGGAGAGAGAGACAAGAGAGAAAAAAAATTTCTCCTCATTTTTACGAATTTTAATGAATTTCCAGCCAATTAGGTTCGCGGTTACGAAAAGGAGTGATAGGTTAACTCTAACCGGATTATAAATTTTTTAGTGGCATATTGATATTTAGTAAATTATTAACAAGAGAAGATACCAATATAATTTGATCTGATCTTAAATTTATAGTAATTATATAGTATTCAAGTTCAAATTATTAAGCACACAAAAGTCTTTAATACTTCTTAAGAAAATTTTGTTATCATTTTGCTCGTGTAGTTAATCCCTAAAAATTTTCATGCTTATCGGCTATATATCAATAACAAAACTTATTCGTTCTCATGTTATTTAAGTTATAGTGTAACTGTTATAGAGAGAAGCGAAACACACGCAGTTTTAACAGAAACCGGTGAAGCCGACCGTCTTTCTCGCCCTTATTTAAAGTCTAAAGATATGATATGATTTTATTTTATTTTAACTTTAGTTTTTTTGTTGAAATTTTAACTTTAGTTTTTTTTTGGGTAAAGGAAATTTTAACTTTAGTTAAGAGACGAGCAGTTAAGGTTGGACCTGTGGGCCTGGAGCCCAATTTTGGAAATAGGCCCAGTTGGATAGTAGGGGCTAGAGCCTAATTTGAGAGCAACAATATATAAAATCAAATGCATAAACTTGCAAAATGTTATCGAAAATAATTGAGTTTGGATTTTGATAATATGACTTTATTAAAAATAAATAGTAAGAATACTTGAGTTCAGCTAAAATTGTCGGTAACAATAGCTCTTTGACGTGACATAAATGGTATATAAATTATTAAATGCGTACATCAACTTGTAAAATATTATTTTAGTTTATAAAAAGTATTGTTCAAAAAATTAGATAGAAGTAACGAAAATTTAGGATATTTTCCCAATCTGGTCAGCTTCTGTTTTTTCTTTCCCACATATTAGCTTCCGTAGGCAACTGCCGCTTCCAGGTTTCCTGTGAATATCGACGGCAAATGGGTGAGTGACACGTCAGCTGAGGAATCTCAGTTTCCTGACAAGTCTCTGAAAAAGAATCCGACAAAGGAGGAAACCGCGGTTGCAAAAATTTACTTCAAGTTTTATGGGGTCCACGCAGCCGGACAACTTTTCGGCCGCGTTACTAGATTTGTCGAATCTGAATTACTCGATAGATTAAATCAAATATTATATAAATCAAGAATATAAAAAGTTGAATATGACACAGTTTTATCTATAATAATATAATTTTGAAATGAACACAATAATAGTATATATACAAATATTCACCGTCTATGTAACATCACTCACCGTGTATTTAATGTTTACTCATATGTCTAAATATATTACTAGTCAGCACATATATGTTTATAGAACGAAGTCCATATGAAAAAAATGCTGAAATTTCTTATGGGGGAATTTTTTTTTTAATATTTAAATAATTCACAATTAGTGACCAAAATACCTTGTGAAGACCATCATGCATGATCATTTTATCCGCTATCTAATATTTGAATCCATATCTAAACTTTTTCGATATAATTTTTTTATTTAGAAACAAATTCAGATTATTTTTGAAATATTAATTTTGGACTTAAATTTTAAGAAAAAGTCCACATTAGAACCATGTAGTTTCATGTTTTGATAATTCAGATCATGTAGTTTTAAATTGGTAATTTAATCCCTGTGTTTACATACTTTTTTTTGGCAGATCTAGGGCAACTGCCCGTCCAAACGTTCTTGAATTGATGTCATTTTCAACTCGACGTGGCAGACATGTGGCGACCAATGGGTTTGGTTAATGTTGACGTGTAATATGGCAAATTACCAAAATAATCATTTATTATATATATATATATATATATATATATATATATATATATATATATATATATATATATATATATAAAATCCTTCATTTAACAAGGGGTTTTCTAAATTACAAATTCTGATATCTGTAGGCCGGCTCGTGCATATTTGAAGAAAAGTTTTTTTGGGATGGTATTTGAAGATAAGTTAATGATGTAGTACACTCGTACATATTTAAAAATATTTTCTTGATAGTTAATAACATTTTTCGTAAAAAAAATTTCCTACCCTTCCGTCAACTAACTTCTTTTACTCTACGGCTCGGTGCTTGATGAATGACGTCGATCGTTTCCAACCCTAACATCAAGGTTTCTCCTTCCTCGCTCGATGTATTTTGTTGTAGTGAGAAAAGAGTTTTTGTTATAATTGACAGTTTGGTTGCAATCATTAATTAGATAATTCAAATTATTTCTATTCATATCCGAAAAAAATTAGATATTAAATATTGGGTAGTTTGAAGTTCAAAAAAGAATACTCTTACCAAAAATACGAGGTCGAATAATTCAAATATTTTAGATCCGAATTATCCGAATACTCACTCTTATCTAAGAATACACAAATAGTCAAATACCCAAAAAAGGGTAGTCATGTATTATTATCTGATCTTGTTAAATTAATATGTCAATATCAAGGAAGAGGCCTATTTATAGGCACTGGATGGGAGGGAGGCAGGCACTCCGAAGGGGCACGAGGCACTTCCGAGGAGACGCGTCCATTCGCTCGCACTTCTTCGCAAGGAATCTCGCAACCCTTCGGCCATCTGAAAATCTCTGGGATGTTCCAGCCCTTTGTGTCTCTTCATCCGAGCAGCCTGAGTGGTTTTCGAGCTTCGATAAAACTTTAAAGCTCCTCCAGCTCCTCGCGATGATGCGCACGTGCCAAGTGCACTACAAATCGTCCATTGCGACCTGCGTCCAATGCGCCATGCGCACACGCACACGCGTGTGCACGTGCTCGTGTAGCACCATCCTCGCAACGGTCTGAGTTGGCTTTCCAGGTGGTCAACTTATTTCCTAGCTAACAAATAGCATCTCCGTATAAACTAGGAAACGTTTGTGCCATTTTCCAATGTGGGATTGACTTCTCTCCAACCTTGGGCCTTTCCACATTAGACTTTCCCACATTTGGGCCTTTTGCTTTAATTAGCATTTATTCCAACAAAGACTATCTAGAAGTTTCAGACAAGGAATGGTGGAATTCAAGAATGAGATTATCTTAATAGCTAAATTGCAGCACACGAACTTGGTCTGGCTCCTCGGCTTCTGCATTCATGGGGAAGAGAAGATGTTAGTCTATAAGTACATGTCTAACAAGATCTTGGATTGGTTCATCTCTGGTAAGCTTGCCACCACAAGGGAAAACTTGTAATTAGATTTGACAAAATTATGATCATTGGTTGGTTGTTGATTTAAGATATGATCTTTCCATTTTTAATGCAGATGAATCAAAGAAGAAATTGTTGGATTAGAGTAAGCGCTTGGAAATTATAGAAGGGATAGCTCAAGGGATGCTTTACTTCACAAGTACTCCTGATTGAGGATAATTCACAGAGACTTGAAAGCTAGCAACAATTTGTTTGACGAGAACCTCAACCCCAAGATTTCAGACTTTGGAATGGCAAGAATTTTTGCAACAAACACAGTTGAAGCCAACACCGACAGAGTGGTCGGAACATAGTAAGTACTTCAGATATGGTCCATCCGATAAATAGAAATACCATAACAAATTCACTATTACTTTATGACAAGTGCAAGTCATGATCAACATTAATTGACTAATCTATCATCCTCTTTCATATGCAAAATGTAGTGGTTACATGTCTCCCGAGTATGCAATGAGGGGTATTTTCTCTATGAAATTCAGCGTATTTAGCTTTGGAGTACTGATGTTGGAAATCATCAGCGGCAAGAAAAATGATAGCATCCTATATTTTGATGGTCCGGTTAACCTAGTTGGATATGTAAGTTCTTCTACACATGCGGCTTTCGATTTCGACATTTAAAAATATATTGTTAAAAAGTTGAGGTTTTACGGTAATGTAATGTCGTCTATACTAAGGTGATTTTGACCATGATCTAATGTCAGCGACATAATTTCTCTTTGATGGCAAAGTAAAGTCTCTTATTGTACAACAATCAAGTTAACAAATAAAAATGTGTATCAGGCATGGGAGCTATGGAAACAAGGCGATGCATTGGAACTAGTGGATCCAACATTAATAGACTCTTACACAAAGGATCAAGCGCTGAGATGCATCCAAGTTGGTCTGCTTTGTGTGGAGGACAACATACTTGACAGGCCAACAATGTCTGATGTTATCACCATGTTAACCAGTGAAGCATCCCAATTGCCATATCCAAAACAACCCGCATTTACCAATTCGAGTGGCGTTTTGGATATAGAATCAAGCATTAGCAACCCTATTGATGGCTCTAGAAATGAGTTGACCATGTCCATTATAGACGCACGATAACAATAGTTATTTTCACAACTTTTCTTCTCTACATATTTTTGTGTGGAAATTTTCATCTGTACATTGCAGCCCATGACCATTGTAGTTCTACCAAAAGGGCAAACTTTTGTGCTATTTGCGGTCTCCTCTTTTTTTTTGGGTGGAAATGGTGGGTCTTGCCTCTAAATAGATGCGTGAAATAAATATAAAATGTCACCCACAGCTGGCTATCCAGCATCAAACAAAATCTTACTAGCCTTAGTGTCGAGATCTCCTCTTTTGCGGCTACGGCTGCCAGTTTCAGTAAAATCCTCCGGCGGTAAAATTCTATGGGAAAACCCGCATCGGGAGGGAAAGAGTATCTCGGCAAGGTCATGGCGACTCGCCTTGACGTTAATATCGTAAAATCTAATCCTCTCAGCTCATCACTTGCCATGCGGGTGCAGCGAGGAAGGCTAACACCCTGCAGATCATCTAAGTACATCGGAAGTCAGCAGTCAAATGGTAAATCAAAAATAGAAAAGTCATACAAAATCTCCAGCGCATGCTTAGAGAGAGCATCTGCAACTCGGTTGCCCTCCCGTCAGGTGTGCTAGATGTCGATCTCCCAATCTCTCGCCAGTTGCTCCCTCGCTCTGAGAATCGAGATTGCCAGGGGGTGAGCTCGGTTCATGTCTCGTCTAATATATAGGATGGCCAGAGATGAATCTACCTCCACCTTACCTTTTGCATTATACCGTGATTTGAATTTTTATATGAAAAGAAAAACTTAAAACTACTGTAAAACAAATCGATTGTATTTTATTTTTTGGTCATGAAAGGGGGAGGAGATAAGAAAGTTTCCAAATTTCATCAATTTAAGAGACAAACAAGATAAGGAAACCTCAATTACATTAATTTCAAATTTCTTAACATTGTGGTAGCTAATTGGAGTGGTCAAATGGCCTATGATTCCCAAATTCTGTAGATGGAACTGGAGACCGGATTGAGTGGGGACTAAAGAAAATTTGTCCACGGGTGGGGACAACATTTTGGGCCGTCAGATTTGATTATCTTTAAATCCGATGGTCAATAACCTACCAGGTGATATTGGTTTGCATGTGAAGTGATATTGGTTTGCATGTGAAATGATATTGGTTTGCATGTGAAATGATATTGGTTTGCAAGAGGCTGGTTTACATATGAAGTGATATTGGTTTGCATATGAAGTGATATTGGTTTGCATGTGTAGTGATATTAGTTTGAGTTAATCCCCATAAATGGAGACTAGCCCAGTCCCCACCAAATCCGCCCCCGATGGAACTCACCCAATTTTATGAGTCAATGTTGACTTTAAATGGGTATTGAATACAATAATTTTTTATAATTCTATTTGTCTTTAAAAAAATAAAAAAATAACTTGGATTAACCGATCAAATAGATGGTTAAATACCCGATGCTTTCAAGTGAACAAAAAAATTACATCATTGTCACCATAAAAAAGGTAATTATGTATAATTATCTTTTTTTTAATTTAATATATCAATATCAAGGAAGATGAACACTTCTGTAAGAATCGAGGAACTAAAGTGATAATTTCCTAAAGCTTAAAGGAGCAATTGACATGTCTTAACAAAATCGGGGGGCAAAAGCTAATTTTTTATAAATCCTAGCTGTGTTAGGGTAACCAAGGTGGATTAGGATTTTTAGCCCCGAAAACCATGTTAAATAGGCCCTTAGGCCGTCCATTCTGCCACAAAGATAACAACCACGAATTTCTTCTCTCTGTAAAGGCGAGGAGCGAAATATAACTCGAGAGGAGGTGCTAGGAGAGGACGAAATCATCTGGGAATCATCACACGAGAAGGGTAAGCTATTGACTCTATTTTCCTTCTTGAATTCGAGTAACTTCTGCCCCAAGTCACGTGTTCTGTCTTCCGAAAAGGTGGAGAGGATGAACTTATGGGGTTTCAGAAGGATCATTGGAGGTTTAAGAATCTAGGAGCAATGTAAGGTAAGTGAAAATCGTAAATCGAGGATTTTAGGATTCTGAACACATATGGCTCAATTTAGGGTTCTGACCTAATATGATATTCTGATTTCAGTTCGAATTTGATTTTTGTGTTGCATGTGAATTCAATTCTGATTCTGTCTCACGTACAAATTTGATAATCTGATTTCGTTTTCGCTTATAGATCTGATCCCGATTCTCTTTGTTTATGAAATTGATTTTGTTCGGATTTGAGTATAAGTTTCGATGTGGATATGTTATTTATGTTCTGCTCGGATATGCGGGACTATTTTTGCACCTTTTGGGCCATATAGTTCATACGCATCACTTCAAAGGGGCTACTGGGTAACCCTAAGTGCGTGTGATTAAATGGATGAGGAGTGTGGAAATTATCTGGGCTCGTGGGGATACCCTTCTGTCTTTTGGGCCCGCAACGCGAGAACAGAGGGGTATTTTCTGGGCCCCCGAGAATTCCGTCATGAATATGTTAGGCTCCGAATTCTTTGTATGTTAGTCGGCTAGGGGATCCTTTCTGCTTCACAAATTCATTCATTGTACTCAGGGGCGGAGCCATGTTTACGAGAGTGGGGGCAATTGCCCCCACTTAATTTTTTTTGTTTGATAACTAGTATATTTTTTAACGTATATCCCCACTAAAATTAGAAATTGACCCCACAAAAAAATTAATCTACCTAAAAATTAAAACCAGAATACTAATGTACACCATTATCAAGTTATATTGCCCCCACTCTCGAAATTTTCTGGCTCCGCCCCTGAGTGTACTTATGCTCGTATATTTAATCTCGTTGTGAATTATATTTATTTTCGTTCCACTTACTGAGTTAATCAACTCACATTAGTCGTATGTATTTTAGATGGTTCAACTGAGATTCGGGATCGGGAGTAGAGGGTTCGGCTTGCATGCATCATCACTGTTTTCTTTACAAAAATAAAGGAGATTGATTTTTCGACTGCGCATATTTGGATTTAATGACAATTGTTTATTTTCTAATTAATGAGTACTTCGGATGTTGAATTTTAATTTCTAATAAGGTCTGATGCCTAGCGAGGTATTTTAAACCTCGGGCACTGTCACTTCTATTTGCAGGTCGTAACAAATTATGGTATCAGAGCAAATTTCAAAAAAAAATTTCAAAAAATGCACAGGAAATGGGTTCGAATAGGCGTTGCATACTGCTGTTTCGAAAACAGCTAGTGGTAAGAAGAGGGAGGGGTGTGGTTTGCAAATCATTTTGAAACTATGGTTTTGATGTCCAAATTTTGTGATTTTAGTGGTAAAAAGCCACCCAAACTTTGAAAGACCGTAACTTTTGACTCGCTTAACCGATTTTCTATTATTTTTGGAAAGAGAATTTCAAGATCTACAAACATTCTCGCTTTGCTAGAATGATCAATTTTTGGGAGCTTATTCGCAGCCGTTTGAAAGTTATGGCCATTTTAAGTTTTATCAAAAATTACAAGTGGTTTTATGTGGAAATTTTAAGTTGGTTTTGAAGTTTTACGTTACCAGTTGAGTATTAAGAGTCGAGTGACCTTAGGAAGAGTGGCTTTATATGATTTTTCATGGACAAATCGTGATTAGTGTTTCAACAGTAGTATATTTTGATAAGTAAATGATTAGTGTAGACTGAGAAAATATTGAATGATTGTGATTTCGTGATATTTTGTGATTGTGATTTTTGTGGTATTCTGTGATTTGATTTTTTGTTTATGGTACGGTAATTATGTGCTTATATGCTCCAAATCTTGGTGATTTTGTGGTTGATTTTGAGATTCTGATTTCGATGACTTTGAGATTGAGATTTCGAGATGATTATGACTTCGAGATTTAAGAAATAAATTAGGTATGAACGTAACTTAATGTCCTAGTGACAACCTATCATGGCAAGAATTCATGGCACCACAGACCAGAAGCCGAGCATCTTGGGTACGAGGTTCGGGACATGGTGCAAATATTGGGCTGCCTCCACTTGCCGCCAAGAATGCGCAAGTTACCAATGCACGAGCGGTCGCCACTGTTGCACCTGCCACCACTGATGTGCCCTCTGACTCAAATGTACCTGTTGACTCAAATGTGCATGCCGAGTTAGATGCGCAATCTGCCACCAATGTGCATGTCAATGGCCCGACTACTCCTGGTCTGAACCCAGCAGGGTTAAACACCGAGGGTGCACTTTTACAGATTTTGACCCTGTTAGCTCAACAATACTAGCTGGCAGCTGCAGTTGTGCCACAGCCTGTACCCTAACCCCAACCCAACCCACCGCAGGGGGTTATCGGGATTTCCTGAGAGTTAAGCCACCCTCTTTTGATGGTTCAGAAGACCCAATACAGGTAGAAGATTGGGTGATTGAGATGGAGATGGAGAAGGCCTTTGATATCGCTCACACCCAGCCCACAAAAAAAGTGAAGCATACTGCTTATATGCTGAAGGACGATGCTCGTAGGTGGTGGAAAACCCAGGATAGGATCCATTGGGATAAGAGGGCAGACCAGGCAACAGAAGTGAAAGTGTATGGCTGGGAAGAATTCCTGAGAGACTTTAGGGGTCACTTCATTTCACAGGCCAAAAAGAGAGAGAAGGCTTGAGAATTCGACCAGTTGGTGCAAGGGAACATGACTGTGTCAGAATATGACAGAGAGTTTTCTAAGCTTTCAATCTTCAAGTCGGTGGTTGCTCTCGATGAAGATGCTCGAGCTAGGAAATTCGAGGATGGGCTCATAGATGATATCAGGAAGCTGGTGGTACCCTTCCTCTTGCCCTTCTATTAGGAGGTACTCCACAGGGCGCTGGTAATCGAACATAATCTGAACCTATGCTAAAAGAAGGTAGAGAAGGAGACTGCAAAGAGAAAAGGGGGACCTGATGTAGGGAATCAGTATACTGAATCAACCAAAACACCCTACCACCTACCCCCTGTTAGAAACATGGGCGCGTGGTGTGGGAGATTCTATCATGCAGGCCACAATCAGGATCAGTGCAGGTGAATAGAATGTTATTTCGAGCAACTAGAATATTTAGACTTTAAATTGGGAGTATAACATATATTCATTTTAGGTGAATTACTGGAACATGATTTAAGTGTGGGAAGATGGGACACGAACTGGCAAACTGTCCCGAGATGTGTGCACGGGGCCCAACAGTGGCAAACTCTAATGCCCGCACCACAGCTCCTGCAAGAGAGAACCCGCCTTCGAGAGCTACGGCACGGGTGTACTCACTTAACCATACAAAAGCTGGGCAACGGGGAGATGTAGTAATAAGTAAATCTTTGCTTGGTAAATTATTTGTGTCGCTAGGAGAATGCCATTAAGTATAGGACCATATCGCAGGAAAATTCCTAGTAGCGGGCTTCCCTGCAAATACATTATTCGATTCTGGAGCAACCCATTCTTTCATTGCCGAATATTTTGTGAGGAGACATAAATTGTCGAGGAATAGATGTGGGGAAAAGATAGCAGTTATACCTCCACTGGGAAAGACCATTATGGTAGACCAGAGTTGTGACTGTGAGATCCTTATAGGCGGCCAGCAACTCAAGGGACACTTTCGAATCATGGGGATGATGAGCTTCGATGTCATTCTGGGAATGGATTAGCTGGCAGGACAGCACGCCTATATTAATTACAGGTATAAGTCTGTTTTTTTTGGCCACCAGGAAAGGAAGAATTCAGGTATGCGGGCGATAGTGTCAAAATCCTTGTGTCAATAATTTCTGCGGTGGAAGCAAAGAGACTGGTGCAAAGTGGTGCGGTAGCTTACCTAGCTACTACAACGGACATGCGGAGCGAGACTTCATTATACTAGATCCCTGTCGTTAGAGACTTCTCAGATGTATTTCCAAAGGAGATACAAGGGGTACCACGAGATCGCAAAGTGGAGTTCCATATTGAACTGATTCCTAGGGCAAGACCGGTATCTAAGGCGCCTTATCGCATGGCCCCAGCAAAACTAAAAGAGCTAAAAATACAGCTGATGGACTTATTAGAAAAGGAATTCATTAGACCAATTGTTTCACTATGGAGAGCACCGGTGTTATTTGTGAAGAAAAAAGATGGCTCCATGAGGATGTGTGTGGATTATCGAGAGTTAAACAAGCTCACTATCAAGAATAGATACCCCTACCCAGAATTAAAGACCTGTTTAATCAGCTAAAGGGAGTGCACGTGTTCTCCAAAATAGACCCGCGCTCGGGCTATCATCAACTAAAGATTAGGGATGTAGATGTGTATTTGACGGCCTTCCGCTCTAGATATGGACATTACGAGTTCCTGGTGATGCCCTTTGGATTGACAAATACCCCAGCGATATTCATGGACTTGATGAATCGGACCTTCCGACCGTACTTGGATAAATGCGTGGTGGTGTTTATTGATGACATCCTGGTGTATTCACCAAGTAAGAAGGAACATGAGGAGCTCTTAAAGATGGTCCTACAAATATTACAGAAGGAACAATTATACGCCAAGTTGAAGAAGTATGAATTTTGGCTCGAGAAAGTTGCATTCCTTGGACACGTTATATCCTAGGAAGGAGTATCTGTAGACCCCATCAAAATTGAGATGATTGCAGGATGGCAGCCACCAAGTACTGTGTCAGAGGTGTGCAGTTTCTTGGGATTGGCAGGCTATTACCGACGCTTTGTGGAAGGGTTCTCCAGGATAGCCATGCCATTAACCAAGTTAACTCAAAAGGGAGTAAAGTTTACATGGAGTGAGGAGTGTGAGCAAAGCTTTCAGGAACTAAAGAAGAGATTTGTGATAGCACCCATAATGGCACAACCCAGCGAAGGGAAGGATTATGTTGTCTATAGTGATGCATCAAGAAATGGGTTGGGATGTGTACTTATGCAAGAGGATAAGGTGATCGCTTATACATCAAGATAACATAAGCCATACGAAAAAAACTACCCTACTCATGACCTAGAGCTAGTAGCAGTGGTTCACGTGCTAAAGGTATGGAAACATTATCTATATGGGGTTCACTGTGAGATGTATACAGATCACAAAAGTCTCAAATACATTTTCACACAGAAGGAACTGAATATGAGGCAACGAAGGTGGCTAAAATTGATTAAAGATTATGATATTGGGATACACTACCACCCAGGAAAGGCTAATGTGGTAGCAGATGCTCTAAGCAAGAAAGACCAAGTGGGGAACGGGCTTACAACACAAGAAGGACTGATACGACAGTTGAGAAGTCTGGGGTTGGAAGACTCTGAATACTCAGTCGATCTAGCGGTAAGCATGGAGCTAGAGCCCACACTGTAAACCTAATTAGGTGAGGGATAATACAAATATGCAACTCTCATGTCTCTCAGATGGCAAGTTAAACGAGGGGAGCTAGCAGGTTTCCATATTGGAGTTGATGACTACCTTTACTACCAGAACAGAATATGTTTGCCAGCAGCCAAGGAACTAAAGAATAAAGTATTGGAAAAGGCCCATACTGCCCGCTATGCAGGACATCCGGGAGGGACCAAAATGTATCAGGATCTTAAACTTGATTTTTGGTGGTCCGGTATGAAAAAAGAGATAGCCAACTTTGTAGCCAGTTGCATGGTATGTCAATTGGTTAAGGCAGAGCACCAGCGACCAGCCAGCCCCCTACAACCATTAGAGATTCCTGAGTAGAAGTGGGAGAAGATTACAATGGATTTTGTGACAGGACTCCCGAGGAACTTTCAAGGTAAGGATGCAGTGTAGGTAGTAGTAGATTGCCTCACAAAGTCAGCTCACTTCTTAGCATATAAGACATATATGTCTATTAAGCAAATGGCAGAGATGTACATAAGAGAGATAGTGCGACTACATAGAGTTCTGATGAGCATCAGTTCAGATAAAGACACCAGATTTTGTCCAAATTTTGGAGCAGCATACAGAAGGCACTGGCGATAAAATTATAGTTCAGCACAACATTCTACCCGCAGACAGATGGACAATCTTAATGGACAATACAGACCCTAAAAGATTTGGTAAGAGCTTGTGTGTTAGATTTAGGGGGAAACTACGAAGGACATCTGCCATTTGTGATTCGCCTATAATAACAGCTTCCAGGCTAGTATAGGAATGGCTCCATACGAGGCTCTGTACGGCAGGAGGTGTCGGTCGCCCATCAGCTAGAACGAGATAGGAGAGAAGGAAATTCTTGGCCCGGATATGTTCAGGGAGTTGACTGAAAAGGTACCAATAAATACGAAGTTGAATCCAAGCGGCTCAGGACTGGCAGAAGAAATTTGCAGACCAGCATCAGAGGAAAATCAAATTTGAAGTCGGGGATCACATATTCTTGAAGGTATCACCTGCCAAAGGAATTCGAAGGTTTGGAGTAAAGGAGAAACTGAGTCCACGATATATTGGACCATTTGACGTGATCCAACGGATAGGGAAGTTAGCTTACCAGTTGGCCTTGCCTCCGAGTTTGGATGGAGTACATGATGTATTCCACGTGTCTATGCTATGAAAATACATCCCAATGGAGGGACATGTAGTACAAGATGTTCCAACAGAGGTTCGCCCGGACGTAAGCTATGAGGAGGTACCTCTGAGAATTGTTGATGCTAAAGTTCAACAGCTTCGCAGGAGGACAATTGAATATGTCAAAGTGCAATGGAGTAATCACACAGAGAGGAAGCCACCTGGGACTTGAGCTCGGAAATGAAGGAAAAGTATCCTTAAGGGGGAAGAATGTAAGAATTGAGGAGCAAAATCTGACTTGAGAGGAGGTGCTAGAAGAGGACGAAATCATCTGGGAATCACCGCACGTAAGCACATATCGCCTTAGGAAAAAAAATTATACTAATACATCCATTTCTAATAAGCATCGCACGGCCGTAACTCCTTTGTCTAAACCCTTATTTATCCACGACTATCATTTAGCTCCCTAGCCTTCGATGCTAGTGTCTTAATGTGCAAAGATGTTCGTGATTGTATGCTTGGCCTGGCTTTTTGGCAATAGAGACAAACTTATAGGTGACATTCTGGGAAGCTTTCCATTAATGGGTCAGGAGCCTTGAAGCTCAACCACTTTCGTGGCGATCTTGTGGTGTTCTACTCGCTGGGTCAATCCTCTTCATGCGACAATCTAGTTGCTGTCCTGGAAGAGACATGGCATGAAACTTGGAACCAACCATCAAACTGGAAAGAGCTGGACCCTGGTCTCTTGGCTAACTGATTCCATTCCGAGTCCCGGTGCTTTCACCTTGGAATGGAATTATGTGATCCAACAACTGGTCTTGAAGCGTCGGGGTGTGACATTTTGGACTAATACGCCATCATATAAAGTTCAACAGAAGATTCTTGGAGCTGCAGTTCAACTAAACTTAATTTCAGCTATTCCGTTGTCTCCAATGCGGATGAGGACTACTTCACGTATACAGTCGCACTGAATCAGTTCAGCAATCCGAGTCAAAGGGACTTCTCAATGTCGCGATTGCTGTGCGAGGGACTTATCCTAATAGCTAAGTTGCAGCACACGAACTTGGTCAGGCTCCTCGGCTTCTGCATTCATGGGGAAGAGAAGATGTTATTCTATGAGTACATGTCTAACAAGAGCTTGGATTGGTTCATCCTTGTTAAGCTTTTCTAGCTCAAGGGAAAACTTGTATCTAGATTTGACAAAAGGATGCTTATTAGTTTTCCGATTTAAGATATGATACTCCTGCTTTTAATGCAGATGAATCAAAGAAGAAATTCTTGAATTGGAATAAGCGATTGGAAATTATAGAAGGGATAGCTGAAGGAATGCTTTACCTTCACAAGTATTCCAGATTGAAGATAATTCATAGAGACTTGAAAGCTAGCAATATTTTGCTTGATGATAACCTCAACCCCAAAATTTCAGTCTTTGGAATCGCAAGAATTTTCACGATTAACACCATTGAAGCAAATACCAACAGGGTTGTCAGAACATAGTAAGTACAAAGTATGGTCCATACAGTAAATAGGAATACCACAACAAATTCAATATCTACTTAATGACAAGTGCTCATCAACATTGGACTAATCCATCATCCGTTTTCATATCTGAAATGCAATAGTTACATGTCTCCTGAGTATGTAATGGAGGGCAAGTTCTCGGTGAAATCTAACGTATTTAGTTTCAGAGTATTGATGCTAGAAATTGTTAGTTGTAGGAAAAATCATGGCATCCTCTATGCTCATTGTTTGGTCAACTTAGTTAGATATGTAAGTTCTTCGACACATATGACCTTAATACTTTTTTATGATGACACCACTATTGACACCCATTAGCCTTGCAAGTTTCAAACCAATAAGGATCATAAAAGTGACAAAATTCTTCCTACCAAATTCTAAAACATAACTCAAGTACATTTTCTTAGGCTAAATAATCCATTATCAGTTTGATATTTGTACTAAACATGTCTTAATTTTTGTAGCTTTTGCATCAAGTTACCAAAAATAATTGGAAATAGTACCATTTGAGTCCTTTGGTTTACACCAATTTTGTGATATGATCCTGAGGTTTAGAAACGACTTTTTTGGTAGTTGTGGTTTTGTGTTTTTTGCGTTAGAGGCTCGGGAGCCTCCCCGAGCTAAAATCAGCTCCGAACCTTGAAACGACGTCATTTTAATGCTGATTTGGCATGCCACGTCAGATTTTTTTATCCGGTTGGCAAGTTTAGTTGGCACGAAGAAAAAATATCAATTTCAGTCCCCTCTTTGTTTATATTTTCAAAAGAAACCCCTTTCTTCTTCTTCCTTTTTCACCTCGCTCTTCTCCCTCTTCCTCCCCTCATCTCTTCTTTCATTGCTTCCCACAAAACTCTGCCCCCAGAAACTAAAGCCAAAGTAATCAATCTAAGAGATGACTTCATTACAAAGCAATTAACACTCAAACTCACTACAACCAAGCATAAAAGATAACTAAGGTACCTGTCTGTCTGCCATGGCCGAGAGGGAAGGAGGAGTTGTGAAGAAGGGTCACAAGGAAGGCGTCAAGATGGCAGTCAGCCTTCTCGCAGAGTTTGGACTTCCACTTGGTCTCCTCCCACTCGAGAGTGTCATCAAAGTTAGATCTGTTAGGAACACCAGGTACATGTGGATCTTGTAGCAGAAGAAGGTCTCCAAGAAAAAAAATTAAAGAATGGATTTTAAAAATGGTTGCTTTCGAAGAGAGATTCAAAATTGGGTTGGATGCGGGTGTTAGGGAGATCTCTAGAAATGCGGGTGTTACAAATGAAACGCGTTTTGGCCTTGTGTTGTACATCTTGAGGCACCGGACGGTGGCGGCGCTCCGCTTGCTGCCGGAGGAAGCATCGGCGGCGTTGCTCCGGTTCCTGTCCATGGAGTGCTTCGGCTTCCCCGACACATTGGACTTCCTCTCATTAGTCTTCGCCATCTGAACATCGCCATTTCAGTGGGGGGCGTGGGTTGTGCTTCTGAGTTTCGTTAGGAGAGGAGACAAGGTGAGAGTA
Source organism: Hypericum androsaemum (assembly GCA_963995505.1). Lineage (NCBI taxonomy): Eukaryota > Viridiplantae > Streptophyta > Magnoliopsida > Malpighiales > Hypericaceae > Hypericum > Hypericum androsaemum. The sequence goes on from OZ023199.1 coordinate 1,065,684, forward strand.
AAGTGAAGGGTTTCATGGAGGAAGAAGAGAGGTGAGAGGGGGAGGAGGAAGAAGAAGAGAGGGGAGAGGTGACAAATTATAAAAAATTAGGGATTAAAAATGATATTTTCTTTCGTGCCAACTAAGCTTGCCAACCGGATAAAAAAATCTGATGTGGCGAGGCAACTCAGCATCGGACGACGTCATTTCTAGGTTTGGAGCTGATTTTTGGCTCGGGACTCTTCCCGAGCCTCTAACGCAAAAAACGTGAAACCATAACTACCAAAAAAGTCGTTTCCAAACCTCAGGATCATATCGCAAAATCAGTGTAAATCACAGGACTCAAATGGTACTTTTTCCAAAATAATTTTGTCCCAGGTATGGGAGTTATGGAAACAAGGCAATACATTGGATCCCTTCCGATATTGAGAAATTCTTATTCCAATGACCAATCCCTGAGGTGCATCCAAGTTGGTCTACTGTGCGTGGAGGACAATGCAGTAGACAGGCCAATAATGTCTGATGTTATTACCTTGTTAAGCAACGAGGCGTCTAAATTGCCGCCACCAAAGTAGCTAGCATTTGCCAATCCAAGAGGCGTTATGGACATAGAATCTAGCATCACCAAGCCTGTTGATAACTCTACAACAGAATTGACGATGTCCATTATAGAGGCCCAGTAGTGTATCGTTTGCAAGTTTATGGAATGTAATGACGGCCCTATAAAATTCCGAACACATAGATCAATCGATGACGGCTTTTCTAACTTAAGGCGTGAGAGAGTTTTGCTATCTTTTATGGTCCAACACGATTCGAAGTTTTATTAGTGTATACATATGATATTCGATAAAAAATTACCATTATGAGTAAAGCAATCCTCCTTGTTTAATTTTTTTTATCATGCCTGTAATTCATTTTATTTTTTGGTCATGGAAGGCGTAGGTAAAGCAGTTTCCAAAATGCAAAAATTTAAGAGACACACAGGGCAAAGAACCCCTAATTACATTCAATTTCAAGTTTCTGAACTTTGTGTTTGCGTATTAGCATAGTCTACAGAGTATAATACATTTAAAATGATTCCGCGTTGCGAAAATCACTACAAAATACAGTCAAATCGACTTTAAATTTTTAACATTGTGATTTCTTGTTGGCGTAGTATATTGACCTGTCTAAAATGAAGTATAATTCCTACATTCCGTAGATGGAACTCACCCAATTTACGAGTTAATGTTGACTTAGAATCGGTTTTGGATACAACGATTTTTTTAAGCTATCTCAATGAATATTTAATAATAGTACAATTTTTAATGGTTTCAACTCAAAATTTATTAGTTAAGTTAGATCAACAACTTCATCGGATTACAACAAGTATGATTATGGATCCATATATAAAAAGAGAATGCCATCTGACCAAGCTAGTGTTCACATTTTATACACTTGGCCAATCCGACAATAAATAACAGCAGCCAAGTACGACTTAGGAATCATCAAACATCCATGTCAAGCGACCCTGTCCTAGGAGCCAAATCAGCGACTTCCTACAAATCACCAGTTCTGGTTTATTGGGATTTTTTAAAGCAAATTTTTATACCAATATTTACAACCGTCAGAAATTAAGCATTGGACATCTATCAAATTTTATCACGTCAGACGTAACATTCTTACATCAAAGATTAATATCCATCCATGTCCGTGAAAGCCAATTATCTTCCCTACAAGTTGTTTATTTTGTAAAGGTATAAAGTTTATTCATTGACACCAAATATACAAAAGCGCCTAAGCGAACAACCGATAGAACACATCGCTAATATATCGTCTTCCCTACAACTTGTTGCAGCATTTATTAACGACTCCATTTCATAAACAGAAAATACATTTTCTTCACTTTGGGATTCCAGAGAATTGGAATCGAAGAATCCAACCGCAGCTACTTGGGAATATGGCTAAACAGACGATCCAAACAAGCACTTTTGGTTAGGCAATGAAGATCGACCTCGCCGGAGGAGGAGGAGGAGGAGGAGGAGGGTATTAGTCAATCTCGATAGTTAACAAATACCAATGGCCTAATATAAAAAACCACAGCACATACATCATCAACTCGCGGATGACTATTCTACTTTATCCGGCCACTCCAATTCGAGACGACCAAAAAGACTATTCCATTTTATTCAGTGATTTGATTTCAAGCTTTGAAAATATAGTCCATTAAAATTTGGTAATGAGATTTCACCGTTATAATTCTACTCATCTTTCAAAAAATATAAAAAAATTCTACTTATCTCGAAAATGGATAAGTAGGTTCAATTGAACCATATGATTTCAACCAAACAAAAAATGACATCAATGTCACTATAAAGAAAAACGAGGTAATGCCGTATAGTTATGTGGTTATTGATTTAATTTATGTGTCAATATCAAGGAAGATGAGTACTTCAGAGTTCATACACATTATAACACCAGATAAGTACGATATAGGAATCGTCAAACATCCGTGTGAAGCATATGCATCTATTAATCACACATTTTACCTTCGTTTAGAGGCAAATAATTTTCTTACATCAAAGACTAGTGTATCATGGCCGTGAGAGAAAATTGTGTCCCCTACCAACTTTTATTAGCCATTATGATTGTCCCTTCCATTTCATCAACCTCAAATACACTCAACCAAGGAGAAGCAATTAACTCGTCCTCTTCCCTTGTATACGATAACTTCTTCTCTTTGGGATTCCGGAGAATTGGAAATGAAGAATTCAATGGCAGTTACTTGGGAATATGGCTAAACAGTGATCCGGACAAGCCCTTTTGGTTAGGCAATAGAGACAGACCTATAGATGACAATTCCGGGAAGCTTTCTATTGATTGGTCAGGAGCCCTGAAGCTTAACTACTCTGGTGGCGATCTTGTCGAGTTCTACCCGTCAAACCGATCCTCTTCAGGCAACAATTTAGCTGTTGTGTTGGAAGAGACAGGTGATTTGGTTCTGAGAGATACAAGTACTGGTCATGCCTTATGGGAAAGTTTTGACAATCCTGTCGATTCGTTGTTGCCTGGCATGAAAATTGGAACCGACTATAGAACTGGGAAGAGCTGGACCCTTGTGTCCTGGCTAACTGATTCCATTCCGAGCCCTGGTGCTTTCACCTTGGAATGGAATTCCACAATCCAGCTACTGGCCCTGAAGCGTCGGGGCGTGATGTTTTGGACTAGTACGCCAGCAAACAAAATTCAAGAGAAGATGCTTGGCGCTGCTATTTCAATTAAACTTAATTTCAGCTATACCATTGTCTCCAATGCCGATGAGGACTCCTTCACGTTCTCAGTCACCCTGAACCAGTTCAGCTCTCCGGGTCAAAGAGGCTTCGCAGCGTGGCGATTGCAGCACGACGGGAGTATCGTGTCACCCGGCCTCAACATTCTTACTGCTTCTTCCTGTGATGGGAATTACGCGGAGAACGGATGCAAGAGATGGGAAGGGCCAGAATGCAGGAATGGCGGTGACAGGTTCGAAATGAGATCCGGCTGGTTCAATGCAAGTACATATGATGGCAACACAAGTCTCAGCATCAGTGATTGCAAGGATATGTGCTGGAAGAATTGCTCATGTGTTGGTACTATAAGCTACCATTCAAATGGTACTGGATGCCAATTTTATCAGGGGAGCTTCACTCAGGATCTGACCGAAGCTTATCAAAAATATAATGTCATTATTCGGCCTGATCCTGCAGGTATGACTGTTAATGTTAATGCATTCAGTTTCAGTAATTCACACGTACAAAGTCAAAATTGGACACTGATTAGCTTAATGCCCTCTGCTCAATTTGTGTTTCTAGGAATTTTTTTGTATGGGAAGGATCCGGGTAGGATACATAAACCCAGATTCTTAACCTCTTTTTTAAACGTGAACTCAAATTATTGTCCTGTCCTCTTTAAAAAATAAGAATCTGGATAAAATTTGGGTTGTAAATATTGTGCAGGATCAGGGCGACTTTGTATTATTTTATTTAAAAAAAATATAAACAGTACGTGATTGTTCTCGGAGGCACTCGAGAAATGTGAATGCTATTTATTTATTTATCAAAATTTAAACAGTACATGATTGTTCTCGGAGGCACTTTGTATTATTTTATTTTAAAAAATTTTAAACAGTACATGATTGTTCTTGGAGGCACTCGAGAAATGTGAATGCTATTTATTTATTTATCAAAATAAATTAATAAAAAAAGTGAACAAGCAAATTTAAAGAAGTTTAAAATTTGATAGGTTGAGAGTAGTAATTTGATAATAGGTTTAGCAATTCATATTTATATATATTATTTTAATATTATCAAAAAAATCAAGGTATTATCCGGACATGATCATGTAGATCCATATTCATACCTTTATCTATTTTAAAAATAAAGATTCAGATAGGATCCGAGTCTATGCCTAATCAAAATAACTAAGCCTTGAATACTTTATGTCTAGAACTAGGTAACCATGAGGATAACGGTCAAATTGTCATTACTATGTATTTCTAGTAACTTGGACTTCATTTTTTTTGAACATCTAGTTCATTTTTGTTCGGTTAAGGACTTGGCATCTTATATTTTGTTTGGTTGACTTGCAGTGAACCGATACTGGATATGGATTTTAGCTGCACTAGCATTTGCTCTGTTCGTGGCAGGGGTGACCTTCTTGTTGTACTTGAGGAGGAAAAGAAACACAAGTAAGTTTTATGACAAAAGCATAACTTGCAATTGATTTTCCAAAACAAAGTTTCTTTAATTGGCCACTTAATGCCAATCTGAACAGGGAGGAGGCTTCTCAACGAGTTGCTTAGAATGGACACGAGAGAGGAAGGCGACGACGTTGAGAATGATGATGGGAGTAACAAAGGTCACAATTTAACATTATTTGGTGTGACAACAATAATGATTGCTACGAACAACTTCTCCCTAGATAATAAGCTCGGACAGGGCGGTTTCGGGCCCGTTTACAAGGTATTCTTGCACGAATCTCCATGAAAAAAACAACTTATATGATAAAAGTTGATGTTTGAAACTGATTTGGTGGCTACAACCTAATTGGCCAACTTTTACAGGGGAAGTTGCAAGACAAGGAAATTGCAGTGAAGAGACTATCTAGAAGTTCCGGACAAGGAATGGTGGAATTCAAGAATGAGCTTATCTTAATAGCTAAATTGCAGCACACGAACTTGGTCCGGCTCCTCGGCTTCTGCATTCACGGGGAAGAGAAGATGTTAGTCTACGAGTACATGCCTAACAAGAGTTTGGATTGGTTCATCTTTGGTAAGCTTGCCACCTCAAGGGAAAACTTGTAATTAGATTTGACAAAATTATGATCATTGGTTGGTTGTTGATTTGAGATATGATCTTTCCATTTTTGATGCAGATGAATCAAAGAAGAAATTGTTGGATTGGAGTAAGCGCTTGGAAATCATAGAAGGGATAGCTCAAGGGATGCTTTATCTTCACAAATATTCCAGATTGAGAATAATTCACAGAGACTTGAAAGCTAGCAACATTTTGCTTGACGAGAACCTCAATCCCAAGATTTCAGACTTTGGAATGGCAAGAATTTTTGCAACAAACACAGTTGAAGCCAATACCAACAGAGTTGTCGGAACATAGTAAGTACTTCAGATATGGTATATCCGGTAAATAGAAATACCATAAAAAATTCACTAGTAATTGATGACAAGTGCAAGTCATGATCATCATTAATTGACTAATCCATCATCCTCTTTCATATGCAAAATGTAGTGGTTACATGTCTCCCGAGTATGCAATGGGGGGTGTTTTTTCGGTGAAATCCGACGTGTTTAGTTTTGGAGTACTGATGCTGGAAATCATCAGTGGCAAGAAAAATTACGGCATCCTCTATTTTGATAGTCCGGTCAACCTAGTTGGATATGTAAGTTCTTCTACACATGCGGCCTTCGATATTTCGACCTTGATCTAATGTCGGTGACATAATTTCTCTTTGATGGCAAAGTAAAGTCGCTTATTGTACAACAATCAAGTTAACAAATAAAAATTTGTATCAGGCATGGGAGCTATGGAAACAAGGTGATGTATTGGAACTAGTGGATCCGATATTGATAGACTCTTGCACAAAGGACCAAGCGCTGAGATGCATCCAAATTGGTCTGCTTTGCGTGGAGGATAATGCACTTGATAGGCCAACAATGTCTGATGTTATCACCATGTTGATGAGTGAAGTATCTCAATTGCCATATCCGAAACAGCCCGCATTTACCAATCCAAGAGGCGTTGTGGAGATAGAATCAAGCATTAGCAACCCTATTAATGGCTCTAGAAATGAGTTGACCATGTCCATTATAGACGCACGATAACAATCGTTATTCTCACGCCTTTTTTTCCTTTACATTGCAGCCCCCGACCAGTGTAGTTCTACCGGAAAGGCAAACTTTTTTGTGATATTTGGGATCTCCTCTCATCTTTTACATTACATTTTATTTTGTTTTATTTAAATTTAACTTTAGTGAAGAGACAAGCACTTTAGGTTGGATCTGTGGGCCTGGAGCCCGAATTTGGAAATAGGCCAAGTTGGATAGTTGGGGCTTGAGCCTAATTTCAGAGAAACAATATGTAAAATCAAATGCATAAACTTGAAAATTGTTATATAAAATTAAATATGACTTTATTAAAATTAATTAGTAAGAATATTTGAGTTCAACTAATTAACGGTAACAATAACTCTGTGACGTGACATAAACGGTATATAAATTATCAAATGCGTAAATCAACTTGTAAAATATTATTTTAGTTTATTCAAAAATATTATTCAAAAAAATTTAAAAAGTCGTGACAAAATTTTTGGATATTTTCCCAACCTGGTCAGCTTGTGTTTTCTCTTTCCCATAGATCAGCTTCACGGCCTCCGTAGGCAACTGCCGCTTCCGGGTTTCATGTGAATATCGACGGCAAATGGGTGAGTGACACGTCAGCTTGAGAATCTCAGTTTACTGACAAGACTCTGAAGAACAATCCGACAAAGGAAGAAACCACGGTTGCAAAATTTACTTCTGGTTTCATGGGGCCCACGCAGCCAGATATCTTTTAGGCCCGCGTAGCTGGATTTGTCGAATCTGAATTAACCAAGTTAGTAAGTCAAATATTTAATAATATAATTAAAAATATATAAAAGGTCTAATATGACACAATTTTGTTTATAATAATATAATTTTAAAATGAATACAATAATGGTATATATACAAATACTCACCGTCTATGTAGCGTCACTCACCGTGTATTTAATGTTTAGACATATGTCTAAACATATGACTAGTCAGCACATATATAACACAAGTCTATATGAAAAAAAATGTTGAAATTTCTTATGGGGGAAAATTATTATTTTTAAAATATTTATATTTAATCACCAAAAATCTTTGTGAAGACCATCCTGAATGATCATTTTATCCATTATCTAATATTCGAATTTTAGATTGTATTCATAAACAAATTCAGATGATGCTTGAATTACAAATTTTGGATTCAAATTTTAATACCAACAGTAAATTCTAAATTTGTAAGTGCACTCGCGGACATATGTTAATAATGTTGTTCATACATATTTGAAGATATTTTCTTGGCAGATAAAAAAAATTTTGTCCTACCCTTCCGTCAACGAACTTCTTTTACTCGACGGCTCGGTGCTTGGTGAATGACGTCGGTCGTTTCCAACCCTTCCATCAACGTTTCTCATTTCCTCGCTTGATGTAATTTGTTGTGGTGAGAAAAGGGTTTTAGTTATAATTGACCGTTTTGGTTGCAATCATAAATTAGATAATTCATCTCTTTTGGACAAAAGTTTGAATATTAAGGGTTGTGTAATTTGAAGTTCATATAGGAATACTCGTAAGGGTCACGATTGGATCCGGAATACTAATATTCCGTACCGTTTGGAGTTAATAGGAGCGATAGGGGTAACACGGAAATTTGTTACACACGCAGGGGCAAACTCGGAAAAAAATTAAATTTCAAAAATTGAGCGCGATAAATTAGGGGAAGAACAGATTAGGAAACACGATCTGATAACCGCCATTCCAGCCAAAACGGAGAAAATAACGGATTCAGATACCTCTGAAGCCCAAAAACCCTAGATCTCCCAGAAAGCTGCAATTTGAACAAAACAAAGAAGGTTACAGACCTGCAGATTTGAAAAATGGAACAGCTTACGGACCTGCAGAATTTGAATCTCCAAAATACAGAGGCAGGATCTTCGAATATTGAAGGTCAGTCCAAATCCTCTCTTTCTTACTTTGATTCTATAAATAAATCACGAAAATCGGTACAAAAACTCATTAGTTTTAGAACAGATCCAGAACAGCAAAAAGAACCAGCGGAATCAGAGGTATCAAGTATGCTTCAAATCTATACCAAAACGTCGAACATACAAAAACACAGAGGTAAGATTGTTAGTCTTCAAACTTTTCATTTATACCTATTTCCTATTAAAGATTCAAATAAGAATAGATGACATGGACTGGCACAATGTGCTCCATAATATTGGCACTTTATGGCATGTAGTAATGGCATGTTATGATATGTGATGTTGGCAACTGTTGTTATGTCACAATGGCATGAAGAGAAAATTGAATTTTTTTGCCAGCGCCGACTGATTTGCTTCGTCATATTGGCATTTTAGGGTATGTGGAAATGGCATGTTATGATATGTGATGCTGGCAACTATTGTTATGTCACAATGGCATAAGGAGAAATTTGATTTTTTTTGCCAGCGCCGATTGATTTAGAGCAGATTGAAGAAGAAGAATGGTGGAAGCAAACACAATTTGCTACATTTGAAGATGCGCGAGACTTCTACTATTCATACGCGCACCAAAAGGGTTTTAGTGTGCGCATTGATTATCAAAAAAGAGAGATGATCGACGGTGAGCCCACGGGTAAATATCTTTACATCAGATATCTTTGCAACAAAGAGGGGACCCGAAAGAAATGTAATCCCTTGCAATCCTTGACAAAGAAACGAACATATGACCGGAGAGAAGAAAGAGTTGGATGTATGGCCAGAATAACTATCCATTATTCTGAACAGAGACAATCTTATTTCATAAAGGAATGGACAGTGCAGCACAACAATCACGAGCTGCATTCGCCATCATTTGCGTATATGTTGAGATCAAACAGATCTGTTAATCCACTCCAACAACAAATAGCTCGGATGAATAACGATGCTGGTATCAAGCTTAGACCATCATATGAAATGATGGCAATGGCGGCTGGAGGTAAGGAACACCTGGGTTTCTTACCAATAGATCTGAAAAACCATCTGGGAAGTCGAAGGCAAAAAAGCATGAAGGCAGGTGAAGCTACTGCCCTGCTTGAGTATTTCAGAAATGAGGCATTCCAAAATCCAGCTTTTTACTATGAGATCGAAGTAGATAACGAGGAGCAGATCGCGAACATTTTTTGGGCTGACAAAAGGATGAGGACGGACTACAAATACTTTGGTGATGCCATATACTTTGACACCACATATAGGACAAACAACAATTATCGCCCATTAGGTACGACATACTCATATTTCTCTGTTTCATATATCCATACATGGATTCTGTGAATGTGATAATGGCACGTCCTGTTATGTGATAATGGCACGTACTGATATCTGGTAATGGCACATTATATTATTTGATAATGGCACGTCCTTCTATTTGATAATGGCACGTCCTGTTAGGCGATAATGGCAGGAAATCTAGTATGACAATGGCACGTTCTGTTATCCGATACTGGTACGGCATCTGGTGCGATAACGGCACATACTGTGATGTGATAACGGCATGACCTGTAATTATACTTATTGTTAAATTGTGCAGCCCTATTTGTTGGATACAACCACCACCATATGAGCAGCATTTTCGGAGCGGCCCTGTTATTTGATGAGACGACGGAGTCTTTCAAATGGCTGTTTCAAACTTTCTTAAAGTGCATGGATAACAAAGCTCCGCAAACAATATTCACTGACCAAGATGCTGCAATTGCGGCGGGCATCAAATTGGAGATGAAAGGTACATACCATTGCCTATGTACATGGCATATATTAGAGAATGCAAAGAAGAATCTCAGTCATCTATACACAAATACAGTAGCCCAAGCTTTCAGTTATATGATATACGAAGTAGATGATGAAAATGAATTCAATCATGCATGGACAACTATGATGGGAGAGTGTTTCAAACCAGAAGGGCACAAATGGCTAGATTGGATCCATGGTTCACGAGAGAAATGGTCATCTGCGTGGGTAAAGCAACACTTTACTGCTGGTATGGTGACAACGCAATTGGTTGAATCATTCAACAGCATAATAAGGAGGCATTTACAATCAGACTACAACCTTATTGAATTCTTCACGCATTTTAACAACCTGCTTGATGATAGAAGGGCAAAGGAAGCAAGGGAAGACTTTGCATGCAAGGACATGAAGCACAAGAACAAGTACATAGGCAGCTCAATAACAAAGTCAGCAGAAATTTACACACATTGCATGTTCGACAGATTCCAGGAACAATATGGTCAATGTTTAGAATACAAGATTCAAAAAGAAGTTAACAACGACCATCTGAAAGGTAACACAATTAATACATAATATACATCTCATGCCGTTATCGCATAAACTACCGTTGTCTAACTGATCTGTGATTACAACTCTGCAGGCCACATCACTCAATACAGCGTGTATAAACGTTCAAAAGAAGACGATACAATTAAACTTGATGAGAGAACGGTTCATATTGAAAAGGAAAAAATGATAATTTCATGCTCATGCCGTCTCTATGAAACTCTTGGCATATTTTGCAGGCACATTCTGAGAGTCATGGAAACCTTGACTTCCTTGGATGAAAAAGAATTCTCAAAGGTACCAGACCATTATCTTCTGAACAGGTGGACAGTAAAGGCTCGGGATGGATTGGAGTCTTCAGACATGCAAACAAAACTGATACAGTTGGCAGATGAAGCATCAATGGACGCTGAGAAAGTTAAAATTCTTGAAGATCTAATAAGTAATGCAAGGCATCAATTCGAACAAGGTAAGAACGTTTTAACTTAGACACATTATTATGGCCTGTGCTAGAAATTAACATTTAAAATATTTCAACATAAAGGTACCAAAGCCCCTTCAACGCAGCCAACAAATGTTGATCCACCAATATCTCAACTAGGTGGAAAAACTATGAAGAAAAGAAAGAATCCAAACAAGTCGAGGCAGAGACTGAAAAGTTCAAACGAGATCGGAAGGCAGAAAGCAAGGGCACGATTCAAAAAGAAGACACAAACCAATTTGGATATAGACTTAAATATTGATCCATGTTAACATTCATCTCATACTGTACACACAAAAAGTATAGCCATGTTATACTCGACAAACAAAAAAAAAGTGCTAAACACATACAATTTTTATTGTGATGTTTTGACAGTTTCATATAACCACATTTGCTATTCTGATATAGCGTCTCTCGCCAGTATCATACAACCATTTATACCATTGCCATAACAACTATTTTTGACTTTTTACATTTTTTGGGCTTTGTTATTTATTGGCTTTTAAAAAATTATTAAAAGGCAAAAAATGTTGTCATTCATGCCCTTGTTTAATTGTTATTATCTGTTTATGTACAACAAAAAGTTATACACTTAGTGTTATCTGAGATGTTATGTCACAACGGCATGACACTTTTCTCACAACGGCAAGAGATGTTATGTCACAATGGCTAAACCTTTTTGGCTGCACAATGAATACAATTACACTACTATGCAAAAAGCAGAATCCATTCAAAAAATTTACACAAAACGAAACATCATATACTTGCCACTGAAAATTGACCATGTTCAGTAAAGTCATCATAACCCATATACAAGCTGCCATCATAATAAACATTCACCATGTTCAGTAACCCACATACAACTACCAACATAACAAAGCATTCACCATGCTCAGTACCCGCATACAACTGCTATCAAAGGTAACCATGTTCATTAGCACTAAAAATCCGAATCCATATAACAAAAATTCAGCACATATGACCTTATTCCCAAATCCATTTACTGCTACTTCTTCCTCGACTTTCCCCATGCTTCGACTTTTTCCCACAACAATGGCAGGACTAGATTGTCAGGCTGCACAATCATATCCAGACACATCTGCTTCCTGAATTTGTTAACGAAAACTGATGTTGGCCATTCATTCTTATGTTCTTCCTTTATCAGACCTTTGCCCCAGTTCACCAAGAAAAATTCACAATACAGGCAGGCAAAAACCCCACAACTGAAACTGTCCTGCTGCTTCGGGATATTTTCAACAACACTATACTTGACAGTGTTAAAGCTGAACAAACTCCGAAAACAACTCACAAATGGGGAAAAGAGTCCAACAATCTTCTTTGCATTATCAATGAGCATCTCCGCTTTACTTTCATTAACCTCCGCGCTATCGAGGATGTAGCAGCTTCCTCTCCCCCTCACATCAAAGGCGTACACAGAGAAGTGCCTCTCGTGAAACCATGGAAAAATCCACTATTATAAACACATGAAGAAAAATATAAAAAACAGCACAAAAATATGTTAAGCAATACAATAAAAAATAAAATGTATGAGAAAAATAAACGACAATGACACTTACATAAGGAATTTTGCCCAAGTCGCAACACATTGGGAAAACATTATCAAGGTAATTTTGCGTATCGAATGCATGACTTGTTGCAGTTGCTGGATCCATATCATCAATACTTTTGTGACCAGGTTTCAACCACGTACGCTACAAGGATTGAATAAGAAAAGTTGTCAGATTGATCAAAATGGCATGTGTTAAGTCACATTGGCATGTTCTGTTAAGTCGCAATGGCATGATTTGTTAAGTCGCAATGGCATGATCCCTTAAGTCACAATGGCATGATCTGTTCAGTCGCAATGGCATGATCTGTTAAGTCATAATGGCATGTTCTGTTAAATCAAAATACTGTAAAAAAGGAAAAGAGAACTCACAGCCCAATGTATAGGGAATATGATGCGATCAGTCACCGACTGCTTCTGAAGTCGTTTGACCACAGATCTTAAATACCAATCAATCACAGAGGTGTTGAGCCATGATCGACGGAGCAAGGTTTCTGTGTCTTTGCGAACTAGTTTTTGTCGATTCTGGTCCCATGCAAAAATCTCACCACTATTAACAAAAAAGAACAAATATTATAAGACCTGCAAATTCTATGAAACAAAAAATAAACCATGACAAAAAGGGGTAGCTTACGGGAGTGAACCACGTCTTCTTGTAGTCACATACTGGTAGATCATATCCTTCTGATCACTAGTCAATGACAAGCACAGAGTCGCAGCCAACTGAGCCTCCCCTGGCCGATTCATTCGAGCTTCAACTTGTTGACTGTATCGGACGGGAACTTCCTTAATAGCAGCCTCTTCTTTAATTCCCTCTACCTCATCTTCATCTAGCTGGCATTCAGGGTCCAAATCAACAAAAGGTGTAGCTTTGGATGCAACAACAACTCCTTTCCCCTTCTCTTTCTTCGATCGACGACGAGGTGCTTCATCTTCCTGTGTCTCAGCATCAGCTACTGGCTTAACCCTCTTCCTCTTCCTCTTCCTCTTCCCTTCGGTGAATGGAGATCTACGATTCATGCTAGGAAGCCTCAAACGCTTCCCTCCTACAGCCCCTGTAATTGCACCCGGTGCATCTACAAAAGAGGGATCATGGCCCTCACGATTAAAACCCTTCTGTGTGGCATAAACTTCTTCAGCCGCATCTACAACGGCAAAACATTTATCACAAAAAATAGGATCATCAAATGGGCTTTGAGAATCGCAAATATTGGGCTGCATTCCATCTCCATATTCATGAGCAGCAGACGCTTTTGGCCCATACATTTCATCATCTACATCTGAGAAACCTAGTGAGAAAGATGGAAAATCAATACCTGGCATCCCCAATGGTATAGATAAATTGCACATGCCTACTTTGGCAGGGCTATATTGGCCAGCCTTTTCCTCAACATTTCCACCCTCATCATTCACCTCTTCCTCTGGAGTATGATCCACCACTTGAGTAGGGACATGCTCCTCTTCAACTTCATCATCTACCTTATCAGCATGTTTAGGCAGGGGCTCCGCCTCTTCATTGCCACCATTATCACTATGATCAACAACTTGTGTCGAAACCTGCTCCTGGCACTGTTCATTCAGTTCGGACAAGCCAGATGCCAATGCCACAGACTCTTCAGCAATGCTTGAAATCACCTGACCCCAATGATCATCAGGAGTAGCATAATCAGATTGAGAAGGACGGTAATCTGGGTCAGATCGAGAACCAAAGTAATCTGGTTCAAATTCACCATCATCTGTGGTACCACAACTCAACACCATGGCCCATTGATCACCAACGGCAACACTTCCCGTCTGCTTCGGCTACAAAAGTATCAAAATAGCCGCACAAAAAAAAAATAGTGAGTCATATTGCAAGAACTGTCATGCCTTTGCTGGCAAGAACTGTTATGTCAGGATGGCATGTTCTGATCTGACTCAAATATAGAATTCTATTTCACAAAGATAAGAAAACTTACCACAGAATCGTTTTTCTTTCTCTTCTGCTTAACAAATGCATCCTTTTCAGATTCTACATCGCGTGCAAGACCTGCAACAGCCTCCTCTTCATCCATCTCCTCAGCATCAATCTCCTCCTCATCCTCCTCCTCCTCCTCAACCACATCCTCATCATCCTCAACAACTGCCTTCCCCTTTGTCTTAGCAGCAATACATTTCTGAACCTCAGATTTGTAACTCTGCAAATCATCAATATGCGGATGCACTTTGCCCAATTCTTCGAATAGCTGTATTGCAACACCAAAATGCAATTAAAAATTACAAAAACTATTCATGCCATTCTCACACTAACATGTCTCAAAGATTAGAAATACATATAACAATCACCTTGCTCAGGGGCATGACTGCCAATCTTCGTTTGGAACTAGACATGAGGATACAACCAATGCTAGCGGAGGAAGAAGGCGCACTAGGATCCACTTCATCCTCATTTGTAACAGGTGTCTTTGCAATGTATTTCTTAACCAAGTGAAGATTGCCTCCAATCTTAACTAAATTGTTGGGCTTATGGACACACCATCTCAGCTCATCATTTATCTTATCTGAGACAACTTTACACCAATTGTATTGTGTTGCCCCCGGCAGTGGGAAAAGATAGGTAAGATACCTGGCATCAACCACAGGAGAGATACTAGGCGCAAGAAACACAGCAATCGCATAAAGCATGTAGATTTTAGCCCAATCTACATACGCACGCACCTTACTCTGCTTACCACTCTTACTCCGATTAACACACTTACCGCGCAACAAAAAAGCCGCTATCTCTGGTATATCTATATGCAATGACCTTTTCAGGTTAAGCCCAACCCTTGCCAAAAGGTCTTCAACCTTATCCCTCCTCTTCCCCGTGAATAAATTTCCTTTCAAACTGACATCAGCATCCCCCATTGGGAGCTCAAAATATTCATGTACAAAAGATGTCGGTACAACAACATTTGTTTTTCGACATTTCTCACGGACAGTAATAAGCTCATCTGGATCCAGATCATCAACATCAATATTCAGCAGGCACCCAAACCCTGCTTCATCTATACACTTCGCTATTTGATCACGGTCCTCCATAGCAAACAGCTTGGAGTTCACAGCTATAATATAGCTAGGCTTGCTAAAACTCCTGAAACCAGACATCTGCAAAAAACAAAATATAAAACGATAAATGGCATCACAGAACACTACTATCAACACAACACTGCTAACAACAACACACATCACGCTGTACTAATAATGGAAAGGCCTCTTATGTACTAATGGCAAGGCCTCTTATGTCTTAGTGGCAAGACCTCTTATGTCTTAGTGGCAAGGCCTCTTATGTCTTAGTGGCAGGCCATTTTTCCCTTCGAAAATGTCAACGACAACGACCAAAACTGACAGAGAATCAGCCGCCTAAAAAACATAAACCCTAAACATCAACAAAAAAAAACAATTCTTAACCCTAAACTCGTAAAAATGTAAATAAAATAAACCTTGAAAGTGTTTAGAAGAGATTAGTCCCTTACCTTAAAAAATGTGTACGAAGAGCGACCGAAACAGGAGGCGGAGAAGAAAATGGGAGAGCGTTCCTCGATCTTCGTCTACGAAGAGCGACCGAAACAGGAGGCGGAGAAGAAAATGTGTACGAAGAGCGACCGAAACAAGAAAATGGGAAAATGGGAGAGCGTACCTCGATCTTCGTCTACGACCGTGGAGAGGAGAAGGATCGCCACCAGAATAGGGAGCGTCAATGGCGTTGGGAATGACAGAGCATTCCTCGGTACACCGAGCTCGTCTACAACTTCACGGCGGCGGATTCGATTTGGTTTGCTTAGGGTTAGGAGAATGTGAGAGCGAAGGAGAAGGAAGCGGGATGAAAGAGAAAGTGGGAGGGAGGGAGAAGGAAGCGGGAGGAAAAAAGGGAATTGAAAAACGAGAAAGGAAAGAGAGACGGATGAAAGACCAAAATACCCTTGGATAAATTATGACCATCAGATCAGATTGGCTGCGTGTGGGCCTCATCAAACGGCCCAGATTTTATTCCGAACGGTTTGGACTGGGCCCTTCAGTCCGTGCTCAATCCAAGGCCTACTCGTAAAAGTTATATGAGGCAGAATCTTCCCAATATTTTCAATACGACTTATCCAAATGTTGACTCTTATTTAAATAAAAAAGGGTAAGTCATGTATCATTTATCTGTCTTGTTAAATTAATATGTCAATATCAAGGAAGATTGACTAATTAAGAGTTCAGACAATTAGCCAAACCCAAAACCAAGTACGACTTAGTAAAAGTCAAACATCCATGTGCAAGAGACCTTGTCCTAGAAGCAAAAGCAGCGACTTCCTACAAAACCCTAGTTTTGGTTTGGTTTAGAGACAAACAATAATCTGACATAAGAATTTAATATCCATGGCCGCGAAAGCCAATCATCTTCCCCACAGGTTGTTGCGGATTTTATTAGCGACTGCGCTTTTCCCTTCCATTTCATTTGCAGCAAATACACTCAACCAAGGAGAAACACTTAACACATCTTCTACCCTCGTATGCGACGACTTCTTCACTTTGGGATTCAAGAGAATTGGAACTGAAGAATCCAACAGTAGCTACCTGGGAATATGGCTGAACAGCGATCCAACCAAGCCCTTTTGGTTAGGCAACAGAGACCACCCTATAGCTGACGATTCTGGGATGTTTTCCATTGATGCGTCAGGAGCCCTGAAGCTCAACTACTCAGGTGGCGATCTTGTCGAGTTCTATTCGTCGGGTCAGTCCTCTTTCGGCAACAATTTATTTGTTGTCCTCGAAGAGACGGGCGATTTGGTCCTGAGAGATGCAAGTAGTGGTCATGCCTTGTGGGAAAGTTTTGACAATCCTGTCGATTCGTTGTTGCCTGGCATGAAACTTGGAACCGACCATAGAACTGGGAAGAGCTGCATGCTTGTGTCTTGGCTAACTGATTCCATTCCGAGCCCCGGTGCTTTCACCCTTGAATGGAATTCTGAGAGCCAGCAATTGGTCATGAAGCGTCGGGGCGTGACGTTTTGGACTAATACACCATCAAATAAAGTTCAAGAGAAGATGCTTGGCGCTGCTTTTTCCACTAAACTTAATTACAGCTATTCCGTTGTCTCGAATGCCGATGAGGACTTCTTCGCGTTCTCTGTCACGCTGAATCAGTTCAGCTCTCCGGGCCAGAGGAGCTTCACAGTTTGGCAATTGCAGCACGACGGGAGCATCGTGACCACTGGCCTAACCATTTTTAGTGCTTCTTCCTGTGATGGGAATTATGCGAAGGAAGGATGCAAAAGATGGGAAGGGCCGGGGTGCAGGAATGGCGGCGACAGGTTCGTATTGAGATCAGGCTGGTTCAATGCAAGTACAGATGATGGCAACTCAAGTCTCGGCATCAGTGATTGCAAGGACATGTGCTGGAAGAATTGCTCATGTGTTGGTACTATAACCTACCATTCAAATGGCACTGGATGCATCTTTTATCAGGGGAGCTTCACTCAGGATTTTACAGGAACTTATCAACAATATAACGTCATTATTCGGCCAGAACCCGCAGGTATGACAATTCATGTTAATTTCATTATCAGTGATTCGCACGAAATTTCTGCATAACGTGTGCCAAGATTGAACATTGATTAGCTTAATGCACTTTGCTCAATTTGTTGTTTCTAGCTTAATGCCCTTTGTCTCTTTATAAATTGTTTGGTTGTTTTATAGTGAACCGGTACTGGATATGGATTTTAGCTGCAATAGCATTTGCCCTGTTCGTGGCAGGGGTGACCTTCTTGTTGTATTTGAGGAGGAAAAGAAACACAAGTAAGTTCTATGATAGAGCATAACTTGCAATTGATTTTCAAAACAAAGCTTCTTTAATTGGCCACTTAATGCCAATCTGAACAGGGAGGAGGCTTCTCAACGAGTTGCTAAGAATGGACACGAGAGAGGAAGGCGACGATGTTGAGAATGATGATGGGAGTAACAAAGGTCACAATTTAACATTATTTGGTGTGACAACAATAATGATTGCTACGAACAACTTCTCCCTAGATAATAAGCTCGGACAGGGCGGTTTCGGGCCCGTTTACAAGGTATTCTTGTATGAATCGCCATGAAAAAAACAACTTATATAATAAAAGTTGATGTTTGAAACTGATTTGGTGGCTAATGCCTAATTGACCAACTTTTACAGGGGAAGTTGCAAGACAAGGAAATTGCAGTGAAGAGACTATCTAAAAGTTCTGGACAAGGAATGGTGGAATTCAAGAATGAGCTTATCTTAATAGCTAAATTGCAGCACACGAACTTGGTCCGGCTCCTCGGCTTCTGCATTCACGGGGAAGAGAAGATGTTAGTCTACGAGTACATGCCTAACAAGAGTTTGGATTGGTTCATCTTTAGTAAGCTTGCCACCTCAAGGGAAAACTTGTAATCAGATTTGACAAATTATGATCATTGGTCGGTTGTTGATTTAAGATATGATCTTTCCATTTTTAATGCAGATGAATCAAAGAAGAAATTGTTGGATTGGAGTAAGCGCTTGGAAATCATAGAAGGGATAGCTCAAGGGATGCTTTACCTTCACAAGTATTCTAGATTGAGGATAATTCACAGAGACTTGAAAGCTAGCAACATTTTGCTTGACGAGAACTTCAACCCCAAGATTTCAGACTTTGGAATGGCAAGAATTTTTGCAACAAACACAGTTGAAGCCAACACCAACAGAGTTGTCGGAACATAGTAAGTACTTCAGATATGGTGTATCCGATAAATAGAAATACCATAAAAAATTCACTAGTAATTGATGACAAGTGCAAGTCATGATCATCATTAATTGACTAATCCATCATCCTCTTTCATATGCAAAATGTAGTGGTTACATGTCTCCCGAGTATGCAATGGGGGGTATTTTCTCGGTGAAATCCGACGTGTTTAGTTTTGGAGTACTAATGCTGGAAATCATCAGTGGCAAGAAAAATTATGGCATTCTCTATTTTGATAGTCCGGTCAACCTAGTTGGATATGTAAGTTCTTCTACACATGCGGCCTTCGATTTCGTCATTAAAAAATATATTGTTAAATCATTGAGATTTTACGGTAAAGTAATGTCGTCTATCCTAAGCCGATTTCGACCTCGATCTAATGTCGGTGACATAATTTCTCTTTTTTTTAGGAAACATAATTTCTCTTTGATGGCAAAGTAAAGTCGCTTATTGTACAACAATCAAGTTAACAAATAAAAATTTGTATCAGGCATGGGAGCTATGGAAACAAGGTGATGTATTGGAACTAGTGGATCCGATATTGATAGACTCTTGCACAAAGGACCAAGCGCTGAGATGCATCCAAATTGGTCTGCTTTGCGTGGAGGATAATGCACTTGATAGGCCAACAATGTCTGATGTTATCACCATGTTGACGAGTGAAGTATCTCAATTGCCATATCCGAAACAGCCCGCATTTACCAATCCAAGAGGCATAGGCATTGTGGAGATAGAATCAAGCATTAGCAACCCTATTGATGGCTCTAGAAATGAGTTGACCATGTCCATTATAGACGCACGATAACAATCGTTATTTCTCACGCCTTTTTTCCTTTACATTGAAGCCCTTGACCGGTGTAGTTCTACCGGAAAGGCAAACTTTTTTGTGATATTTGCGATCTCCTCTCATCTTTTACATTACATTACATTTTTTATTTTATTTTGTTTTATTTAATTTTAACTTTAGTGAAGAGACAAGCACTTTAGGTTGGATCTGTGGGCCTGGAGCCCGAATTTGGATAGTTGGGGCTTGAGCCTAATTTCAGAGAAACAATATGTAAAATCAAATGCATAAACTTGAAAATTGTTATATAAAATTAAATATGACTTTATTAAAATTAATTAGTAAGAATATTTGAGTTCAACTAATTAACGGTAACAATAACTCTGTGACATGACATAAACGGTATATAAATTATCAAATGCGTAAATCAACTTGTAAAATATTATTTTAGTTTATTCAAAAGTATTATTCAAAAAAATTTAAAAAGTCGTGACAAAATTTTTGGATATTTTCCCAACCTGGTCAGCTTCTGTTTTCTCTTTCCCATAGATTGGGGAGCAGATTCTATGGGGACAAGGCTAATCCCCAAATTTGGGGATTAAAAGGAATATTGTGGCAATCTAGGTATTAACAAAATAATTAAAGGTAAAATTGGAAAATTAATAAAAACAAAAGGGGAGATGGAAAATTAGCTGGTACACTTTTTATGAAAAGACTAAAAAGGTAAAAAAAATAAATTAATTAATCTCACGTTAAAAGAGGAAGGGATTCTTTCTCTCTCTCATTAAATTATTATCAATTTCAAAAATTCTACCATATACTAGATTATTATTTTTTAAATAAACTCAAAAAACCAAAGAACGAAAATACAATCGAAAACCAATATCAGTACGTACTCAAACCAATATCAGTACGTACTCAAACCAATATCAGTACGTACTCAAACCAATATCAGTACGTACTCAAACCAATATCAGTACGTACTCAAACCAATATCATTACGTACTCAAACCAATATCAGTACGTACTCAAACCAATATCACTACGTACTCAAACCAATATCATTACGTACTCAAACCAATATCAGTACGTACTCAAACCAATATCAGTACGTACTCAAACCAATATCAGTACGTACTCAAACTAATATCAGTACGTACTCAAACCAATATCATTAAGTCTGAAAACCAATATCAGTACAGACTAAAACCAATGTCAATACGTACTAAAACCAATATCAATAGGTAATCAAATCAATAACAAGATGTACTCAAACCAATATCAATACATACTCAAGCCAATATTATTAGCGATTGAAACCAATATCAGTACAGAGTAAAACCAATATCAGTATAGACAAAAATCAATATCAGTACGTACTCAAACCAATATCATTACATCTGAAAACCAATATTAATACATACTCAAACCAATATCATCAGCGACTAAAACCAATATCATACAGATTAAAATCAAGCAGAATTTTTTATAATATCAGTACGGCGGCATTGTTCGCGACCGAGTCTCTTCCTCTTCTTCTTCTTCTCTCTCCCGATGCCATTTCAATCCCTAAACCCAAAATTACGCGAAGGCTGGGCGGGAGCGGGGAGCTCCTTTTCTCTCTGGCGATGATGCGGGTCCACTTCTCTAGGCACGACGTGACTTGCGGGCTTAGACCCAGCGACGCGGGGTGGTGCACGGCTTGTCCAGCAGCGGCAGCGTCGGTTCTTCAACCCAGCGACGCGGGTGGAGGGTGAGAAGAAGAAGAAGAAGAAGAAGAGACGTGAGGAATTTTTAATGGAGGAGGGAGAGAGAGAAAAAGAAGAAGAATAAAAGGAAGAGACGTGGGAGAGATGGTGGGTTGTATTTAATTGATATCTTTTTTTTTAAGGAGTATTAATTGGGTATCTTTTATTGTTTGAAAAAGTCAAAAATGTCCCTGATTGGTTATTGACCATCAGATTTGAAAATTTTTTAAAAAAATGAATCTAATGGTCCAAAAGCTAGTCCCCACCTATGGACAAGATTTCTTTAGTCCCTGCTCAATCCATCCTCCAGCTTCACGGCCTCCGTAGGCAACTGCCGCTTCCGGGTTTCATGTGAATATCGACGGCAAATGGGTGAGTGACACGTCAGCTTGAGAATCTCAGTTTACTGACAAGACTCTGAAGAACAATCCGACAAAGGAAGAAACCACGGTTGCAAAATTTACTTTTGGTTTCATGGGGCCCACGCAGCCAGATATCTTTTAGGCCCGCGTAGCTGGATTTGTCGAATCTGAATTAACCAAGTTAGTAAGTCAAATATTTAATAATATAAATAAAAATATATAAAAGGTCTAATATGACACAATTTTGTTTATAATAATATAATTTTAAAATGAATACAATAATAGTATATATACAAATACTCACCGTCTATGTAGCGTCACTCACCGTGTATTTAATGTTTAGACATATGTCTAAACATATGACTAGTCAGCACATATATAACACAAGTCTATATGAAAAAAAATGTTGAAATTTCTTATGGGGGAAAATTATTATTTTTAAACTATTTATATTTAATCACCAAAAATCTTTGTGAAGACCATCCTGAATGATCATTTTATCCATTATCTAATATTCGAATTTTAGATATTATTGTATTCATAAACAAATTCAGATGATGCTTGAATTACAAATTTTGGATTCAAATTTTAATACCAACAGTAAATTCTAAATTTGTAAGTGCACTCGCGGACATATGTTAATAATGTAGTTCATACATATTTGAAGATATTTTCTTGGCAGATAAAAAAAATTTTGTCCTACCCTTCCGTCAACGAAATTCTTTTACTCGACGGCTCGGTGCTTGGTGAATGACGCCGGTCGTTTCCAACCCTTCCATCAACGTTTCTCATTTCCTCGCTTGATGTAATTTGTTGTGGTGAGAAAAGGGTTTTAGTTATAATTGACCGTTTTGGTTGCAATCATAAATTAGATAATTCATCTCTTTCGGACAAAAGTTTGAATATTAAGGGTTGTGTAATTTGAAGTTCATATAGGAATACTCGTAAAAGTTATATGAGGCAAAATTTTTCGAATATTTTAGATACGACTTATCCAAATGTTCACTCTTATTAAAAAAAAAGGTAAGTCATGTATCATTTATCTGTCTTGTTAAAATTAATATGTCAATATCAAGGAAGATTGACTAATTAAGAGTTCAGACAATTAGCCAAACCCAAAACCAAGTACGACTTAGTAAAAGTCAAACATCCATGTGCAAGAGACCTTGTCCTAGAAGCAAAAGCAGCGACTTCCTACAAAACACTAGTTTTGGTTTGGTTTAGAGACAAACAATAATCTGACATCAGAGTTTAATATCCATGGCCGCGAAAGCCAATCATCTTCCCCACAGGTTGTTGCGGATTTTATTAGCGACTGCGCTTTTCCCTTCCGTTTCATTTGCAGCAAATACACTCAACCAAGGAGAAACACTCAACACATCTTCCACCCTCGTATGCGACGACTTCTTCACTTTGGGATTCAAGAGAATTGGAACTGAAGAATCCAACAGTAGCTACTTGGGAATATGGCTAAACAGCGATCCAACCAAGCCCTTTTGGTTAGGCAACAGAGACCACCCTATAGCTGATGATTCCGGGATGCTTTCCATTGATGGGTCAGGAGCCCTGAAGCTCAGCTACTCAGGTGGCGATCTTGTCGAGTTCTATTCGTCGGGTCAGTCCTCTTCGGGCAACAATTCAGTTGTTGTCCTCGAAGAGACGGGCGATTTGGTCCTGAGAGATGCAAGTAGTGGACATGCCTTGTGGGAAAGCTTTGACAATCCTGTCGATTCGTTGTTGCCTGGCATGAAACTTGGAACCGACCATAGAACTGGGAAGAGCTGGACCCTTGTGTCCTGGCTAGCTGATTCTATTCCGAGCCCCGGTGCTTTCACCCTGGAATGGAATTCCGAGAGCCAGCAATTGGTGTTGAAGCGTCGGGGCGTGACATTTTGGACTAATACACCATCAAATAAAATTCAGGAGAAGATGCTTGGCGCTGCTATTTCCACTAAACTTAATTTCAGCTATTCCGTTGTCTCGAATGCCGATGAGGACTCCTTCTCGTTCTCAGTCACGCTGAATCAGTTCAGCTCTCCTGGTCAGAGGGGCTTCACAATGTGGCGATTGCAGCACGACGGGAGCATCGTGACCGACGGCCTCAATGTTCTTAGTGCGTCTTCCTGTGATGGGAATTACGCTGAGAACGGATGCAAGAGATGGGAAGGGCCGGAATGCAGGAATGGTGGCGACAGGTTCGAATTGAGATCCGGCTGGTTCAATGCACATACAAATGATGACAACTCAAGTCTTAGTATCAGTGATTGCAAGGACATATGCTGGAAGAATTGCTTATGTGTTGGTACTGTAACCTACCATTCAAATGGCACTGGATGCATCTTTTATCAGGGGAGCTTAACTCAGGATCTTACAGGAACTTATCAACAATATAACGTCATTATTCGGCCAGAACCCGCAGGTATGACAATTCATGTTAATTCTTTATCAATGATTCGCACGAACATTTCTTTGTCAAGATTGAACATTGATTAGCTTGATGCCCTTTGCTCAATTTGTTGTTTCTAGTAACTTGGACTTCATTTTATTCGGTTTTTGGCTGATTTATAGTGAATCGGTACTGGATATGGATTTTAGCTGCACTAGCATTTGCTCTGTTCGTGGCAGGGGTGACCTTCTTGTTGTACTTGAGGAGGAAAAGAAACACAAGTAAGTTTTATGACAAAAGCATAACTTGCAATTGATTTTTCAAAACAAAGTTTCTTTAATTGGCCACTTAATGCCAATCTGAACAGGGAGGAGGCTTCTCAACGAGTTGCTTAGAATGGATACGAGAGAGGAAGGCGACGACGTTGAGAATGATGATGGGAGTAACAAAGGTCACAATTTAACATTATTTGGTGTGACAACAATAATGATTGCTACGAACAACTTCTCCCTAGATAATAAGCTCGGACAGGGTGGTTTTGGGCCCGTTTACAAGGTATTCTTGTATGAATCTCCATGGAAAAAACAACTTATATGATAAAAGTTGATGTTTGAAACTGATTTGGTGGCTACTACCTAATTGGCCAACTTTTACAGGGGAAGTTGCAAGACAAGGAAATTGCAGTGAAGAGACTATCTAGAAGTTCCGGACAAGGAATGGTGGAATTCAAGAATGAGCTTATCTTAATAGCTAAATTGCAGCACACGAACTTGGTCCGGCTCCTCGGCTTCTGCATTCATGGGGAAGAGAAGATGTTAGTCTACGAGTACATGCCTAACAAGAGCTTGGATTGGTTCATCTTTGGTAAGCTTGCCACCTCAAGGGAAAACTTGTAATCAAATTTGACAAAATTATGATCATTGGTCGGTTGTTGATTTAAGATATGATCTTTCCATTTTTAATGCAGATGAATCAAAGAAGAAATCGTTGGATTGGAGTAAGCGCTTGGAAATCATAGAAGGGATAGCTCAAGGGATGCTTTACCTTCACAAGTATTCTAGATTGAGGATAATTCACAGAGACTTGAAAGCTAGCAACATTTTGCTTGACGAGAACCTCAACCCCAAGATTTCTGATTTTGGAATGGCAAGAATTTTTGCAACAAACACAGTTGAAGCCAACACCAACAGAGTTGTCGGAACATAGTAAGTACTTCAGATATGGTCAATCCGGTAAATAAAAATACCATAAAAAATTCACTAGTACTTTCTAACAAGTGCAAGTCATGATCAGCATTAATTGACTAATTCATCATCCTCTTTCATATGCAAAATGTAGTGGTTACATGTCTCCCGAGTATGCAATGGGGGGTGTTTTCTCGGTGAAATCCGACGTGTTTAGCTTTGGAGTACTGATGCTGGAAATCATTAGCGGCAAGAAGAATTATGGCATCCTCTATTTTGATAGTCCAGTCAACTTAGTTGGATATGTAAGTTCTTCTTCACATGCAGCCTTCAATTTCGACATTTAAAAATATTTTGTTAAAAAGTTGAGGTTTTACGGTAAAGTAATGTCGCCAATCCAAAGAGATTTCGACCTTGATCTAATGTCGACGACATAATTTCTCTTTGATGGCAAAGTAAAGTCGCTTATTGTACACTAAATAAAAATTTGTATCAGGCATGGGAGCTATGGAAACAAGGAGATGCATTAGAACTAATGGATCCGACATTGATAGACTCTTATACAAAGGACCAAGCGCTGAGATGCATCCAAGT
Organism: Hypericum androsaemum; assembly: GCA_963995505.1. Classification (NCBI taxonomy): domain Eukaryota; kingdom Viridiplantae; phylum Streptophyta; class Magnoliopsida; order Malpighiales; family Hypericaceae; genus Hypericum; species Hypericum androsaemum. Next base: position 1,092,117 of record OZ023199.1, read on the forward strand.
TGGTCTGCTTTGCGTGGAGGATAATGCACTTGACAGGCCAACAATGTCTGATGTTATCACCATGTTAACGAGTGAAGCATCCCAATTGCCATATCCGAAACAGCCCGCATTTACCAATCCAAGAGGCATTGTGGAGATAGAATCAAGCATTAGCAACCCTATTGATGGCTCTAGAAATGAGTTGACCATGTCCATTATAGACGCACGATAACAATCGTTATTTTCACAGCTTTTTACATTTTTTTGGGTGGAAATTTGCTTCTTTACATTGCAGCCCATGACCAGTGTAGTTCTACCAAAAGGGCAAACTTTTTTGTGATATTTGTGGTCTCCTCTCTTCTTTCAGATTATATTAGTGATTTGAATTTTTATATGAAAATAAAAACTTAAAACTACTATAAAATAAATCGATTGTATTTCATTTTTTGGTCATGATGTAAGGCAGTTTCCAAAATTAATTAATTTAAGAGACAAACAAGGGAAGGAAACCCCAATTACATTATTATCAAATTTCTTAACATTGTGGTTGCTTGTTGGAGTGGTCTAATGACGTCTAACTCCCAAATTCCGTAGATGGAACTCACCCAATTTCAAGAGTCAATGTTGACTTTGAATGGGTATTGAATGCATCATTCTTTCAAAAAAGAATACATCATTTTTTATAATTCTATTTGTCTTTAAAAAACAAAAGAAAATCTTACTTTATGAGTACTTGAGCAAAATAAAATATTACATCATTGTCACCTTAAAAAAGGGTAATTATGTATAATAATATGTTTTTTTTTAATTTAATATATCAATATCAAGGAAGATGAGTACTTCAAGTTCATCCGCATATTATAACACCGGCCAAGTACGACTTAGGAATCGTCAAACATCTGTGTGAAGCAAACTTCCTAAGACAGTTTTGGTGCATATGTATCTAATAATCACCATGTTTGGATTCGTTTAAAGACAAATATAATCTTACATCAAAGTCTAATATCCATGGCCGTGAAAGCCAATCATCTTCCCTACAAGTCGTTGCAGCTTTTATTAGCGACTTTGTTTGTCCCATCCATTTCATTAGCAGCAAATACACTCAACAAAGGAGAAATACTTGACACATCCTCTGCCCTTGTATGCGACAACTTCTTCACTTTGGGATTCAAGAGAATTGGAACTGAGGAATCCAACAGTAGCTACTTGGGAATATGGCTAAACAGCGATCCAACCAAGCCCTTTTGGTTAGGCAACAGAGACCACCCTATAGCTGATGATTCCGGGATGCTTTCCATTGATGGGTCAGGAGATCTGAAGCTCAACTACTCAGGTGGCGATCTTGTTGAGTTCTATTCGTCGGGTCAGTCCTCTTCGGGCAATAATTTAGTTGTTGCCCTCGAAGAGACGGGCGATTTGGTCCTGAGAGATGCAAGTAGTGGTCATGCCTTGTGGGAAAGTTTTGACAATCCTGTCGATTCGTTGTTGCCGGGCATGAAACTTGGAACCGACCATAGAAGTGGGAAGAGCTCGAACCTTGTGTCCTGGCTAACTGATTCCATTTCGAGTGGTGGCGCTTTCACACTGGAATGGAATTCAACGATCCATCAACTGGTCTTGAAGCGTCGGGGCATGACGTTTTGGACTAATACGCCATCATATAAAATCCCAGAGAAGATGCTTGGAGCTGCTATTTCAACTAAGCTTAATTTTAGCTTTTTTATTGTCTCCAATGCTGATGAAGACTACTTTGCGTTCTCGGTTGGGCTGAATCAGTTCAGCTCTCCAGGTCAGAGGGGCTTCACATTTTGGCGATTGCAGCACGACGGGAGCATTGTGACCAGCGGCCTCAACATTTTTAGTGCGTCGTCCTGTGATGGGAATTATGCGGAGAACGGATGTAAGAGATGGGAAGGGCCAGAATGCAGGAATGGTGGCGACAGGTTCGAATTGAGATCCGGCTGGTTTAATGCAACTACAAGTGATGATAACTCAAGTCTCAGCATCAGTGATTGCAAGGACATGTGCTGGAAGAATTGCTCATGTGTTGGTACTATAACCTACAATTCAAATGGAACTGGATGCATCTTTTATCAGGGGAGCTTCACTCAGGATCTGACAGGAACTTATCAACAATATAACGTCATTATTCGGCCAGAACCCGCAGGTATGACAATTCATATAATTCATTTTCAGTGATTCGCACGAACATTTCTTCATAACGTGTGTCAAGATTGAACATTGATTAGCTTAATGCACTTTGCTCAGTTTGTTGTTTCTAGCTTAATGCCCTTTGTCTCTTTATAAATTGTTTGGTTGTTTTATAGTGAACCGGTACTGGATATGGATTTTAGCTGCACTAGCATTTGCTCTGTTCGTGGCAGGGGTGACCTTCTTGTTGTACTTGAGAAGGAAAAGAAACACAAGTAAGGTTTATGACAGAGCATAACTTGCAGTTGATTTTTCAAAACAAAGTTTCTTTAATTGGTCACTTAATGCCAATCTGAACAGGGAGGATGCTTCTCAACGAGTTGCTAAGAATGGACACGAGAGAGGAAGGGGACGACGTTGAGAATGATGATGGGAGTAACAAAGGTCACAATTTAACATTTTTTGGTGTGACAACAATAATGGTTGCTACAAACAACTTCTCCCTAGATAATAAACTCGGACAGGGCGGTTTCGGGCCTGTTTACAAGGTATTCTTGTATGAATCTCCATGGAAAAAACAACTTATTTAATAAAAGTTGATGTTTGAAACTGATTTGGTGGCTAATGCCTAATTGGCCACCTTTAACAGGGGAAGTTGCAAGACAAGGAAATTGCAGTGAAGAGACTATCTGGAAGTTCCGGACAAGGAATGGTGGAATTCAAGAATGAGCTTATCTTAATAGCTAAATTGCAGCACACGAACTTGGTCCGGCTCCTCGGCTTCTGCATTCACGGGGAAGAGAAGATGTTAGTCTACGAGTACATGCCTAACAAGAGCTTGGATTGGTTCATCTTTGGTAAGCTTGCCACCTCAAGGGAAAACTTGTAATTAGATTTGACAAAATTATGATCATTGGTTGGTTGTTGATTTGAGATATGATCTTTCCATTTTTGATGCAGATGAATCAAAGAAGAAATTGTTGGATTGGAGTAAGCGCTTGGAAATAATAGAAGGGATAGCTCAAGGGATGCTTTACCTTCACAAGTACTCCAGATTGAGGATAATTCACAGAGACTTGAAAGCTAGTAATATCTTGCTTGACGAGAACCTCAATCCCAAAATTTCAGACTTTGGAATGGCAAGAATTTTCGCAACAAACAAAGTTGAAGCCAACACCAACAGAGTTGTCGGAACATAGTAAGTACTTCGGATATGGTCTATTCGGTAAATAAAAATACCATACCAAATTCACTAGTACTTTATGACAAATGCAAATCATGATCAACATTAATTAACTAATCCATCATCCTCTTTCATATGCAAAATGTAGTGGTTACATGTCTCCCGAGTATGCAATGGGGGGTGTTTTCTCGGTGAAATCTGACGTGTTTAGTTTTGGAGTACTGATGCTAGAAATCATAAGCGGCAAGAAGAATTATGGCATCCTCTATTTTGATCGTCCGGTCAACCTAGTTGGATATGTAAGTTCTTCTTCACACAAGGCTTTAATGCGATTTCGACATTCAAAAAATATATTGTTAAAAAGTTGAGGCTTTACCGAAAAGTATTGTAGCCGATCCTAAGGTGATTTCGACCTTTGATCTAATGTCGATAACATCATTTCTCTTTGATGGCAAAGTAAAGTCGTTTATTGTACAACAATATTGCTCTTCCATCAAGTTAACAAAGAAAGAAATTGTATCAGGCATGGGAGCTATGGAAACAAGGCGATGCATTGAAACTAGTGGATTCGACATTGATAGATTCTTATACAACGGACCAAGCGCTAAGGTGCATTCAAGTTGGTCTGCTTTGCGTGGAGAACAATGCACATGATAGGCCAACAATGTCTGATGTTATCACCATGTTAACCAGTGAAGCATCCCAATTGCCATATCCAAAACAGCCCGCATTTACCAATTCGAGTGGCGTTTTGGATATAGAATCAAGCATTAGCAACCCTGTTGATGGCTCTAGAAATGAGCTGACGATGTCCATTATAAACGCACGATAACAATCTTGGTAGATTTTCACAGCTTTTCTTCTTTACATTGCAGCCCATGACCAGTGAAGTTCTATCAAAAGCGCAATTTTTTTGGGGTGATATTTGCGGTCTCATCTACTCTTTTACATTATATGAGTGAATTGAATTTGGTTTTGGATGAGGCTTGTGCAAGATGGCATGGTTAAGAAGGTGTGGTTTGTCTTTTATGGTGCAACTATTTGGAAAATTTGGTTGATGACAAATCGAACAGTTTTTCGAGGTGATAGATGTAACCGGGAGCTTCTTTCCCATGTCATTCTCACCCATGCACATGAATAATTACGTTGGCCGAACTCCATCTCGAACTACGGGCATCAGGAACTAGTCTTGTATTTAGATTTCTTGAGATGTTGAATGTAGTTGCTGTGCTTTTTGTACCGATGTTGTTGGTGATGTGATGTACTCGGTTCCAGGTTCTTGGCTCTTGCTTTGTACCCAGTTGTAAATTTTTACCATTTGTAAAATCATTTTACTTTAAAAAAAATGAGTGAATTGAATTTTCATATTAAAAGAAAAACTACTAAAAATTATTATCAAATCGATATTATTTTATTTTATTGGTCATGAAAGGGAAACGTAAGGCAGTTTCCAAAAAGGCATTAATTTAAGAGACAAACAGGGTAAAGAAACCCCAATTACATTCAATTTCAAATTTATTAACATTGTGTTTGCGTATTAGCATGGTCTAATGACGTACAATACATTAAAAAAGTTTCCCCCGTTGCAAAAACCACTACAATATACTGTCAAATCGATTGTGAATTTCATAACGTTGTAGTTGCTTGCTGGTGTGGTCTAATGACACATAATAAAGTATCCTAACCAAAAAAAAAATTGATTCATATGAAGTTTCGTTGATCAGACCAAGAATTACACTATACAAACCGGATCCGTGCAAGTTGTTTCTTATTCTTATAGTATCTGTCTTATTTACCTTTTTAGAGTATTGAATTTTTCCACCTTCTTTTAATGAAATTGACCAATTCAGTTTTTTATGTATCGTATGAACTGAGTCAATCTCGATAGTCAACTGATAATTGAACACAGATAATAACTTCAAGAGAACGGAGCACGAAACTGGTGTTCATGGACATCGAGATTGACTTCTGGAAATGCAGCTGGACAACTTGGCTGTTCTTTGTAGATCAATCCAAATCAAATTTAAATTAATCGATCTAATAAATATTTGAACAGCGTATGTTTTCAAAAATACAAACGTGGACATCACCTGTCAATATCCAGAAAAAAACTGGAAAATTCAATTAATTAATCTCCTTTTGTTTGATTAAATGTATTGTCATCATCAAGGAATTAACTATTTCACAGTTCACACACTTGTTTGTAGGAACTAGTTTATATGGAAAGTAATCGACAATACTCTTTTCCTAGTACGGATTTTGTCATATTAAATTTTTTATAGAGTCGGAGATTACAACCTCGTTTACTTTACGAGGGTAATCTACGCTCATTAGGGGTGAATAGTAAATATTAATCCTATTAATAAAAATTCACTTAAAAATACAGTTCATACTCTTGGTCAAGCCACGTGATAGAACAGAACGGTCAACGAGGACTATGAAGCGTGCGTGTGAAGCGGGCGCTTTCCCACTCTAAGTTTTGGTATATTAAGTATCTACTAATCGTCTTGGATTAACAAAAGTCTCTACTAATCACCAATTCTGGATTCGTTTAGAGGCAACTGATTTTCTTCCATCAAAATCCCATATCCATGGCCGCCAAAGGCAATTATGTTCCCTACAACCACAAGTTCTTGCAACAATTGTTAGCAATTGTATTTGTCCCTTCCATTACACTAGCAGCAGATACACTCAACCAAGGAGAAGCACTGAACACCTCCTCTTCCCTCTCTGTATCAGACAATTTTTTCACTTTGGGATTCAAGAGGCTTGGAGATGAAGAATCCAACAGCAGCTACTTGGGAATATGGCTAAACAGCAACCCAACCAAGCCCTTTTGGTTAGCCAATAGAGACCAACCTATAGCTGACGATTCCGGGATGCTTTCCATTGATGGGTCTGGAGCCCTCAAGCTCAACTACTCGGGTGGCGATCTCGTGGAGCTCCAATCCTCTTCGGGCAACAATTTGTCTGTTGTCCTGGAAGGAACAGGCGATTTGGTCCTGAAAGATGCAAGTAGTGGTCGGGTATTATGGGAGAGTTTTGATGATCCTACCGATTCGTTGTTGCCTGGCATGAAACTCGGAACCAACCACATAACAGGGAAGAGCTGGACCCTTGTTTCATGGCTAAGTGATTCCATTCCTAGCCCCGGAGCTTTTACCCTGGAATGGAATTCCACGAGCCAACAACTAGTCGTGAAGCGACGGGGTGTGGTATTTTGGACTAATACCCCATCAATAAGCAGTGACAGGGAGCAGCTTGATCCAAAATCTGGTAAGCTAAATTTCAGCCTTTCCACTGTTTCCAATGCCGATGAGGACTACTTCACGTACTCGGTCTCACAGACGAACTTCACAATGTGGCGATTGAAGTACGATGGGAGCATCGTGGATCAAAGCAGCAACAGAATCATTGCTCCTTCCTGCAATGGGAACAGTACAAAGAACGGATGCAAGAGATGGGAAGGGTCAGAGTGCAGAGGCGCTGGTGACAGATTCGAATTGAGATCCGGCAGCTTCATTGTAACTCCAGTTGATGATGGCAATTCGAGTCTTAGCATCAGTGACTGCAAGGACATGTGCTGGAAAAATTGCTCATGTGTTGGTACTATAACATACCATTCGAATGGCACCGGATGCATCTTCTGGCATGGGAACTTCACTCAGGATCTGTCAGGAAGTGCCGTACAATATAACGTCATTATTAAGAAATTACCAGCTGCACATGATAATTCAGGTTGGTTCACACAATTACAGTTAAAATCTAAATAGTCTCATTTGGTTTACTTATATATTTCTTTGGTTTACTTACAGCGCAACGAAACTGGATATGGATTTTACTTGCAGTAGCATTTGCTCTGATCGTAGCCCTAGTGACCATCTTGTTGTACCTGAGGAGGAAAAGAAATAGAGGTAAGAGACAATTCAACGGCAGATGGGTAACAATTGGTTTTCCAAAACAATGTTTCTAAACTTGTCCTCTTCGTGCCAACCTCAACAGAAAGGCTTCTCAACGAGTTACTAAGAATGGACACCAATGAGGAAGGCGGCGACGATGAGATTGATGATGCAAGTAACAAAGGTCACAATTTAAAAGTGTACAGTGTCACAACAATAATGGTTGCTACAAACAACTTTTCCCAAGAGAACAAGCTTGGACAGGGAGGTTTTGGACCCGTTTACAAGGTAATAGTTGATGATTTGTTGAGATTTCGAAGTTGATTGTAGCGTCTGTCTTGCTGGTTCTAATTTATAAGTGTGAAAAAATTACTAACATAATGCTTAAAGATTTTAAATTGATATGAAGATGCTAACAAGATGCGCAAAAATAAGTTGGCGGCTAATACCTAATTGGCCAACTTTTACAGGGTAAGTTGCAAGAGGGCAAGGAAATTGCAGTGAAAAGATTATCTAGAAATTCCGGACAAGGAATGATGGAATTCAAGAATGAGCTTATCGTGATAGCGAAATTGCAGCACACGAATTTAGTCCGGCTCCTTGGTTGTTGCATTCACGGGACAGAGAAAATGCTAGTCTATGAGTACATGCCTAACATGAGCTTGGACCGTTTCATCTTTGGTAAGCTTGATGCCTCGAGGAAAAAAACTTGTGATTGGGTTTGATAAAATTATGTTCTACGGTTGCTAGTTTGTGATCTGACATTTATGCATGTCTTTTAAATGCAGATGAATCACTAAAGAAATTGTTAGATTGGAATAAGCGCTTGAAAATCATAGAAGGAATAGCTCAAGGGATGCTTTACCTTCACAAGTACTCAAGGTTGAGGATAATTCACAGGGATTTGAAAGCTAGCAACATTTTACTTGACGAAAATTTGAACCCAAAGATTTCAGACTTTGGGATGGCAAGAATTTTCACAGCAAATACTGTCGAGGCAAACACCAACAGGGTTGTCGGGACATAGTAAGTACTCCAACTCCAAGTATGGTCCATCCAATAGATAGGAACACTATAACAAATTTAGCACTACTTCATGACAAGTGCAAGTCATGATCAACATTGGACTAATCCACCATCCATTTCACTTGTGAAAATGCAGTGGTTACATGTCTCCCGAGTATGCAATGGGGGGAAATTTCTCAGTGAAATCCGATGTATTTAGTTTCGGAGTACTACTATTGGAAATCATCAGCGGTAGGAAGAATAATGGCATCTTCTACATTGATCGTCCAGTCAACCTAGTTGAATATGTAAGTTCTTCGTCACTTGCGACCTAATCCCTTCCTTTTTTCGGACATTAATCAGTGTCATGACACCCACTTGTCATGTTAGTCTGAAGAGGGTTCAAGCAAAGAAGAATGACAAAAGTGGCAAAAGTCTCCTTATCGAGTTGTAAACAAAATTTTGATACCTCTGTTAAGATAAATAGTCTCTTATCAGCTGATATACACTAAGTGATTCTTAATGCCTACTTTTGTTAACTTAACGAAAATAAGTATGTATCAGGCATGGGAGCTATGGAAACAGGGCAATGCATTGGAACTATTGGATCCGACATTGAGAGATTCATGTCCCGAGGACCAAGCCTTGAGGTGCATTCAAGTTGGTCTGCATTGTGCGGAGGACAATGCACTCAACAGGCCAGAAATGTCTGATGTTATTACCATGTTAAGCAGCGAGGCATCCCAATTGCCATCACTTAAGCAGCCTGCATTCACTTATCCAAGAGAGGTTGTGGACATAGAATCAAGCACTAGCAACCATGTTGATAGCTCAACAAATGAGTTGACAGTGTCCATCATCGAGCCACGATAATGTATAATTTCATATGTAAGTCTATGGAATGAAATTGTACAGGGAGGTTTTTTCTCAAAAACAAACCAACCAAACCCAAAATTTCTTCCAAAAAAACCCAAAATTTAGTTGTGTTTTTGTTGAGTTCTCAAGAATTATGGCCCAACTTGCGATACAATTGGACGGTTCGGATGGAATGGAATTGTACTTCAAAATCTCATCCATGCTGCTGTATTCCTCCATGATGAATTTACTTCTCTGTAACAGATTTTCAAACTGATTTTCGTATTCCAGACTTATGGTAAATTTTTTCAAGTTTTTCAGTTGAGGTCTATTTTATGGTAAATTTTCAGGTCCACTTTTTCAAGCAAAAACAATTTTTAAAAATATATGATGAGCCCCACGGATGATAGAAGGCTCTATAGATCAATTTGTTGGGTATGGAGTCTGAGTAAGAGTGAAGTATTCGGGTGGCTCGAGTGGCCCTTGGTGGGCACTAGGCCCGCTGCGGCTCTTCAACCCGCTTCTTCTCGCCTTCACTTCTCAACCCGATCGTCACCCCAATCAACCTCAAAGGCTCTTCACTCGAGCCACACGACCCTCGGATGTCCTTAATGTCTTCACTCGACTCTTGACTCAATTGATTCTCCGAGCGTTCCCAGACTCTGAACCCAATCGATCAATTCTGAACCCAATGGTACCTCACATGACTCAATCCGATGCTAGAGCAAGAAGTTATGAATTTTGAAGTGCAGTATCCTTCGTCTGCCAGACGAACTGCCGACTGGCGGGAAGATCTGCCGGCCGGTGGCATTCAGGGAATTTGGCAGCCCAAATTCACTGCTCGGCGAGATTTCCCATAGCCCGGTGGCTTCCGGATCCTCGTTTTGGTCTCTCCACCTCAAACTTTCGTCTGTGTCCGCTCTGATTGGTCCCAAACCGCTCCAAATACCTCAAAAAACCATAAACAAAATAAGTTAAACCATTCAAGGCAATGACTCTAAAAATGGCGTAAAAGGCTCCAGACTCGACACATAAAGACTAAAAAAATGGGTCTAAATGACGTGATGAAATGTGCATTTTTCAAGCGCATCACTCACCCTAACTCTATTATCACTCAACCCATATTTCCCAAGCATATGGCGTCATGAAATAAGCATGCCTCTTATTTGATGTCTTATTCATACTACCAATTTCTCTTTCTTCTTTTCTTTTGTTTTTGTACTTTCCTCTTGCTTTTTTCACTTTTTTATTTTGTTTTTTCATTTCTATTCTCTCCTTTATTCCTACTTAGCAAAATTTTATTTTTGGCAAAGCTTGGTCCTTTTGGTTTGGCCCTTTTCTACCCAATTCGATCGAACCCGACCAAAATAGAGCCTATTCTACCACGTTTTCCTTACAAAAATCCCTATAAGATAAATCCTATGCGCGACCTCGAACTAGGTGTCAAAGTTAGGAGAAATTTAGAAAGGGATTAAGCATGGCAAGTGTATATATCCAAAGAAAGGCTAGGCTCAACGAGGTAAATCAAAGGAGAAATAAAAGAGTTAGTTCTACGGCTCTAGGCTCAGACTCTTCAAAAATGGCCCCCGTCCTCTCGCAAAATATCCACTCATAAAAGACAAAATAAGTGTTAGCAGGATACCTGAATCACCTGGAACGTATTGGCACCTCATGAATAAAATAGAAGGCGGTAGTCTCCTCTTTCAGTTCAAAATCTTTTTAAAAGGTTCCACATCAACCTCACAATTCCACCCACAATGCAAGACAGCAAGTTTAAATAATCAAGGGTGTAGAAAATCTGTATTCCTACGCTTTACACACGGGGTATGATCCCTAAAAGGGGGGGGGGGGGGGGTCCAAAATGCCAAAAACTTGAACTATTTACAATGATCTTGACCTAAACATGTAAGTTCCTATATGTAACTTTCCCCTACACTTGAATGACACATTGTCCTCAATGTAAGAGGGCTTAGGTATCTCAACTGACAAGAGAAGAGAGACGTATTAATGACCTCCATAGTCAAAGAAGCAAAAAATACTTTAATCAAAATCACACATCAAGGCCTTCGTGGTCATAGTATATACTAAGATAGAAAGCTAAACAAGACAATTATGACAATACAAGACACAAAGAAACATATGGAGGAGAGTTGAGAGGATGTCCCTGTTTTAAGTGGTGGGACGAGCACATGACTTTGTTGTTTAGCAGAGAACTACCCTGGCTTGGCTACTACTGGTGAATTCGGCCTACCCATGACAATGTGAAGCTCGGGGCTTCCTTCCATAGCTGTCATATTCGGAGTACCTGAGATGACACAAAAATATCCCACCACCTGGTGATGGGTTCTTATAATTCTAAGAGAAGTCCTACAAGTCCGAATTATATTACACCACATAATATTCTAATTTATAGTCTTTAGCTTGACTTAAACTCCTTTTGAGCTTAATTGATGATGTGGTTTTCCCACAGTGGTCCTTCCTTGTCAATTCTTTCATTAGAGTCCATCTTTTCTTCATTTGGGTCTATCTCCTCCATGCTGGCCTCAGCCTTTTTTTTGCTCTCATTTTGCACCTAAAGCTTCCTTTGAGCCAATTCAATGAAAATCTGGACAAGTTCTAGATCAAAGATGTCGAGATCCCCCTTAGGAGAAAATATGCACATTCTCTCTTGCACGCTTCTTACTTGGGCGTCGAAGAGATTTTGCAGCTTGTCCGCTGCCATTCTCTTGTGTTTGATCGTGATGTCTTCAAATTTCTCTTTTACTCCTCTGAATGTGAGAGATATGGAGTTTTCTTGTCCATCTATAATGACCCATATCTTTGTTAAAAATGGGCTTCCAAATATTGGTGTAAGCTTCATCCAACTCTGGTGCTCCACAGCCCCAATGCCTGTCTGAATTCTGGTGCCCACCAGACAGCCCGAAAAGTTGGTATTTTGGTAGACCAAAATGTCCCTCCGGACTCTAAATAGTTGCCTAGGTTGTGGGCACTATAAATACCCCTACATGGCCTCCAAGAAGGGTTGGCAAAAGTGTTGCCCACTTCTCCAAAGAGAAAGAGAGAAGAGGGAGGAAGGAGAGGCCAAGTGCCCACTCCTCCAAGTGAAGGAGGAGAAGAGGAAGAAGACTCTTTAAGTGAAGGAGGGTTGTCCATGGCAAAGAGAGAGGAGAAAAAGAGGAGAAAGCTCTCCAAGTGAAGGAGAGTGGCCCATGTCCCCCTAGTTGCCCAACCCAAGTGAAGGGTTATCTCTAAGTGAAGGAGATGGAGAAGAAGAAGAAGACCCAAGAAGATGGGTTGCCTCCAAGTGAAAGAGGTGGAGGAGAAGAAGACCCAAGAAGAAGGGTTGTCTCCAAGTGAAGGGCAAACCCAAGAAGAAGGATTAACCATTCTGAGTGAAGGAGGTGCTGCTCTCCAAGTGAAGGAGAGTTATCCAAAGTGTTGGTAGAGCCCAAGTCCAAGGGCCTTGCCAAGAGAAAGGTTAGCCATCCGAGTGAACGAGATGGTGACATCTGTGAGAATGAGGTGGTGCTCTCCGAGTGAAGGAGAGTTGGCCCGAAGAGTGGGTAGAGTCCGAGTGAAGGGCTTTGCCAAGAGTGAGAGCTTCCAAGAGTGTGGGTAGCATCGGGTGAGAAGAGGAGGAGAGAGTGAGCCGAGTGAAGGCATCTATTGTTGTGAGAGTGAGTAAAGCTTGAGCAAGAAAATAGTAGAATCTCTCGTAGCTTGGAAGCCCCTAGATGTAGTTCATTTTGGATTGAACCGGGTAACCAAATTTGTGTGTCCCTCATTGTACTTTCTTTATGATTTGTGGTTTGTGATTCTCGTAGTTATTGTGGTTTGCTCGTATATATTTTCTGCTTGCATTGCTTGGGTCCGCGAGAAGTGGGTAATTTTTCCAACAACTGGTATCAGAGCCCGGGTGACAGCAACCATGATGGGTGAAGTGGAGTCGCCCGTGGAGAAGTTTAATGATATGAAGAAAGAGGAGTGGAAGCTCTTAGACTGGAAAGTGATGAGTGTTGTGTGCTTGTCCTTGTCTAGGAGTGTGATGATCAAGGAGGGTGCTTTGTATGTGATGAGGAATGCCCATGAGAGCATTAGCCTTGTAAGTGCGACTGAAGATGCAGAGTAGCATTGTCGACTTGGCCATGTGTGTGAGAAGAGGATGGGGGTACTTTATTTAAGAGGGAAGCTACCAAGGTTGAAGATCATAGAGATGGGTCTTTGTGAGCCTTGTGAGTTTCAAGAGGTAGGAGTTTCTGAAAAGATGAGAAGCTTGAATAGGTCCAAGTGAAGGGACCAGCACTAGTGAAATCTCTTGGGTGGTTCATGGTACAAGACCTCCATTGGTAAGAAGGATCTTGAGATGTACTTGAGATTGAAAAAATAGCAGAGAGTACAAGCTCCAAGAGTTCAAGAAGTACTGTGAAGCGAAAGTGATTCACAAGAAGAAGACAGTAGCTAAAAATCCCTAAGAAGATGGCATCGTGGAGAAGATGAACACGACAACCAATGAGAGAGCTATAACCATGTGAGAGAAGCGTGGGCTACCGAAGATATTGAGGGTGGATGCAACAAACACCACCGCTTGCTTGATCAATTGAGTACCATCAAGCCTTTTGGAGAGTGAGATACCGGAGGTGGCTTGGAGTAAGAAGGAGATTGATCTAACTCATCTTTGTATGCTTGGTTGTGTGTCGTTTGTTCATGTTGATGCAGATGAGAAGAGCAAACAAGATGCCGAGTCCATAGAGAAGGACGAGGGGAGCTTTATTGATGATGTGTGTTCTAGCAGTGAGATAGAGCGAGACATCTCGAACTCGAGTGGGAGCAAGAATGTACTGAATGGCCAGGAGGCCAGTGAGGAGAAGGTGAAACCAAATTCTCCACCGCAAGTAGTTTCACAGCAGAGTTCCACAAGTGAGTATGGTTCATCGCAGGGGTTCTCGCCCGCCAACTACTATCTCTTGTCAATAGGTGGTGAGAAAGAAGATTATGTAGAGACGCAGCGGAGTAAGCTTGTGGCTAAGAGGATGCTCGCAAAGAGTGAGAAGATGGAATCGTTGAGTGCCAATGAGACTTGAGGACTAGTCAAACTTCATAGTGGTAAGGCATAGTATAATCGAGAGGCTAGAAGAGTTGAGCCTGTGGCAAAAGAGAATGTGTGTTGCAAGGAGAGAGCTCAAAAGTAGAAGACTCCAGGTGCTTTCACAGGTGGTCGTATGAGGCATGCAAAGTTGCGTACAAGACTAGTGATAGCAGATCCGGTGGGAGTTGTGAGAATTCTTATGAGAAATCTTAGAAAGTAACGTGAGAAGACAAAGTAATGAGTGCCCGTCCACTTGACAAGCTTTGTAGCGGAAGGCCGAAGCACCGATTGTGAGAAGGTTACCTAGTGACGGGTGATGAGTACCAATTGGTATAGATGGTCACCTAGTGAAGGGTGATTGATGAAGAGGTTAGTCTCCGGGTGGGAGATTGCCTAGTGAAGAAGACGATCGCCTAGTGACAGGTGGATCGTATGGAGGTCAGTCTCCAGGTGAGAGATTGTTGGGTATGGAGCCTGAGTATGAGTGAAGTATTCGGGTGGCTCAAGTAAAGAGCCGTGAGGATGGTCCGAGAGTTGATCGATTGGGTTTAGAGTTCAAAGATGCTCGAAGAATCAATTGAGTCAAGAGTCGAGTGATGACATTAATGACATTCGAGGGTCGTATGGCTTGAGTGAAGAGCCTTTGAGGTTAATCGGGGTGACGATCGGGTCGAGAAGTGAAGGAGAGAAGAAGCGGGTTGAAGAGCTGTAACGGGCCTGGCACCGGCCGGGTGGGCTTGCGCCCGCCAAGGGCCAGCTGTATGAAGTCTGGCACCCGCCAGCCCCAACGCCTGTCCAAATTTTAGTGTCTGCCATAAAGGTGGCGCCCGCCAAACAGCCTAAAATTTTGGCATTTTAGTGGACCAAAATGCCCCTCCCGACTCCAAATAGTTGCCTAGGTTGTAGGCACTATAAATACCCCTACATGGCCTCCAAGAAGGGTTGGCAAAAGTATTGCCCACGTCTTCAAAGAGAAAGAGAGAAGAGAGATGAAGGAGAAAGGCTCTCAAAGTGAAGGAGAGGTCAAGTACCCACTCCTCTAAGTGAAGGAGGAGAAGAGGAAGAAGACCCTTCAAGTGAATGAGGGTTGTCCATGGCAAAGAGAGAGGATGAGAAAAGGAGAAAGCTCTCAAAGTAAAGGAAAGTAGCCCATGTCCCCCTAGTTGCCCAACCCAAGTGAAGGATTGTCTCCAAGTGAAGGAGATGGAGAAGAAGAAGAAGTCCCAAGAAGATGGGTTGCCTCCAAGTGAAGGAGGTGGAGGAGAAGAAGACATAAGAAGAAGGGTTGTCTCCAAGTGAAGGAAAATCCAAGAAGAAGGGTTAGCCACTCCGAGTGAAGGAGGTGGTGCTCTCCGAGTAAAGGAGAGTTGTTCGAAGTGTTGGTAGAGTCCAAGTCCAAGGGCCTTGCCAAGAGAATGGTTAGCCATCCGAGTGAACGAGATGGTGCCATCTGAGAGAACGAGGTGGTGCCATCTGAGAGAACGAGGTGGTGCTCTCCGAGTGAAGGAGAGTTGGCCCGAAGAGTGGGTAGAGTCTGAGTGAAGGGCTTTGCCAATAGTAAGAGCTCCCAAGAGTGTTGGTAGCCTCGGGTGAGAAGAGGAGGAGAGAGTAAGCCGAGTGAAGGCATCCATTGTTGTGAGAGCGAGTGAAGCTCGAGCGAAAAAATAGTAGAATCTCTCCTGGCTTGGAAGTCCCCGGATGTAGATCGTTGTGGATCGAACAGGGTAACCAAATTTTTGTGTCCCTCCTTATGCTTTCTTTGTGCTTTGTGCGTTGCGCTTCTCATGGTTATTGTGGTTTGCTCGTATGTATTTTTCGCTTGCGTTGCTTGGGTCCACGAAAAGTGGGTAATTTCTTCAACACTATTGAGGAGGAGTTGTTCTACCATATTATGAACATAACTGAGTTAAAACACCGTAGTGCCACCCTTTGTGTTCAACGAACTCGAATTTATATTAATCGATTCAATATGTGTAGTACTAAGTGGTTTCAACCAAGAAACTACCATTATAAAAATAAAATAATCCTCTACCTGGAATCCTCAACCTGGATGAAAGGCAACTTGTATTGTTTGTAGAGATACAAATACGATGGTACAACTAAAGGTCCACGGCCGGCTTGACGAAATCAACCATAACAATTACATTTCTTTTTTTGGTACAAACGAGGGGGCAAAGGGCTCCCTTGCGTGTATGTTGGGAGGCACTACCTCCTCTATGACTTCAATTTTCGAAGCGGATGCCTTGGATTTCAGCTTGTAGTTATGGAGTATGTGACGGTTTTTATTGTTGCCTATTCTGTTTTTTTTATGTACTGTAATCGTTCCATTAATGAATATTTTCTAGGCCAATATATATATATATATATATATATATATATATATATATATATATATATATATATATATATAAAAAGAGCATCACTAGAACTGAATATCTTTGCGATAAAACCCAAATCCCAAATTTTCTGCCAAATTTTCGAACCTCCGCGATCCAAACCCTAATCCTAATTCACAATCCTAATCAATACCAAGGCAAACAGATCCCAAGCTCTGGCTTTCAGTTGCAACTTGAATATAAAACTTATTTAAGTGATTCCAATCACTTATTATTTGGATAATTCTTTATATTATTATGAAAAGTCACTTTCAAGAATATAAAAGCAGTTGAAATGCGTTCCACCATAAATCGGAAGCAACGTGTTGGGTTCGTCCCTTCGCATACGAACCCTCGGAAATTAGAATACCTGTCGTTTCTAGGTGTGTATTTGATATCTCTTCCGGATAAAATTAGAAAATTAATACAGAACATTACTAATCATGGCACATTAAAATATATGTAAGTGTTACGGAATAATTAAAAAAAGATAATAATCCAACATTTTATTAAAATTGAAAATTTAAAAATGACATGTTTTGTTCTTCTGTCGTAGGAGTTGAATGAAAATGTGGAATGTGAAGGGTTCAATGAAATGAGAAAGACAAAGTAAGAGCAATATAGTGATAAAAAGGGGTTTAATTTTTGTCAACTATTTTTTGGGCCCATAAATTTATAGATGGAACATGAATCTGATGCAAGGTTGAGACAACTTTTATTTTGTGCAGGTCATTTGTTTTACTAAACATGAG
Organism: Hypericum androsaemum; assembly: GCA_963995505.1. Lineage (NCBI taxonomy): Eukaryota > Viridiplantae > Streptophyta > Magnoliopsida > Malpighiales > Hypericaceae > Hypericum > Hypericum androsaemum. Next base: position 1,109,402 of record OZ023199.1, read on the forward strand.
ATTGGGACAACAATTATTGTCCAAGTCTTGTTTGTTTGACAGAAACATTATATGTTTTGGTTCATGACTTTTTAGTATCAGTCGTTTTATAAGCAACAATTAACTCTGATTTGTGCAAGTTATCTCTTAAAAATAAATGCAGCTCTTTTTAACTATATTTGCTCTATTCTTAAGGTTGAGATTATTACATTCGCTTAGGAGGGTTGTTAGCTTTATTTATAATTAAATTTTTTTACATATTCATATATGTTGATCTTGTGTTTTATTGAACTCGCAAGTCTATCTGTCTTTTACATTACATTGATGAAGTCAAAATCAATACAAATTTTGACATGTGATTGAGCATTGTTTATAAGCTCATAAAATTCACTTAACTCATGGCGTTCAAATTTTAGATTAGAGAACTGAAATTGAACTTCCAAGACAAGAAATGGACAAGGAGAAAGAGAGGCCGTTAACACCCAGCAAGCGACAAATGGACCTACATAGGGGTGATGGGCTTGAAAGCTACAATCTGGAAGGTAAGATGTTGGAAATCAGAGAAATTCAAACGACAAACTTTGACGCGTATTAGGAGGCCTTCATGGAAAATACGGGAATGTACTCTCAAGAAAAAGAAAAGGCACCCTCGGAAAATCAAGATTTGCTCTGACACCTCTCCGAAGATGATTTGCTTCACTGGGGTCGGTGGGTCATAAAAAATCAAGCTATTGTTTTAAAGATTTTTTATGACCTTGGAAAAGTATTTAAGATTTTTTATTACTTTTATCGACTTTAGCGTATAGAATATAGAAGCTATTGATCAACATTGAACAACGGACGTTTCTTTCTACACGCTAACACAAAATAACAAATTATGGAAAATATACTACCAACCTCAATATTTGCTGATTGCAACAATAATGGCCATCTATCTGTGTCTGCTTTTATTGTTGCAGATTGGGGTGGACGAGTTGATGATGGAAGATCCACCACCGGGGTTTTTTGCCCAAAATAGTGTTACTTTGTACGTTTATTACCGGTGTTACTATTTAAAAAATTCTCAAAATGGTATTTCTTTTTTAGGTTGAAATTTTTTTCGACATGGAGAGCTGAGATCGAAAAAAAATTTCGACCTGGAACCAAATCAAAAAAAAATATCGACTTTTGTGATCGAAATTTTTTTTCGACTTAGAGGAGAGAGAAAACCCAGGTCGAAAAAAAATTTCGACCTAAAGAAAGAGAAAATCACAGAGGAGAGAGAAATCAAAAATTGGGTACGGTGCATTTTTTTTAAAGAAGGGTACCGTGTATTTGGTGAGGGAAAGAAGAGTAAGCCCCTCAAAAAAAGAAAGAAGAGTACCATTTTTTTTGTGTGAGATTTTACGTGTCACATATTTATAGATTTCTCTCTCCTCTATACCACAAGGAGAAAGAAGTGACACACGAGTCCACGGAAAATATAGATATATAGATTCACCACACACAAAAAAGCAAGGTTCTTAAAAACGACCGGAGGTCGACCCGTAATTTGGTCCGACCTCCGGGTCGACCAGTCCGACCGGCTGGACTGCCAGCCGAACCAGAACTTTTATTTTAAAATATTTAACTAAATACACAGATAAATCATGATAGTTAGATTAATATAGGTACATTTTCAAAAAAATAATAATATATAAACGTGAAGTTTCTACAAAAAGTATCTAATAATTACACTTTTCTCCTCCTTTTTCCAAAGCATCCCTCTCATTAATTATCCAATATTCTCTCACTTCAACTTTTTCAATTTGCTCTCACTCTTTACGTTTCCCAGGCAACAACCCCCCACCACCCCCCTTCATGAAAAGACAAAAAAAATTCAAAAAAAATGAAAAGACAAAGATGAGAAAAAGAAGAGACGAGTCCCTCCATTGTTTAGAGACTAAGTTCCTCCACTTCCTCCATCCTCCAGTGGCTTTCTCTTTCCTCTTCGGGTGGCCCTTCTCCCAGCTTCTTCCTCCATTTTCCAGCGACTTTCCTCCTCCTCCCTTCTCCTCCGGCGACCTTCCTCTTCCTCCCTTCTCCTCTGGCGACCTTCCTCCTCCTCCGGTGGCATTATTTCCTCCTCCTCCAGCGTTACTTTTTTGTTTCGGTGCATTATTTCCTCCCGATTCCTGACCAAGTTGGCCCATTTTTCTTGGTTTCTTTGTCCAACCTTACGAACCGGAAAAATTCGGGTCAAATTTCTGAACGGACCACCCGGTCTGACCGGAATTTATCCGGTTCGTAAGGTAGCCGAGTTTAGGGTCAAACCCGGGACGCTTTCCACTCCGTTTCGCGGTCCGACCGGTCGGACCGCCGGTCGGACCGCGTTTTTTAAAACCATGCAAAAAAGTACAGATATATAGAATGATTCAAAATGGTGACAAAAAATTTTTAGTTAATGATATTATAGTGAAGTTGTATTATAAGAGTTTACGTATCATTATACGAAGAAATTAATATGACTATGTTATTACGACTCGAACTCAAAGCATAGAATTAAATAATAATTCTTTACTAATTGATTTACGCAATTGTTTTGATGATTTTATTCTCAATTTTTTCCTGACAAGGTCTATGTAATTACTAGATGGTGTAATAAGTTGCTGGTTCTATCCACATGATGTTCATGTGCCATCCATGCTTTACGGAGGATCGAGTCACATTGTTTCAACTCTAATTTATTTAATTCGATTCCATGTATTTTTCTGCTACCCGTATGGCGTGACAGATTTTTATCATCGTCTTGGATCAAGTTATAAATTTTGGAGAAAATTAAATATATCAAATTAAGGAAGCAATTAAAACTATGAATAGTTTCCACCCACAAAAAACTACGAATAGATTTTTGTAATTTTCCATGGAAATAGAAGTTCAACGGTTTATTTAAATCAGCATTAATTTTAGTTATCATGTTCGTCGAGAACAAATAATAAGCAATATAATATCCCAAATCAAGAGAGAGGAAACCAATAGAATATTCAGAAAAATTAATTTTCCCTTATAATTAATACTGAGACAATAGGGCTTGTCAGTTGCTAGTATCACTGTACCCCATTTTCGATTTCCCTCACCAAATACACGGTACCCTTCTTTAAAAAAAATGCACCGTACCAAATTTTTTATTTTTCTCTCCTCAGGTCGAAATTTTTTTTCGACCTGGGTCTTCTCTCTCCTCCGGGTCGAAAAAAAATTTCGACTTGGGACCCAAATCGAAAAGATTCTTTCGACCACAGAAGTCGATATTTTTTTTCGATTTGGTCCCAGGTCGAATATTTTTTTCGATCTCAGCTCCACATGTCGAAAAAAAAATTCGACCTAAGAAATGAACACCATTTTGAGAATTTTTTAAATAGTAACACCATTTCGGTAATAAACTTACAGAGTAACACCGTTTTGGACAAAAAGCCACCACTAGATACTTTGTCTTTGAAGGAGGCACTCCGGTTATTTGGAGATCAAAGAGGCAAAAGGTGGTCTCGAAGTCCACAGCTGAATTTGAATATCGTGCCATGTCATCTGCAGCAATAGAGTTGGTCCGGTTCGAAGTTTGCTTACTGAACTTCAAATCAATGTTCAATGTCCTATGAAGCTCCATTGTGAAAATCAATGTTTTAAAAACCGCAGTCCGACTGGCTATCCGACCAGTCGGGACCACTACCCGGGACTAAATTCGGATTTTTTTTTGCATAAAACCCAGCAAGTGGTCTGACCGGCCAAAATCTAGTCGGATCACCTGGTCAGGTGCTTCCGGATGACTCGGTTCGCTCGGATCAGAAATTTTTTTGTTTATTTTTCTATTTTATTAGATTTAATTTAGAAACAAAATCTCAACTTCTACGCTCGTAGCGTATACATCACTTTTGGATCACAACAAACTTATTTTTTTAATAATTCTCGATAATATGTCAACTAAGTTGAACGAATTGGAATAATATGTCGAACAAGAAAACTTGCAATAATCATCTTTTTGTACTTCTAGACTTGTTTAATTCATGTTTGAAGACTTTGTTTGGATACATTGTATAACAAAGTTGTTAAATATGTGAACTTATTTAGAATTTTATCATTTTTAATGCAAAATTAAATTTATTAAAAGTTCTGGGGTCCGACCTGGCAAACCAAAAATTTTGAAAATTTCGGGTCGCCTTCCGGGTCGATTTTAAAAATATTGGTGACAACAAAGTTGCCATCTACATCGGAGTTAACTAGTGTTTCTCAAAAAAATCAAATACATCAAAATTGACTATCATTATATACGTGACAAAATTCATGATAGAACAATTGCGACTCCATATACTCTAAGCAACGAACAGACGGCAAATATTTTTACCAAGTCCCTTGGAGGTGCTCAATTCAGTTATATTATTAGCAAGTTGGGGGTTTTTTTGATATCTACTCCACAATTTGTGGGTGTGTTGAGAATCAATATTGATCATTGATTACATTCAAGATAATTCTTCCTCTCCCGCCATTGCTCTTATTCGGATCATGGGCCGCGCACCTTCGGGAGCCCATCTGGGTTGGGCCAAATCTAGCTGGCAACGGTCCAACGGCTAGTGACCGTTGCCTTCCTTTCGCGCCATCGTTCCCTCTTCCTAGGAGTGGACTGCTCGTTTCTCCCACAATCAACGGATAAATATTAATTGTTGTAATTATTTAAACAGCTGTAATTATTCTGTAATTAATTCCTTGTTCACATCTCTTGTATATATATATCCCTTCTCATGAAATAAAGTTTAAGTTGAAGCCAAGCTTATATTCCTAAATTTACATTATAAGATGCAAATTATAAATTTCCTAAAAAATCTCGTAGTTTAGCACCTCTACCAAATCCAATAAAATTTGTACGAGCTTGACCGACTATTGGTCGATCTGCTCATTAGCAGACATATCTTAATCACTTTCTGGTCAGGTCAAAGTTTGACCGTCAAAATTTCCGAATGAAACAGATATAGAGGAAAGAGTCACACCAAGGATTAATTATTGTGCGTGAATGTTTAATTTGGCGCAACTGACTCCCTCAAATTAACTTGGGTTAAAACTTCAAAAGGAACCAAGCCATAAAAATCTTAAAAACATACCATGTGTTTTGAACTTCAATCCAAATCAATACCCAGGCAAACATATCGCAAACTCTCGCTTTCAATTAACGAACTAAATAGTAAAATGAAGGAGGTTACTAGTCGGCGATGGAGATCGACCTCGGCAGAGGAGGAGAGGACCGGCGGTGGAGGTGGACGGAGGTCGATTTTCGCCAGTGAGATCCAGGCCCCTCCGGTGGGGCTACATACAAAGAGATGGTGGGGTTATGTTAGGGGTGACACAATTTGAATTCGAAAAAAAATGATATTCATCAAATTAGAATTTCATAAAAAATGGAATTAGATTCATATGAATTGATTCGAATCGAATCTGATTCTATTAAGTAAAGAACGGAAGTAGCGGGAATTTATTTTGGAAAGAAAGAGTTGAGAGAAGAAGTTTAAAAAATGGTTCCAATTGAGTATTGTTGCCAAAACGGCACCGTAAAGTAAATGTGATGAAATAATAAAGTAGCGGATGTGTGACTGGAACATGGGCTTCAAACGGCAATACAAGGTCCAGATACGGCTATGGGCCTGGACTTATTTTACGTGAGGGGAGAGAGAGGTTTTTCTCTTTTCATTTTTCAAACCTATCATATCGTTTTTCAAAACAAAACACCTGATATCCATATATTTTAATCTGACTAATTTATCTTTGAATGAATATAATCTTTAAATTGTGATAAAATTTTGACATTTGGAGTTGAGTACCGCCAATTATTTTTTAGGAGAAATTCTTTCATTTTTAAAAAAATTCGTAATATTTGAATCTCAAACATTCTTAAGTGATTTAAATCATTTATCATTTGAATCAATTATTATTAGCATGTATTTGAAGAAGATCAAAGAAGTTTATGAAGTCATACAAATTTTTCCAAGTGATTGGGTCTTGTTAATAAGCTCGTAAAATTCACCAAACTTTTTTTTTTGGGTAAATAAAGAAGCTTTATTAAGAAAATTAATAAAGGGAAAACAACGAAAACAAACCAAAGAGAAAACCAGCAAGTATCTACAAAGAACAGCCCAACTCTACTCGGAACACCAAACCCCACCAAGATAAATTGCGCCCTCGTACAAAAGTACGAAGTTGTAGCCGAGAACTCACTGTTGTATAAATATAATCTCTCGACAAAACTAATAGCAAACATGCTCGCTATTTACGTAAATCCTAGCCAACCCCGAACAAACACCAGAACTCATCGGACTTTTAAAGAGCCTCAAAAAAGATCAAACTCCTGATTACCTATGTCGCGGAGCGTCCTAGCCCACCAAAGTCATTGCGTCATATAGTAAATAGAGTGTTTGAGAAAATCACGATTACATTGCTTTTCCTCGAAAATCACCTTATTTCGAAGCAACCAAATGCTCCACAAGGTGGTCCCGAACAATGAATACCAAACCTTCCCCAACATTCCACCACCTTCCAACCCGCTCCAAACCGATAGTGCAGTGCTAATAGAATGGAACCTACTCCGCAACAATCCTCTCCGATTCATAAACTGATCCCAAATCGAACGAGAGAAAGGGCATAATAAGAAAAGATGTTCCGCCATCTCGTCCCGATCTAGGCAAAAAGGGCAAAGAATTTCCCAAACTTGAATAAGCTTCATTCTAATCAACACATCCTTTCTTTAAATTCTTCCTTGAATTACCAACCACATGAAGCATTAGACTTTTAAGGGAATAGAACCGTCCAAACTTTGCCCACCTCCTTGATTAAAGGAGATTGAACAAAATTAAACCTCCTCAGATGATTCCTCCAAGATTTTGCCGTGTACCCCCCCATCTGCCCATCTCCACTTGATGATGTCGCTTCTGTCACGATGCGATTCAGAACCATTTAGAAGCGACATCAGCTCCTGAGCCATAACCTCCTGAAATATCGCCTTCAAGAAAGAGCCCAATTCCAACCTTCAGCATTCCAGAAACCACACTCAAATATCGTAGCCAAATTCTGATCGGAAATCATGAAAAGCCTGCCAAATCTCAGCTTCAAGGGGATACTTCCATCCAAACATCCTAGCACTTACCGTTTCAACTAATTCTTATTTTCATTAGTACGAGAAATATATTCTAACGAGAGGGTCCACCACTGGAAAAGAAAAAACGATCGAGTCAATTCAAGAACAAGAAAGACTATTTAGATTTTCCAAAGGAATTGTCAAGGAATAGGTGCTCAGTTCTGCTTTTTTAATGGGTAAATTAGTTATAAATGTTTTTGAAAAGTAAATTTTATTAATCACCAAATAATACTGTCCCTTTTGGGAGGGAAAAAAATCTTACATGATTGCCCCAGTATGCAATCTAGCCAAGTATTGTTAATATGTTTTACAAAAAGTATTTTCAATAAAAAGGCAATTTTTTAGAATTTTTTTCACGTTAAAATAAATAATTTATATGAATATAAAATGTTTGATTTGAGAGATGATTTAGTGTAACCATTCTTTTTCTTTTTTTTTCTAAAAATTGTGTGAAAGCCTTTCATAACCAAAACCTTAAACTAATTGTCATTAAATTTTCAAAATTTATAAACTGATACCGACTGCTTACTATTTTCAAATGGGTTGGACAAAGTAAAAAATTTAACCTCAATTTTGAAATTAAATCCAACAAGTGACTGCCACGTGTATTAGACCTAGTATGAAATCAAAACAGTGTCGTTCTGGATGTGGCACGCCAACTCAGGATTTTGTGTAATTTTTACCACGTCAACTTAGTAATGACACGGTACAATTTTTGTCCTGTTGGTGTGCCACGTGTGCACAAAGCAACGTCGTTTTGATTTTGGACACTCGGATAGTTACCTTGTGAAATCCCACTGAAATCATAGGGACCATTTTGATAAATTTTAAACAAAATATTATACGTATCAAAGCGCTAAACTACAAACTAGTGAACTGAAATTTTCCTTAAAAATAACATAAAGTTTTCCATTATTTGTACCTCTACCATAAAGTTTCCTCAAACAGTTGACTCACACGTTAGTTAGACAAATCTCAAAGGACTAATGGAGTCGGTATAAGTTATAAAGGACTCAGATTTATTTAAAGTAATTTCAAATTGAAATTTTACAAATAGAAAAAATATTATTGAAAGAATTGTCATATATGGAATACAATAGGATTCGACTCTAAATATCAAAATTAATGAGTGGCAAAAGACCGACACAGAATCCGAAGAAGAATCCAACATCCTAGGAAACAAAAGTGCAATATTCCAAAAAAAACAAAAGTGCAATATTTTCGTCAAGTCCTATGGCCACGTACCGTGGCCAAACTTTGTCAACCGAGAAACGGTACTCCAATTTTGTACGAGTTCAATTAACATTTAGTATCTAGACAAATGATTTTTATCTTCAAAAAAATACAAATAATTTTATTTATTTATACGGTTCAAATTATAAATTTCTATATAAATCTAGTTAGTTTAGCACTTCTATCAAATCCAATAAAATATGTACGAGCTTGACCGACTTTTGGTTGATCCGCTCATTTGCTGACATGTCTTTTGTTAGGAATTTGACCTCTCAGCAGAAGTCGTAAATAAAATTTATCTCGATAATAAATAATTATCACGATCAAAAGTAGATAGAAAAATAAACCACCAAGAAAGAACACCAAGATTTACGTAGAAAATTTTCTAAATGTCAAAGAAAAAAAATACGGTATCAGTTCTGAAATAGAAAAATTACAACGATAAAAATATCCTCACTTTCCGTAACCCCAAGTTATCCCACTCTTGTATTTCACTCGTATTTTACAATAGAAAATTTTCACTCACTATTTTTACCTCAAACTCTCTATGTAGAACTTGAAAATTATCTTAAAACAAAGTACCGGTAGTACTCTAATTATTTCTCTCTCTGAATTCACTGCTTGGAATTCACTACTTTTGTTGATGCATAACTACTCAAATGAACTCTCCCTTTTATAGGGAAGGAAGTTCATAAAGGGACATGTAAATATCCCACAAAATCCCGTATAACTTTCTCCAATAGTCCATTCTAGGGGTGAATATTCGAATTATCTGTATCTGAATTATCAGAATTTTTAATTATCCGAACTATCTGAATATGTATTTTTAGTATCCGAGTCCGAATTCGAACTCTCTACTATCCGATATCTAAATTTTTTTTAGATACGGATATGGATAATCCGAATTATCTATTTTTTTCCCAAATCTTCAAAAATAAGTGACCGCGTTTTTATTTCCACACCAAAACCCCTTTTTATTTCCACACCCAAACCGTAAAGAAACAACCGACCACATTTTTATTTACACACCAAAACCCCTTTTTGTCCAGAGAGACAGAAATCAACAAGATTGAAAGTAAAGGGAACCTAGTTAAGTCCTTCAAGGGAATTGGACGAGCAAGCTTTAACCTTAGCCTTCCGTGTCAGGGACGATTGACGAGCAATTCAACGATGTGATTTTTGAAGGATGGAATGTTGGAGGATGTGATGATCCTTGAGAAAGGAGCTCAAGAACTCGGGAAGAATTCCAAGAAAAGAGTTTAGAGAGAGAGAATGTAGAAGGGGAGAGAGAGAATTGGAAAGATTAGAGAAATGATAATATTGGGATAATTAGTGGAGTTGGTAAATTGGCTATGACTAATCTGCTACTATTCCCGCTCTATGACTAATTAGTATCTCCTTGGGCTTGACACAATTGACCGGCCCATTCGTAGGTTGACTTGACCCAGCTTGGGCTAAGGCTCGTGACAGAGAAAGTTACTTGGATATCTCCAACACTCTTCCTTCCCATCCTTGTCTCCTCCCTGGAAAAAACACAAGTCCACTTGGACTTTAATGGGCATGACCCCATCAGAAAGTCTCATAAAAAAACATATGCCAAAGATTAATTATTGTGTGTGAACGTTTAATTTGGGACGACCGACTCCCTCAAATTAATTCGGGTTAAAACTTCAAAAAGAACGGAGTTATGAAAATCCTAAAAACATACCATCTGTTTTGAACTTCGTTTGTAATTTGGATTTGATTGAAAGTAATTATAACATTTTGAATTAAGCACATTGTTTTCTTCGGATATCTGTTGAATCAAATTCAACTAATCCAATTTCGAAGTGACTGTGTTCACTGAGCAAACTTCCTAAGACAGTTTTGGTGCATAAGTATCACCAATTCTAGTGTCGTTTAGAGGCAAATAATTTTCTTACATCAAAGAGTAGTGTATCTGTAAGATTTGACATAGATATAGAAAGGAATTACTTGCATTTTATTGATTGATTAACATGTGTATATATACACCAGCCTACAACAACTATAAATTCTTGGAATAGGAAAAGGCAACCAGATAGCTATTGCCAACGACTATATACAATTAATAGAGTCCTAATTAGCCAACTAACACCTAAATTGTTTATCATCATAAATGTACACAGTAGTTAAGAACTCCTGGAGCAACTTCATCTGCAGCAATACCTATACCTGCAATAACCAACACAGCACATGTTAGATCACTTCTGACTCTTGTGTATTCCAACAGCTATAATTATGTGGTTTTTTTAAATTTAATATGCCAGTATCAAGGAAGATGGTTGCTTTAGAGTTCATACAAATGGACATATCACATACCCGCATATTATGACACCAGCCAAGTGCGACTTGTCTTCTCAAAAAAAAAGTACGACTTAGGAATCGTCAAATATCCGCGTGAAGCGACCGTGTCCACTGGGCAAACTTCCGAAGACAGTTTTGGCGTACAAGTATCTGCCAATCACCAATTTTTAGTGTCGTTTAGAAGAAAATAATTTTCTTACATCAAAGATTAGTGTATTAGTGTATCCATGGCCGTGAGAAAAAAATATATTACCTACAAGTTCTTGCAACTTTTATTAGCGATTATGCTTGTCCCTTCCATTTCACGAGCAGCAAATACGCTCAAACACGGAGAAGTACTTAATACCTCCTCTTCCCTTTCTGTATCAGACAACTTCTTCACTTTGGGATTCCAAAGACTTGGAACCATAGAATCCAACAACAGCTACTTGGGAATATGGCTAAACAGCGATACGACGTCCCGGCCCTTTTGGTTAGCCAATAGAGACAAACCTATAGCTGACGATTCAGGGACGCTTTCCGTTGACGGGTCAGGAGCCCTCAAGCTCAACTATTCAGGTGGCAATCTTGTGGAGTTATACTCGTCGGGTCAATCCTCTTCAGGCAACAGTTTAGTTGCTGTCCTAGAAGAAACTGGAGATTTAGTTCTGAAAGAGGCAAGTAGTGGTCAGGTATTATGGGAGAGTTTTGATGGTCCTACTGATTCGTTGTTGCCTGGCATGAAACTTGGAAGCAACCATAGAACCGGGAGGAACTGGATTCTTGTGTCCTGGCTAACTTATTCCATTCCGAGCCCCGGTGCTTTCACCTTGGAATGGAATTCCGCGAGTCAGGAACTGGTCCTGAAGCGCCGGGGTGTGACGTATTGGACTAATACGCCAAACACTGACTGGATGTTGCTCAACCTACCTTTTAATAGATTCGATATCAACTTTTCCATTGTCTCCAATGTCGATGAGGACTACTTCTCGTACTCATTCGTGCCGAACCAGTACACCTCTCCGGATCTGAGGAACTTCACAATGTGGCGATTGCAGTATGATGGGACCTTGGATAAGACCAACGGCTTTACGAGTGCTCTCTGCGATGGGAATACTACAGATCTCGGATGCAAGAGATGGGAAGGGCCAGAGTGCAGGAACAATGGCAGCAAATTCGAAGTGAGATCCGGTAGCTTCATTGGAACTCCGAAAGTTGAAGATTACAGTTCTAATCTAAGCATCAGCGACTGCAAGGATAAGTGCTGGAAGAATTGCTCATGTGTTGGTACTAGGACCAACCATTTAAATGGAACTGGATGCATTTTCTGGCATGGGAACTTCACTCAGGATCTCTCGGGAAGTGACGTACAATATCACGTCATTATCCGACCAGATACCGCAAGACTCGATATTTCCGGTTCAGGTTAGAACAATCAAGTTTTCAGAAACCAAAAAAATCACTATACAATGCATATGTGGAGTTTTCTTGCTTATAAAGTGGGTCTGTAAATCCACCACATTGATGTAAGACAATTCCAACCAGTTTATTTTCTTCGATTCGTGGCTTACGATTGCACCAACTTTATGTTGTTTGATTAAATTGGAATCTGCATAATTTTCCATTTTAGAAGTGCTCTTTTAACTGTGATTCCCTCTTTTATGTATCGTTCTTTTTTTTCCCTTAATTTTTCGATGCCTATCATACATGGAAATTGTTTCTTCAAACTTCCTCTGTTGACTTACAGTTGCAGGGAACCGAAACTGGATCTGGATTTTAGTTGCAGTAACATTTGCTCTGATTGTGGCACTCGTGACTATCTTGTTGTACTTAAGGAGGAAACGAAATAGAGGTAAGAAAGTTTTATGAGAGATAGCTTACAATTAGTTTTCCTAAAGAAATGTTTCTTAACTTGACCTCTTCATGCCAACCTGAACAGAAAGACTTCTCCACGAGTTCCTAAGAACGGACACAAAGGAAGAAGGCGACGACATCGAGGATGATGCAAGTAATAGAGGTCACAATTTAACAGTGTTCAGTATGACAACAATAATGGCTGCCACAAACAACTTCTCCCCAGAAAATAAGCTTGGACAGGGAGGTTTCGGACCCGTTTACAAGGTAATCTTGGAAGAATCTCTTCGGAACAAAATATTATCATAAAAGTGATGTGCTAAAAATTTATGGGGTCTTGAATGATAATTGAACAACTTGTTATCTTAAGATTTACAGGCCAGCATGAAGACTGACATAATTTTCCAAAATGAGTTGGTAGCTATTGACTGACGAGTTAATTCTCTAGGGGAAGTTTCAAGATGGAAATGAAATTGCTGTGAAAAGACTATCTAGAAGTTCTGGACAAGGAATGGTGGAATTCAAGAATGAGCTCATCTTGATAGCTAAGTTGCAGCACACGAACTTGGTCCGCCTCCTCGGTTGTTGCATCCATGGGGAAGAGAAGATGTTAGCCTATGAATACATGCCTAACAAGAGCCTGGACTGGTTCATCTTTGGTAAGATTGCTGCGTTTTGTAGTTTAATAAATTCATATGGAATGGTTGCTTAAATATTTTTTGAAGGAGTTGTTTATTTAAGATTTAAACATTGTGCATGTTTCTTCAATACAGATGAAACAATGAAGAAACTATTAGATTGGAATAAGCGCTTGAAAATTATAGAAGGAATAGCTCAAGGGATGCTTTACCTTCATAAGTACTCCAGATTGAGGATAATTCACAGGGATTTGAAAGCTAGCAATATTTTGCTTGACAACAACTTGAACCCTAAGATTTCAGACTTTGGAATGGCAAGAATTTTCAAGACAAACATAGTTGAAGCGAATACCAACAGGGTTGTCGGAACATAGTAAGTTTGAAGTATGGTACATTCAATAAATAAGAACTCCATCAAAAATTCATTATCTACTTTATGACAAGTGCAAGTCATGATCAACATTTGACTAATTTCATTTGTGAAATGCAGTGGTTACATGTCTCCCGAGTATGCAATGGAGGGTAAATTCTCAGTGAAATCCGACGTATTTAGCTTTGGAGTACTGATGCTAGAAATTGTTAGTGGTAGAAAGAATCATGGCATCATCTATGCTGATAGCCCAGTCAACCTAGTTGGATATGTAAGTTCTTTATCATATTCGACCTTGATATTTTTTTATCGTTATCACTCGGTATCTTGATATCTAGTGACCTTGTAGGACTCAAGCCGAGAAGGACACAAAAGAGATAAAACAATCCCTACCGAATTCAAAAACATAACTCATTAGATCTTGTTAAGCTAAATAATCTCTTATAAGTTGATATTTAGGCTCATTAGTTATTAATGCTTGTTGCTCTTGTAAAGTTAACGAAAATAATTTTTTTTATCAGGCATGGGATCTATGGAAACAAGGTAATGCATTGGCACTAATGGATCCAATATTGAGAGATTCTTGTCCCGAAGACCAAGCCCTGAAGTGCATCCAAGTTGGGCTGCTGTGCGTGGAGGACAATGCACAAGACAGACCAATAATGTCTGAGGTTATTAACATGTTAAACGACGAGGCGTTCAAGCTTCCATCACCGAAGCAGCCTGCATTTACCAATCGAAGAGGCATTGTGGACATGGATACTAAGCCAGTTGGTAACTCCACAAATGGATTGACAATGTCCATTATAGATGCAAGATAGTGTGTCATTAGAAAGTGTAATGAATGAAATTGTATACGGAGGCTTCTTCCCAAAAATAAACTAACCGAACCCAATTCTTAGTTTTTCGTTGAGTTCCCAAGAATTGTGGCCCAACTTGTGATAGAATTAGGAAGGTTTCGTTCAAATACCAAATCCTATGGCAGCCAAATCTGCCTACATGATCAGTGACATTAACGTTCCATCGTGTTGTTAAATTAGGTACAAGTGTACCGACTTAAGCATCAATACAACGTGGTTTTAAAAATATTTCGTTTAATAATGTGAAAATTTCTAGAGTTGATAATTTCTCAACCTCATTATGTATTTAAGAAAATTATACAAAAACAATCATAAGTATAATCGCGCAAAAACATTAATTTTAAAATTTTAGAAACCCATCAAAAATATATGAAAAAAACTTATATCCCTCTCTAGTTATTATGTTTTATATCTTTCTTGATTATTTTTTCAATTTTTTAAATTAATGATTTTTTGTATTTTTCTCTAAACAATTTGTTTAGATATTGTAATGTAAACTAGAATCGCTTAGTAAATACCACACAGATCGTCAAAATTACAAGATTACTATTAAATTCTGGAAAGGTCTCGTTGTGAGAAAATTAAATGCGTCCCACCTGAAAGCGAATGCTACGCGTCATGTCCAAATCAAAATGGCGGACCCTACAGCCACTGTTATGACGTGGAATAAGCTCGTCCCTTCGCACTGAAAGTAGAAAAGTCGTCGTCTTATTTTAAGGATTGTACTCGGATTTTATTTTTTGAAAGGTAGATTTTATTGTACTGAGATTTTATTTCAAATGAATTTATTTAGATATTCACACGATCATGTTTGGGCGAAGGCGGGCCAGTGCTTGGTGTTTATGGGGCGTTGTTTTTTTTAATGGATTAATTTTATAAATCTCAATATTTACATTAAATAGTACAATAATAATATCATACTACTTGATAAATACATTGCAAACTCTCGACCTTAAGGTCAAAACGAACACCAATCCGCTCATGGAAGCATAGATGGATAGTATGAACAAGAAGCATACCGTTACATCGCAATGATACAAACCACACCTTCTTGATCATGCCACATTGATCGAAAGGCCAAAAATTCTCAAAAATCAAGAAAACTGCAACGGAGATGAGGAAGATCATTGAGGGTCCGAAACCTCCAGACTTGTTGGGCGTTGTTTGATTGGCAATGTAGTGTGGAGGCACCGGACGTCGATGAACTTGTTCGATAAAGCTTCCACCGTAATTGGGCTTGTTTCTCTGATTGGTGTCACTTCAAGTGGGTATGGGTGTAGGATCTGCAGTAAAGGTGATGGCCTTCCAACGGTAACACAAGGTCCAGAAACGGGTACGGGCCTGGACCTATTTTACGGGTATCTGTTTATTTTATTGAACGGGCTAGTTTAACATTGAACCAGTATAATCTTTGAATTGCGATTTATTTGCTCTATTCATAAGGTTAGAGATTATTACATTCGTTTAGGAGGGTTGTTTGTCATTATTTATAAGTGAAAAATCTTATAAATATTCATAACCTTGATGCTTTGAAGATTGTAATAGTATAATAACACGTTGATATTATGGTTCATCATACTCGTACAACCATCTTCTTTGCAATACGTTGATGAAGTCAAAACTATCCGATTGGACTGGCGAGTCCAAACAAAACGGTTGAAATTCAGAAGCTTGATCAATGAAGAACAAGAGCAAAACATGAAGAAGCAAGGTGCTCCATTTGTTGCAGCTGTGGTAAAATGCTTCTGGGCCTTGGTTGAAGAAAAGAAGCGAGGCCCACATACATGAATTATCCAGTATAATGCCCTACCTATTGTTTTTTACGAGTAAATTTCTATAAATCCTCAATAAAATATCTAATCAATAAATATTAGTTTATATAAAGTACCTAATCAATAAATCTCATTGACAATAGTTCGTTAATAACTTCACTATCAATTGATTGTTGCCTAACTTTTAAGCCCAATATCGCCTAAATTTGCTATCCGCCTTCTCCTAAGCACCTATGCCAATTGCGAATTTTTTGGATAAATTTTACACCATAAAAATATTAGGATTTGAATCCTGGACCTTCGAAGAATTCCTCCCAAAAGGTAAATAATTTACCCACTAAACTCCTTGGCATGAGATTTATCCCCTTCGTGTGGTCTGCGCAAAAATTGTTACTCGTTCCGAATTGTCCACATCAGAAGCCTATGCAAAATTCCACTCATGTTGTGCATTTCCGGCACATTGTCAATTTCGGCCCGCCTTGAACATTACCCTTGGTCTCTCCCTTGCTTTTCCGTTTTCGGCCCATGGGTACAATTAAATTAATAGTAATAATAATACTTACACATCGATAATACGTATCTCTATGTTGAATAAAACATTATTTCGTTATTTTTACACCAAATTATAAATTCCCTGATTTTTAGAAGACTAAATTTAATATGTTGAACCATAGTAATTGGGCAAAAGTCTACTTTAGTATCATGTGATATCAGAAAAATTATTTGAATACCATGCAATTTAAAATGCATCAATTGAGTCAAACTTTTTCAATGAAAATCATTCACTAATTTTAGCTAACTAATAACCACAGTGACTTTTTAAAAAATATTTACAGAGAGTGTTTTTGGATCAAACCGCTGAGAACCTGAACTATTAGGGGTTGGAGTAATGGTGGTTTAAAGCGAGGGAAGAGGTATGTGAAGATAGAGTTAAAGCTTGGACGATGAGGATAGCTAGCTTAGGTTAGAGGGAAGAAAATGTTAAGCTCCATTAAAGGAGAGTTATTTGGCAAGGAAAGAGGTTGGGAATACTTGTTTTAAAGTACACCCTATATGAAAAAGACACATTAAAATGCGTCCCGGATGAAAGCGGAGCCACATTCAGGCATCAAAGTGGCAGACACCTTTCGAAAAAGAAAAAAAAAATTAGCGGACCTACAGTCACTGTTATGACGTGGTATAAGCTCGTCCCTTCGCACAATAACTTACGAAATGTAGTGAACTTGTCATCTAACTCTTCAAATCTTGTTTGTATAGAAAAAAATACGCGTTACTGTCCCCAAAAAAAATGTGATATTGAAAAAATACGCGTTAATTAAGATACTCTTAGACATTATTTAATTATTTGTTACCCTTTTCACACAATTTTTTAAAAGAACTAATGCTTACTCGACCATTTTATTACAAAATTCTACCTAAATGACAAAAACTATTGGGTTGCACTTGCATATATATCCCAATAAAGCCATTGTACAAGGATCCAAAATAGCACTACCAATGAGCACCACGATACATTTCAACCGTTAGACAAATTAAGAGCACGACATTATTCTCAATTTTATTATTATGGAATGACTCAGTAATGAATAAGACAGTACGTAATCAAGAAATATTTGAAAATATCAAGCTAGTTTTTTTTTAAATTCAAAAGGTAGCAAAATTCACCACACAAATTTTAACCCCATTCATGCTTAAGCTCCGAGAATTGTAATTAGTTCATTTACAGAAAGCTCCACGTGTCAATTCTTCTTTGGTAGAGAGTTGATAATTCTTGGTAGAAAGAAAGATGATTCAAATGCAACAATATTTAAAATTTGTTGATTCAAGAAGCCATTGTAGCTTTTGTTTTTGGTTATCTCTTGTAACCTTGGCATTGGCTCGTTTCAGTTGGATGTTTGGACTTTTGGTTTTTATCTGTATCTGGATGTGACTCCCTTCTGTTCTTAATAAAATTATACTGTACAAAAAAATAAATATTTGTTGAGAAATTTTTTTTATGTTCTATACGTTTTGAATCTATATTAGTTCCATATAGATGTTGGGTGGTATCAACCAAAAGAAAGACAATTCACCCTTCTATGCAACCTCCATTTGCTCTATAACAAAACAAACACCTATCCACTAGAGACCAAAACACTTTCACACACACATACATATATATAATTGCATACACAATATCTCATCACTTTGTATTCTCTTCTACTCACTTCGACATTTAATTGGCAATTCCAACCATGGAATTCATTTCCCTCCAATCCATCCTCTTCCTCTCCTTCATCATCTTCCTATGGCTCTACCTCTCCCTGGTCCCTTCTTCCATGAAGAAACAAGCAAACAAAACAGGTTTCAAGAACTTCCCTATTCTAGGAACCCTGCCGGTGTTCCTGATGAACAGGCACCGGTTCCTGGACTGGTCAACCGATGTTCTGGCCCGCTGCCCTTCCAACTCGGCCGTGTTCCGCCGCCCCGGGAAGATCCACGGCGTGATCACGGCCAGCCCCGCGGTGGTGGAGCACATGCTAAAGACCAACTTCGAGAACTACCCGAAAGGCGACAGGTATCCAACGTTTGTTTATAAGTATGAAAAATTCAGAGACTCATAAATCTTAAGGGTTAGAGATGGAATAGAGCGAGTTGATTTCAAGTTCCGTGATCTCGTGTCTATTGTTGTCCTCACCTTGTCGTTTACCTCGCAGGTTCACGACGCTGCTTCACGACATGCTCGGGCGGGGGATCTTCAACTCGGACGGGGAGACGTGGAAGCTCCAGAGGAAGACGGCGAGCTACGAGTTCAACACCAGGTCCCTCAGGAACTTCGTCATGGACAATGTCAAGGTCGAGATTTCCTCCAGGTCTGTTGCCTAATTAATAGCCCGCTTCTTCAGTTTTGGTAACAACTTTATTGTTATATTACTGATCAGAATTGGTTCAATTCTGAAAAGATTGTTATCAATAAATACAATAATAGGTATCAATCAATCATAGAGGACAAATCATTTTTGTGGACCAAACTCGAAATTTATAAATTTAATTTGGTCGGGCTTAATAGTAGTACAATACAAAGGTCACTTTCTGCTGTTCGTTAAAATAGCCCAATTGTACATTTCCAATCACCGTGCTTCAAAACCCCTCAAAACAAAAATGACCGTGCTTCAAGAGATTGCAATGTTTTTAAAACCGACCCGGAAAGCGAACCGGAATTTTTAAAATTTTTGGTTCACTCAGTCCGATCGGTAAAGTTACCGGTCGGACCGGTACTTATATTTTTATATTAAATTATAAAATATGATTTAATAAATTTAATTTAACATTAAAAAATAAAATATTAAATAAGTTCAAATATTTAGCAACTTTATGTCACGACCCAAATTTGTGGTCAGTGACCGGCGCTAGATCATGTCAAACTTAATATAATAAACCATAACCTAGCAAGCCTCAAATCATAATACAGCATTCTTATTACCAGGATTGTCAAAATATTTTTTTTTTCCACAACATTGTTTCTTCAAACCAACATATTTATCGTGTCCAAAACCTGGTAGGCATTGGAGTACACATCTCCAACGTCATATCATCAAACTCATCCTTTTTAAAACATAAACATAAATTTACACATACATTACATATTCACATTAATCTACGATCATATGTCAAAGTCCAACAAATATGTACAATGGAGCGACCTAGATTACAAAGACAAAGACCATCTGGAGACCTTTGAACGTAGCCCGAGAAAGAAAGACAACGGGCTGAACTCGGATGGAAAAGCTTCTCCAGATGCAAACCACGGCTCAAATCTCTTCACCTGTGGATTACAGTAAGGGATAAGTGTTTTGAAACACTTAGTAAGCAAATATTATAAGTAACATGTATTTAACCAACCAGTCGTTCCCATCAAACCCAACCAAATACTAACACACAACTAAGACAACAAAAGACTACTTCACAGACAAGGTCATCAAAGAATTCACGTATCACATGTAATCAGAACTTCAAATAGACTTTCACAGAACATATAACACAATTCGGATGAACTTCAGATAGGTCTAGATAGTGTCACTCCCACTCCGACACGAGGATACCATATCTTAAAGGCGCCATCAGAAACCAACCCCGCCGGCCAAATATCAGATCATATACATATCCAATGTATCCTCAGTATATGTGCACATATGCCAACAGCCCCGGTTGGTCACGGGTAGACCTCATCATCCGCCATCACACAAATCACATACCAAACTTTTCAAAATTCACATACATACGCAGACAATCCAAAAGCAACCTCAAATATCAAATAGACCAAAACCAAATCCAATACCACATTTCATATAATTCAAAAGTACGCCAAATAAAGCACATCACCCATGTCTAGTTAACTAAACACATGTTACAAAGAATATCCACTTACAAGACAATGGTTGCTCAAACCATTCAAAGAGAAGTTCCTTGCTTCGTTCTACAACTCGTGGCACTCGGATTCAAACGTCAGTTAACTAGTCAAAAGAACCATTAACCACTATCATTATCCGCCTCTCTAGCATATAAATATGTCTTAGGAATCATAAAACTTTATTTCTTAATTTTCCATTTCTGTCACTAGAAATACTTAATCTAATCCGTACCAATTATACAAAATACATCACCTTCATCTCTTTCTAATTGTTCTCAGTTTATTACGACTTTCACGTTCTTCTCAACGTACATATATGTATAATTTTCTATGTTTCTTTGTAAATTACTTACTTTCAAGTTGTCAGTATACCTCTCTAATTTTTCCATCTTAATTTCTTTCCTCGCCTATTGAAACACACTTTCTTATTTCCTTTAAAATAACAACTCAGCTCATAAACTTACCCCGTAAACTTTCCCGATTTCTCTCCTGCTTTCTCGGTCGCTTCTCTCTTTATTTTTCCTTCCTTTGTTTTCTTTTTCTTTCTTTATAATTTTGGTCCATACATAGGTGAACAAGATAGAGCTCAGTAACTTATATTGATCCCATCCTGTTTCCACCGCCTCATATATTTAATTAATTTTACCTTTGTTGGCTGTCAATTTTTTTTAATCCACCCACGTTTCCTTTCTTCTTCTTTTTTTTTTCCATGGTAATCTTTTCCTTTATGTGCCACGTTTCTAACTACTTCACCTTTATCTAATCCTTGACTATTCTATAGTCCTAGCTTTGTTAAATTTTATAATTTGCCACATTTTTTTATACCATATATATTTACATATATTTTTTTATCCAATTCTACAAGCTAACATTCAACTAGCTCTTAATCCGTCTCAGAATTATTTTCAAATCTTGTCACTGGACAGCTACATATACTTTGCTTAATTTATCGAACATAATATGGCTAATCATCAGATTGAATAGTAAATTCAAAATTTAGGTTAACTTAAATAAAATCAGATAACAAATATTTCCAATACTGACAAAATCAGACCTATATCAGAGCACCTTAAATTCTTACTTTCTTCCGGCCAAATTATTTTATAAATCACAAAACTCAAAGAACAAAGTTATAGATCTAGATGTTATAAAATCACACAAATTAGAATCATATAATTTGAAATCCCAATTAGGAAATTATGCCTATTTTACCGAACTGCGACGGACTAAGCCTAAACCCTTCCAAAACCAACCTTATTATGTTGTAACCAATTTCGTAGAAGGGTGAGGGTATCACATTCTCCCCTCCTTATAAAATTCGGTCCCCGAATTTGCTTAATGAAAGTTTAACTTACTTGTCACACAAACAGATGTGGGTACTTGGTTTTCATCTCTCCCTCCATTTCCCAAGTTGCCTCAGTTAAGGAACGATTTGCCCATTGAACCTTAACCATCAGAAGTTCTCTATTCCGAAGCTTTCTAACTTCACGATCCAAAATCCTAATTGGATTCTCTTGATATGTCAAATCTCCACTTATCTCTACTATTTGTGGCTCCAAAACATGAGCAGGATCGTGCAAGTATCGCTTAAGCATGGAGACATGGAACACTGGATGAATATGTGACAAAGATGGTGGCAAAGCCAATCGGTATGCCACTGGTCCAACTCGCTCCAAAATCTCAAATGGTCCGATATATCTAGGACTGAGTTTGCCCCTTCTTCCGAACCTCATTGTTCCCTTCATAGGTGAAACCTTGAGAAAAATATGTAGTCCCACATCAAACTCAATATCCTTTCGTCTCTTGTCTGAGTATGACTTTTGCCGACTCTGGGCTGTTTCTAGCCTTTGTCGAATCAACTGTATCTTCTCATTGGTTTCTCGTACTAAGTCATTACCCAATAGTTGTTTCTCACCAACCTCATTCCAACACAACGGAGATCTACATTTTCTTCCATACAAAGCTTCATATGGAGCCATCTTGATACTTGACTGGTAGCTATTATTATAAGCAAACT
This sequence comes from Hypericum androsaemum, assembly GCA_963995505.1. Taxonomy (NCBI): domain Eukaryota; kingdom Viridiplantae; phylum Streptophyta; class Magnoliopsida; order Malpighiales; family Hypericaceae; genus Hypericum; species Hypericum androsaemum. Next base: position 1,131,948 of record OZ023199.1, read on the forward strand.
CCATCAATGGCAAATAACGATCCCAACTTCCTCCAAAATCAATGACACAAGTTCGCATCATATCTTCCAGTATCTGAATAACACGCTCAGACTGACCATCTGTTTGAGGATGAAAGGCCGTACTCAAATCTAAACGAGTTCCCATAGCCTCCTGAAATTGCCCCCAAAACCTTGATGTGAAATGAGTTCCACGATCAGATACAATTGAAACTGGTACACCATGAAGGCGAATAATTTCATCCATAAATATCTGAGCAAACCTACTTGCATCATATGTACTCTTTATTGGTAGGAAATGTGAAGATTTTGTTAATCTGTCTACAATAACCCACACTGCATCATAACCTTTGGAAGTAGTCGGAAGCCCTACTAACAAATCCATTGTTATCTGCTCCCACTTCCACATTGGAATCTCAAGAGGTTGTAGTAATCCAGAAGGTCTCTGATGCTCTGCTTTTACCTGTTGACAAGTCAGACACTTCGAAACAAACTTTGCAATGTCCTTTTTCATACCTTGCCACCAATAATTGCATCTCAAATCATAGTACATTTTTATAGATCCAGGGTGCATACTGTAGACCGCTTGGTGGGCTTGAGTCAATAGTTCCTTCCTTAGATCTCCAACATCAGGAACAACTACTCGAGAACCAAAATACAAGACACCATTAGCACTAAGTCGAAATTTAGGTAATTTACCCTGCTCAACTTGTTCCATCATCACAATAACCTCTGGATCCTCCCATTGTAATTCCATAACCCGTCCTCGTAAGGTAGGTCTCATATGCATCTCTGCTAGAAACTTTGGCTGAATTAAGGATTTGCGACTTAAAGCATCAGCTACCACATTAGCTTTCCCAGGGTGATAGTTAATGGTGCAGTCATAATCCTTAAGTAACTCTATCCACCTCCTCTGTCTTAAGTTCAAATCTCGTTGCTCAAAGATATACTTGAGGCTTTTATGATCTGTATATATCTCAAACTTCTCACCATACAAGTAGTGCCTCCAAATCTTCAATGCAAACACAACAGCTGCCATTTCCAAGTCATGGACTGGATAATTCTCTTCATGTTTCTTCAGTTGTCTAGAGGCATAAGCAATAACATTCTTGTGTTGCATAAGAACACATCCCAAACCCACTCTTGAAGCATCACAATACACTGAGTATCCACCTGATCCTGATGGTAGAACCAATACAGGTGCATGGGTTAACCGATCCTTCAATTCTTGAAAACTCTCTTCACACCTACCCGACCATTCATACTTGGCATTTTTATGAGTTAGCCGAGTTAATGGTGCTGCCAAAGTAGAGAATCCTTTGACAAATCGTCGATAATACCCTGCTAAACCCAAAAAGCTGCGTATCTCAGTAACATTAGCTGGGGTAGGCCAATTCACAACAGCTTCCACCTTCTTCGGATCAAATGACACTCCATCTTTGGACACCACATGTCCTAGAAAAGCTACACTTTGAAGCCAAAATTCACACTTTGAGAATTTAGCATATAGCTTTTTCTCTCGCAGCGTCTGCAACACTTGCCTAAGGTGTCTCTCATGATCCTCCTGATCAATAGAGTAAATCAATATATCATCAATAAACACAACCACAAACTGATCTAGGAAAGGCTTGAAATTCCTGTTCATCATATCCATAAAAGCAGCTGGGGCATTAGTCAATCCAAATGGCATAACCAGAAACTCATAATGGCCATATCGAGTCCTGAATGCCGTCTTTGGAATGTCCATCTCTCTAATCCGCAACTGATGATACCCCGATCTCAAGTCAATCTTAGAAAACTATTTAGATCCCCGCAACTGATCAAATAAATCATCTATTCTCGGAAGAGGATATCGGTTGCGTATAGTTACCTTATTCAGCTTTCGGTAGTCTATGCACAATCGTAAACTCCCATCTTTCTTCTTCACAAATAGCACTGGGGCTCCCCACGGAGAAACACTAGGCCTTATGTACCCTTTATTCAACAAATCTTGCAACTGATCTTTTAACTCTTTCATTTCAGCTGGAGCCATACGATAAGGTGGTATAGAGATTGGTTCAGTTCCTGGTTCAAGATCAATACAAAATTCAATCTCCCTCTCTGGAGGTAAGCCTGGTAAATCTTCTGGAAATACATCTGGGTACTCCCTGACAATAGGAACATGATCCACCAAAATATCTTCTTCCTTTCTTTCCTTTACCATAGCTAAATAGCTGGCACATCCTTTCCTTAGAAACTTGCTAGCTTTCATATAAGAGATAAGCTTTGCAGTAGTTACCTTTTTCTCACCCTGAAACTCAAACTCTGCCTCATCTGTTGGATGGAAAATCACTCTTTTTCCAAAACAATCCACTATCGCATGATAAGTGGATAACACGTCCATACCCACTATGATATCAAAACCATCCATATCCAATATGTATAAATCAGCTGACAAGTCATGCCCACTAATTTGAATATTGCAGGATCTAACAACTTCACAAACATATACAAACCCACCCGAAGGAGTGGCAACGATCATTGACTCATCCAGACATACAGGCATAGCATTCAAACATTGAACATATTGAGATGACACAAAAGAGTGTGTAGAACCCGAATCAAATAGAATACGTGCATAAGATGATCCAATGGAAAGGTTACCTGACACCACAGTGTTACTAGCATCAGCATCTCTCCTAGTCAAAGCATACACTCTAGGGTGTGCACCGCCTCCTCCACTATCAGACTTAGGTCCCTCAATCCTCAAACCTACTTCTCTTTGATCAAGTAGATTGCCCTGCTGAACTTGTGGTCGAGAAAAGTGTTGTGTTGGCGGCCTAACTATCAAGCTTGCCACTTGCTTACGCTGATCGATTGTAGGACAGTCTTTCACCAAGTGACCTTGCATACCACAGCGAAAACAAGCTCCTGTCCTTTTATAACAAATGTCTCCAGGATGTTGTTTACCACAACTTTGGCATCTCCTGAAATTACTGGACTGGTTCTTACTGAATTGCTGACCACGAAAATCCTTCCCTCTACCAAAACTACCAACTGGTCCTCCACCCTTTGACGATACTGGCTGAATATTGGACCATCTCTCTTGTTGTCTAAAGCCTTGGTTGAAACTCCTTTGTGGTGGTTTTTCAAACTTCTGAAATTTTGGTTGACTTTGGACCACTCGACGTTCATTATCTCGCATCTCTAAAGTTCGAGCACAATCTACTGCAGCTGCATATGTCTCGAAACCACGAGGATACATAACCTTGAACATAGAATCATCAAGTCCACGAACAAACCTCTTTACCTTCATCTCATCATTAGGAACCAAGTGTTTTGCATACCGTGACAGATAAGTGAACCTCTCATCATATTGCGATACTGTCATCTCTCGGGTCTTCACCAATCGCTCAAATTCAAAAGCTTGGGCATCTTTCAAACTCTCTGGTAAGAACCGATCCAACAAGGCCTTAGTAAAGATCTCCCAAGTCCATGCATGTGATCCCTCATTTTGGAACCAAACTCCAGCCACACCTACCAACTTAAATGAAGCCAACTCCACCATTCGCTCCTTATCGCACCTTAAGATCCTTCTCCTCTTCTCCATCTCATCAATGAATACCTGAGGATCATCACTTAAGCCAGAAAATGTTGGTGGATTCAACTTCAAGAACTCACCCAAAGAGTCATCTTTAGCAGCTAATGTAACATTCTGCTCTAATTGTGTTTGCTGAGTAGCGATGAATTTCTCCATTGCTTTCATAACTCTGTCTACACCATCACCACCCTGCCTCTCCATCTCAGAAGTAGGAACAGTAGTAACAGGTGGTGGAATCTCATCTCTAGTGACCCTACCAACGGTAGTGGCCTCAACTGGTGGTGTAGTCTCAGATGCAACATCATTCCTCCGACCTTGGGAGCTTTCACCATGCTCCCTAACCGTATCCATACCACTACGTGTAACTGTCATAGCCGCCTATACAAATAAGTCAGAATTAAGCATACCAAAGGACAACACAACAAAAGAGGTTCAAGGACATGACAAATCCTATGCTCCATTATACATAACACATAATTCAAATAATAAGATAGGCTCAAACCTAGAGCTCTGACTGGGCTCTGATACCAAGTCTGTCACGACCCAAATTTGTGGTCAGTGACCGGCGCTAGATCATGTCAAACTTAATATAATAAACCATAACCTAGCAAGCCTCAAATCATAATACAGCATTCTTATTACCAGGATTGTCAAAATATTTTTTTTTTCCACAACATTGTTTCTTCAAACCAACATATTTATCGTGTCCAAAACCTGGTAGGCATTGGAGTACACATCTCCAACGTCATATCATCAAACTCATCCTTTTTAAAACATAAACATAAATTTACACATACATTACATATTCACATTAATCTACGATCATATGTCAAAGTCCAACAAATATGTACAATGGAGCGACCTAGATTACAAAGACAAAGACCATCTGGAGACCTTTGAACGTAGCCCGAGAAAGAAAGACAACGGGCTGAACTCGGATGGAAAAGCTTCTCCAGATGCAAACCACGGCTCAAATCTCTTCACCTGTGGATTACAGTAAGGGATAAGTGTTTTGAAACACTTAGTAAGCAAATATTATAAGTAACATGTATTTAACCAACCAGTCGTTCCCATCAAACCCAACCAAATACTAACACACAACTAAGACAACAAAAGACTACTTCACAGACAAGGTCATCAAAGAATTCACGTATCACATGTAATCAGAACTTCAAATAGACTTTCACAGAACATATAACACAATTCGGATGAACTTCAGATAGGTCTAGATAGTGTCACTCCCACTCCGACACGAGGATACCATATCTTAAAGGCGCCATCAGAAACCAACCCCGCCGGCCAAATATCAGATCATATACATATCCAATGTATCCTCAGTATATGTGCACATATGCCAACAGCCCCGGTTGGTCACGGGTAGACCTCATCATCCGCCATCACACAAATCACATACCAAACTTTTCAAAATTCACATACATACGCAGACAATCCAAAAGCAACCTCAAATATCAAATAGACCAAAACCAAACCCAATACCACATTTCATATAATTCAAAAGTACGCCAAATAAAGCACATCACCCATGTCTAGTTAACTAAACACATGTTACAAAGAATATCCACTTACAAGACAATGGTTGCTCAAACCATTCAAAGAGAAGTTCCTTGCTTCGTTCTACAACTCGTGGCACTCGGATTCAAACGTCAGTTAACTAGTCAAAAGAACCATTAACCACTATCATTATCCGCCTCTCTAGCATATAAATATGTCTTAGGAATCATAAAACTTTATTTCTTAATTTTCCATTTCTGTCACTAGAAATACTTAATCTAATCCGTACCAATTATACAAAATACATCACCTTCATCTCTTTCTAATTGTTCTCAGTTTATTACGACTTTCACGTTCTTCTCAACGTACATATATGTATAATTTTCTATGTTTCTTTGTAAATTACTTACTTTCAAGTTGTCAGTATACCTCTCTAATTTTTCCATCTTAATTTCTTTCCTCGCCTATTGAAACACACTTTCTTATTTCCTTTAAAATAACAACTCAGCTCATAAACTTACCCCGTAAACTTTCCCGATTTCTCTCCTGCTTTCTCGGTCGCTTCTCTCTTTATTTTTCCTTCCTTTGTTTTCTTTTTCTTTCTTTATAATTTTGGTCCATACATAGGTGAACAAGATAGAGCTCAGTAACTTATATTGATCCCATCCTGTTTCCACCGCCTCATATATTTAATTAATTTTACCTTTGTTGGCTGTCAATTTTTTTTAATCCACCCACGTTTCCTTTCTTCTTCTTTTTTTTTTCCATGGTAATCTTTTCCTTTATGTGCCACATTTCTAACTACTTCACCTTTATCTAATCCTTGACTATTCTATAGTCCTAGCTTTGTTAAATTTTATAATTTGCCACATTTTTTTTATACCATATATATTTACATATATTTTTTTATCCAATTCTACAAGCTAACATTCAACTAGCTCTTAATCCGTCTCAGAATTATTTTCAAATCTTGTCACTGGACAGCTACATATACTTTGCTTAATTTATCGAACATAATATGGCTAATCATCAGATTGAATAGTAAATTCAAAATTTAGGTTAACTTAAATAAAATCAGATAACAAATATTTCCAATACTGACAAAATCAGACCTATATCAGAGCACCTTAAATTCTTACTTTCTTCCGGCCAAATTATTTTATAAATCACAAAACTCAAAGAACAAAGTTATAGATCTAGATGTTATAAAATCACACAAATTAGAATCATATAATTTGAAATCCCAATTAGGAAATTATGCCTATTTTACCGAACTGCGACGGACTAAGCCTAAACCCTTCCAAAACCAACCTTATTATGTTGTAACCAATTTCGTAGAAGGGTGAGGGTATCACACTTTATTATATAATTTATCCAAACAAAGTCTTCGAACAACTATTTAACAAGTATAAAAGTAAAAGAAGATGATTATACATATTTTTTATTTGACATATTAGTCCAATTCGTTTGACATAGTTAATATATTATCGAGAATTGTTAAAAAAATAAGTTTGTTATGATAAAAAAAGTGATGTACACGCTCCAAACTTGGAAATAAATATTTTATTTCTAAATTAAATCTGTAAAAATAAAAAATAAATATTAATTTTTTTGATCCGGACGAACCGGGTCACCCGAAAGTACCTGACCTGGTGATCCGACCGAATTTTGACCGATCGAACTGCTGACTAGGTTTTATGCAAAACTCGACCCGAATTTAGTTCCGGGTAGTAATCTGACCGGTTAGACCACCGATCGGACCACAATTTTTGTACTATAGTTAGTATGTATTAAATGCTCTTCACGTGTCTAGAAACTAGAAAATAGTCAAGTATTTACATCGAAAATGTGATTATAGTAAAATCCCTCAATGAAATTTAGTAAAATAAATTAGAAATAAAGCAATTTGTAGAATTTCATTATCTTATTAAGACCTGAATATTGTCGTACCTATTTAATGTCATTCTTTAATTCAGGTTAATTCCGATTCTTTCCAAAGCTGCGAAGACCGACCAGGCCGTGGACCTGCAAGACATACTGGAGCGTTTCGCGTTCGACAACATCTGCAAGCTCGCCTTCAACGTCGACCCCGGTTGCCTCGGCGGCGACGGGACCTCCGGCGCCGAGTTCATGCTCGCGTTCGAGACCGCCACGACCCTCAGCTCCGGAAGGTTCATGTACGCCTTCCCGGACGTTCAGAGGCTCAAGAAGTTCCTGAACGTTGGAACCGAGAAGGAGCTCAGCCGATCGATCAAGATCGTCCACGAGTTCGCTGACCATATCGTTCGGTCTAGGATGGAAGCCAGGACGGAGACCAAAGACGAGGACCTGCTCTCTCGGTTCATGGCGAACCGAGAGAGCTCCCCCGAGTTTCTCCGAGACATTGCCATCAGCTTTATCCTGGCTGGCAGGGACACGACGTCCTCTGCCCTGACGTGGTTCTTCTGGCTGCTGTCTGCGAACCCGGAAGTGGGCAGGAAGATCATGCACGAGCTCGAAACGGTTCGAGCTCGTAGCGGGAAGATCACGGGAAGCACTTACAGTTTCGAAGAGCTGCGGGAAATGCAGTACCTGCATGCTGCCATTTCGGAGTCGATGAGGCTGTATCCGCCTGTACCGGTGGACACCAAGGCCTGCAAGAACGACGACGTGCTGCCAGACGGTACGCGAATTGGGAAGGGCTGGTTCATCAGCTACCAAACCTATGCGATGGGGCGGATGGAGAGCATATGGGGGAAGGATTGCAGGGAGTTTCGACCTGAGAGGTGGCTCGAAGACGGGGTTTGTAAGATGGAGAGCCCTTTCAAGTACCCTGTGTTTCATGCAGGGCCGAGGATATGCCTTGGGAAGGACATGGCTTTTATACAGATGAAGAGCATAGTTGCTGCTTTAATGGAGAGGTTTGAGATTGATTTGCAAAATAAGGAGAAGTATCCTGAGTATTTGTTGTCTTTAACTCTGAGGATGAAAGGTGGGTTGCAGGTCAAGGTCAAGAAAATTGCAGAATCTTAATTTCCATTAGTTGGTAAGGAAAATATTTGGTGAATTTTGTTGTTTGTTTCTTCCCAGGAATTGATTATAAGTTATGTACAGTACGAATTGAATGAATAAATTATTGATAGATACCCCCTTCAATAAGTTATTCACATTTCACAAACTTTGCAAGTTACTTCCTTTAGTCAAAGTGGACCGTTATTTTCATACTCGTCAGACTAACTAATCAATATTCAAATCGATTAGACTGCAAATGGTAACAGTGTGACAAGTTATTCTACGTTAATTAGATATCTCGAATACGAATGGAACTCAATAAAATGCCAGTTATTTTGCAATAGCTCACATGTTGGTATATGAAGAACGGGAATAACATACTTGTTTTAATCTATTACATATGAATCCAAATCCACACAAAAGCACAACAGACGGACACACTCGCAGAGAAAGTATTAACTTTGACTCGAAAACTGAAAACATTTTGCGAGAAATGTACATTCTATGGGACTACGTTGATGGTGTTGTATGGTATAGGCTTAAGAAGCTTGACAATGGACATGGTTCCGATGATCAGCATGAGGACGACAGCCGCGAAGGAGGCGGCGATGGCGCCTCCGCCGTGGTCGCAGTAGGTGTTGAAGTTGTCACAGATCTTTTTCCAGTTTGCATGGGAGTTCCCCTTCTTCCCAAGCTCAGCCATGAAAGTTGCAGCTCCCACCCCACCGGACACAAGTGCCACATTCATCTGCTCAATATATATATAATCATCAATTTTCTTACATAGTTGTTGTCGGAAATTTAGGTTGACTGAATTGCAAGAATAAATTTGTTCATACCAAATCCAAAATCGCAATGACGGCTAGGCGAAGCCCTTTATAATCCAGCTTCGGTCCTAATAGATCCGCACCAATCATCAATAAGTTATGGATGGCGGTGCATCCATTTGCTATAACAAAGAACCTGCACAACCACAATTATCCACCCTTTAGCTTACTAAAACAAGAGCATAAAAAATATATTATTTTTTGGTTTGTGAAATTTTTTTATTACTCCATATATGGGCGGCTAACTGTAACACTTGGTACTCTTGGTGTAACTTTTATAGGCGGCTAATTGCATTGACTTCTGAACATTCATTAAGCCGATTAATCTAAATTTAAATCAGGTAGGATTTTAAATATTGACAAAGAAATTCCTACCAAATTTTAACAATGCTACATTCAAAGACGTCAAACTCGAAAACTTTATTTAAACTAGAACGAATCTCCCGGACTTACACGAAAGCCGGTGTATGCTGGAACTTGGCAGTGATGGTGGCCGTGATAGGGGTAGTTCCTATAGTGGCAACCACAAACGTGTTAGTCTCCTTGTTGAGTCCCATTACGATCGCCGCCGACGCCGAGGCCATAAACGCCACCACCCTCAGCATCAAAATGGCCCATCTCTTGGGAACAAAGAAGCAACCGTACCCTATCACCTTGTTACCCTTCTCTTCACTATTATTTTCCGGAGTCGTGGATGACATTGTTTTGAGACGAAAAAACTGGAACAAATTAGTCTATTAATGTGTGTATGAGAGTGTAATATTTGATGGGAAGAAATAGAAGTATTGGTGGTTTATATAGATGAGGGGGGAGATGTGTAGATGGGAAAAAATCACTTGTTAAGTCCTATAAGTTATGTGACTATAACTAGTGTACGTGCAAGATTTCCTTGGCCGATCTAACCATCACCTGGCTTTAGTTCTCTTCAATTCTTTCTTCTTTTTTTGGAAAAAGTTCTCTTACATTCTTCTTAGGGGTTGAGACAAATTTCACTTTTTTTCTGCCTTTTAAAGTAAGTTAGGCCTTTGTAGTGCCAAAAAAAATGCAATAAATTTACAGTAAATATTTACTCATGTACGTCCCTTGTGTCTTTAGACCATAGTCTTTGGAGATGATTGCATATGATGTAACCATTAATTAATATGAAGTCAAGGACGGTTTAGAAATGACAACCAGTATTTATTCTACTCACAACTCGAAACCTTATTTTAAATAATCTTAGTTGATTGATGTTCGTACCCATTACCGTTCTTGTTTTCTTTTTGTCGAAATTATATGGTATTTTGATACTTCTTAAATAACTAATTTAGATTTGAGTTAGATATGATCATAAATGGTGACAATTATTCTTTATAAATTTAACGCAATTACATTTTTATTACTCGAACTCGAGACTAACCAGTTAGAATAACCTCGGTCATGTTAATCTTAGTAGTTTCTTAGTTTCCATAGCTTGTTACAAAGAACAAAGGGGACTTGGCAAAACTTTGTTGTCCTAACCTTTGTTAGCTTCATGTTCTTCACTTTGTCAACACTAAACACCAACCAACCTTACCTAGCTCTCCCTCAGTTTAAGTTATCCAGTTAGCTCGCTTCTTCCAAGGAAGCGTGCTTCAGCTAAATTCTGAAGCAAAAAGAAAATAAAACAAAAGCAAAATGTCCTATCCTTTGGCAGATAAACAACATTTCGTTTATAACGGTAGAAATTTTATTCCAAATCGAAGAGATATACCATGATACAGAAATTACACTGACAGATAAACAGCATTACACGATCAAGAGCATAGACTCGTCCATGTATAAATTTATGTACGAAATAATTGTTCAATCCGGCAGGAAGAGTTGATGTTTCCTCCATGTCTCCATCCTGATAATGTACATGCATACAACACACTACAATTTTTTTTTTTGACCTTGTACATGGAAGTAAAATCCTCGTAAACGAATTGTCCGGTCGCCAACATTTCGGACCACAATATACACATCAGTTGATAGGAGGCAAGATTCCGTCGAGATCCCTATTAACTGACCAGCAAAACTAGACATCCAGAAGCGATCTGTAACAACCATGACGAGGACGAGGACGACTCTACTTCTTTACTGTAGTAACACCCTATTTCTTTTCCGTAGTAACACCGACGACCACGTTGCTCACCTGTCATGTTCAGTAACATGTGTAGGAGGTTAGGGACGGTTGAAGAAACTTGATTCAAAATTAAATTGTTAAATTTTTATAGCTTACCAATTTTCCACTTTCATCCACAGACATGGGGTTCTCCACAACGACGGTTTGAGTCTGAGAAAGAGGTATTGCACGTCAAAAAGACAGAAGAAGAGGAGAAAAGAAGGGCAAGGACCAACAGCCAGCAAGTAACCATATCATATGCAATACTAACAACCGTTGAAGTCTGGTTGCTTACCGTTGAAGTAGATGGTGTCAATCCCATGGTATCATTCGGTCTGTTCGCAGGAAGAGGAACCCTCATGCTACCCGCCTGCAAAATTTATTCATAAAGCAATCAACAAAAGACTTCTAGTCAGTAACACAGTTACAAGTTACTCACAAATGTTAGAATTATAGACCTTAAAAACATCGAACAACATCATTGACAGATTTATATTGGATTTTAACAACTAGACTTTGCCCATTTACAGTGAAAAGCTTGGCTTAGGAGTACTTGGCAGCCACCAGAATCTTTCACCAGGAAAGTGCTAAGAAATAGTTTTCCCCGGTTTTTAAGCATCAACACCTTATGAAGTGAACTGGATTCCAGGGTACTGAAAGATCTCAATCTCCCATTAACAGGAGATAAAATTTTCTATGGATGAGCAGAATAGTAATTAGTCACAGAACATTGAACCTCGAGCACTTGCATAATTGAGATTCGTATGGAATAGGGGAATCCCATCTTAGTTCAAGGTACTTACATTGACATTAGTAACATACTGGCATACTGCACACTTGACAGATGGGGCTCCATAAGGATACATGAGCGTTGTCCGGCAGTTACCACAGTTGACATGAGCAACCTGACCAGTTACTGAATCGTATCCACAAAATTAATCTTTTTACCTAATTATAATAAAAGAGACGAAAAGCCAAGCCATGAATTCAAAAAACTTGCAATAGAAAGAATCTAATGCATAAGCGGGGATCCACACTCAATGCAACAGCTCAACGACAACTAAAAATACAATATGATCATGACCAACAAGAACTAGTACTACCAAGTCTGCCAGTTGAATTGACATGTGCAGTTTCTTGGTGGTCATTGGTGTTTGATGGTAGGGAGAAAGAGAGGGGGGAGGGAGAGAAAGAGAAATGGCGGTTTTCTTGGTTTTAATGCAATGGCTAATGACAGGAATCAGGTGGTAGTAGTAGTACACCTAGGGACCAGATTACTCTGGTCCTACATAGGTGAAGTCTAATGCTTCCACGTCAAGGAGGCTCTTTTTTTTTTACATCAACAATCTGTTAATCTTAAGGGCAAGACCACAATTATGTGGAAGATCAAAAAGTTTTCATAATTCTACAATCGTAGGTGCACTGTTTGTACTGTCCTATAAAGTACCTGGAGCAAGGTTTACCGTGTTGCAGCAGGAACATCTCACACTAGACGCCCCACGCGAATACATTAGTAATGTCCTGCAACCTCCACATATAAGTTGTGCCATTTCCGTTCCTGCAGAATAACATCGTAAGAGATCAAGATAATGGAGCACATGCTATCTTACGGTGAACGCAGAAAGGAGAGCAATTTGTTTCTAATCTTTGTCCCCTCTCCCTCTCTCTCTATCATTATATTTTCTCTATTCTTTTCTATTAATGTTTGTTTAGGCATCCCGCAAAGCAGTAAATGCAGTTGCTCAGGTAATCACTCCGCTAAGAAGTTACGCTGGCAAGAGGACATTCAAAAGAAGAGAAATAAATGTACCAGCAGGTGGAACAGATGTGATGGTATTGCATAAAGCACAGCACACATTTGATGAACCCCTAGGATAAAGGAGCATGTTCCTACACCCGGAACACACAATCTGGCTCTGCATTGCTGCATAAGTGAAAATCCGTGTAAGAAGTTTTACCCAACAAACATCACAAGGCACACATAACCACCTCACATTCGACATGCCAGCATTCTACAGTTTTATCAATATATGTAACATGCAAAAGAGCTTCACCAAACCAAGCACCTTATAAACACACTATATTTCGAGATCTTCAGATAATCACCAAGAACACAAACAAAACCCTTGCATGTCATCTTCTTCAAAATAAAGAGAAACACGAACCAACTCAGAAACACCGTTACACGCATGCAAAGCACGGAAATGTAGATTATCGCAGCGATGACCGCTAAACCAAGGCTTATAATTACCCCGGAAAGAATCAACTAAGTGCTGACGAGTAATAAGTGTTCGATTATTAGCCAGAAATGCACCGCTGAGAGCAACTACAAAGGAGAAAAGGCACAACCAAAAGACCAAAATGGAGAACCCCAAATCACCAAATTCTTAATCAGAGATAGGGAAACAATCTCATGAACCAACAAACCCAAAACAAAAAGAAGTAAGCCCCTAATTATAACATGAACAAAACCACAAGAACACAATTTCTTCAAACAGTTTCCCCCAAATTCAAATTCCTCGATCTCAAAAAAGCAACCAAGCAATTCACATACCCAGAAAACAATTAACCAAATAATTAACACAACAACCAAAAGAAATTGAAATTAACCCACATGAATTACAGCCGAGGGGAGCCAAAATCAAGGAGAAAGTACCTAACTTGAAGCCTCCAACACCCAAACGAAGGTAAAGGGTAACCCTTTTTCCCAATTGCAAATAAATTATAAAAATTAAATGCCCCCCAATTGAGGCCTCGAAATACCCAGAATTGAATCACGGGAAAAGAGAAGAAATTCAAGGAGAAGAAGGGAATCCAAGGGGGAGGATCCGTTGAATTATTCTCCTCCTGTTGTACCTTTTTTCCCGATTTCCCAACTTTTTAATTTTAATTTTTCAACTTCGGCGCTGGGGCCCACCGAAGTTGTATATGGATTTTGGGTGAAGCTTCGTTTTCTCTCTTCCTTTTGGCTGGTTTTGTACTTTTCTTTCTTGGATATTCTAACCTTTTTTTCCATTTTTATTCTCTGTAAGGAAAGGGACACGATGGCGGATAATTTGGCGAGGGTTACCATTTTGTCCGAATTTTTCATCAATGCCACGTATTTTAATTTTGGGGAAATTCTAAATAATAATGAATTCGGATTTTAATTTTATTAATATAAAATACATCAAATTTCAACTCGAAATACGGAAGATTAATTTATCTTTGCTAACTTTTTTACCTATAGGTGGCGTTCTTCTAGAAAATAGTTTGAGGACTATTAATCTCAGCTTCTGATGTCATTGTGCACGTAGCCTATTTAATTATGGGCATTTGAGACTTTCCCGACATTAATAAAAATAATGTCTGGCATCTTCCATGGTCAAAAAATGCGTCAAGGTATACCGCCAGTTGTTCTCTGCTCATGCATGTTTGTTTAAATTTAGAGTTAATCTCCAAAACCAATGTCGGCCAATTTAATTATTCAAGTATACTAATTATTTACTTGACAATGAATTTGTAGCTGCTCAAATATGACAATGGGTCAAAGAGAAAATTAATTAAACTCGATTTCAGTTGAATATATATTTTTATGAGAGACGTGTTACTATATCACCAAATTACCAACGTGTTATTTTTTAGTCCGGATTCATAGAATAATTAAATTTGAAGATTAGATTCACAGCGTACGAATCGCATATTTTCCGTTCGAAGATCCAAACTTTCAGTATTTGGATTTTGATCTTAAATATGAAACAATAGACTAATTATTTATATTTTTTCAGAAAAGACTAATTATTTATACTGGATTTAACAAGTACACCAATAGGCTTCTGTCGTAGAGGATCTGTGTGTTTCCTTTCCATTTAAATTTTGAAGTTTAATTAATGCAAGAGTGTTATGCACTCACCAATTGAAAAAAGAAAACAAGTACACAATGAAGTTTTCGCTGCTCTAACATGACAATGGCTAGAGAGAAAAATAACTAAAATCGATTTTAGTTGAATATATATTTTTTTGAGAGATGTGTTAAATTACCAACGAGTAATTTTTTAGTTTGGATGCATAGAATTGGATTCATATTCACATTGTACTATGTTATCTGGATATCAAGAAAGGCAAGATGGTCTATTTCTCAGTACTAAGGTTGCTGTATTACAATACAAAGTGTACGCTAAATGTCTATTTGAAGTTACGAATAAGAGTTGGTACAAGTAGTAAAAAATTTAAATTTATTTAAAAAAAAGTCCGACAATGTTCGATTCTGAATAAAAAAGATAAAAAAAAAGTCTATTTGAGGTTTGTCCATGTGCCATATTTGAAACCAAAAATTGGATTGAGAACAGGATGTAAATAGGAATTGAGCTACCAGACCAGAGAGAATGCAAGTTTAGTAAGGTCATCTACATTAAAGGTAGGCAAAGGACAAACCACTATCTTATACATTACAAAAACCATCATCATGATGCTAACTAATGTTTATTTGTTATGATCTCAATCCAGAAACACATGTAAGAATTGTACAAAAGCTCAGTTGTATCGTCGCCTTTCGCTGTTTCGCAACTCGTCTTCGGATATCCATCAGACCCGTCGGAGAGAGGCCAGCCTCTTCTCAAGGTCTTCAACATCAGGAGTTTCAGGTCTGCACTTCAACAAAACATTTGGTTCTTTTGTTATTGCAGAACAGACATAATGTAATTATGTACTTCAAAAAAGGAAGGAAAAGAGAGAGTCTGATAGAACTTGAACCTGGCAGCAGCAACATTAGTGGCAGTTTTCGATCCGATGCGACCCTTTGGTGCTGAAGATAACTGTTGGAAGCAAGCGGTTAGAGTCGTACACAAGGAGATTAAACTCACAAGAACTGGTAAGAGAGAGACAGCATATGAAGATTGTGGGGGCTCAAACAAACCTGTGATGCAATATCCACGCCAATCTCATCAAGCACCTACACGCAGAAGTGAAAATACGAATTAAGTCAGAAACGGGTTGAAATCCTGAAACAAACATTTGAAACTGCGATTGAGGGAGGGTCACGAAATCCTGCCTGGTTTGTGAGCTCTTCTGTCTCTTCTTCAGCCTCGTCTTTGTCTAGTGTTTCATCGATAGACTCCGACATCATCTCAATCTACAAAAGCGATCATGAAAAATGAGCACCTAATTGCGTACATTCATGAAGCAGTACGAAAAAGAAGGCGTAAATTACCGTCATGTCCAGTTGTGCAGACTGCTTCTGGAACTCTCTGATCACTTTAATTTGCTTTGCAGGGGCCATTTGCTGCAGAAATGACAAAAAAGAAGTTAGCTTGAACCATAAAACTAAAACATTCGTGTAATCCGAGGAATGCTTGTACCTTGTTCATGGCGGTCATTGCCTTCGTAGCACCTTTCATCCCTGTAGACATCGAAGTACTAGCATACAATGCCTGACGACAAGAAAATGCAAACGAACAGTATTGTCAGTTAACTAGAAGAAATGACAGGGACCAATATTATAGTCTTGTGACAGATATTCTGCTGGCAGGAGCCGACCACCTGAGTGTTAGTAGCCACGCCTCTGATTTGCGCACGACTCCCCTGCAAGTTCGTTATTTGCTGACGCAGCCGAACAAGTTGACGAGCTAATATTTTGGTGGCAGCCTGACACAATTTTCCATACAATAGTAGAAGAAGATGAAATACAGCTTTGGAAACGATTTTGCAGAGAAAGTTCATACAACAGGTTCCAAGTGAGCAGATCAATCTCATTTATCCCGTCTGAAGTTCTAACTGCCAACCGACTGCAATGCACTTATTATCATTGCACCTGATTTCAGTGTTCCTTTCTCCTTAGTGTTACGTTGCCTAACAGATTTACATTGAGATGTTTTTTAATTTAACAAGCTCAGCCAAGTAAACAGAAGTTACCTCATTCCCGGTCTTAGCTGTTTTCTTAATTTCAGCAACTAACCTCCTTTCCTGGAAACCATCAAGGGAAATTTAAAGGAGAGCATGTATGTAACAGAGGTTCATAGAATCGAACAGGGCCAGTAGCAGCGTACCTCCATCTGAAGAGATGCAATTTCGCGTTCGATACCTAAAACAAGCTCCATTAAACGGATGGAGTATATCATTCATACATAAAGCACGTTTTCAGTAAAAGTTCAAGATAGTGTGGCCCGTATTGAAGCTATGAAGTCAGAAAGACGAAGCTAGATAGAACATTTGATTCCATTTCCCAATTTATGGTAAATTCTCGGCCCTAATGCTCGCGAATGAGTAAGCAACAGATCAGCTTTGCGGCACTGACTATTGCAGCTCTGCACAATCAAATTGCAAACCTCTGCTCCAACCTAAGTTGTTGTAAGACATGATGCAACCACAAGAACTGAAAAGGTCTCAGAAGCTTTAAGGAATTCCCTACGATCACAAACTGCAAACTATCAAAGTTCCACATCTAGATATCCCCATGCCGATAACTACTAAACCGATTAAGCACGACAAGAAAGTAAGCAAGTGTACGTACCTCTCGTGGCGACGGCCATCTCTCTCTTGCTGCTCCTGAGAGCATCTGGTGCAAATGGAGACACAACCCGTCATCGCTTGCTCATAATCTCAATGCATCAATCAAATCCCCAATTCTTCCCAGCAAATTGTTAACCAAAACAAGTATAATAAGGGCAAACGGAGACTAGCCCTTTCATTT
Organism: Hypericum androsaemum; assembly: GCA_963995505.1. Taxonomy (NCBI): domain Eukaryota; kingdom Viridiplantae; phylum Streptophyta; class Magnoliopsida; order Malpighiales; family Hypericaceae; genus Hypericum; species Hypericum androsaemum. The sequence goes on from OZ023199.1 coordinate 1,149,647, forward strand.
CTACAAAGAGTAGCATCTTTCATTCATGCTTTAAACCCACCCATCAACAAACAACAAGACAAAATGGGCAAGATCTCATCTTTGCATTCCCTTCCCCTGCTCTCAACAAAACACCTTTTGGGCTATAAATGTTCACAAACATTCAAATCAAGCAAGCATCTTTAGGAAAGAGGCACCCAAAAAAAACACCTTTTGGACTATAAATGTTCACAAACATTCAAATCAAGCAAGCATCTTTAGGAAAGAGGCACCCAAAAAAAAAAGACCTTAGGGCTACAAATGTTCAACAACTCAAATCAAGATACTACTATAATGACCCATCAAAGTACTTTAGAGGATATAAATGTTAAGGGCACCAAACAAGGCAAATCAAGCAACCAACTTTAGAAATTTTAACCCAAAACTACCTCATCAATGACTGATACTACATTTAATGTAAATAATACCCAAAACCCAAGTTGCAGAAGAGGGACAAAGGAGGTAAGGTAGGTACCTTTGGGTGAGGTTTTCTTCTTGAAAATGTTCATGGCTGGAGACAAAAAGATTTTCCACCAAAAAATATAAGAGAAAAAAGAGAATAGGGTATAGGAAATTAGGGAGAGATGCTTTAGAGTGGCGATAATTTACCATCTTTCAAAGTTTTCATCTGTTGAAAATCGAGATTAATCAATTCAGTATGTCTCTTTATGAATTGAAAAAAATGAGAGAGAGAGAGAGTCGGGGAGCGGCGTGGGTGTGCTTGTGCTTCTTCTGGCTTGGGGATTAGTAGACCAAGTCCAACTAGCCGTTACTTGCATTTATGAGATGGGCCCCGCTTTCTCCATTTTATTTCTGTTTTTCGATTTGCCACCTAACCTTGTTTATTTCTCCTTTTTGAGAAAATGGTTAAACTACAGTTTAGTACCCAGTTAGTTATTTGACACCTTTTTAACAAGATATTTTGTGATTCAAAATGCATATGGATATTTTCCCGATATTTCTGTTAGAGGGGGTGTGAGTATATTTTTAAATAATTTACGTTGGATCTAGGCTAAGGTTTTGGTGCTAATATGTATTTAAGTCTTATTGCCTGTCATGTTACTTGCATATTGTAATTAGATGTAATCATGTAACTCCCGTAATATTTATCTTTTCACCGATCTCCCATTGCCATTAACCAACTGCTAATGAACAAAAATTTATAAATAATTGTTTTTCAAAAAAAAGTCAGTTGAATTTGGATTAGCACTTTGAACAGCATTGACTGGAAGTCTTATCGTTTTCCAAATTTTGAAAATGACCCAATATAGACACACTATTGAGTATTGTAGACAGTCCGGTGGAATTATGTTTTCGTATAATGGTAACTTCTGGACTAGTAAGTGGGCCAGGCTAAGTAGAATTTTGTCTTAAAATTGTTCCATCTCCTAATTTCAAAAGATGACTTCCAACTCAAGACCAAGTTTAAAATATGTCAAAGTCCAACTTGTGAGAGATCTTTAGACTTTGAAGTCCAAACATGAATACAAATTAAAGTTAAAATGTGGTTCGCCGTCATATGAACGACTTACCGAAATGAATGTGAATTAATTGATAATTGCATATATCAGTTATTTAACAAAAAATTATAACATTTTGAGAAGCTGTTTCATCCCAAAATGTGATTACTAAGAACGAAAAAGTACAGCTCCGGGCACGACCTTCAAGGACATTGATAACCAAGAACTCGACTTGTTTTGGGGCTCTCTAAGAACAAAGTGATCCTGATCTTCGAGTATGTTAGGGCTGATGTATTTAGCGAGATCGTTCGCTACTGGTCTTCTCCTTCTAGCCTTTTGCTGTTCAATTATTTTAATAAAATATATTTACATGCCCAAAAAAAAAAGGGAAAAGTCCACTTAAGTACCCTGTGGTATCACCGATTATCACTTGAGTACCCTGTGGTTTAAAATCGATAGAACCGGTCCGACTTTTTCCAATTTTTATCACTTAGGTCCACTCAATTCCGGTTCGAGATTTTTTTGCAAAACGCGTCGTTTTGACGCTTATGTGGACTGCCACGTCGTAGTGACCCGGATTAGTCATTGCTGACATGGCGATGGAAAAGTTCACTTAAGTACCCTGTGGTATCACCGATTATCACTTGAGTACCCTGTGGTTTAAAATCGATAGAACCGGTCCAACTTTTTTCAATTTTTATCACTTAGGTCCACTCAAGTCCAGTTCGGGATTTTTTTGCAAAATGCGTCGTTTTGACGCTTATGTGGACTGCCACGTCGTAGTGACCCGGATTAGTCATTGCTGACATGGCGATGGGTAAATTATCAAATTAGTACTAAATTAATTTATTATTTTTCAAAAAAATCCTTATCCTCCCATCTCTCTTTCTCTCTTTCTCTCTCTTCTTCCATTCATGTTCTTCAATCTCCCCATTTTTTCCATCTTCAACCTAACAACAAAATTGGAATCCAACCCGTCCCCTCCGTACAGCCCCCCGGGAAGAGGCAGGGAGGGGGCTCGGGTCGGGGGCGGACCCGGGAAGAAGAGAGAGAAAGAGAGATGGGAGGATAAGGATTTTTTTGAAAAATAATAATTTAATTTGGTACTAATTTGATAATTTACCCATCGCCATGTCAACACTGACTAATCCGGGTCACTACGACGTGGCAGTCCACATAAGCGTCAAACCGACGTGTTTTGCAAAAAAATTCCGAACCAGACTTGAGTGGACCTAAGTGATAAAAATTAGAAAAAGTCAGACCGGTTCTATCGATTTTAAACCACAGGGTACTTAACTGATAATCGGTGATACCACAGGGTACTTAAGTAGATTTTTCCCTACCCATCGCCATGTCAGCAATGACTAATCCGGATCACTACGACGTGGCAGTCCACATAAGCGTCAAAACGACGCGTTTTGCAAAAAAATTCTGAACCGGACTTGAGTGGACCTAAGTGATAAAAATTGGAAAAAGTCGGACCGGTTCTATCGATTTTAAACTACAGGGTACTCAAGTGATAATCGGTGATACCACAGGGTACTTAAGTGGACTTTTCCCAAAAAAAAACTCCGGGCAGGCTTCACCTTAAATAAAAGGTTCATAGCCTAATCGGCCTGGCTTGATAAGATTAGGCTAAGCCCAATTAAAAATGGACTCCAAATTTACCCAACCCGAAGTTGAAGCAGATCTAATCTCATTTCTAATTTTTGGTAAGAGCCAGAAGAGAAAATGGGCATGTCCCACCGAATTAACCCACGTTTGAGTCGAGAATTGTTCCGTCAAACTAAAGCAAACAACTTCCTTAATACCTAGTGGTTACTCATTTATCATTAGAAACCCATCAGGGAAAAGTTGCCCGTGGTAAGAACTTATTATTCTCCCCTTCTTCTGTTTTTTGCGAAATCACATGTAATTCCAACGGACTAATTAATCTAATTTCGAGTCGAAAATAATCACACAAAGAAAGAAGCTCACTCTTTTTACACCATGGGTTTAGTGCATTGCACTTCCAAATGAACCAAGTATTCTTGCGCAAAGTGTGCACGTTACCATTTGGATGCCCCACCAAATTCTTCCAAGAGACGCTCTATTGTCCTTCTTGATGCGAGTTTGTCCATCCCAAATGCCATCATATCGTCCCTCAAACCTGCAACAATCAAATAATACTAATTGGGGTCATAATATTAATAATTAAACGAACAAACCACTACTTGGGAAAATTTCACGATGGTCCTCTCAACTCGCAAAACGCGTGTGCATGGCGGAAAAATATCTGAATTATTCCGGATACTATAAACTAGTTAACAATGTTGATATGGCTGCGACTAAATTAATCATGTGGAATTCTCTGTTTAATCATCTGACCTGGTTTAGGGAGGATCGTCAATGAGAGATGCGATGTGTTTGATTCCAAGAACTGATGCAAACTCTTCGTGATTTCCACGGTCTCACCAGAAACCAATAGCTCCCTCTAAATCAGGACACAATGTATGTGTTTTTAGGACATTAAGTTTGTGATAGTGATTATATAAACATATATCAATAGCTAAATTTGGTCATGTGTTGTGTTAATTTCCTTCATATACCTTGAAGTTCTTCTGTGAATCGTAGAATCCTGACACGATCACGAGCAGCTGGAGCTTCTCCACTCCTGAAATAGTAGGAGTTATATAGAGTCTTTGGCGTTGACAATGTGTATAAGTTATTGTTGTTTAGGATTGGAATGGAGTTGTCTCGGGTTCAAGTTTTTGAGACAAGGGACCATGTGAATCGAGTCATTCTGATGAGGATTGGTCCTAAAGGAGATTAAACCCAAAATATTAGGTTCTATATATGTGATGGAAATGAATGTAGCTCAAGCAACCCTTTCTGGTCCGACTCGACTCAAACCTAAACTAGTTGGTCTAATAGATGTTCCTGATACCGGGTGGTTTGACTAGAACTTAAAGTAATGTAGCTCAAGGTAGTGAAAATATGGCACTCCCATGATACATAGTTGTTTCACTGGGGATCAGGTTATTGACTCACCCAGGAAATATCTGATGTCCTCTGTTGCAGCACCATTCCCATGAGAAAGGAGCTGGTCAACTGATAAGCCAACAGAACTCATCCCGACACTCGAAGGCATCGATCTCGAACCTGTTCTATCCGACTTGCCTGTCATAAAAGGTTTCATCATTTAATGCTTCTGTGTGAACCAAAGTACAAAATCAGGTAAGAAAATTTCAAGTGACAGACCTGCTCTTGTCCACTTTTTGAAGTCCTTTCGCAATATATCAACCATCTTGATGTTGGAGGCGTCATGTGTTTTGTGTCTTACTGCGGAAAGGTAATTGGGTTAAATGTAATCAACAGAAGGGGCTTAAGTCTAGTGTAGGTTGGTAAATCTGAGTAGAAAGCATACATATTTGGTAAAGGCCATCCAAACCGAATCGACCCGCCCCATTGATCAGCAATGTAGCCATGTAATTGTCTTTGATGGTACATTGTGGGCTGCTAAGGTTGCCAGTATCCATGAGAATGCCTGACAGCTACACTCAACGGATCAAGGGAAAAACCAAACCGATCACAATCCATATCCAACCCGAAATTTTAAGACAATGTGTAGACGGAGTCTAATCCATAGTATATAGTGCACATATATGTCTTGTAAGCAATGTGTGATTCATTGTCTTAAGATTTTAGGTCGATGTGTATATCGTTACATCCAGACTGCTGAAAAGATCAGAGGGCTTAACAAGGAGGAAGTGTGGATGACAATGCAAACATCAGATTCTATCGTTAGGAGAAAGTACCAGAAGTCTGCTGAATCCCTGTCCAGCCAGTAATTCGGGTTTCGTCAGGGCAAACTTTTCAGCGATAATCGAACAGCACGACAATGAGTCCTGTTGTACGAATGCATCGGTCACATATCCGCACAAAATTCCTTAGACAAAGTACAAAGACAGTAGCATTCACTTGAACAAGCATACCTTGGTGCTGTTGAATATTTCAACCACTGAATCCTTCAACGCTGAACTGCTTATCTGTAATGTCAATTGAAAGTGCTAAGTGGGTAGTGATTATGATACCGGTGGCCTCGTTCGATTCGAAGAGCGTTTACCTGCTGTCTCGTAGGGACGCTATCTCCATTCATTAGTACGAGCTTGAGACTCCCAAATAGATCATAGTATGACAGGTCAATCTGCTCAACAAGAATTCAGTTTAAAAAGTAAAATCCATAAATAGCGAGCTAGTAAGGTCATGAATGGGCTAATGCTGGAAAAAGGCCAAACCTCATCGACGCAAACCAGCGATGATTCGTCGATCTGGCACGAGTTCATCAACCATTTGAGTTCGGCACGAGAGGTAAGATCCGCCCTCTTCATGTTGAGAACAGGTACAGTGCACAGCTGATCATTGTCAAGTGTTTCATTCAAGTAAAAGGCATACATAATGGTGGAAGCAATGGATCCAATGTCTGCAAATAGAAAAAAAGTTACCAAATCAACAATCTCTGCACAACAACAAGAACCATAACCTTGTGTTATTTTTTTTGATAAGTAGACATTTCCGAGGTTTGAACCCTGGTCATACCAGGGGAATCTTGTCCAACCACAGCATGCAAGAACTTCCCAGGAACACCAGCATTAACATCGTCCCGTCGAGCATTCAAGTACAGGTTGAGCTTCCTGGTGCTTTCACACGACACCACGATCTCAACTCGCAGGGACACCCCGTTATAAAAGGTTGCTGCAGATAGTGGGAGTGAGATGCTTGGAAGATCTTCGAGCTTTCCGTTGCGCAGACTGTACGATTTCTCGATCGCGGGTCTCGAAGGATCCGGAGAGCAAAGGACAATGTTGTTGTCTGCAGCAGGACTGGACTCCTCTGTTACATCCAACTCATCAACCGGCACAAAGGTCAAGTCTATATGAGAACCTGGCAATGGAAATGAAGCTGTCTTGCTAATCTTCTTGCCCTCTGGTGGTTCCATATAGACTTGCTTTTCTGATACGTCAGGAACCATTGTTTTCCGTCTAACATCACCAATATCCGACACGGATCGAGACATGTCGCGGGATCCGCTGTTCATCTGGAGTTGATCCAAGATTGGACTTCTCTTTCTTCTTGAATCATGTCCTCCTCTTAGCAGGCCATTGAAGAACGGATCATCTCTGGTACGGATATATTGTTCCTGTATCCAAAATAACAACCAAGCAAAACCATCAGCAACTTAGAAATTACTTGTAAACAAGACACCGCAATCTATGCGAGAATCTCTATATCCAACCGAAGACCATAAGTCATAATATATTCGGGATTCTCAACATAAATTTTGATTGTTCGACACTCGAATTGTCAAATGTTAAACACGCCATGAGATCAACATGCTCTGATAACGTATTATAATCTTTATATCTGACCCAAAATCTTAAGACAATGGGTCGATGAATTTTCCGCACTTATAAACGACGCTATCAATGCAAAACAGCTCAACACATCTACCAAATTACCTCAGGGGGGATCAGTGCCTTGGGAGACCTCAACATAGTGATCCAACAGAGAAGGGACGACTACCAGAAGCAGAGATTAAGTTATAACTAAGGTGGTCGAGTTCTAATTTGGACAATGTACCAGGTAGCGAATTTTAATGAATAAGGAGACAGCAGATGGAAGCCAACGACAAGAAGGAAAATGTACATTGTTATTGTAATCCCCGCCATTACAGCCATGCAATTCTTCATCAACTGTATCTGTTCGATTTTTAGTTTAGATGGTACAAACATTGGACCTGACGCTTCCTGTCCTGACGGAAACGTTATTTTAAAAAATACAGTTGAACCAATCGGTCTGATAAAAACTATACAACATACAACCGTCCAGATATTAGTTGGTTCATACGGAGCGAGAAAAAGGCGGTTCAACGACTATGTTAAAAAAAATTGCCGGACAACGGATTTTCCCATTTACTAGTAAGTTATTATTTCGACTTGCTTGTTTGATTACAATTCAGTCATGAAGATGTCAAATTGAATCTAATATTAAAATCCAATTTCAGTTGAACACGAATTTATAATCTCGAGATTCAGTAGAGCACGAATTATCGACCTAAACTCAGAATAATAGGTACAACAAATTTTTATTCAGCAGAAAAAGACAGCTCAAAATTGGCGAACAAAAGTTTGTAGTCGAAGCAATCAGATTTAGAATTTTCGGAGTTTTTTTTTCAATTAGTAAAATTAACATTTTATTAAATAAATACAAATCTCATAATACTTCGGCTAGTTACAGTTTTTTTAGGTTTATATTACTTGTTATTTGATTTATTGGACTGACTAATACAAATTCGAACTAGATAATATTTGTCAATTTACATTGGAGAATTTGGACAAAATTTACCAACCAATATAACTGTTGGGTATGGAGCCTGAGTGCGAGCGGAACATTCAATTGGTCGAGTAAAGACTTTGAGGATGGCTCAAGTGAAGAGCACGAGGTGACAGGATGGCTCAAGTGAAGAGCACGAGGAGTCGAGCGGCTCGAGTGAAGAGCACGAGGAGTCGAGCGGCTCGAGTGAAGAGCCTCGGGGACGGTTCGGGAGATGATTGGATTGGATTCGGTACCCGGGCGTGCTCGGGGGATCAATCGGATGGAGAAACGGAGGCCGGGACGCGAGATAAAGAGGGGGAAAACTTTAGGGCTGGCGCCCGCCCAAAGCACCCCACCTGGAGTAAGCCAAGGGGTTGGCGGATGCCAACCCCATAAGGCCTACGAGGCAGTAGCCAACACTTGGTGGTCGCCAGGTGCTTGGCGGACGCCAAACAACCTTGAAAATGATATTTTTGGTGGACAAAAATACCTCTCTCGACCCATTTACCCTAGAATAGAAGGTGCCTCTATAAATACCCATTCTAAGCCTCATTTGGTGGGTTGCCATTTGCCAAGAACTCCAAGTGAAGGAGAAGAGAGAAAAGAGAGAACAGGAGAGTGAGCCAAAGTGTAGCATCCATTGTAGTGAGCAAGTGAAGCTCCAAGTATGTGTGTGTGATATAGTAGAACCTCTCCTGGCTTGGCACGCCCCCGGACGTAGATCATTGAGGATCGAACCGGGTGAACAAATTTTTGTGTCGCTCTTTGTGCTTTCCTTTTTGTTCGTGCTTAGTGTATATTGTGCTTGCTCGTGTGCTTGTGTTCATTGCGTTGCTTGGGTTCATGGAAAGTGGATAATTTATCCAACAACTGGTATCAGAGCCCGGGTTAGGGCGTGGTGTGAGCAAGCACGATGGATGATGGGAAGTCGCCCGTTGAGAGGTTCGATGGTATAGATTATGGCTTTTGGAAGATGCAAATAGAGAACTATTTGTATGGCAAGGTTTTGCACTACCTCTCGGTGAGAAGAAGTCGGACGACATAAAGGAAGAGGAGTAGAAGTTGCTAGACCAGAAAGCGATGACCGTGGTGTGCTTGTCGTTGTCTAGAAATGTGGCATTGTACATGATGAAGTCGAAGTCCACCAAGGAGATATTGGAGACTTTGTCCAAGATGTATAAGAAGCCCTCGGCCGCCAATAAAGTGTATTTGATGAGGAGGTTGTTCAACCTCAGGATGGCGGAGAGTGAAATGGTGGCCAAGCACTTACACGAGTTCAATGCAACGATTGTCCAATTGAGCTCGGTGAAGATTGACTTTGACGATGAGGTACAAGCCCTAATTTTGCTAAGTTCTTTACCCGATAGTTGGAGTGGCATGGTCACGGTGGTGAGTGCCTCGGCGGGGAAGGTGGTACTTAAGCTAGATGAGGTGAGGGATTTGATCTTGAGTGAAGAGATCCGAAGAAGAGAATTCAGAGTAGCCTCGACATCGGCTTTGAGTGTGGGCAATAAGGGGAGGTACGAGTCGAAGGGGAGGAAGGACCGGGGTAGGTCAAGATCTGAACCAAGGGTGGATCAAAGAGGGATTTGAGCTCGGTGCTGTGTTAGAATTATGACAAGTATGGTCACTTCCAAGATCAGTGCTCGGTACCAAGGAGGGAGGACGAGTCGGCCAATGCAATGACGGAAGACCATGGAGATGTGTTGGTCTTAAGTGAGTGGAGTCTGTTGGAGGAGTGGGTAGTGGATTCAGGAGCCTCATTCCACTCTTGTAGTGATACGAGGGTGATGGAGAAGTATGTCTTAGGAGACTTTGGCAAGGTTCGTTAAGCGAATGGTGAGACCTTGCAAGTTGTGGGCATGGGAGAGGTGTGAATCAAAATCCCTAATAGATCATTGTTGCAAATGAAGGGTGTGAGGCATGTTCCTGGGTTGAGGAGGAACTTGCTATCTGTGGAGCAATTAGATAAGGAAGGTTATGGTGTGACTTTTGACCGCGGGTCATGGAAAGTCACCAAGGGAGCTATGGTGGTAGCTCGAGGAGGGAAGGAGGAGATGTTGTATGCGATGAAGAATACCCGTGAGTGGCAAAGTGGCCATGAGAGTGAGAAGGGGATGGAGGTGCTTTGTTCAAGAGGGAAACTACCAAGCTTGAAGACCGTGGAGGTGGGTCTTCATGAATATTGTAGTCTTGGAGAGCCGAAGAGAGTGAGTTTTTCAAGATATAGCCATTTTCAGAAGGTGAAGAAGTTTGGATTGGTCCAAAGTAATGTGAAAGGATCAGCACTGGTGTCATCCTTGGGTGGTCATGCTACAAGACCTCTGATGAAGAGAATGGTCTTAAGGTGTGCTTGAGATCAAGAAATGGCAAAGAGTACAAGCTCCAAGAGTTCGAGGACCAGGGGAGTGTGTCCGGTGATGTGGGCTCTAGTGTTGAGATGGTCAAGCTAGACACTTCGAACTCGGGTGGGAGCAAGAAAGTACTGTGTGGCCAGGAGGTCAGTAAAGAGAAGGTAGAACCAAGTTTCTCACCGTCAGTGGTTCCACAGTGGAGATCCACAAGTAAAGGTGGTTCATCGCAAGGATTCTCGCCCGCTAACTACTATCTCTTATTGATAGATGATGGTGAGCCAGGAGATTATGCAAGTGCACAGTGGGGTGAGCTTGTGCATGAGAGGATGCGGTGTAGAGGTCGAGGAATTCAGACTCGACTTTGACTCCCAGATCAGGGGATGGAATGTTGTGCAGCTTCGCGGGCCGCAATGGGAGGCTAGAAGAGTTGGTGTGGCAAAGGAGAACAAGTGTTGCAAGGAGAGAGCCAAGAAGAAGAAGACTCCAACTGGCTCCATATGTGATCGTGAGAGGTACGCCAAAGGGTGTACGCGATCGATGAGTGCGGATGCGGTTGGAATAGAGAGGAGGCTCATGAGAAGTCCTGGAAAGTAAAAAGTGAAGGCAATGAAGTGGATGCCTGTCTACTTGACAAGCTTTGTAGAGAAGGGCCAAAGTAATAAAGGCAAAAAGGCTAAAGTAGCAAGATGTGTTGATGCGGATATGGCATCAAACTACCTTGAAAGAAGAGATGGTCTTGTAAGTGTGAAGCCCAAGGAGGGTGCCTTGGAGAAGTTGGAGCTATGCTTGGCTTCAACTAGCCTTGTGAAGTGTGGAGAAGAGGTAGGTGAGCAAATTAGAGGAGAAGGTCATTTAGTGAAGGATGACAAGTGCCAATTGGTGAAGATGGTCACCTAGTGATGGGTGACAAGTACTATGTAAAGAGAAGGTCATCTAGTGACGGGTGGCAAGCAAGAAACTGAAGAAAGTTACCTAGTGAAGGATGACAAGTTGCAAAGAAGTGAAAAGGGTCATCAAGTGAATGGTGACGAGTGATAAGGATCGCCTAGTGACAGGTGGTTCGTGTTGAGGTTAGTCTCCGGGTGAGAGATTGACAAGTGTTGAAGATTGTCTAGTGATGGGTGATTGATGATGAGGTTGGTCTCCGAGTGGGAGATTGCCAAGTGAAGAAGACGGTCGCCTAATGATGGGTGATTGGTGATGCAGTTAGTCTCCGGATGGGAGATTGCCAAGTGAAGATGAGGATCGCCTAGTGAGAGGTGGATCGTGCAGAGATCAGTCTCCAGATGGGAGATTATTGGGTATGGAGCCTGAGTACGAGTGAATCATTCAATTGGTCGAGTGAAGGCTTTGAAAATGGCTCGAGTGAAGAGCACGAGGAGTCGAGCGACTCGAGTGAAGAGCCTCGGGGATGGTTCAGGAGATGATCGGATTAGATTCAGGGTCCGAGGATACTCGGGAGATCAATCGGATCGAGAAACAGAGGTCGGGATGCGAGATGAAGAGGGGAGGCGCCAGCCCCCCAAAGCACCCCGCCTGGAGTAAGCCAAGGGGTTGGCGAGCGCCAACCCCATCAGGCCTGCGAGGCAGTAGCCAACACCTGGCGGTCGCCAGGTGCTTGGCAGACGCCAAGCAACCACGAAAATGATATTTTTGGTAGACAAAAATGCCCCTCTCGACCCATTTATCCTAGAATAGAGGGTGCCTCTATAAATACCCATTCTAAGCCTCATTTGGTGGGTTGTCATTTGCCAAGAACTCTAAGTAAAGGAGAAGAGAGAAGAAGAAAGTGAGCTAAAGTGTGGTATCCATTATAGTGAGCAAGTGAAGCTACAAGTGTGTGTGTGTGTGTGATATAGTGAAATCTCTCCTGGCTTGGCACGCTCCCGGACGTAGATCGTTGAGGATCGAATTGGGTGATCAAATTTTTGTGTCACTTCTTCTGCTTTCCTTTGTGTTAGTGCTTAGTGTGCATTGTGCTTGCTCGTGTGTTTGTGTTCATTGCGTTGCTTGGGTCCACGGGAACTCGGGAAGTGAGTAATTTACCCAATAATAACATGATTAGTTGTTGGTACGTTGGGGACAGATCACACAATACGCTAATAGAACATGTATATCTTGAAAGAGGATTCAATTATTTTGTTTTTTCTAGATCTTGTCGGCCACGTTATTGGCGGCGACAATTTAATTTTTATTCAATAACTAGATATATTTTTCATATATGCACCCGTTAAAAAATAAAATTGATTTCACCTAGAGACTGAACTAAGAAAAAAACCTACACTTTCTTAAAGTAGTACTGTCTATTTTCTTGAAACATTCCTAATTAGCATGGCAATACTATCGTAATTATGAAAATAAATAAAATAAAATGAAACAAGCAGCTATTGTTTTCTAAGTAAAACAGCTATTGATAAACCCACGACAATTAAAAAAAGAAAAACATATTACACTGTAATCACATTTTAAACATGCTAGATTGTCATGACGTTCAAAGGACGAGACGTAGCCTGTTGTCTATAAGAAATATTACCAAGAGGTCCACAATTTTTCAAAAATTACTCAACCGCATTTCTTTAAAGTGTATTTAAAGAGAGTTTTATAATATTAAATATTTTAAAATGTTGTGTTCAAATTTTGAGAATACAAATATACAATTAGAAGAGTTACTCATGAAATAAAGTATATTTAGAAGAGCTACTCATGAGATAAGGTATAATAGTGTTTTCTTTAAGTGGATGATTCTGTACTTTGTATTACTTAATTAACATAAATTTCTAAGATAAGTTTACACATCACCTGCGTACCTAACCTGACATGGTTTTGGGTGAGGGGGAAAGTTTTCAAAGCAAGTAAAGGAAAGCTTTAATTGCAAGTTTTCTTGATAGTATGTTTGGACGGAAAGAAGTGAGGAAAGAGAAGAAATTGGAAGTCAATTGTGGAAAAGAAAGTGAGCTTGCGGAAATGACTTGTTATATATAGAATTTGAAAGTAGTAGAATATGAAAAGAAAAAGATCGCATTCAGACTTAACCCAATCACCACACAGACATCATGCTTGCTCTGCTGGGATTCTAATTAAAGATATGCGAGAATAATTGAAAGAACGAAAAGAAATAGATAAAATTTGGTAACATTGTTCCTCGAACTGACTTCGTCTAGGAACATAGTCAAATCAAAAAAAAATTATTATTAGGTTTTTTTGCGACAACAATTACATTGGTACGTGTAGATATAGAGAGTAAGACCAACTTTGATCTCGTTGGAGAGTCCTAAACGAGCTAAACATTAAAAAAATTAAAGATGGTGCCCGTCAGTCGATTGGCAGACGCCAGTGTATCACTTCTATGATATTCGGTTTCCCCCCTCTCGCATGCGCCACTTCCCTTCCCTCTGGATTCAAACGCCGCATGCATAGACTTTCATACTCCATAACATCCTTACCCTCTTTCGTTTAGGGACTACAGTGATGTGGCATTTTCAAGATTCATAGTGACAACTTGGATGGTCTAGTACCAAAAGTTTAGGGACTCTTTTGCATATCTTTCTCGGCAAAAAAACCATGAGACACAAACCACACAAAAATTATACGCTTATCAACAAATAATTAGATAATTGTCAAGTGAATTATTTTAATTTAATTAAAATATTTTGAGTTTGATTCCTTGAAAATGCAACAATGTTATCTGTTGGGTTGAATGCATATTTAATACATTTGGCCCAAATTGGAAAGGCCCAAGTAGAAGGCCCAAAGTCAAGTTAAGGAGTGGATGTGTACCACATTTTATAGAGCAAGGAGAATTTTCTTGTTTATAAGGAATTCCTCTCCTTACCTCTCAACTTGATTGACTACCCAAAGGGTGACCCACCGCTAGCTGCGAGGACGGTTCGCACCGTCCAAGCACGAGCACGCGCTCGCACTCGCGCATTGGATGCAGGTCGCAATGGACGCTTTGTGCGCGCGCATCGTCGCGAGAAGCTGGAGGAGCCTTAAGTATTTTGCCCAGGTCCGGAGAGAGCTGCGCAGCTACCGAAGTGACGAGGAGCTGTGAGCAGCTTCCAGGATGGCCACCGAAGAGGCACGAAGGGCTGGAATGTCCAGGAGACTTCCAGAAGGCCAAAGGGTTGCGAGATCCCTCGCGAAAGGGCGCCAGCACAGTCTGGGCGCGTCTGGAAGGATCCAGAAGCCAACGAAGGGCCACGAGCTCACCTGGAAGGATCCAGAAGCCACCGAAGGGCCACGAGCGCAGCCAGCCAGCCTGCTGGACGAACGGATGCGTTTCTTCGGGGTGGCTGCTTCCCTGTCCCCTTGCCATTTTCCTCATCCCAGCAGCAAGTGCATTCTCCATAGCATTGTTGTCTTCTTCTCTCCACCGTTCTTCACTTACAAGAGTCAGAAAGTTCTTGGTATATAAGGGTTCGCCCGAAAGTTTCGAGATACGTGTGCAACGTTCTTAGAAATGCCCGAACAGTCGTTGTATCTTAGAGACGATTGCCGTAGCCCGTACCGCACTGAAATATACGGGGCAATCTCGTCTTACGAAGAAAGTGTCCAACACTTGCCTCGACTGCCGTAGATCCTAATCAAGTACACCAACCTCCGCAAACAACAGAAACTAGATTAGTTGTCCCAATGAATAACTATTCGTGGAATGATTTTTTTAAAAGATAATATATTATTCAGTCCCAATGAGATTCATACATAACTTGAAACTAGATTAGTTGTCCCAACGAGTAACTATTCGTGGAATGCTTTTTTTTTAAAGATAATATATTATTCAGTCCCAATGAGATTTAGGTTGGTAATATATCTGTTTGTTTGATTTTCTTTGTGAGGTTCCATATGCAATTATAGTTTGCCACCTTGTCTTGTTAGATATGATTAGGGCACATAGTAATTATTATGTCTTTGAAAATTTGAGTAACCTTTAGACCAATTGATGGATAAAAAGTTGTAATCTTTAACAATTCCTTTTTGACCCAAAGTTTGTAGTACATGCATGAACTCATATTGGTCGGTCGCTTTGCAATTTTTTTAGATAAATTTTCTCTAGTAATATTTACAAGCCACGAGTGTAGAATTTCCCACATTGCAGTACGGGATTCTAGCCGAGTTACTTTGCAATTGTCAATTGATTTCAAGATGTCGGACCCAATTTTCCACCGACAATAATGTTTGATTGAGATGCAAGCCAACTAGCTAAAATAAGATAACATATTGTTTACTAAATTAGAAATATTTAATTAAACGATCATTATCTCCTAATAGTTTGTACATCGCCATCATTTCCACCGCAAATCACCGGTCAACTCGAAAAATACTAACTTCGTACGTATAGAACTGTACTTCTTGAATAATTTCAAAGCACATAACTTTTGGTGAAGTTTTTAGCGACATAAAAGGACTAAACAATATGTAACATGATTTTAATGCATCAATTAGCATCATTTTCTCATGTAATCAAGACCTAATTCTATATCTATATCTTGAGACTTTAAGGGAGTGGTATTGTTACCCTTAGCTACAATTCTCATGTAAGATATGGATGTATACGGTTACCTTTTGTGTATGATTAATACAATATTCACTTATAAAAATTTGCAGAAAAAAACTTGTAAGTCCCCATGGTTAAATGTAATATACTCAGAGGTCTATTCCATAATTTTTTAACCTCTAAATTTTAAAAAATTGAACTGAGAGATTTGTCGTCAATTTTTTGGTCTTTTTTTATGGAATGTCAAAATTGTCCATCTCTTCAACTTCAAAATGAATGTGAAAGGATACATTGTGAAATCAACTTCAATAATACTCATTGTAGCATCGAATGTGATGACTATGAAAAAAGTTAAGAATTCAACCAAATTGATAACTGGAGAAAATGAAAGAATCACTCAAAATTGAAAAAAGAAAATTATAAAGTAGGTTCTATATCACAATTATATTTTGGAAAATATGTTAATATTTATGGCATTATGTAAGAACCCTCATGAGATGAGTTAGATAGCATAATCTATTAACTAGGACTAGCAGATGTTCATATTCTTCTACATGTTTGCTGCTTGTACATGGAAAGGAGATGTAAATATCTAGATGAATAGAATTTTACATTAAAAAAAAAGATGTTCATATTCTTCTCTCGATCTTTCTTCTTTCAATCAACTTTTGAATCCTTTGAAATCTACGCTTATTAGAAACAAAACTTTTGAAATGGAACTTCCCCGAAATTAATTTTTTTTTGGTAAATTCAAGCCATTTTATTATCTTTATGGTTAAGACTTTCTTGCACATGACATACCTTAATACAAAAAACATGACAGAGCTCTTCGAAGTTGTTGTATTATCTTTTCATGAATATTTTTAAATTTTTTGGCATATATTATATGTTCTTAACATAATCATCGTCTTATCACAATTTTATAATTCTCGTGAGTGCTTCACTAGTTCCATTTTTTATATTATTGTATTGGAGATTTGCTTGGAGGGTATATTGTGGTTTTCACGTTCATTGATGCGAATTAGCTAGCGGTTTAATGGGGTGTGTTTGGTTTGCTCACCACTTTTTTTCTTTATTTTCTTGCTAGGAGAAAGAAGGGAGAGTTCAATTTTTCAAAATTTAGGGACTAAAAAACTATATGGTAAATCTCCTGCTTGTATTTTTTTCCAAAAAAATTAGCAGCATTTTCTACAAGTTGGGAATGTTACTTTCTTTTTTAATTTTTCCTGGACGTTTTTATCTAAAACCAACTTGGTCAAAAGTAACGAAAAGCGATTTTGTTGCTGAATATCTGAATTTTAGTCCGGTAAAAGTCAACAAAGTTTCTCATGCTTTGAAGCTTTTTTCCACATTTTCTGCACCCTAAAGCCAGGTTCATCTCGTTACATATATGTCAGCATATTCATGCTTTTGGAATCACGTATAAAGCATTTGTTACACTGAAAGAATTGAAATTTCCCAAACTAGAACTTGAATTGACCGACTAGAAATTGCCATTTTTTCTAACCAAAACACTAGCCCATTAGTATTGTTGTTCCAACTATTGAGTCTTAATTTTTTTTTGAAACAAAACTATTGAGTCTTAATTGGTGTTGGAGTTCTATTAAGATTGTAGTTGGTTGCATTTTTTCCTCGTATCATTGTAATGGTGTGTAACAAAATAATGGAAACCCCTGGTGCACTCCGGAGGGTCTTAGGATTTCTTCTATTAGGCTGTAACGAATATGTTACTAATACAAATCTATTTATAGAAAAAAATTGTTGAAAGTTCTAGCTTGACAGAAGATCCAGACATAGTCAGTTTGACGAATCGGGTTAACAAATCATGTGTCTTTTGTTTTTATGCATTTAGTTTCCAACAATACCATCTAATTGTATGCGACATTCATTAGATCAACTAATTCATGTTTATGTCAGATAGGAATTTCAAATAATAACAAAACTCTCTTTACCAAAATTTAATAGAAAAAGTCTATTTTAGTACATTGTGGTATCACAAAAAATTATTTTAGTAATCCGTAGTATCACAATAAGTTTAACTCAATTGATCAGTTTTAAACTACAGGATACCAATGTGAACTTTTCTATTATTTAATACTCGAGCATTTCTAAAATTCGAACTCGAAATTCTTGCGGTTCAACCTACTCCTAGGAATGGTAATGTCCAAATTTATCGCTGCAACAACTGGGCTGTAAAGAGTACAGATCGAACGAAATAGTCCAAGGATGGTTGGATTTAGTTACCATAAAAGAAGGAATCTCAAATTCCTCCAATTCCGCCCGACAGGCCTGGCTCCAGAAGTAAAAAAGAAAAAGCAATTCCTTTAGCAGTCAGCAAGAAAGAAAGGCATATTAGCCATAAAGCATTCAATCTGCCATCACCTTAGAAAAGCAAAACAATATCAAACATATCCAAGAAAAGCAAGAAGAAGAAGAAAGATACAGACAGAGAATGAGGGTCCCATTGATTTTCTTCTGATCAATGCCCATTATATTCCATTTTCTTCTATGTCGAAATTTTCGTCGGTTAATTCAAATTGACCTGGATCGGATTAAAAAATGATAAATTTTACCAAATCGTATTTTCGTTGTTCGAAATAGAAATCTTTAATCAAATTATAACAAATTTTCGCCGGTTGATCTAATTATATCCTATTAGCTACCTGGAATCTCATGTCAGGTATATGTCTTTGTGTGGCTGCTCGTTAGTGGATAGACCAGCATGAAACTTTGGAGGAGTGCAAATAATATAATAAAACCCATAAAGGCGATGAGCGTGTATAAAGTTGCAAAATGGTGGTTGGCCTCGGCGATAGTGGCAATGGTTGTGATTGAATCCATTCTCTTTCTTTTTCTTTTCTTTTTATTATAATATTTGTTGGTGTATACGAGTTAGTATTTAGATACCTATTGAGTCAACTAATAACGATCCGAGCTGGATATGATTTTTGAAAAAGGTGGCAAAACTCTATGAAACAAGTATTTAACGATCATGTATTGCCAAATATTTGAACTCGAGACTTGTTGATTAATCTAGAATAATTTTCTTACCGATTCATCTTACTTATTGGTTTTTATTATATTGCTTACTTTGGTAATTCCAACTTTGGAACGTTATATTCTATGACCATATATGAGCCATGAGGGGCTGGCATTGTCACTTTGTACATATGGTAAGAAAATAACACACCTCATCCGCAAAAAGAAACAAAGAAAAAGAAAATAACACACCTCGTGGTGGTTTCTAATTCTCTCTCTATATATAGGAAGCATTCTTCATATATTGTCACCTACCTAACTACCTAAGACTACTCTCTCAATTTCTCTCCCTCCCTCTCTCTCTCTTCTTCACTAAACCACCTTCTCCTCTTTTGATCTTTTTGGATTCAAGATGTGATGTCCATTTGAAGCAAAAAAACTGATGAGGAAATTAACAAAAAGGTTAAATAGGTTATGCCTGGCTCCCTGTATGCCGCAGATAGGCCAATCTTCGAGATAGATTGGCCTCTCGGTGGCGTGCGAGGAGCCAAGCATACCTTACGCTCTCTTCTTTTGCTAAATATCTACGAAAATTTAATTAACTTGACCGTTCTTTTTATGATGTTAATATAAGGGGACAGGAGATTGTCATTTTTTATACAGGTGATTACAAATCCAAGCGAGTGCTGATGCTTCAAGTGAAATGAAGATTTTATCTCACCATTAATTAAATACCATACTTTTTTAGAATTAAACATTAGTATTTTATATTAAGTTGAAAGTCATTGTACAATATATAGCTAAAGTTTGGATGGTGGATGAAGGAGTCAATTGGACACATAGTTCAACGATGTAAGAGTTACACATGTGGAGCAACCAATATAGAAATCCAATTGAAAGCACTAAGAATCATAGTAATTGGAGTTTTATTTGGAAGGCAATTGCTGAACTTGGACCGATTGAGACGTTGATATTTGCCTTGTCCCAGTCAATTTTAGCGGATTCTGTTGTTGTTTCCTGAATGGTTTTTTAGCCGAATGTTCCATGTGATAGAAGCATAGATCGCAACTGGTCAACTTTTTTGGCTTGTATTCTTTGAACTGAACATAACTATCATCTCAAAAGATTGAAATTCGGTTCAGAGGAGGAGTTGAAATATTTGAAAAAGTGTTCGCTTTGCTAGTCTTGTGTATTTTTTTCAAAAGACAAACTGGTATTTAGACACCCAATAAACAAACTATTACATGTTCGAATAGGTCGAATCACAAAATGCTAATATTACTATATTTTTGTGATCGATGCACCTAGTTTTTTATATATCTTGTAGTTCTTTATATATCTTGTTGAGCTATAACGTAATCTCATCAGTTGATCTCTTCGGCTAATCTATGTGGTCAGTGGACCTAGTTCTTTTTAAATTTTTGTGGCTAGAAGGCATCCCTAGCTTTGTAACGCCTACAACAATTAGGTTTCTGTTCAATCAGGACGTACCATTGTTTTCCACGCATGATCTTTACATAATTGACGCTATAAAAAGTTTATGACATGAAAAATCAATTGCACTTACGCTTAATCTGCGCTATAGTTTGGTTTGCAATAAATGTATTTCGATTTTTTTAAAAGTAATTTTTTACACCAATGACATTGTCAAAGTTTAAACCTTGGACCTCATAAATATTTACAATGTCTTGTGCCGTTGGGCTACAAGCCCTTGGCAATAATTGTATTCCCATTTATCTCACAATTTTATGAGAGTATGATCCTCGTGGTTTCTAAGAACCTAACAGTTCATCCTCTTTATAATTTTTTTTCAAAATAACAAAGTAAATATTTATCAAATCAATTATTTCAAATTGAAGCTAAATCAAATTATAAAAAATAACAAACTCTTAATTCCACGTCGATTATTCAAATTTAAGCTGGATCAAATTATAAAAAACAAACAAACTCTTCGTTACAGGTTCTCAGATTAAGCTAAGATGATATTTGATTTACGAGGCCCAGCATTCTCAAACTTTTTTTAGGTACATAGTTCTCTCCATTTTTTCACTCCTGTGCGCAATATTTTCAATCTCAGAATTTCTGAATTTTCAGTTCTTGATCAATTAAATCGAGAGGTCGTTAATTAACATTCCTTAATTCAACCGAGAGGTAGAAAGGTGCGAATTTAACCTTCTTCAATTTTGTTTGGAATTTTCGGTTTGATCATGGTATCATAATCCCCGGCCCGGACCGGCCGAAACGAGAGCTTTCATAGTTTCATTTTTTTAATTAATTAATTCTATATGGGTTTCTTTCCATATGAAGTTCTTTCAGTTTTTTGATATGAGAATGTGAATACCGAATATATTTACATTTCACCTATCATCGGTCACCAATAAAATCGAGGTTATATTTTATATTAATTAGATTTCTCGAGTTAAAATTATTAGATTATCTAAAAATAATTTTGTCGTCTTTTGAAATTTGACCTGATTCGAATTTGAATCAGTCGATCCAATTTTAATAAATATTTAAATAACTTCGGAAAAAATACGGGTTCATAAATCTTGTAAGGATGAAGATGATTTTTTTATACATAAAAAATTATTTCTAATTAAAATATTACTCCAAAATGTAGATTGCACCAATAGTGCCTTAAGCACTAAAGATGTTATTCATGTGAACGATTTGTTTGGAATTTTTAGGTACTAAAAGAAGAGTCTGCTCAGAATTTTTGGCTGAAATGGCTAATGACGAGTTGAAAACTTATTAAATCCACATCAATGAAACTCCCCTATTAAAAAATAATTTTTAATACAAAAAGAACAACTTCCTTGGAGCTTTTAGATTTTATTTTTTAAAAGAATAATAATTTTCACAATAAAATCATACGACATCTACAAAGATTAACATTGCACGAATGAAAATCCTAAACAGAGATCTCGTATAAACAATGTAGGAAAATATTTACGACTGGATCCAATTCAATTTTTATTACATTTGCGCTGTAAAAAATGTTGCATTCTTAACTTTTTTTAAACAAAATCTTTTGCACAGATAATTTTCAGCCTTTATGAAGATACCCGCCCTCGTTGTGAGAAATCTGTTTTTATTAATAAAAGATACTCCAAGAAAATCTGTTATAAAAAAGAATATTATATTTGGTTAGACTAAACAATATAATATTTGGTTAGACAGTCACCAATACCAACAAAAAAAGAGATCGGTGGCCGCCTTAACGAAAAAAAGAGAATTTTGAGGGAGAATAGAAAAAACAATGTGTACACATATGCCTAGTAGCTATATCGGAGTTAAATTTTGTATGTTACTTTCCTGTAAATATTATTAAATCAGTAAAATACGTTTACCAACAAAAAATAATCATAGATTGTAAAGGTCGGTAGTGGATTTAATTTATAAATAAAAATTTGGGTAAATTACTCTTAGGTCCCTAATTTATAATTTTATTATTCGCAGGTCCCTGACTTTCTGAAATAGTGTATGATGTCCCTGCTTTTTAAGAAAATGTTGGTATGAGGTCCCTAGTCACCGGATCATAGATTTTCTCTGGAGACTAGGGACCCCAGACCAATATTTTTGAAAGTTAGGGACTTGTGAGTAATAAAACTATAAACCTGGGATCTGAGAGTAATTTGTAGTGAAAGTTTTGTCTATTCATAAGTTAAATTTTCACGGCCCGAAAATTAGACATTCCAACTATCACAGAGTAAAAATCTGCTTAAGACATTTTCTTTTCAAATCTTGAATAAGCCTTGAATCAAATCAAATGGAACAAATTGTTATAAGCATCAAATGAAATGTCTTTATTCAACTAAATGCTTAAAGATGCATGTATTTGCCTCTTGTTCTCATTCTTGTTCTGCTCCTGACATATCTGAAACAAAATCGTGTATTTTGATAAGATTACGTAATTCCGTGAGCCGAACTCAATTAGCACAGCAATAACGAAGCATGACACAGAATACACCTATTTAACACAAGACACAACAACAGACGAAACTCAGGATCCCGTGGGGTACAATAGGCACCTATTTGTGCTCCTATGGGACGTAAATCCCATAGGCACATAAGGAGAAGAAGATTCTCTCCACATGGCACATATACCCACTACACTTGTGTAGGGTATGAATAGAATACAAAATACTCTACGGGCACAGTAGAGTAGAGACAATTTCGACCAAAATAGAAAAGTACAATACACATACAGACATCACAGAATACAAATAGAACACATACAAGCATAATACATACTGGCCTATTACATATATAATAGAATACATACAAATCTAATACGTATACACCATATACATACATATATCAACATAAATAGAAATACATACGCACAAAATGCATACCCACAAAATACATACCAATATAACATAATACAGATAGGTATAATACGTCACACTGACCTAAAGCAATATAGACTAAAATATTGACAAAAATACGAATAAAAATACAGGTAGCATACAGATCAAATACAAACATATTATACGATGGAATACAAACAAACAAATTATAAGAACGTTCACACACAAATATAGGTAGAATACCAAATAACGAATACTGGCAGAATATCGAATACAAACAACAAACTGAATATAGAAAGAGATTCGAACTTATCTCGACATCGATCCCGTATCTTTTACTACTTGACGTTCTCCTCAAGATCCTTAAAATTTTTAATTGCATTATAATCGATCTATCATCCTTAGAGGTAAAGCAAATACAGATTCTCGACGGCTTATCCTAGCTTCTCGCGCTGTACCGTTGTCTTCGTCTACATTTCCTTACTCGCATTCACCAAATCTCTTATTCCACCTTACCAGTAGAGAAGAATGAGATTTGTAAGTGTAAACTTAGAGTTTCCCTAGGGTTCGAGATTAGGGTTTGACAATTTACAAAATCTTACTCGTCAAATTACACATCACTACCCATAATTTTCAAAATTATAGTTATAGTTTTACAGTCTTTACATATATTTTTTTAGGAAAAAGTTCATTTTAGTACCATGTAGTATCATAAAAAATTACTTTAGTACCCTATGGTAAAAAAATTAATCAATCGAGTCAAACCTCAGCCAATTAACATCACTTAGGTCCACAGGCAGCTACCAAAAATTGCCCAAAACTGAGCTAGTTGAAACGACGTCGTTTCAGTAACAACGTGGCACGCTATGTCAGATTTTTTAATCATATATGCATATGTGTAAACATGACATGGCAAGGTGGCAAATATTAAAATAATCACTAATTTATTTATAATATTATTAAAAAAAACCAATCATTTACCCCTTTCATCTCTATCTTCCGTCGTCTCCTTCCCTCTCTCTCTCTCCTCCTCCTCCTCCTCCTCTCCCTCTCTCCCCTATTTTCCCCAAGCCCTTGCGAAGCCCTTCCTTTATTTCTTCTTCCAAATTCTAATCATGTTCTGGGCCACGATTTGGGAAAAAGATCAACACCTCCTCATCCGCCACATCATCAACCCGATCAACACCAACCACCACGACACCGCCACCTCCGGCTGCTATCTCATCTCGAAAAGATGGAACCTCCTCAAGTCCATCTCCGATCTCTCCTCCTACCTGACCCGGACGACTTTCGATTGCAGAGGCTCTCGTCGAGCTCACTAAGTCCTACAAGGATCTTAATCACGCAGATGACGGTGGCGGTTATGGGGAGCCCTGAGGGGACAAGACATCGTCGTCGTTCTCATGACGACGGAGGGGAGGGGTGGGGAGCTTGGCCCCTGGGATGGCGGGAGGGGTGGCGGCTGGTCGGAGGACGACGGGGAGGAGACAGAGTCGATGGAGTCCGCCGGCGGGTAGGTGATGTGGATGGAGAGTGATGAATTTAGTATGTGAGACTGGGATGGGAGCTAGCCGAGGTTGAGATCTTTAAAAAAATGGAAGGAAGGAAAGATGGAGAGGAGGGGAACGGGAGAGACAAAGTAGGAAATAGAGCAGTTTTACCTTTATATAAAAAAATTGTGAAATAACTAATAATGATTTGAGTGGCTCAGCGGTTGTTCTCATGGCCCAAAGGTCAGAGGATCGAAGCCAGGCTTTTGTTACTTGTATTAAATTGTACTTTTGAATAATTATAAATAAATTTGAGATCGTTTTGGTATTTTGCTATCTTGCCACCTCATATGTACATGTATCAAATAAAATCCCAACATGGCATGCCACATCGTACATAAAACGACGTCGTTTGAGTTGGCTACCAGTACAACATATTATTACATATATTTATAAATCTTTAATTAAAAAATTGTTCAATTTACTGAACGAATACCCGAAGTCTTGAAGACACACAACAAAAAAGTGACTCTTTAAATTAGTACAATTCTGGTACAACCTAAAACGTGAACCTATTTAAGATACCTGAAATTTTAAAAATACTTCAAATACGAAAAACATTAACTATATCATAGCAGTACCAACATGACTATAATACTTGCTGCAATACAAAATTTCACCCTATTACAAATTGAAATCTGAATTAATCGGCACATTAATATTGGATTGCAAATAATATTAATTTATATATTTTTTTTTGGAAAATATTAATTTATATTGGAATGAAATAAAAACGTATCACACGCTCCATTACTTTTTGTCCCCTCTCTCTCTGAAGCCGGCGTGGTAGGGGAAAGGGAAAAACAAGGGAGAGAAAAAAAAAATTGAAATTTGAAAAGGGAAAACGGCGAGGACGGGAGGGAGGAAAGGGAAGGGAAAGCGAGTAACCGCTAGGTGAATGTGGGTAGGAGATCGAGGTTAGGGCTTAGTGACAATGTCGGAGGAGGAGAAGCTGCTTAAGGAGGCGAAGAAGCTTCCATGGGAAGATCGGCTGGTGCACAAGAATTGGAAGGTCAGGAGCGAGGCCAACGTAGACCTCGCCGCCGTCTGCGATTCCATCGCCGATCCCAAGGACCCGCGCCTTCGCGAGTTTGGTAACGAGTCTCTCTCTACATCTCTCGAATTTTTCGTTTCTGGTTCGGGTTAGGGTTTGTGTTTTGCTCCAGATCTGTGAAATGCGTGTTTGTGTTTCGTGGATAGGGCCGCTGTTTAGGAAGACTGTTGCGGATTCGAACGCTCCGGTCCAGGAGAAGGCGCTCGATGCTCTGATTGCGTTCCAGCGCGCCGCGGATGCCGATGCTGGAAGGTTTGGCTCAGTTGTGGTTTTGGCGAATGCATGTTATGTGTTTGTGCCTTGGTTTGGCTTAATATGACGATCTCGGGGAATTGCGGTGGGTGCAGATATGCGAAGGAAGTGTGTGATGCTATCCTGGCGAAATGCCTCACTGGGAGGCCAAAGACGGTGGAGAAGGCTCAGGCAGCGTTCTTGCTTTGGGTGGAGCTAGAGGCCACTGAGGTTTTTCTGGTATGGCATTTACACGACGAATGGTTTAGTTTTTGTAGATGAATTCGGCTGTGTCTTAATTCAACTGCATATGATTTTTCTTTGCGAATGTGCATTGTTCCCTTGCTTCTTTCAAGCTAATGGATGTTGCGGGGGAAGAGTTCTTGGGACAATGTAGTTGGTCGGTTTAGTTTGTAGGTTGATTCGGCTGTGTCTTAATCCAACTGCATATGATTGTTCTTTGTGAATGAGCATTATTCTCTTGCTTTTTTCAAGCTAATGGATGTTGTGGGGGAAGAGTTCTTGGGACAATTTAGTTGGTCTGTTTTTAAATAGAAATTGTTGGAATTTGCTTCCTTTATGTGGGTTAGTATAATGCTATGTGGCTGGCCTCTTTGAGATAACTTACTATCATCAGAAGAAACCCTGGCAGCTACCTTGGACAAGTCTCGGGGGTTTGATATCTTGTAATCCTTCCATTGATTAGAAATTCACGTTATTGCTGCAATGCTTTATGTAATCAAGGAAATTGATACTAATATTCTTTTGCAGAAAATACAAAGAAGATTAAGGAAATTGATATTTCTTGCTTCAGGTTTTACTTAGATAGTGTTGTATGGCGTTGCAGTGAATTCAAGATTTATGATGTCAATTGAGATGGTTGTTATCATTCATTAGAATACTTTTTTCTGGTCCTGGCCTTACGAATTTTTGGCATGGGTATGCTCAATCTCCTTTCCCGATTGTGGTTTTTTCGTCACATATTTGCTGTATCCATTCTGGCCTTGTTAATCTCCCATCTTCAGTGAACCTTAAGCTAGATATTATGAGGGCATTCTTTTGAATTTTCTAATAATTCTATATCAAGTTGTTGGGTATTCGGTGCAATTTGATTTAGATAGGAATACAAGTGTGGCTGCCCTGTGTAGTTTAATATTGACTCTAAAACTTTGTTGAGGCTGGAGCTTTAATTCCTGCCAAACTGTTTTCTGCAATTAAAATTTGGTACTTGTGCCTGTTATGGAGACATACAGCTGACTACATAAGAAATGATTTATCAACGGACTAGAATAAAATATTTACAAAGTCCCAGAACATTCTTCATTGGGTGATTTAGTTTTGACATCTCTTATGGATATTGTGCTGCTTAAGACACACACTTCTTGAAAATGAGACTTGCATGCACATGAATGAGATTTGCTTTATTTTGGGAAGAGTTACTTTATGCATTTGTTCTATCCCAAGTTGAGGGTTCTTTTTCAGTTCAGTTGATAAATAATTACCACTTGTTGTAATTTTCTCAGACTTCAAACCTTTTCATTCTGTCTTCATTTTTTTGTCTGATATAAAACGTCTTTGTTGTTGCCTTTTGAAATGTGTGATTCTATTTTCGTTAAACACAACTTACATGATATTTCTTTCCTGTTATCATTTCATCATTCATGTCTCTAAGAACTTTTCATTTGCGTTTTGATGTTTCTGGATATTTTTTCATTTGTGCTTTCTCACTTCTGAACTTATGATTGACCATAAGTGTTGCGTGTAATACTTGGTTCTTTCTCATGATCAAAATTTCCTGATAATTGTAGGACGCCATGGAGAAAGCTATTAAGAACAAAGTTGCTAAAGCTGTTGTTCCTGCAATAGATGTCATGTTCCAGGCTCTAAGGTTAGATCATGGCATTTTCTTCTTCCTGTGATTTGTGGCCACTCCTTTTTCTTTTCTTGCTCAAGTGTATACGCTGGTGTGCCATGTGGATGTAGTGAATTTGGAGCCAAGGTTGTGCCGCCCAAGAGAATCCTAAAGATGCTCCCGGAATTGTTTGATCATCCGGATCAAAATGTTCGCGCATCATCTAAAGGTTTAACTCTTGAACTTTGTCGCTGGATTGGGAAAGACCCTGTGAAGTCCATATTGTTGGAAAAGATGCGAGATACAATGGTAAGTATGATTTGTTACTTATCATGTGGTTTATACTTGTGCCCATTGCATTTTTTCATGATTAATTGGTTTTGTGTTCTGTGTCTCAAGAGAAAAGAGCTCGAGGCCGAGCTTGTTAATGTTACTGGTGTAGCTAAGCCATCTCGGAGAATAAGGTTGGTTGATTGAATTATCATTCCTTTACCTGGTGTCTTGCTTGTCCCTTCTTATTGTGTTTTACAGAATATGGAACTAAGTTTGCAAGTTCTGCAGATCTGAGCAAGATAAGGAGCCCGAACGAGCTGGTCCATCAGAAGTGCTTGATCCTGGTCATTCGAATGAAGCTGTAGATGAGGGTAGCTTGTTCAACTCTTCTGATGATTTCTTATGCAATTTATTTGCAGCTAACACACTACTTTTATCTCATGTGCGTAATGATAAACAGCTCCTCCGGAAATAGATGAATACGAGCTTATGGATCCAGTCGATATTTTGACTCCTCTGGAGAAATCTGGATTCTGGGATGGAGTGGTCAGTGTTATCCGTTGCCCTCACCTTCTTGTTATTTGATGCACTAATATCATCACTTCCAATATAGATTTTTCTTTATTCTGGGTGTGCATGTGTGGTGAATGGACGAATGTCTTTGTTAAATTTGCTGTTATTCATGCTACCCTGAACTTTTGTGATTCATCACAGAAAGCCACCAAATGGTTAGAAAGAAAGGAGGCTGTTGCAGAGCTTACCAAGCTTGCTTCGACAAAGAGAATAGCGCCGGGTGATTTCTCAGAAGTTGCAAGGACATTGAAAAAGGTATTTGCCTAAATCTCTGTTTTCATGATAATGTCCAATACAAGCTTTAATTTAATGATTACCTGATGTGAGTCCAGGATGAAATGCCAACACTTATTGCTCTGGCTTCCAACTAGCTTCTATTATATCTGGATATTGATACTTTTTTTCTATGCTAAAAATGCCACTGCATCAGAAAATAAGTGCCATCTTTTCTTGGTCATTTCCCTTTTCAGCTGGAAAATAATCGAACGTCAACTATTTATTTGATTCACTTTGAGTTTTGATTAAGTTAATATTTAATAATGTTGTTTGTAGGATGCTATGGAATTATGTTCATCTAGCATGGTGCTGAATCTGTGATACTTGTAGCAGTTGATGTGTAGTGACAGTTTTGTCCTTCTGTTGCAGCTCATTACTGATGTCAATATTGCTGTGGCGGTTGAGGCCATCCAAGCTATTGGCAATCTTGCAACTGGCTTAAGGACACATTTCTCTAGCAGTTCACGCTTATTGTTACCGGTTTTGCTTGTAAGTGCTATACATTTATGAGCTTGGTTTGACTAAATTGGTTACTACCTTGTAATGGAGATTCACTGGTTGGTACTTTTGCATACGTTTGGTATGCAAGTATTGTGGTGGTAATTGGTTGCTAGTATTTGGTGATTAAGTTTGGTATATTTGTGTCAAGTCTGTATCCTGTAAATGTGATTGCTCCTGCAGTATTTCAATTATAATTAATAGTGTTGAGACCTATGCTGTCCACCATTTATTCAGATATGCACACTTGCAGACTTTTGTGTTTATAAAAGAAAATGCAGCATTTTGTTCCCAGTCATTAGTTGACCTTAAAATTTCATTGGTCTTTCACATTTCATCTCTTCTTGATGAAGTTCTGTTCATGTTTTACTTGATTCCGTGGTCTGGTGTGCAGATATATGTCACTTTGATCTTGTTTAGGTCTAACAAGCGCTACCATTTCTTACCATTTTGCTGTTTCAAGGAAAAATTGAAAGAGAAAAAACCAACTCTCACAGATGCTCTCGCACAAACTCTCCAAGCAATGCATAAAGCTGGGTGTGTTAATCTGGAACACGTTGTGGAAGGCAAGTATTACTTTCCTCCCCGCCATCTCACTCAAGTGCTACCTTGCATCACTGATTTTTTTGCTTGTGTTATGCATCAAAGCTCATCTTTCTTGTCCTTTTTAATATTTTCATCATGGTTCAGTGGTGGGGAAGTGTCAGTTTCTCTTTTATTATACTTGAATGCTTTTGTACTTGTCTGTTTACAGATGTTAGGACGGCTTCAAAAAATAAAGTTCCTCTAGTTCGCTCGTTGACTCTGAACTGGGTGACTTTTTGTATTGAATCAATGAAGAAAGCTGATATTCTGAAGTTGCATAAGGAATATGTCCCTATCTGCATGGAGGTCTGTATCTCCCAGCCTTATAAAGATCTATTCTTTTATTATGTGGATCTGAAACATTGTTGGTGCTCCTTTTCTGTACACCTATCCTTGTTGGCTTCTTTGAGGCACTGTCAAGTGAAAGGTAGCGTTCTGAACTATCAAGTTAAAGATGTTGCTGAGAATGGTTTTTGATTTATCACATTGTGCTGGATTTATGTATTATTTATTTGCATTCGTGGTCTCTTCATTTGTTTTCTTGGTGGTTTTTCTTCTATTGGTGCTACCCACTTTATTACTTGATAATGGAATGGTTGACGAGAATCTAGAATATTTGCAGTGTCTAAATGATGGAACTCCTGAAGTGAGAGATTCAGCCTTTTCAGCTTTGGCTGCAATCGCTAAGGTATCACGTCTTGTGGATCTTGATGCTTCAATTTTTTGATGTGGAGGTAAATGCTATTTTCTAAGATGCTTAAATTTTTGTTTCAGTCAGTTGGTATGAGGCCTCTGGAAAGAGGACTGGAGAAGCTAGACGATGTTAAAAAGAAAAAGCTATCAGACATGATTGCAGGTTCAGGTGGTGATGCCTCAAACGGCACAATCTCAGGTTCGTTCTTTATCTTTCAGATCATGAGAAGCTTTTCTTGTATCAAGAAAAATGTGGTTTGACTGGTACAATTTTGTTCTTTAAGATACAAGGCTTGCACCCATAGGAATCTAGAGTGTCTGGAAATAATATTGAATTTCCTTTTTACTTTGCTATGCTTGGCCTTGGAAATTAAATGGAACATCACAAAAAAGCTTTTGGTGCCTCAGAATATTAGAATTTTATCTATGATTGAAAGTCATAGGTCCATATATTTCTTGTTGCCACCTTTTCTACTTTTATTCTAACCCAAGTTTGTATTTTCTTCCAGCAACCAGTCAAAATACTAGTGCGAGTACACTTTCTCTGGAGGTGGGTTTTGTGGTTCTTCCATTCTGTGAATTTTGTGATTCTTCATTCTTCTGTATGTCAAAAATGATTTACCCGGTGTTTAGTTTGGTGCAAAAAAAAGTTGTTCTGAAGATTGTTATTGTTGATTTGTTGTCACCTCAGCCATCAGGAGGAACGTTTGTTAGAAAGTCTGCAGCTAGCTTGCTTTCCGGAAAGAGGCCTGTCGCCGCTGCTGTGAGTTCCTTGCTCTGTACTGTATTTCATTATCCTTTCCCTATTTCTTTTCCGTTAATCATTATCTTTCCCCTGTTTTCTACAGCCTACAAATAAGAAAGGAGCCACTGCTAAATCAGGACCCAGCAAGAAAGGGGATGGAGCAGGGCGGCCTGAAACTTCTAAAACAGCTGAGCCTCCAGAAGATGTCGTGGTAAGAAAAGCTTGGGTGAAGTGGGTTCCTTATATATTAGATTTTAGACAATTATACACAAGTCTGTTTTGGTGGATATTTTCAGCCATCGGAGATGAGCCTTGAAGAAATTGAAAGCAGATTAGGTTCTCTTATTGAAGCAAACACTGTTGCTCAGTTGAAAAGTGCTGTATGGAAAGAGCGACTTGAAGGTAAATCGCGCAGAGAATGCAAATTTTCGTTGGCCATAGCTTGAGTCAGAAGTTATGTGTATTGTTTTTGTTACTTGGGTGGTGAGCATTCATGCACCTGTCTTTTGCTGCGGATGACAATTATCCCAGTCAAGCAACGGCGACCAATTTATACTGTTAAATGTTTATCTTTGTGAACTTCCAGTTTCTTCTGCTTATGGGTGCTTGCTTAAGATGATTTTATGGGTTGATCTTGTCGGAGGAAATAATAGCATGCTCATTATTTATGAAATCAATGATGTACCCAGAAATGCTCTTTGTTGTTCTCAGTCTGAGCGTTGCTTTTCATTTTCTTTGGAAGATTTCATGCTCTTTGATTTTATGGTGTTGATGATTTTATGCTTTTATTTGTTTCCTACATTGACTTGGCGTGGCATATTACAGCTATATCCTCATTGAAGGCACAAGTTGAAGGTTTGCAAGACGCTGATCAATCTGTGGAGATCTTAGTTCGTCTGGTTTGTGCAGTTCCTGGATGGAGTGAAAAGAACGTTCAGGTGGCTGATGCACTTTAGTTTTGTCTATTAATACCCAGAAGCAGATAATTATCATTTTTCCCAGGGGTGTATATTATATCCTGTGTTAGGTTTCATTTCTTTTGGCTATCTTATGATTGACACTTAGGTTAGGGTGCCTTTTGAGTTAATCCTACTGAAACTTTCACGAGTACTGATGGGAAAAAAATATCAGCCAAGTGTTTTTGTGCTGTTGAGATAGATGGCTAGGTATTTAGGTGTTGGAACTTTTTTCTTCGCGGTGTTTGGTTTGGTTCGGTTGTAGGGAAGAATCTCTTATTGATTGTTTAATGTAAAATGACTTAAGCATGATGCTTCTAATCAATACCGTGGTTTTCTTGTGAATTAATATTCAGGTTCAGCAACAGGTTATTGAAGTCGTTACTTATTTAGCTTCAACTGTGAAAAGATTTCCGAAGAAATGTTTGGTGCTCTGCATTCAAGGTATATTTTTGTCCTGCTAAAGCAAGAAGTGATGATACCATTTTATTCGTGAACTGTTCTTTTGACTCATTGTGGTGGAGTTGCCTTCTCAAATCAAATGCTATATGGAGTGAAGCACATGTTGGATTGCTATATCTGATTATGTTCATGCTTGGTTGACTGCACAGGAATAAGTGAAAGGGTTGCAGATATAAAAACCCGAGTTCATGCAATGAAGTGCCTCACAACTTTTTCTGAAGCAGTCGGTCCGGGTTTTGTTTTTGATAGGGTAAACCTTTCTTTTCTTTCTCTCTTGCACGATGTTACTCCTGGCCAGTAAAAAATATTTTCTCTTTGCCAAATGCCAGCACGATAGTTTACCCTTTTTACGTTTACTGTGATTCTGAATGTGATTTTTTCTTTTGAAGCTTTACCCTATTATGAAAGAGCATAAGAACCCCAAGGTTCTTAGTGAGGGACTGTCGTGGATGGTTTCAGCTATTGAGGACTTTGGTATCTCACATTTGAACTTCAAGGTTGCTTGAGAAACTCTTTAATCAGCCTCTTGGTTTGTGTTATAAAAAGGCTCATCCTCTTGGTTATTTGCTTTTGAAGGATTTAATTGACTTCTGTAAAGATACTGGGCTGCAGTCGAGTGTTGCTGCTACTAGAAATGCCACTATAAAGCTTTTAGGAGTTATACACAGATTTGTTGGTCCAGGTGAGTGGTAGTTATTGTAGTCTTAGCTTTACTCAAGTTTATTGATCCATGTTTATCGCAATGCTGATTTCACGTTTGAGCGTCTGACAAGGTTGTACTTTGCAGGTATAAAAGGGGCCCTTACTGATGTGAAACCGGCACTACTTAGTGCCCTTGATGCGGAATATGAAAAGAATCCTTATGAGGTTATTAACTTGTCATTAAGTCCTATTTATACTTCTTTGCTTCATTCTCACACCTCACTTGTCTGTATCACTTCCATCAGGGCACTTCTGCAGTTCCAAAGAAAGCAATCAAAGCATCTGATTCCACAGCTTCTGCCGGTGGAGGTGGTCTCGATAGTCTGCCTCGTGAAGACATCAGCGGGAAGGTGACTCCTACTCTCTTGAAGAGTTTGGAAAGCAGTGATTGGAAGGTAAGTAACAGACAGCGGAGAATCTTCTGGTGTATTACTCTTGGGTGTCATATTTGGATTCTCACTGAGGTTTTGATTATTTTATGTCTAACTTACGTTTTGCCAGGTTCGATTGGAGTCAATTGAAGCGGTTACCAAAATTGTTGACGAGGCTAATAAACGCATTCAACCTACTGGAACTGGTACAAATGTTTATGTATTTAAATGGAATACCATCTCTCTGTTAACAATGCACCTTATATAGATGCTCTTTATTCTCGCATGTTATATTGTAACTCTCTGTTTTTCTGCCAGGTGAATTATTTGGTGCTCTTAGAGGACGTCTATTTGACAGCAATAAGAACTTAGTGATGGCTACTTTGACAACCATTGCTGCCATTGCAAGTGCCATGGGACCTCCTGTAGAAAAGTCGAGCAAGGTTTGCACTCTTGTTCTTAACACGTTAATCATGTTAAAAATACACGATGTAAATTATCGGTTTTGTGCGACTTCTTTTCTTGAAAATTCGTTTGAGAAATTGAACCAAATGTATTTTTCCTCTTCAGGGGCTCTTATCAGATGTGTTGAAGTGCATTGGTGACAATAAAAAACATATGAGGGAATGCACACTGACTACTTTAGATTCTTGGCTTGCTGCTGTTCACCTCGATAAAATGGTAGCTATCTCTTGTTGTTCTGTTTTTCCTTTTTGTTTCTGTTGGTGAGACATGAAGATCACTTGTTTGTTGTAGGTTCCATATATTACTGCAGCTCTGGTGGACAGTAAGCTTGGAGCTGAAGGTCGGAAAGACCTTTTTGATTGGTTGTCGAGGCATCTTTCTGGAATGAATGACTTTGGTGATGCTGTACATTTGCTTAAACCAGCTGGATCTGCTATGGCGGTATTTTTCTATTAGTCAACCTCGTCATGTTTTCCTGAGACTCCATATTTTACATTAATATGGTTTTGCGCTTTTGTTTATCTGCAGGATAAATCTGCAGATGTGCGCAAAGCAGCTGAAGGATGCATGGCGGAGATTTTGAGAGTTTGTGGACCTGAATTGGTATGTTTATTGTAGTATCTGTGCCTCACTGTTCACCAAGTTGGATTGTAGCCTGATTTTGCTTTCATCTCTGCTTCCAGATAGAGAAGCATCTGAGAGATATTAATGGGCCAGCTTTAGCTTTTGTTCTGGAACGTGTTAAACCCCATGGAGGTTTTCAAGGTATCTTCGGATGTCTTGTTGTTTTTCCTTCTGAGTTGATGCAGGAATGTTGTACGTCCTTGGAGATATGACCTTTGTTGTCACTTTTGCTGACAATAATTAAGGCCATTGTCGTGTTTTTGCGATCAGATTCTTTCGACTCTGGAAGAACAATTCCTTCAGGCCCATCATCCAAGACAAGCTCAAAAGTTGGAAAAGCCGGCACAAATGTTGCATTGAAGCACGGAAATAAAGCTGCTGTGTCAACGGTTTGTTTTCCCATTATTAACTGTTTAAAGAGTAGGATGACGTATGGGAGTCATTTATTTATTTGCTGCTGTAGAGAGCCTTGCCAACTAAGACCTCAAGGCCAGAGGCGATGATGTCAATTCAGGATCGAGCTGTTCAGTCACAAGCTTTGTTGAACATCAAGGACTCCAATAAGGTTTTATTTGTTTTCAGACCTTGAAGGCCTAAGAGATGCGCATAGAACAGATTTTTAATTATCATTGTACATGTTCCTGCAGGAGGATAGAGAGAGAATGGTTGTGCGCAGGTTTAAGTTTGAAGAGATGCGAATAGAGCAGATACAAGAACTTGAGGTTTGTCTTTGCTGATTGTGCAAGTGGTATTTCTCTATGGATTTTAATAATCTAAGCAATGTGTGTTTTCACAGGGTGATATGATGAAGTACTTTAGAGAAGATTTGAGCAGGCGACTCCTAAGTTCAGACTTTAAGAAGCAAATTGAAGGGCTCGATATGCTACAGAAGGTATGCATTCTGTTCTTGTCCCTGTCATGTTTCATGGATGTCTATGCTTTAATAACTCAGTATTCTTCTCAGGCTCTTCCTTCTGTTGGAAAAGAAATGGTTGAAGTCCTAGATGTTCTTTTGCGGTGGTTTGTTCTGCAGTTCTGTAAATCCAACACTACATGCCTTTTGAAGGTAATCTTTTCATAGGTGATTTTTAAAATTGCTTGTCAATGGGTTGGGGAGATGGGATCTAAGCAATATAATTGGTCCTTGAAATAGGTGCTTGAATTTTTGCCGGAGCTTTTTGATATGCTGCAGAATGAGGGTTATACGATGAGTGAAGCCGAAGCAGCCATATTTCTACCATGCTTGGTGGATAAGGTTTTGTTAAGCCTACTCATTTGTCATGCAACATAGTTTACTCTGATTGCAGCAGTTCTGAAGCTTGATACTGACTGAATTGCCTGGCACCAATGTGAATTTATTGAAAATACTGTTTTTTCAAACAATTAAAATTAGCAAAGGATAAATGTTCTCTGGAAAAAAGTTAATGATGTTTTTCCTTTAAGTGCAATGAGGGTGGGGACTGGGGAGAGATCCGGTTTGATCACCCAATTTCCTCTTTTTAAGGTGGGGTCCTGACCACTTTGTATTAGTATGCTAAGCTTTCATATTCTGGTACCCAAATGTTTTGATTTACCTGTTGAGTTCTTATTCAATTGAACATACTGGATACTGGTCCTATCTTCCTTACTCATCTGAAATTTCTATTGCTGCAGTCGGGACATAATATTGAGAAAGTGCGAGAAAAAATGCGCGAACTTATGAAACAAATTGTTCAAAGTTACTCTGCAACAAAGTCTTTTCCTTATATTTTGGAAGGCTTGCGCTCAAAAAACAACCGTACTAGGATAGAGTGTGCAGATCTTGTTGGCTTTTTGATTGAGCATCACGGGGCAGAGGTATGATTTGTTGGCTCTTCTATTACTGCTATTAAACCATTGAGATATGTTATCACTTATGGTTGTATTGCTACAGATAAGTAGCCAGTTAAAATCCTTGCAAATCGTTGCAAGTTTGACTGCGGAACGAGATGGTGAATTACGCAAAGCTGCATTAAATACTTTAGCTACTGGCTATAAAATATTTGGTACGGAATGACTTCTCTATTCGAAAATTTAAGCCAACTTTTTCCTCGTTTCTCAGTTTTATTTCCTAAATTGTTCATGGGCTCTTTGCACAAGTGTGGTCATGTAATTGGATCATACGCCATCTTGCTGCTTTGTAGAGTTTCTAGAGTTTTCAAATGAAAAGTTTCTAATGTTGCTGATGTTACAAACACTGCACTTACCTAGTTAATTTCTTTTTGGTAATCATAGGTGAGGATATATGGAGATATGTTGGAAAGCTTACTGATGCTCAAAGGAGCATGTTAGATGATAGATTCAAATGGAAGGTTGGTGTGAGCTGCTATCTGATGTCTTATCTCTTAGATTCGTTTTTGTTTCTGTTAATCCTTTTCACCCCTCCACTGGTTCAAGTTTGCTGTTTCAATGTTATCTCATTAGGTGCGAGAAATGGAAAAACAGAGAGAAGGCCGGCCGGGTGATGCTCGAGCTGCTTTAAGACGATCTGTTCGAGAAAATGGGTGTGTATCTTACTGTAGTGCTTCTTGCATTTTCTTTGGACCCTTTTGTTGAAACACGGCTCTGCAACTTTGCATCAAGTCTGAGATTTCGTCTTGTGTTACTGATGCCAGTTACGATTGCTGGTTTGTACGTCACTTCTGGCAAAAAAAACTTTTATCCTACCAGGACTCATTTGTATCTCTGCTTACTTTGTAACTTGTTCAATGGTTAGAAAAATTTATAAAGGAATACTTATGGATTGTTCATGGGAAAATATGGGAAATGGACATTGTAAACAGATGAATGCAATCTTAAGTTTTTGAAACATTCTGTGAGTCCGTCCACCTCCTGCTATATCATATGAACGCTGAATTACATGTGGGGTCTTTCTCTCGTTGTTACAATTACAGTGCTTATTCTCATTTTTCATTTATTGTTAGCAGGTTTGACGTTGCAGAGCAAAGTGGGGAGGTGTCTCAATCTATTTCAGCCCCAATATATGCTAGGTTTTCTATTACTGAAACTTTGTGATGTGTAGTGCTTGATTTTGCTTTTTCTATGTTCATTCTGACTTGTTGTCTAATCTACTCCCGTTGTATGTCCTGCTGCTTTTTTTCTCAGGAAAAACTTTGGCCAGCCTGAGCCCCAGTTGGAAGGGTACAACGCAGCTCAAGTTCCACCTACTGCCAGTGGTCCCACAGATTGGAACGAGGCTTTGGATATAATTTCATATGCTTCTCCAGAGCAGGTTCTACATTTTCACACTGCTATGTTTTTTCAGCATCCTTTGCGCATCTATGAATACATCTTGTTATTGGTCGAGTTACATGAGCACTCTGCTAAATTATAATTCACTTGTGGTGAATGGCTCCTCTATATACGTACTGTTTGTCATGGTGTTAGTTTTGGCAAGCAACACTGATAATGACCGCTCATGTTCTAGATTTTAAGCATGTTGTCATCAACTTTTTTGCTTCCATTTTAGGGCGGTAGCCTTTAGAATTTTTTACCAGATCTAAGAATGTTCTGGAAGCCTGTAGTTCAGATGTGACTAGGTTATCAGGTTGATGAGCTTTTTTTCCCCTTTCACCCTCTAGATCTAGTATGTGCTCTTATGCAACTTGACTCGGGATATTTCCTGTTGTGCATGCATATGCTTTGGTTTCCTGTTAATATTTTATAATGGTCAAATGAGTAACTAGCTGTAATTCTTTTCAGTCTGTGGAAGGAATGAAATTGGTATGCCATGAGTTGGCCCAGGCTACAAATGATCCGGAAGGAAGTCTGATGGATGAACTTGTTAAAGACGCTGATAGACTTGTTTCTTGCCTGGCTAGCAAGGTTATTCCTTTCCTTTCATTCGGTATATTACTTCAATTTTATTTTTGCTGCTGCTGTTGTATTGTCATGGATCTTACTGGCTGATCGTTGTCCCACCATCAGGTCGCCAAGACATTTGACTTCAGTTTGACAGGAGCTTCCTCAAGGTCTTGCAAGTATGTGCTGAACACGCTAATGCAGGTACTACATGTTCTATGGCCTTTCACATTTCCATTTATCTTCTGTTTACTGAGAACTATTGCCAGAGCTTTTTCCTAAATGGTCTTGCTAGATTAACTTCTGCACCTTGGTCTTGTTTTGGGGATTCAATTTTATGTGTATTGGATTAAATTGTACTCGAACATTCCCTTCGTAAGACATCTTCTGAAATTTTATTGCCAATCAAATGGTCTACAATGCAGACATTTCAAAATAAAAGACTGGCTCATGCTGTAAAAGAGAGCACTTTGGACAGCCTCATAACAGAACTTCTGTTGTGGCTTCTGGATGAAAGGGTGCCACACATGGATGATGGGAGCCAACTGCTCAAAGCACTGAATGTCCTGATGCTTAAAATTTTGGTAAACGAGGTTACCTGGTTTTATTTTTGAACATCCTGGTTAGCTTTTGGAAGATGCTGACTATCAATTTTTCACACAGGATAATGCAGATCGAACCTCTTCATTTGTTGTCCTGACTAATCGGTTGCGTCCCCTAGATCCTGCAAGATGGCCTTCGCCTGCATCAAATGAAAACATTATCATTAGAAATCAGAAGTTCTCTGATCTCGTTGTCAAGTGCCTCATCAAACTGACAAAGGTAATATATTGGCTTGCCATTGCTACGTCTAATTGGAGCTTTTGTATAATGGCTTGCGAAAAGGTTGCTGCTTCAGTTACGTTCCATCAACAATCAGAGCGAATAGGAAGTTTCTAGTTTCCATGACTTTCTTTCCTGATGTAAAGAACATGATCATTGTTTCTTTTGGTAACAGGTCCTTCAGAGCACTATTTATGATGTTGATCTGGATCGCATTCTACAAAGCATTCATGTATACCTCCAGGAATTGGGAATGGAAGAAATCAGGAGGAGGTAATTTGTTCGATGTAGTTATTGTTAGTTCTTTTTTATCAGGTAGTTACTTTAATCCTGCGCTCTTGGTACTGATTGTATGTCTCACTATTTTTTCATTCCGGGTTGAAAGAGCTGGGGCGGATGACAAGCCTCTTCGCATGGTTAAAACTGTGCTGCACGAACTGGTGAAGCTTCGCGGAGCTGCTATAAAGGGCCATCTCTCGATGGTTCCTATCGACATGAAACCGCAGCCAATTATTCTTGCCTATATTGATCTCAATCTTGAGGTACGGAAGCATCCTTCTTTGTCTTTTCCCTGCATCTGAACCATTTTTCTCACTGAGTTTTGCCGATAATCTTTTACTTCGCAGACTTTAGCTGCTGCAAGAATGTTGACATCCACTGGTCCTGTGGGACAAACTCATTGGGGTGATTCTGCAGCGAATAATCCGACACCTGCCACTCCATCACCCGATGCACAGTTAAAGGTACTTTCAGCCCAGACATTCTGTTTTTAATCAATTTTGCGCCTCTACGATCTTATGCTAAACTCATTAAGGCTCTTTATTCACCTAAATATCCCTCTTTAATATGATTTTCTTCAGCAAGAGCTTGCTTCCATATTCAAGAAAATTGGAGATAAGCAGACGTGTACAATTGGTTTATATGAACTATATCGCATAACCCAACTATACCCAAAAGTAAGTAATCACTTTTTGTGGCTGTTCTCGTTTTGCGAATTTTAACATCAAAATTAATGTGGAATGTTACTGGTATATTTTTTGGACTTGATTCTAGGTGGATATATTCGCTCAGCTGCAAAATGCAAGTGAAGCTTTTCGAACGTACATTAGGGATGGTTTGGCCCAGGTATGCCATTTATGCCAGAGTTCGTCGTTGTTGACCTTGTTGGTATTTCTATTGCTCTGTAGAAAAAGAGAGTGATACTCGATCTTATGCCAGATGGAAAAGAATGCAGCAGCTGGAAGAACACCTTCTAGTGTTCCGATGCCTACTCCTCCACCCTCTGCTTTAACCAGTTCTCCAGAATTTGGGAACCTTTCACCTGTTCATAAGAACTCTGTAAATGACGCTAAATCTTTTGGTACAAAAGTTGAACCAGCAAACTTCCACCTTCCTCCCTCTTATGCGGAAGAGAACAGACCAATGGGTGCTATTATGTCGAGAGGAGGTCCCACTTCAGAGAATACTTTGAACAGTCTTGGTGGAGGTAATTGTAGCAGAAACCCCGACTTCGAGTTCATCTCCTTTTTCATGATTGACGTCTTCTTATCCCCAATTCTGGATAATTGCAGTGACCACCGGGACATTGGATGCGATCAGAGAGCGGATGAAGAGTATGCAGCTAGCTGCTGCCGGAAATCCAGATGCTGGAAACCGACCACTAATGCCCATGAACGACAGTGTTAATATCGGGATCCCTGGACAGCCACCTCGTTTGCCAGACTCAACCGGTACAGAAAATCACGCACAGGGTGATGTTCTTCCTATGGACGAGAAGGCATTGTCTGGCCTCCAAGCCCGGATGGAGAGACTCAAAAGCGGGACTATGGATTCTCTATAGATACATTGCACTACTCTCTTGATTGGGTCACCAGGCGAGCCACTACCATGCCTTCAATGAGATCGTTTTGAAGCCGCAGCTGCGAGAATTTTGTCGGAGAGCTATATGAGCCACGGAATCGGCCGGAAGAGATTTCTTCGTCGGAATGTTTCAGCAATTTTGAAGAAAGAAAGTTGCGGTCGACTCGAGTGTTTTAAGTGATTCGTTCTGCCCTAAGCTTGTACAGAGTTATTATGGCTTTTCTATATTGTAGCTTATTTCAGTGGACGCGCGTAATTTAGTACAAGTTTTACATCTTCAGGAGAATTCAGATGAAGTGTACAACAATACACGAATTGTGCTAAAATTTGCAATTTTTGTCCTAATTCTGCAAATCTTGTGGAGGCGATTATCGTCAACATGACCTTCGGATTTTGTTATGAAATTAATTGTTGTGCTTAATTCCTTTTGCAAGGGAATTGCTGGGCGTAATAATCTAATAATGGAAAGTGTGTTTTATCTTGTATTTTTTTTCTTTCTGAAGTTTGTTTTTCTAGTCCTAGAGAATCGATTTTCAGATTTCGGAATCAATTTTTCATCACCAAATCATATTATATTTTGGGTAAATTACTTTCAGGTCCCTCTGGTTTGTTAAAATGATTATTTTCGTCCCTCCTGTTTTGAAGCCGATACTTTAGTCCCCTAGTTTGATTTTATTGTACTCTAAGGTCCCTTGTTGATGTCATCATTTGATTTATTATATTTTAATAAAGAAAATGACTATCATACTCTTACTTTAAATTTAAGAAAAAGTTAATTTCTCTGATTTTTAAGGATAGGGACGTAATTTCTACCAATTAAAAAAATGATAAAATATATGATGACGTTAGCGAGGGACCTGAGAGTACAATAAAATTAAACTGGGGAACTAAAGTATCAGTTTCGAAACAGGAGGGACGAAAATAGTCGTTTTAACAAACTAGAGGGACCTGAGGGTAATTTACCCATATATTTTTTATACCTCCGCATAACTAGTATAAAGAGACTCTGAAATCTCGTTCGTTAACGGAACTAACCATACAAATTGCTCGAACCTTAAACACCACAAGATTAAAGCACGTCTAAAACCGACAAGCAGCCACATTAAATGACCCACTTGGCTTTACTCGTTTTTTTGAAATTGTAGGCACGAGCAAAAAATCAAACTTCATTTATTAGTTTTGGTCGTGGGCACCAATACGTCGAAAATTAAATGGCGACAGCTCTATTAAATGATGGAGCCCTGGAAAGCTGACACGTGACGGTGCCATTAATTGCGATGGTCCTTACAGACGCGGCCTATTAAATGGAGCGTAGTAATTCAAAGCAAAGGAAAAGACTACGTCCAAGGTGGGGAATGAGAAGATTTTAATGTGGTTTTGAGATTTGTGGGTTTCATTTAATGGGAGGGTGCTTCATGAGGAGAGTTTTGGTTCGATTATATTAATTGAAGCCGGCCCAGTCACGGGGTCTCTTCTTGTCCCCGTTGCTTGTCCAAATCACTCCGAATTTATCGGCAAACATTTAGATCAAACGATAATAAAATTATTCTATTTTAATAAAAAGTTTTTGGTTTTTCTGCCATTCAAAAGTCTCTTAACCGATTTAAACATTGATTAATCATTTTTGTATTATCTGGATAACAAGTAGTATCAACAACAAAACAGGTATTTATTTCAAATTTCTTTGACCAGTTTAAAGAATAATAATATTAAAAATTGGTAGAAATGTTTTTGACACCTTAAAATAAGTTGATTCAAATTTTTATTAGTCATTTGGTTTGGTTGGTGTCCAGATTTAAAATTGCTTGATATTTATATATTTATTTTATCTACTAAGAGTCAGGACGATAACAATAGTAAATCTTTTCTAACAAAATTTTCGTAAAATTTTATTTTTGGACTGAAATATATAGTTAATTGAAAATTTTGATTTGTGCATTCTGTAGTTTCTGACTTTTTTTGTATTTTCTTTGGTGATATTTGATCTTCACTGTTGACATGTCATTGATTGTTTTTTTGGTGTTATTGCATGAGCCATGAAAGCGATCACCCAAAGTCGCCTCGTGCTTATTTCTTTCTCTCCTTGGAAAAATCTCCTTGTTTTCTTAACCACGGGAATTAAATGCAATCTCTAAAATAATATTTTTATTGGTCTCAACAATATCACTTAAAAAAAATTTATTGTAGTTAAAAAACTGAAAGGTGATATACCTCGCTAACAAATATTTCATACTGTTATATTTTTAATTGCTCAAATTCGATATATTTTAATTAAGTTAAAATAATATCTCAAAAGTTGATCTAACTGATTATAGTCGATTCATCACTTCCATAATCAGTTGTGAGCAATTATTTTCCCAATATAAGTAAATATGTAGTGATTTATTTATTTCTGATATAGGACTTCATAATATTTCCCTCGGGATTGAGATAACGTAAAAGCACGGCAGCCCAAACTCCCAAAGCACTAAATTTGAAGCCTAACTTTCTAGGGAACCTGTCCCCCCCACTTATTAATTATGGTCCAACTTCATGAATAATATTCATGGTTCTAACTTCTTTTAAAAAATATGAAGACATTGCAAGTTAAAGTTCACAAATTTCTTTATAATTTTACAAAACTCCCATTAAAATTACCACTCTCTGGATGACTCATTATTTCAGGAAACATGTTAAATTTACCACATGAATTACAATATATCATGTTTGAACATTGTTGATAGACGTGAAAAAAATATTTATTACCTTTGATATTAGAAAAAATATATATATAAAATAGAAAGTAGACCATGGATATATCCGTTCTCCAATTTCATACACCGACACCACGCCATTTAAATAATATTTTTATTTATACTACTAATTCAAATTCGAGTCGGTGGAACTTTTGAAAGATAGTAAAATACTCTCAACAAATATTTAACACTACTACGTTATAAAAAACTCGAGTTCAAGA
The DNA here is from genome assembly GCA_963995505.1 of Hypericum androsaemum. Classification (NCBI taxonomy): domain Eukaryota; kingdom Viridiplantae; phylum Streptophyta; class Magnoliopsida; order Malpighiales; family Hypericaceae; genus Hypericum; species Hypericum androsaemum. The sequence goes on from OZ023199.1 coordinate 1,193,986, forward strand.
CTTGATTAAGTTAGGATACCGTACTCATCAATCGATTAAGTGCTTGTTGGTGGCCATTTAAATGATTTGTAAATGAACGTCACCATACACAACATTTATCTTAAAATTCTCGTGGAAAAGAATATTTCCTATAATAGCATGGAAATATTAATACACCAAAAAGGGACAACCCAATGATATTTGCACATTAATAACCCAAACAATAAATACAAGAAACTATTTTTAACCAAACCCAAGGACCAATTAAGCAACCTATCTAATTAATTAATTTCATTAGCCCCATATCTAAGTGAGCCAAAACCAACATCGTTAAGATCAATCCTCGGCTTCTTAACGGAAACATCGGAATTAGGGAGAAAATAGTAATTGCAACGAGGGCATTTCGGGTCATCCCTTGAAGCTATAACGTAGAGCAAGCAACTAGGGCACCCAGCAGCAAACATTATACCTCCCTTATTGGACACAATTGCCCTCCCCTCTTCTTGTGATCCCAACGACCTTTTCTTGAAGCTAATTTCCATCGACCTCTCAGCCCTCTCGAGGGCGGATTTCACCTTGTCAAGGGTGCACACAACGCTCGTCTTCTCGTCGAAACTGCATGGCATCGGGACATTTACTGAACAGACTGATCCAAGTCCGAGCCGGGACGTTATTGTTGATGGGTTTAGCTTCAGCTCTAGGCTACAACTCTCTTCTAAAAAGGGTTTTACGATGGGATTTTTATTATCCGAGTTTAGGTTATTGTTTGGATGGTTGTTATTAATCGATGATGGTGATGATGAAGATAATGGGGAATCTGGAAAGTGACTTTTCCGAGACGTTCTCTGCAATTAAGTAGAGAAAATTCATCAATATTTCCCTTATCACTTAAAAAAATTAGTTCGTAGAACTTGTGCATTGTAAAATATTTTTGGAATTGAAACACTCGTATTCTCTAATATTTCAATATGATCGGGAACAACTTCTGGTAAAAAATATAGAAACTGAACCAAACGAAAAAAAGTAATTGAATATAAACCAACCTTTAAATCATGGTGATCAATAAGAAAAGTATCCAAACTTCTTCTGGGTTGCAGCGGATTACCAATATTAATCTTCTCCATCTCAATGTGGTCTTGCTTCTGATTATTGTTATTACGAGACTTGGAAAACTCTCCAAGCAAGTCCCTCGTCACAAGAGTCTCTGGGCCATCTATATTCACCATTGAACTCACCTGTATCAGCATCAAGAGAAGAGAGAAAAGGAGGAGGGAGAGAGAGAGAAGAGAGGAGAGATTTTCTGTGAAGAAATATATAACGACTTGTATACACTCTGCTACAGACAACTTTGTCATCTATTAATTATAACAGCTCGTTTGGACAATTTCTGATATCTAGAGATGAAAATTATCGAATATTAAAAATGATTTTCAATAATATATTTTTATCGTTAAGAATTGGACTATGTTGAGAATCTCATATTGCTTAATGCAAAATTGGTAGACTTATTTATAAGTGTATGAAAATCTATATACTTATTTGTTTTAATGTTTTAGGTACGTATGTATCAAAGCGAATTGATCCTGTGTCTATTGTTATTCTCGCAAAAATCTCATAATTTGCACATTAGTGAATTCAACTATTGTACAGTTTTCGACTTGTTGGATTTCGTTCGTAAGACACGTTAAAAATCTGATATTACTTGGTATAAAAGTATAAAAGTTATGAGTAGATTGTAAGTGTTCAAAATCCGTTTACCGAAAACCCACGAGAGCCCTCCTTTGTCTTGCACGTTTATGATAAGATTTAATGCTTGTCTTTTTCCCGGCTTTTAATACCATTCTGCCCACGTCATCTGCAACGTCTTTCTAAAGACCAAACTTTAATTTTTTTGTAATTGTATTGTTTTATTCTCAAAAAAAAGTAATTGTGTTATTTGACACATATTTTACTTCGAAAATTATAATCAAAAAATGTAAAAAAGAACAATGTTATATAATTTTACTCTTTAATAACATGCAATTAATTCTATCAGTTAAGTGTTGGTATTTATTCATGTGTCACACATTTCAATAAATGGTGTAACTGAAATGTCAAACCAAACTTCGGTCACTTATTTATTTTTACCACATAGTAACCCTCAAAAAGCAATGTCGAATTATATAAGTAAAGTGAAGTCAAAATTTAACGCATCAGTCTCTATTTGAACGAATACGCGTACAGATGGCATTAAGCAAATCAACATCGAATATGAAATAAAACTAAATTAAAATGCATATATTTTTTTAGGTCAACTGTCGCAGGCACGTCATTTTAATGTTTAATGCTTTCTTAGTTGAGCTTTTTAAAATTTTAGACCCTTCAGAATTAATGGGCTTGTCGTTTACTTTAGGCCCATTTGGTGCGTCACCTATTCCTAACATAAATTTATAGTTTGGAAGTATATATCTCTCGAATTTTGAATTTGAGTCTCGAGAACATAGTTATGTAACGGCTTGATTCTGACTTATAACTTTTAAAATTCTATATAAGGGGTTAAAATACAAGACAAACGTAACATAATGAAATAAGGTATTTCAATTTTAAGGAGATATAGAATTCAAATTCTGACAAATACAATGGTGTAAAAAATTTACCAATCAAAAAGAGTTTGAATACATATTATTGCATGTTTGACAATCTTGATGCAATCAATTTTATCCGCTGATGAATTAATTACCAAACAATAATAGTAGCTTTTTTATCTGTAACCTATGTCACGTAGATTGTCGCATCTTTCCGATCCGTCACAAATTGGAGTTGGAACCATCTTATACAAATCGGATTTCGTATTTATTTTTAAACAAATCAAATACGAATAATAATTTTTATAATTCTAATTGGATAAATTATAATTTGAATTCGTACGAATTTAAATTATAGTCACCCATCCTACAACCAACCACTAGTGGCTCAGCTGGGCCTTTGACTTCCTCCACTCCATGAGATGATTGAAATGTAATTAGTGACCAAAGACTTCGTTAATGCAACTGTAACTTAGAAAGTCAACTATCCTCCAAAAAAAATTTGCAAGTCAACTCTTTGGCTTCCAGGATAATATTAGTGCATTAACGATATCTTAATGAATACTTTTGTCATGATTGTTCTAAATGAAAAAATACATGCTAAAAAAATAAAATACAGTCGTATTAGATAAAACACATGATTAAAAAAATGGCGCTCAATCATTTTTTGTGAGAATTGACGTGGTTTCAACGACCTTATTTTCTTTTCATCAAATGTGCTGAATGTGTATCAACTCACCTAAAAATCTTGCGAGGATTTTGTAATTATAAACTTTATTATCTGCCAATTGATTTCTCAATCTTCCATCCACAACAAAGCCCAAATCAACAACCTGTAATTCGTAACTAACAGCAAATTCGATCTATTGACATTCTCTATAAGAGAATAAAACCATGTCACCAAAACCGCGTCCATCTTTGTTAATTACTTTTCAATTGCTAATTCTTTTAATTTTCTGGCCAAGTCGATCAATTCTCGTCTCTAATTTATTAGCCCACCACCATACCACCATCATTACCTAATCAAAATACAAAGTCAACCAACCACGAAGTTCATAAATAAGCAATCATCCCACAAGATTTTTCTTCATAAACCAAGAAGAGAACCAAATTCTCCAAGAACCAAAATGGCTACGGTAATATTTGTATCGGTTCCTTTTCTTGTTGTTATAATCATAGTTGGCATTTATTCATACTCTAGGGGGAAGCAAAAGGGTCGCAAAGAAGGACGTGAGCTAGCTGTACAAGAATTTGGCATTAATTTAAGTAATTTTGACAACGTCCCGCCACCGGTTTATCCGCCGCCTCCTCCTCCGTCGTCGGCCATTGTTACTCCGCTGCCCGGTCCACTGGTACCGCCACCTCAGCTATATCCTCAGGATGTTCCCTCCCCTTATACTAACTACGCCAAATAACTTTCATATTTGAACTGATCACATCAAGTTAACCCATTTTGTTTGTATTATATCGTTAGAATAAATACTCGTTGCTAAATTATTATTAAGCTTGTTTATCTATGTTCATTATAGTTTATATAAATCCAGCATTTGGAGTTTGGGAGGCAAGTGCTTGTTAATTTTCATCCAATGTGTGCCATTTGATTACTAATTTTTCTTTGGAAATCCCACAAATCACATTTTTATTCGTGAGTTATAGTTATGAATCTCATTAAAAATTTGGATCCGAAATGGGAAGAAACTGAGTTGGGCTATTAAATAGTGGACATCCGACCAAGTGGGGCTCATGTTTGGGACGTGGAGACGCCGTAAGGAAGCCCAACAACCCATTGAGTGGATTTGCATAAATATAGAACATTACCACGGTAAGAAAAATAATAAAAATTTTAAAGACCAAAAGAAATTTTTTTCATTGAAATTAAATTACTCAATGAGATTTCATCAGCTGTGTTTCATCAATAGTGAGTTTATTAATTCAAAATAAAATACTGGACCGAATAAGTTTGTGGAGAAAATACTTCCAGGATCAAGTTGTTGAGAAATTTTCTCCAACGTAGTCGAGGGAATTTCTATAACGGCTAGAATTTTTGAGTTGGCCATTATCAAATTCTTAATAACTTCTTTAAGTCCCGAGTCTCTATAAATGAAACACGTATATAATGTTTTCATCTGGATCTCCTTGCCATTATTTATCTTTGTTGGAGAATTGGTTTATTAACCAAGGAAGAGATGGCCCAATACAAGTGAGTGTATTGGGCTTTGGCCCAAATATTTAATTAGAGGGAGAATCCTAATTAAATATAATAACTAAGTAATTAGTGGGCAACTTTGAGCTAATTTAATTGAAGGTCACACCAATTGATTTTGGGTGTTTGTGAGATCAATACGAAGCTCGTTGATAGAGCTTCGTAACGATATATAACACTTGCGAAAATCCAATTCTCGGGGTGAATGAAAATTGGCTTTAAAGTGGTATGGTTGTTATTAAAATAAGCACAATCCCACATTGGTTAGCGCACCATGCTGAGACAAGTTTATAAGGGACTAGAAGTCTAGCATGGGTAAACTGGTGGAGAAGGGAGAGGCTTCTCGCGCCGTCCGTCCGGCTCGGCTCGGCACGCACGCACGCACGCGCGCGCCCCGCCCCGGACCGGGCCGGGCCGGGCTCGGGTGCGGGTTGCGGGTGCGGGGGTTTGGGGGAATTGTTCCAGGTTCCAGGGCCTTATCTTTTTAGAACTGGGCCGGACTTGTTGTAGCGATCCTAGGCCCAAAAAGTCCTCTGGGCTTCTTGGACTTCCGTTTGGACAAGCCCACACTCTGGAACCTTCTTCACCTTCCAGGTGGCTTTGAATTTAAATTTCGAATTTAAATTCAAGCCAATAAATGGGATAACAGCCTAATGAATATGGGGGTTTTATGGTTGTAACAGCCCATTTAATGGGTGGGTTAATGGCCCTATTAAATCCGAATTTGGCTGTTGGAGGTCCAAGGCTGCCTATAAAAGGAGCCCACCTCCTTTATTCCAAATGATCCCAGCTCACACTCTTCCTTGAGCTCTCTACTTCTCCCTCTATAGCATAGCATTTCTCACTCTCATTGTGTCGGAGTTCTAAGCCTACGAAAAGTTCGAAAGGTGTACGAAAGTGCTTCCTTTTGTACACGAGGTTGGGCGTTGTAGCTTAGGAGCTCTCTTACCCACGGAGGCCTGAAGCATATAGGCGAGTAATAAGAGTTTAAGGGCACACGGCTTGCTGTGGCCTCGTCCAGGATTGCATCCAAAAATCACCACCTTGAAGAAGACGGTATTCACACTTAGTTCGAAGTGTGATCGTGAGCATTCTCTAAACTCCTCTCTTTTATTTGGCTTATAGATTACATACGATTAGATGCTTTATATATTCGTAATTTACTAATTTTATTCCATCAATCTTAAACTCTTATTAATTTGTATTAGTAAATTGGCTTATTAATCGTATATATATAATCGCTTGTAGTCGCTATTGGCGTTAACTTGCTTTTGTGCAAATCTTACATCCGCTTGCGTCTGTAAGGAATAACTGGAAAAGAAGAAATTGATTAAACAATTTATCGCTTGCTGCCGTTGGGAAAATTGGATGTGGAAAAGTTTTATTAAGGCATGGATGAATTTAAAGAATACTTTTTAACTTCTGTGCTCATCTGTTACATGTAACCGTTGCACCATTATGTGAGTTTATCACTGCTCGTACAATTAATTTATTGAATACAGGTTTCAAGATTGTTGCAAGTGTTTATCTACTGCGAGCACTACATCGAAAAAATATTTAGATATATTTTCCCGTGTTTATTTAAATAGTGCTCAATTCCAATACTTACCAAAGGTTATTTGGTGATCTATAGATCATGGCCGGATGTTTCTACCTGGGAAGGGCCAAAGGGAGGCGTGATGTTCGTACCAATCCTCATGTGTTTGGGGTGCCAACCCTCCCACCTCATCATCCTCAAGACACCAAGCAGCTTGGACAAGGTATAATGATCACTGGTGGAGCTAGCTAGCTAGCTAGAGGTTTTGATGGTCTTTTTTACCCGGTTTGCGGGATTTTTTTTACTTGGTGTTTTAGGAGTTGAACCGTGATGATCCTGGTGTACAAAATTATGGATCCGAATAAGGATGAGACTCTCTTTATGAATGTATGTCTTTACCATGAAATAAATGTGCAACTCCTTCTCTTTTCTGTGGCTTTGCTTTGCCTGCTGCCCGCCATCCAAATGCAATGGTCATTTTTGGTTTTTTAGCTTGGAACTTATTAACTTAGAGAGTTCGTAGGTACTATACTACTACTGCTTGACAATTCTGATCTGAGAAGATAGTTTAGAGAAGGACTTTACCGCGGCACGAGGAAATTCTACCTATTAAAAAATACCAGTCTAATTCGTTGCTCTAGTGGGTACGTGGAATCAGTTTCAATATTCATATATATAATATTGGTAATTTGTACGATTTATTTTCGAAACGGGTTCCAAAAAATTTTCAAGACGGTAGTTCGATTGTGGCCTAAAAAATGATTCACCAGCAACTAATTTGATAAACCTATGATAGCGTTATTCGAGTTTAATCAAGATGTCTCAAGTTCAAATTTATAAGAATACAAGAATGATTAATACTTGTTAAAATAATTTTATCACTTTTCAAAAATCCAACTCGAATCTAAATTAATTTTCATAATCTTATAAAATATATGAGAATTAAATTTGGATTTACTGGAGGCAACTATCTATCTGTTGCATATTTGAATGTGATTTCTTGATATCGTTAATTATAACTATGAAAAACCCAATCCAACGTGTCATGTATCTCAAAGTGCGCTTTTTTACAAAGAGCAATTAATTTTAATTTAGTCAAATTATGAGTAAATCTTTCCTTCTGATGAATGACTAATCTCCACAATATTTTCTTATTATATAATTATATATATATATATATATATATATATATATATATATATATATATATATATATAAGAATTTCCGTGGGGATGTTTAGCTTGTTGTGGGGGTGTTTAGCTTGTTGTAGATATGTTTCATTTTTTATTTTTCTTTTGCTTTATTTTCGGTTGTTGCATTTTCCTCTTCTTCTCTTCTTTAATAAAACGTATTTACTTATAAAAAAAATAAGAATTTCCGATACAATATTTACTTTAAACTAAACATGTCTATGTTTAGATTGAGCTTTCATTTTATTATTTTGGTATTAGATGGTGTCAAGTTGATGGGGACGGGAAATGTCAGGAGGTCGCTGACTTGCCTATTGCCCCTAATGATGCGTTCGAGATGATGACATGGAATAAGCATTTGGTATTGACTGGATTTGTGGATTACCACTGCATTTCGGTGTGTTTGTTGAATTTAGACCTGATCACGGTTTGAATTTGGACGAATTTGAATCGAATTTATTTGAATTTGAATTCATCAAAACATTAAACCGTATTCAATTCTTCACAAGACGAATCGAATACGAATTATGAATTTTTGAATTAGAATCGAATTATAATCAAGTTCGAATTTGAATTAATTCCAACGATGTTGAACATCTTGTGGAAAACGTTTTGGTTTCATGTTGTTTAATTTGCAAAAAAAATTTCAATCTTTTAGCAATTTTGGGCAAGCCCATAATAAATTAAGTGCTTATTTAATTGGTCCTAATGTAGAGTCTAAAGCTTTAATTCCATCTTGGGTACAAAGATTAAATATATGACATGCACATCTAATATGAAAAAAATTTCTTCCGAATCGTGTACAAAAAATTTCTAAATCTTTAACCATAACATTATTAGAACTTGCATTATCTAGAGAAATTGAAAATATTTTTTGAACTAGATTATATTCTTGTAAAATAGTATGCAATATTTTATAACAATTATTCCCACTATGACTATCATCAAAAACTCTATATGCAATTATTCTTTTTTGTATATTCCATTCATTATCAATCCAATGACATGTAACACCAAAATATGAATGTGTTTGCCAATGATCACTCCATATATATCACAATAAGAGAAGTAGCTCAAATTAGTAAACTTGAGGGAGAATTTATATAGCTCAAATTTTCAATAAGAGAAGTAGAGAATTGAGATTGGAATGTGTAAAATTTGAAGAATAAGAGGTGGTATTTATAGAGTTGGGAAAAAATTCTGAATTTATAAAAAAAAAAATTTAAAAAGTACCAACAGAAAAAAACGGTAATCTAGGTATTAAAACGGTAACAAAAAAATAGTAAGAAAAAAATGGTAATTTGTCCCTGAAATTCAAATTACCCCTTTTGAATTCCCCCCCTGAATTCGAATTCGAATTTGATACGAATCGAATTCTCAAAACGAATTCGAATTGAATTTGCCGGTATGACGAATTACAAAAAACTTGAACCGTATTCAATTCTTATCATGACAAATTCGAATCGAATTTTTTTACGAATCGAATTATTATTGAATCGAATCAAATTTTTTACGAATCGAATCGAATCGAATCACGAATCGGATTCAATTCATGGCCAGGTCTAGATTTGGAGTCCAAGAAGTGGTCCATTTTAAAGTCGCGAGGGAACTTCAGGGGTGAAGTCGAATTTGCTTGTACCTCGGAAATCTAGCCACCTAATTGTTTACTCGTTACCTTTTGTCAATCGAATACTACTGCTAGTGGGTATGTGGAATTTAACTTTTTACTCTTATGGATTCAGTAATTGGTATTTGGCTGTATTAATTGTTAAAACTTCCAGATTATATGACCAGTATTTTGGTCGCTAAAGTTGCCATTCCTACTGAGTGGGAGAGGGCATGGATCTCGGATACAGACGTGTAAACGTATTGTGATCGAGAATTTTTTTTTTCTATTCCGTTTTTAATGTCCGAAAATGACTTCATTAGTCTCTCTGTCACTCTGTAATATCAAATATCTTTTCCAAATCCCAATTGTCTATTCTATACCCTGATTTAGTCTAACAGCCAAGTTTCTATCTCATTAAAGACGTATCATAAAGTCCACACGGTTTTTGTTCTAATTGTCAAAGACAAGTTTTTCTTAAAGAAATTGTCGAGAGGTGTTGGTTTTTATTTAAAAAATTACACGATTCAAATCTTAATCCTCAAGACAAGACAAGCATCTGAATCCTCAAGACAAGACAAGACAAGATCATAGGAGAAGAACCCAGAAAAGGGACAAACAAAAAGAAGATAGATACCCTTCAAAGAAACTAATCTTGGAAAAGGTCGTAGTGATCTAGATCTCCTTGCCATTCATAATCTTCTGTGTAATTCTCGGGTACGGGTGTTTCTACCTGGGAAGGGCCAAAGGGAGGCGGGATGTACGTACCGATCCTCATGTGTTTGGGGTGCCTACTCTCCCACCCGCTACAACGATCATTACACCTTGTCCAAGTTGCCCGGCTGCTCGGTGTCCTGATGATGATGATGATGATGCTGTTACATAACAGATCCTAACTAGAGGCTTTGATGGTCTTTTCGACCCTGTTTCTGGGTTTTCCTCTTGGTGTTTCGAGGGGTTGAACTGCGGTCCTGGTGAACAAAACTATGCATCTGAATAAGGATGATACGCTGTTTATGAATGTGTGCCTTACCAGGAAATAAATATGCAATTCCATCTCTTTCCCGTGGCTTTCCTTTGCTTGCATCCTGCCATCCGAATACTTAGCTTGGAACTTGTTAGAGAGTCTGTAGGCACTACTAGTTGACAGTTCTGATCTGAGAAGAGAGAGATTAAGAGCCATAAGCGGTATGCACTTGACTTGACTCGACCTTGGCTTTAAATCTGCTGTACGGATGATGAGCTGCACGAATAATTTGAAAATGTTAATGATATTATTAACACTTGACCGTATTATAATCTTTCTAATACAAAGAAAAATAAATTGTTATTTTGTCATGTATTAATGTAAAGTACACAGAATATCTTCGGTTTATAGAATACTGTTAATATTGTAAAAGCAATTTGCATACCCCAGGATTAAGTTCAATTACCAGGAAAAGATCTGTGCTTTTAAGTTGGGAATCTGAGATTCAGACCAACAAGACAACCCGGAACGCGAGAACCCTGAAGCTGACGATATCAACCAACTACGTAGCTTCACCTTTGTCCTCAAGACATACCGCTGGAATGCCACCTTTTGCTATAAGATCTCTTAAACTTGAGGATGTCCTACTATCTTCTAACAACTTGGGTATTACATCTCTCAATGTACAGTAATTCTTATCGAGCAGGTCTGGGAAACCTGCATTCTCAATCATCTCTTTTAGCATCTCAAAAGCCAACAGTAGGTTCGAGCAAGCCACAAATGCACTTATTAGCCCCGAGTAGACATATGCATCTGGTTTCATTTCCTTTTTTTCCATCTCCCGCAAATGGATTAGAGCTGAGTCAGGCCGGCCGCACTTGCAGAGGCCATGAATGAAAGCCATGAAAACAACTCTGGTAGGCGTAATCCCTGTGTTCTGCATTTCATTCCACAGGAGGATGGCTTCATCAGCCCTTCCAGCATTGCATAGTCCATCTATCAAAGTGGTGTAAGTTATCACATTAGGCTCCCTTTCTTTAACGAACATCTCGGAAAGGAAAAGCATGGCCTCATCAATTTGACCACTTTTGCACCATCCATCCACCAGTGAGTTATAGGTAACAATCGAGGGAATAAGTCCCTTGGTCACCATTTCGTTGAAGAGATTCTGTGCTTCTGAAAGTCTCTGCGCTCTGCAAAGTCCTTTGATCATTATGTTGTAAGCAACCACGTCAGGATAGTGACCACGAGTACAAATGTCTTGGAAAAGCTTCATGGCATGATCCACTTTATGATTTTTGACTAATCCATCCAAAACTGCTGAGTGCGATATTATCTCTGGAGAGAAACCTTCTAGGACCATATCATCAAGAAACCTACAAGCTTCTGTCACATTACCCTGGTCACAAAGATTTTCTACCAGCAAGGTCGTATGCTTTATAAATGGCTCGTGGCCATTAAGACGCATTTCTTTTGCTAAAGAGAGGGCGCCAACTACATCCTTCTTCCTGCATAGGCTGCCAAGTATACAGTTGTAAGTGAACTGGGTTGGTTTAAGTCCTGACTTTTCCATCTCTCGAAATACCTCGTAGCTCTCTTCTAATCTATTTGATTCGCATAGCCCATCAATCAAATTATTGTAGTGTACAAGATTCGTTTTGCAGCCAAATTGTGCCATATCTTGAAAGAGAGTAAGGGCCAAGTCCAACTTACCATCCTTTAGCAAGCCATTAAGAACAGTGGTAAAACTTGCATCATCAGGGGTAACAGATTTTATGACCTGGTACATCTTATCCATCTCAACATCGCCATCGGTCTCATTTCCCATCATCATCCTAAGAAGACCATATGCTCTATCAGCCGAAGCAACATTGACAAAATGATTTAACATTGCATTGCAAACCAATGTTCCAGATTCCGCATCCATGTCCTTATTGCTATCCTCAAGCAAGTAGACTAGTTCCCGCGGTCCAGAAACAGAAGATATGAGCTTGCTAACTATCCCAAAATCTGGTTTGACGCCCAACTTGTTCATTTCTGCATATAGTTGCATCACTTTCTTATCCTCTTGGTTTCTGCAAAGCGCACCAATTATAACATCATAAATCGAAACATCAGGCACAAAATTTGAAGTCTTCATCTTGTCGAGCAACAAGAGGGCTTTATCCACCCTACCTTCGCTAACAAACCCATGAATCAAGACGCATAAAGTCTTCTCATTCAACAGAACATCATGATGTTCCATTGTCTCAATCAACTCAAAAGCCTTATCCACATGACCCCACTTGCTAAACGCCAGAACCAGTATGGAGCAAACATGAGCATCCACCCACCCACGAGCAACAACCTCACTGAACACCTTCCAAGCTTTCTCGGGCTCATCTGCGCTGCAGTAAACACGCAACAGTGTTGTCAACGTGTATTTATCAGGCATCATATTCTGACCATACATCTCCTCCAGCCTCATCTCAACCAATTCAATGCAATTAGATCTCGAGACAGCCTCCAACAAGCAATTATAGCTATAACTATTCGGTACGCAAAGCCCTGTCGTCCCAACCCGATCAAACAACTCATTTGCCTCACTCGCCATACCAACAGTACCCAGACACCTAACCAAGAAACCCAGTGCCCCCGGACTCATCATGCACCGGGAATTCACCACACTCTCCGACAAATCCCTCAGTGCGGCATTTTGTCGAGCACGTGATAGGATGGAAGCCATGGCATTGTAAGTATATATATTGTGCCTGTACCCGTCTTGGGCCGACGCCCAATCGAAGAAACCGCAAGCGACCCTCCAGCTACGAAGATTGGCCAGCACCGCCTCGACGATCTGGGTGTTCAGCAGCGGCGCGAGGCCCTTGAGTTGCGGGTTTTCGGGGGAGAAAGGCGGCTTGGTGAAGATGGATACGAGGTCATTGGTGACCCGGGCCGCGTCGAACGGAGAGGTGGACAGGTTCTTGGCGAAGGCGAAACTTGGGGCCAAAGGTCTGAGGAATTTGTACCGGTTTTTTTGGGTCCTCATTTGCAAGTCTCAACGGTCGTTTTCTGTTGCCTGTTTGGCGGTAATTTGAAATTCAATCGTCTTTCGGTTGGGGGAAGAGATTATTTATAGGCAAGTAGATGGGCCTAATAAGAGCCCAATGGGTCTATTTTGGGCCACTTTCCCACTCAAAGGGCCTTACCTGAAAGAAGTTTTTGCCAGAAAACTCGAATCAATAATTTTATTTTGCTATTCAAAATTGAACACTGTTGAACACTATTTAAGGATAATTCTCAATGATGTCTCCTATATTTATAAGATTTAGATTAAAAATCTCTCTAAATGAATCTAAATCTTCTTTTTGGACCGACTCCTGTCGACCACTTTTATTTTGGATGTGTGCTAAGCATCCATCATCATCCAAATTCTCTCCCTCAATTTCCTTATAGACAACTAAATCTGATGCGACGTGCCAAATCATCCGAAAAGCGACGTCGTATTTAGTTATCGAGTACAATTTGGTTTGGGGAGCTGCCCGAGTCTCTAAGTGCGAAAAAGGTGCAACCACAAAATGGAAAAGGTCGTTTTTAAAACACATGATCATATCTCAAAAATCGTGAAACTATTAGGACCAAAATTGAACTTTTCCCATAATTTTTCCGGTATTTAAAAATAATTATCAATAATATCTTTTATATTTGTAAGGTTTAAGTAAATCCAAATATATTTCTTTTTTACCAACCGTGGACTACTTTTATTTTGGATATCTGATAAGCGTCATTCCACCGTCACCATCATCATCATCTTCCGAATTCTCTCCCTCAATTTTCCCTTACCCAAACTCGTCAGCAACCTCGAAATAGAAAACGCTGAATTATTCATGTGGTGATATGTAATTAATTAGTGGATATCGCAAAATTACACAACCACAAGCTCCAATCCAATTGTTCAAGTCCCAAATTTAGCGTAACAGATTGGTGGATATGAAAGTATTAAGGAGGAATTTGCCAAAAACAGGAAACACATTTTTTTGGCAATTTAGAAAAATCAAAATTGTATATATGCATGTTCATTGGATGAAAAAAAATTAAGGGGAGTAACAAAAATCCTTGAGAACAAAAGATTCCCTGGAAGAGTCTATTTTTTTATTCTTCTCTCTTGTGGGTATGAAGGATTTGTCGAAACAAATACCTTTGAGAGATCCCCATATCCACTTGGAAAATAAAAATCATTAACCATATAGACTCATTTGTATAATCTTTTGTACATATTGTACATAGCTACAATATTGTTACATACATTGTTATTCGAAATAAGATCTTAGTAATAAAAAAATAATAAGCTTAAAGATGGCGGGAGGAGGAGTTGTTGTTAAGAGAGGAGCGCAAAACTACGAAGGCGGTGTCACCGCCTTTGTAGTAGTCACTTGCATGGTGGCCGCCATGGGCGGGCTCATCTTCGGTTACGATATCGGTATCTCGGGTGGAGTCACGTCCATGGACTCGTTCCTTGGCAGATTCTTCCCTTCCGTGTACCGCAAGGAACACGAGGAACATGATGAGAATATGTACTGCAAATTCGACAGCCACCTTCTGACATCGTTCACGTCTTCCCTCTATCTCGCGGCGCTTGTCGCATCCTTCATCGCCTCCGCGGTGACACGTGTCTTGGGCCGGAAGGTCTCTATGCTGGTCGGAGGCACTGTCTTCCTTGTTGGCGCTATCATCAATGGGTTCGCCACGAATGTCGCAATGCTCATCATTGGTCGCCTCCTGCTTGGTGTTGGTGTTGGCTTTGCTAACCAGGTACGTCGATGAGATTCTAACATAATACGAGAGCGGATTACTATTATCACACAAATACACTAACCCGATGTTTTGTTTCTTGTTTTCGCAGTCTGTTCCGGTCTACCTGTCCGAAATGGCACCAGCAAAGATCAGGGGAGCGCTCAACATCGGCTTCCAGATGGCGATCACCATCGGCATCCTGGCCGCCAATCTCATCAACTACGGAACATCCAAGATCGAAGCCGGGTGGGGCTGGAGACTGTCGCTCGGCCTTGCAGCCGTCCCAGCGATCATGATGACCGTAGGGTCGGTCTTCCTACCCGACACCCCCAACTCGATCCTCGAGAGGGGTAACGCCGAGGAGGCGAGGAGGATGTTGCAGAAGGTCCGCGGTACAGACAACGTCGAAGCAGAATTCCTAGACCTCATTGATGCGACCGAGGCTGCTAGGAAGGTGGAACATCCGTGGACGAATATCCTGCAGCCGCAGTACAGGCCGCAGCTCATCATCTGCACGCTGGTCCCGTTCTTCCAACAGCTAACCGGCATCAATGTGATCATGTTCTACGCGCCAGTCCTCTTCAAGACATTGGGATTCGGGGATGACGCCTCGCTGATGTCCGCTGTCATTACCGGTGTGGTCAATGTGGTAGCCACATTTGTCTCTGTTTACTGTGTTGACCGGTTCGGTAGGAGGTTCCTTTTCCTTGAAGGAGGCATTCAGATGATCATTTGCCAGGTAATATATGACACGCACAAATCGAGAAGTGGTTCGAAGTTTTTATGGTTAAAATTCTGACATTGAGCAACATTTTGTGACGTTGCAGATCCTCGTAGGTGCCCTGATAGGGGTCAGCTTCGGGACAACCGGAACGGGTTCCTTGCCAAGCGGAAGAGCCGATCTGGTCTTGTTGTTGGTCTGCTTATACGTGGCGGCTTTCGCATGGTCATGGGGCCCGCTCGGCTGGCTCGTGCCAAGCGAAATCTGCCCGCTGGAGATCAGGTCAGCAGGGCAAGCAATCAACGTGTCGGTCAACATGTTCTTCACATTCGTCATCGGCCAGTTCTTCCTGACCTTGCTCTGCCACATGAAGTTCGGCTTGTTCTGGTTCTTCGGAGGGTGGGTGATCGTCATGACCATCTTCATCTTCTTCTTCCTCCCCGAGACGAAGAACGTCCCGATCGAGGAGATGAACAAGGTGTGGAAGGCGCATTGGTTCTGGGGCAAGTACATCCCGGACGAGGCCGTCATTGGTGGGAAACCTGTCTATGGAGATCATACTCCATAGAGACTGTAAAACAAACTTCAATTTAATCGAAATTAGAGGGAGCATATGTATTATGTATTTTGCAGATTCTGCAATTGAGCTTGATTAATCAAATATAAATTTTTGCAGAGCTCATCCTATACTTTTGCAATTTGCAAGTCTTTCTGTAATTTCTCTCTTTTTTGCTCTTTGGGCAACTAGTTCTGGTTCAAGATTCATAACCACGTTTTGAACTTAAAGGCAAAGGGTTTCAAACGCAGGAAAAAGAAGTATTTGATACTCTATCCTAAAGTTACGCTTAGTATTTTGTAAAATGGAAGAAGGTCACTAGTGGTCTTAACATATTGTGTGGCTTCTCTCATGTCATAGTACATTTGATGAAGTCAAAGTACGTGCGGAATTCAGTACAACCATATCACTATCAACATTTTGTGGTAGGCCAAAATTTGAAACGAAGAGCAACTATCAACGGGGACTGGTGTCTCACAGTATAACTTTTCCACGCAACTTACCGTAACAAAAGTTATTCTACAATCTACATACTCTATAAGCTTCGCTTTCGCTATTGCCCCCTCCCTCCTGCTCCCTGGACTGTCTATACTCCTGAGAATGATACAAAGATGAACGATGTCATAGAATACTCTTAGTGCAATTTGGGATGCGACTAGGAGAAACAAAAAATCAACGATGTATGATCCTGCGTGACTTGGGCGAGGCTCAATTGCCGATATTTTTGGGACTTTTGGTTTAGGTATAATTAGGAGAGGTTGCGGAAATGACACTTTGCTATAATTTGTGGGGATATTTTTGGATATGCACGTAGATAGCTCTATCGTAGTTTAGTTACGTTACGTGTATATGTAGTACTTTAGGTATCTGGTATATAAATGACGTAAATGATTTTCTGAATAATAATACCATGTTACATATAAAAAAATCTGAAATGGTGAGTTATACGTGAAGAAAATCTACAAAACATCCCGTATAGCCACGAAGAACGGAATCATATTCATCCGGCGGCAAAAGCTAGCACAAACTAAGCTCGTCCTGGTCAACGTTTTGGGCCGCCCCCTCGGGTCGGTGCTAGGGAGAGAAATTTTATAGTGATTCATACATACCAAGTCATTTGGTGACCTCGTATGTACCAACCAATCAACAATTGCCAAAGGAATTTGGGCCAAATTAATTAATTAGATGACTTGGATATATATTTATGGTAACTAAATCAAGTCATTAATGTAGAATAGGTTAAAAATAAACTATTTCTTTATCAATACAACTAAATCATAAATGAAAGGAACATGTTAAAATTTTGTTATACTTTAATTTTCTTCAAGTACGTAAAATATTTTTATTTTCATTTTATGAAAAGTTATGAAAAATAATTATTCACCAAATAAAATAATTGATCTATTTTATGTCCATCAAATAATTGTTATAGAATACTTGTTTTAATTAAAGTTACGATAATTTTATTTAAGAAAAAATTTCATAAAATTTTTATAGAATCGTAATTAAAAAATAGACCTAAGTTATATTTTAATTTTCTTTAAGACCATAAAATATTTTTAATTTTATGAAAAGTTATGAAAATAATTGTTCACCAAATAAAAGAATCGTTCTAACTGATCTATTTTAATTTTCATAATTTCAAGGAAATAGATCTAAGTCCATCAAATAATTGTTCTTACGAAAAATAATTTCAATTTTAATTATTTGATGGAAGAACAATTATTTTTTAATCATGAAAATAAAAAATATAACACTTATTTTTTTGAAGAGTTTTTTGAACAATTGCTTTATCGGTTTGCATATTTTTGGACATGCACTTAAAGTAGTTGAACTTAGTTTTATTTTCTTGAAATTAAAGTAAAATACTTAATTATTTTTATAAAATTTTCATAACTTTTTGTAAAATAAAAATAAAAATATTTTACGTACTTAAGAAAATTAAAATATAACAATATTTTGTCATATTTGTTTCATTTATGATTTAGTTGTATTGATAAGGAAATAGTTTGTTTTAACCTATTATACAATAATGACTTCATTTAGTTACCATAAATACATATCCAAGTCAACTAATTAATTAATTTGACATAAACTCACTTGGCAATTGTTGATTGGTGGGTACATACCAAGTCACCAAGTGACTTGGGATGTAGGGATCACCATAAAATTTCTCTGCTAGAGGAGGGCACTACGGAGCGTGAGCAGACCGAAGAGGAGATTGTTATGGTAGTGCCAATAAATATTCAAGAGAAAATTATTCTTAAGTTCTTCGGGTTTGCTTAAATATACTCAAAAGTCCCTCCCGTTCACAAAATATATTCTGAAGTTCTCTAGTTTGCTTTTATTATACTTTCGGGTCCCTAAATGAGTTTTTTTCTTTTTTTTGTCAAAGAAATGACAAAAATACCCTTAGAACCAGAAAACAAAAAAATTGATGATGTCATTTCTTCTTCTCCGATGGCCAAAACCCAAATTGATGTCGATGTCGACTCGACTCCGGCCCATTCGTGGTAACCTCCACTCTCGTCATGCCAAAAATGGCATTGCGGTGCACAGGCCGGCGCGGTGTCGATGCGGATGTGAATGTCGTCGTCGTCTTGCAGCCATCAATCAAACAAAAATTGCACATGGGCAAGATGATGGTTGAAAACCTAGAAATGAATCTGTTAAAAAACCCAGAAATTAATCTCAATAGAGAGGTCAGAAAGAAACGTAGCCGCACTCCCTCCCGACGCCGTACTCCCTCCCGACGATCGTACTCCCTCCCGACGCCGTACTCCCTCCCAATGCCGTACTCCCTCCCGACGATTGTACTCCCTCCTGACGACCGTACTCCCTCCCGACGCCGTACTCCCTCCTGACGACCGTACTCTCTCCCGACGCCGTACTCCCTCTATGTCATCTTCCCCTCCAACACGACGCCGTACTCCCTTCGCTTCTGCTTCCTCGATTTGAATCGAAACAGTCCCCCTTCTCTCTTATTTCTCTCTCTTCAATCCCTCAGTTGCTTCGAACCGCTTCTGCTCCTCCCTCGTCCACCGCCCCGACAAAACCCTCCTCCCGCGTGGAGGTGCTCAGCCTCCCTACCGGGCCGCGCCAGCGCTCCGTCGAGGAGCTCGAGCAGGGGTGGCTCGGCGCTGGGTTCAGGTCGAGGGCGAGGGTTGAGGAAATTGATTTTGCCCCGTCCTGAATTTTTGTTAAGTTGGCGTTGGTGATTTTGTTTTGGAGAATTTGTTTGGTTTTGATTTAATGTTGAATATTTTTTTATTGAATTGGTTAAGAGGAAGAAGAAGAGTGATGTCAGAAGTTTTTTTTATTTTTGTTCTAAGGGTATTTTGGTCATTTCATTGACAAAAATGAGAAAAAGAGCTGCTAACGTGCGACAGAGACCCGAAAGTATAATAAAAGCAAACTAGAGGAATTTCAGAATGTATTTTGTAAATATGAAGAACTTTTAAGTATATTTAAGTAAATCTGAAGTACTTAAGAATAATTTTTCTAATATTTAATAATGTATCATTATCACCCAAAAAATAATAATTTAATAATGTTATATTTTTGTGGCTCAAACTGGACAAGCTGAGACAGGTTTATTTTACGGCCAGGTGGATGAAAATTTAACTTACCTTTGTTTTACGCAACAAAACGTATTAGTTCGATTTTTATGTTTAGTTAAATTGATGCTAAAATATCGGGACCAAAATAATAAAAAATTACGCACGTCATTATTATAAACGGGACTTGCCGCTGTCACAAATACACATGTCATTATGACATAACTGCGTTTGTCATTATGACGTAACTGCGATTGCCATTATCACATACCTGCGCTTGCAGCTGCAGTCTCCCTTCACTCCAAACCGTTCGAAATAATTTCTTCACTCCGTATCCAATCCACTCCCGAACAAAAGATAGGAAGAAAAGAAAAGACTCATCTAGTTCTTCCCCTTAATTTCTCAAAGGAAAAATAGGAGTAGAGAATATTCTAGACGAGGTAGAAACTTATACATAAATAACCGCCCTTCTTTATTTCGTCTCCCTCCAAATCAAAACTCCTTTCCTAAAAAAAAAGAAAAAAAAATCAAAACTCCTCGTCCCTTCCATTTTCTCGACCACCGCCATGTCTTCCGCCGGATCCCAACCCGGCTCCGGCGCCGCCAAGCCGTTCTTCTGCCACTTGTGTGAGCGCACCGTCTCGATAACCGTCGTCCCGACCGCCGACCCCTCGTGCCCCCTCTGCCAGGAGGGATTCGTCGAGGAGTGCGACGCCTCGAATAACCCTAACCCTAATTTCTTCGGGCCCGACGCGTTCCCCGACCCGTTTGGATCATTCCAGGACCCGATCGCCTCGCTTTTGCCCCTCCTATTCTCCTCCGCCTCCATCGATGTCCCGCCAAACCCTAGCTCCCGGGGAGCGCCGGCCTCGCCGGACCCGAACGCGTTCAACCCGATGGACTTCCTCAGGAACCACCTCCAGACGCTGCACTCCGGCGGGGCCCGGATCCAGTTCGTTGTCAATAACGACCCGTCTGAGGGCGGCTTCATGTTCCGTGGGGGTTCCGGCCTCCCTGGGCCTGTTGGGGATTACTTCTTCGGGTCGGGGCTCGAGCAGCTCATCCAGCAGCTCGCGGAGAATGATCCCAACAGATATGGGACCCCGCCCGCTGCGAAGTCTGCGGTGGAGAGGCTCCCGAAAATCAGGATCGCCGAGGGGGGGTCCGCGGGGGGCTCGGAGATGAACCAGTGCGCCGTGTGTATGGACGAATTCGAGAAAGGGGCTGAGGTGAGGCAGATGCCGTGTAAGCATATGTACCATGATGATTGTATTATCCCGTGGCTCGAGTTGCATAATTCGTGTCCAGTTTGCCGGTACGAGTTGCCCACGGATGACCCTGATTATGAGAGGAGGCGGCTCGGGGAGGATGCCTCCCCTGGGGAGCAGGAGCAGTTGGGTGGTGGGACTGGATCGAGGAGTGCGGGAGAGGGCGGTGGTGCCCGTATGGTTGAGAGAAGGTTTAGCATTTCGCTTCCTTTTCTGTTTGGGAGGCAAGGGCCAGGCGGTGATGGTGGACAGAGTAGCACATGAAGTAGATTGGTATTGTGAGTATTTGTTATTGTGCACAAATTAATGTTCTTTTTTTCCTTCTGTTGTTGCTTATTTTGGTTGGAAATTTTGGAATCGTGCTTTATCAGATGAAATTGAATGTGCGTACTTTTTGGAATGATGAGCTGAAAAGGATACTAACTTCTTTTGTGTGTAGAATTTGGCACGCTAGGTGCTCTCATAGGAAATTCTCAAGGGTTCGGTAGGAACTTCAATATTGGAGGAGTATGTTCTTTTCCAACTTAATGCTTGATCCTGTAAATCAAGGTGAAGTTGTGCCTGATAGGTAGATGAATCTTTAGTCTGAAAACTTTTTCTGTTTGGAGTCAAATGCTTGCTGGTCTCTCTTGAAATGTTATGATGGTGTCCTGTGAATTTCGGTATGTGGTAGCTGATATTCAAGTAGGAGCACATGTATAATATAATGTATGCCATGGCCTATTTTTGATAGCCCAATTTTGATTATACATGTTCAATAGGCAGACACATTCCTCGGAGTCCTGATGACATGTTTTGCTTGTCAGGGGAAAGAACTTTTCATATTGATACTTTAGGTTGCACTTCATGATCTCCTATGTTCTAGGCAGTAGGAATCAAGAAGATTTATTCTTCAAGTTTCCTTGACTTTGCAAACTTTATCATAGAAAATAAAATGCTGTCTATCAGATTAGATTATCCATCTAAGGGTTTCTGCATTTCACTTGAGAGTGGATAGAGGAGAAATAGACTATTATAAGTCAATGACTAGCTGACTATTTGCACACGTTTCTCAATGGTAACATATTGTGGGACTTTCTCCTTTCCATGCTAGTCAATCAACTACATCTGAAATTTGTCGATTCAACTATTTGGGTTTGTTGGAGAGTTTCAAGAAAGTATCTATGAGACAAGAGCATTGTTGTTCTGGCACATCAAGTGACAAAGCTAAACAAGCCAAGGATGTTTCTTTGTAGTGAAGGATACTTTTCTTGTTGAAAGTAGCCAAGAACATAAGTTTCGACCTAGCATTTAGCCTAAACCTTTTCAGTTCTACTGTTGAATACTGTATGATGGTCTCTTGAAGAGGAAGGGGATGAGATCAAGTTCCCATTGGTGATGCTTGTTGAGGAACTAAATTGCTAATGTGTTCTGGCGAAATAATCTATTAAATTGGTACCATGTTCTGGATGGATTCTGTTTCAGTTGCACCTGTTCCTAGTTTTGTTGCTTGAAACTTTTAACGGAACCTGGAATTGTTGGAGGGAACTTCTGTATGCGAGGGAGAAGTTTTGGCTGCATGTTTTAGTAATGCTTGAGCTCTTCTGTTTTTCACGAGCCAAAATAGATGCTTGATATTTCCCGTGGTTTACACCCTCATCTAGTTATAGGTAATATACTTTTAGTGCAATTGCAGCATGGTGCTCTAGGATCGGTGTTATGGTAATCTTAGTCCAGAAACTTCTGGTTTATCCATCAACTTTATATGTTCGAATGGCTCCTCTGATGACCACAAGTGCTCGTCTTTTTAATTCACTTCTTGTTTTCGGTGTGAGAATTTATGTTTACTTGTATGTGTTCGTCATCATTGGATACTTGACACTTTCTCGGTTCCTGGAGAGCTAAATGTATTTGCAATGTTTTACTTGTTTCAATCTACTCCGGCATCCCGTAACTAAGTTAGCCTGTAAACTTCTACAGCTGAGGAGTCCGGAAATTCAAGGAAGTTTTTTTGTTTCACCTTTCAGAGGAATTAAGCAAGGGAAATACTGTATGAAAAGCTCTATACTAGACGGATGGTGTTGTTTGTAGATTTTGAACATATCTGGGATCACCCACATTACATTTTCTATTTATTTAGTTTGTTCTTGAAGACGCTGTATACGGTTACCGTTCCGTTCCCGCTCTTCTTTTGTCCAGCGCAGCCTTTCGGACAAGTATGGGTGATGGACGTCTGTCCGAGACAGTGTGAGCGGAGAGGACTAAGCGGCAGCTTGCATTGCTAGGGCGATGAATGGCAATGGCCGAGGGCTTATATGGCTATAAGCTGATTCAAAGAGAAACTCTGGGGATCTGCCGTACCAGAGTTTTGGCCTTTATGTAGTTTCGCTAAAAAAATAGAGTTTTGGCCTCGCGCCACATAAAGTGCAGTCTAGCACTTGGATTAAATCAATTTTTAGTCTTCTAATCGAAGAGAGATGCTTCCAAGTGATTTCGACAAAAAGTTATGGAGCATTTCTTATGGGATCTTCGTGCTGCACCAAGTTAACCCGACCGAATGTTAAAACTTCATTGACTATAATATAAACCAATAACTTAACTTCGATCGAGTCAAATTATGGGAAAAGGAAGGGGGGGGGGGGGGGGGGGGGGGGGGGGGGGGGGAGGGATAATACAAGAGCTGTGAAAATTTAGCAGAAAACAGTGCCAAAAATCATTATTGAAGTGCAGTACTATTTAACAAAAAGAAAGGTAAAGCTCTACTAAATATGTATGTATAAACTCAATTTGTATAAACTCTTTCATCTATCGCAAAGCACGAGGTTAGATTAATTGAAAAGGTTGTTAAAATTAAATGTACAACGGTAGAGATTTTGTCTTAGTTTTGACGTTTATTGATAAAAACAACTCTAACAACTTCTTTTATATAAAGTTACGATATTCAAAGTCAAGTAATCCCTGCGTGATGATTTTCTAAATGATATTTATTAATTTTGAACTAATATTTTAAAATTTCAGTTTTTTTTCATATTATCTGAAATTAAGACATATTAGGTCTGTCAATTCAATTTGAGCCAAGTAAAATATTTCATTTTTAAAAGAGAAAAAAGTTCTTTCAACAAATACTTAATATTGCTATATTTTAAAATTTTGAGAACTCATTAAGGTAAAATAATGTTGGATTTTCAAAATGTAACTTGGAAATCCAATTTTCTCAGCAAAAAATTACTTTGTCCATCCTTCATCTGTAGTCTTTTTATTTCAAGAAATTTAAACAACGAGAACCGAGTAAAGATCGCCGACTTGGCTCTCATATTAAAAAGGATAGACGCCAATTTACCCGCACAAACAAACAAACAATTCCACCCAAAAAAAACAAACAAAGGTTTTAGGATGGAAGGAGACGGAAAGAGAGAGGTCTTGTACTCCCCTACTAACTCCCAGCAAACAAGTAATGTCCCCCCATTTCTGTTTAGGGTTTAGGATTGATGCTTTATTCGTTTTTTTTCTGCTCCTTTTCTGTGGTGGGTTTTAATTTTATTGAGGGTTTAGGTCGGCTTATTAATGGGTTTCTTCCAATTTTTTCTGGGAATTGGAGAAAAGGGTCTGTTACTGATGCCTTGGATGTATTAAAGTAGCAACCTTTATGCGTTGGAGGGCAGAAATTTCCGCACTCTTTTTTTTTTCTATTTGTTTTGAGCACTGGGAATGCAGGGAGAGATTTTGCGCCTCGAACTCGAATTAGACGGTCTAGTGGGTGTCCGTCATAGGCCGCGTCAGATAGTTATAACGGGTATATTGGGGAGGATTTGTGAAGTTGTTGAGTGTGGCTGACCGGCATTGGTTTTTGTGTCTCCGATTTCTCAGTTTCTGATGACGACGAGATTGACTATTCCGTGAAGCCGGAGTTTTATGATCCGGGCCTCGATGACAAAGACGGAGATTGGGTTCAGAAGAAGAGAAAAGGCCGCAATTCGGACGCTGTTCTCAATTGCCCCGCTTGTTTCACTACACTCTCCCTGGAATGTCAGAGGTACTCAGAAGAAGTCTTGAGATATGATAATGGCATGACAGAGATTCTTGAGAGTGGGACCATTCGTTTTGCTCTTTTGATTTAACTTTTGTGGGCCCTTTCGTTATTGTATTATTCTGTATGTATGAACATGGAGCCTATACTGTGCGATAACCTTATAGCGGTTTAACCATTAAGGATCTTCAAATTTGGCGGGTTTTGGCATCCCAGTTGATGATTTGGTGCTTCCTAGTTATACACAAGTTAAAGCTTATAGGTTCAGTGAACTTTTTTGCCCCTGCATCTGCGCAAAGTAGCCGACTTTGCTGCTTGCTGCTGGACATGTTTCTTGGTGTAATGTTGTGGGGGTTGATATGTTTGTTCTTGATCAGAAAACTGATGGTAGTTGGTACTTTGTCAAGATTATTGAATCACTGTTCCCACTTTGCAGGACTAAAAGTGTATATAACTTACTTTGCTTTGCAACTTGTAGGCATGAGACATACCTTACACAGTACAGGGCGATATTCGTAGCGAATTGCAAGATTGAAAAGGACCAAGTGCGGCATGCCCGTCAAAAACCAAAGCGAGGCAAAAGGGGAAGAAACAGTGACCAAGCTGACGCATCTCCAACTTCTGCAGAGATCTTCAACCCGGTCTTCTGTTCAGTTTGCGCAACAGAAGTCGGAGTCATCGATGAAGATGAAGTTTATCATTTCTTTAATGTTCTACCCAGTGAGTAACTTCATGTAGTGCATGTTAACTTCTTGTATTGTTGCTTCGATTAGGCTGATCAATGCAATCGTGACGGATGATCTTTTGCCGGTCGCCTTTACTTGTTCCTGACCCGTTCACCAGCTTCATTGTTTCTTTGTGGTGATCTTATTGCTTGAGCTACGCCGAGCCGAGAGACGGTCGAAGTTGGAAGGGCTTTGGATTCTCTTAAACGGTCGGAATTCTCCGTAACTTATAAAAGAAATTACAGTATTACATTATACTGCAACCAGAGGGGCTCAAGGACTCAAAACATCAAAAACTAGCAAGATATTTTGAAAACACCATCTACCGAAGAATTAACTACTAAAAATGAGAGATGACCATAGAAGTTGAGAATAATTAAGATACAAATGATGGGGGGGATTTGGTGAACCATATCTTTATAATTCCATGAATATTGTTCATACTTAATAAATTAACATCTCAGCAGATTGCTTACGGAAAATGCTGGGTCCAAAAGCTGAAGAGAACAGCTCTAAGAGTAACGGGAACTGAAGAAAAGCAAACAGCAACAGTGGCAAACAAGCTAGCAACCCAATTGGAACTACAATCCAGCTCACTCTATGAGAAAGCATAACATGGATTGAAGCAGTGAAAGCCACCAGCAGAGCTCCTATTGAAAAGAACAAGGTGATGAGACCGATTGCCAGCTTCATCGGGAGTGTTTTGAGGAAGTCGTCGGGCGAATAACGCGAAGTGAGTATGCCAAGAAACATCAGCAATGATGTAGTTGATGAAAAGAGCGCACAGGCGTTGGCAATGGCGAATATCATGAATGATTGGTCGTCTAGAAAAATCGGCACGCCAGTTTCTTCGTGGATCCCACCAGGCGCGGTGAGTGCAGCGGCGAAAGTGATAGTGACCACTAAAGCAGCAACGATGGTGTAGGAGTTCGCCGTGTTCTTCATCCATTTCTCTCCTTCGTTAACTAGTTCTTGATGTGACTCTATGAACACGCTCTCGGGTGTTTTCAATTCATCGTTCAACGCCAGCTTGTACGACGGTTGTACAATGTTCTCCACTGCCTACAAAACAGGGGCAAATAGTTGCAACATTACATAAAACTTGATCACATAATGTGTTTGGATTAACGGGTTGAGAGGAAGTATGACACAAAAAAAGTGCGATCACACGAATGCGAAATTCATTACTTACTGTGAACCACTGCAGTTCCCGCTGCATTTGTAGCGCAGCACCGCGTATCTGACTGATCTGAGGTGTTGGATAAAATGCAGCAGCATGATGCAAGATGTTACAACTATATCTGTCGTACCCCATAGTGAAATGCTTCCAGGAATCCAACTGGAATATGAGATTGAAAATCCGTTCTTGCCGATGAATCACCGCTATATTGAAAATGTTCCGTTCTTCGGAATCTTTCAGACAAACCACCTGAGGATAAGCCTTGATAACTTCTTCAACAAACTCCAGTATCCCACATTCCGCGGCCTTACGAGCGGCTGGCCCTAACACACGATCAGCTTGCTTAAATTTTGCTGCATTGTGCACCAAACTTCTCAGCAGCTTAAGAACTTTTTTCCGCCTCGATTTCTCGTCGCGGACCTTGTGAAATAGATGGAATGGAGATAGCCTCTTCCAATTGGAAAACACTTTGTGTGTAGTTTGATTTTTAACCTCTCGTTCTGGAGGGAAGTCGCTTTTATTAGGGTAAAGCCACGCCCAAACTACAAGTGCAGAGAAAGACCAACAGAGTGACATGTCTGAATATTGCTAGAGCCATGCGAATATATATATATATATGTGTGTATTGGACGAGGGACCCGTGTGCTATAATCTACATGTTGTAAATGTGAATTCGGCATATCAGACGTGTCGATGTTCATCTATATATGTGAGAAAGTAGTAACTGAACTAACCATTGTATAGGAAATGTTGCAAAAATGTGAGGCCAGTCCCACTTCGGAATGCTTGTGGCTGCTGTGCCAGTGCAGACAAGGCGGTCGGCGGCCCGATCCTTTCATCCTCATCCTCCACAGATAGTAGGGGATTTTCTTCTAGTACCTGAATAGCCAAATCTGGGAATTGTATACATAAAAAGTTGAGATCACAACTCAAAAGCAATCAGCTCAGGATGCACGGGTTTTGAATTCGTCAAGGAATCTACCGTAGAAACCATCCGTGATCAGAGCGACGAGAAATGTGGCACCGTTGTCACCAACGAGCAAACTTGGTTGCGCACGTAGAGTCACCGGCAGGAGATAACTACTAGTTTCCTCGTGCTGGTAGAAGGCGGCCACGCGAATCGGCAACGTGCCAGTGTAGTCCAACTGGATGGCCAGGGTCGGGTCCGCCTCCACCAGGAAGCTAGCAGCCAGTGTGTTCCCCACTTGGGCTGCATAGTGAAGAGGCGTAAGGCCAAGGTAATTCTTGGGTCCCAATGGTTTACCTAGTTGGATCATCAAGCGTATTAGCTTCTGTAGGAACTGTATGTTGCGGCTCGACGTGACCGCGACATGGAGCACGGTGGCCTCCAAGTGAGAGAGCGGAGCGGTTAGGGCGTCGGGGTCCTCGTCGAAGATTCTCTTCGCCGTGGCCCAATCACCTCGGTTCGCAGCCTTAGACAATGCCAAATAACGTCCGTATTTCACATCATCTGTCGATGCATAGCATGCATGCAATATTGTATAAGTCGGAAATGATTTATTTTTTTCCGAAATCGATTGTAAATTGGGTGCAGTTTTATTAAAAATGCACAAATGTAGAAACTGGATTTTAATTACCTTCTCTAATCGATTCTTGATTCCAGCTCGCGGAACGGTCGGAACGGTCGATATCGTCTCCATCCATTATTTCCAATTTTTTAGGATCTGTCTACTGCTGAATTTAGTAAACAAAAAAATATTATTAGAGAAGTTGGTAGTTATTTATTTCACACAAAACCAACATAATAATATGGCATTGGATCGGTAAAAAATATATATTTGTAATTTAAAAAAAGGGTAAAACAAAAGCGAAAAGTGAATGTCGGTATGAAACAATATGCTCGTTGAGGAAAGTAAGAAGAAGAGTGAGAAGTAAAATAAAGAATAATCAACAAGCAATTGGAGGGTTTCTAGGTTAAACAATATGTTTCGAGTTCAAATCTTAGTTAGTCGATTCACGAATTCTAAATATTATCAATAAATAAATAATCAGATATCTTTAAGATGACCGTTGACAATTGAATCATTGAATTATTTTCTCTAATCTGAAGTAAATGGGCTACGCTTTTATCATTGTGGGCTGACTTTGAAGTAATATAATTATTTCTATATTTCTTCTCTAGATAAAGAGAAACGAAGAAAACACAAGGCATGATCTTCTTCACGATAAGATGGAGAAACGTAAGCTAGTTGTGGCCCACCTGGCATCTTTGCAACTCAGCTTCGAGCGGATGACGCGAGGTGGTTCATCCGGAAAGTAAAAAGAAACAAAGAAATGACATATTTCAATAGAGAAAGAGTAAAGCAGTCGGCCTCACCTTCTTTGAAAAAAAAGGAGAGAGAATGCTAGATCAGACTCCAAAAGCCGATGGAGCTTTCAGAGACGGGAACGACGTTCTCGCCAGTCGATCTTCCTTCCAATAACCAAAGACGACCACTCCATATCCGGTCTCCACCGCGATCTCGCTTAGCTCCGGTGGCTTCCAACTCAGGCCTGAATTCGGACCAAGTTTGAAAAGATTTTGGTGTGACCTAAGAGAGAGACATAAAATGGGAATCGCGTCATTTCCACAACTAGAAAAGAAAAAGTGGCCGCACCTACTAATTTGACATTACCTAACCTATAAGTTACAGATTTAATATATATAATATTATATGTAATCTCTACGTATTCTCGTAGATATTACATATAAAATGTTTTGTACCCCAAAATCTTTACAGCTTAGCTTAGCCCTTTGTTTTTGGATAGAAAAGTGTCAAATGGAGGCCACACATGGACCATGAGTCAATTGGTGAGGAAATAACTATTTTAAAAATTAGAGGTAGAAGGCCTACGAATAATAAACTCCTTTTTCCCGGAGAGGAAGATCTCCCCGTCCAGCAGCCAAAGTCAACCTTTTTTTCTTGCACGGTTTTGTTGTGTGCGCTTGTGCCAGGAGAGGACAATGGAACTTTCAGAAACCGAAATGACGCCCTATCCGGTTGATCTCCTCCTCCCTTCCAGCAACCACCACCGTCCTCTCTTTGCTCCGACAGTGGCGAGCTTTCTTTCAACTCAAGCCTGAAAAGTTGAAAACTTTTTGGTGTGACCTAAGAACAGAAAAAGAGGCCTCACCTACTGGTTTTAAATTATCTAACCTTCTTTGTTTTTGAAGAAATTAGGTTATCTAATCCTACAAGTTACAGATTGAATTTATATAATATTATATATACTCCCTACGTGGATTCTACCCACTGCCCGTTTCACGGGTACATCTGCACCAGTGTTTTAACTATTGCTATGTACTTTTTTTAATATCTAGTATCACTTTCGAGTACTATCAAATCATATTATATGAGAAAAATCTTAAAATTATTATTTTTTTAAATCTAAATTTCAGGGTTCTAGATGATATTAAACTTTGATCCTCTCAAATAAGGTTTCTATTTTACGTAAAGAGTAAAAATTGACCTATGAAAAACGAGTAGAATTTGTTGTTATCAGACATTAATAAACTTAAATTTTGAATTCAATATTTACTAAGTGAATCCAAAATCAAGTTGTCAACTGTGAGTGGTGTCCTACTTTTATTTGATAATGTCAGGCTACTTTGTTGAGGAATGAGAAGTCCAAAAATGTTTCCAGCCTAGCTCTTTGTTTTTTCTTGGATAGAAAAGCGCCAAACAAAGGCCGCACATGGGCCATCGGACGGCTGCCCCATCCTTTTTAATCTTAATATATATATATATGAAACATACCGATCTGCTGTTTGGCTCAGAAAAGTAGAGCAGTTTGATATTTTGATATTTTAAAAACATTGCAAATGACCAATAATAGAGAAACTATATATACCCTTGAAGACTTAAAACAACCAGAAGTATACTTTCTAAACTAAATTAAAAAAGGACATTTATTCCAATCATAGCTTTAAACCAGAAATTGACTGGAGATTTTGCTCGTCCTCTGGGTCAATTGGCATGACCCGAAAATTTTCAAAATAAAAATATATACTTGTAAACTATATTTGGTTGGATCGGTGAAAAAAATTAAGATGTACAATCCCCTTCTGTGTGCATAGTTGTCCTTTTCCAGAAAATTCTACCGGCTTTAATGATTTCTTGAAATTTTCAAACATTTTGTCTGCCACTTATATGTTTGTTGTGTACTTTCTAAACTAAATAAAAAAGGGACTTGTTCCAACTTAAAAAAATATAAAATAAATTGATAAAAATTCATGACACAATTTTAGAGTATATATATAGCCGTTGATTGTGGATGCCGCTTAGATATCACATTAATCACTAACTAGACATATCACATCACTAATAACGAACCATGATAGATACCTCGTTGATGTAATTTATGTATCTTGGTAGACTATTCAAGTCGGGCTCCCGGATGTGAGTGAAGTTACTATTGTGTAAGTTAATACATATTTTCAGAGCATCGAATAATAGAATTACATATTGGCTACTTAAATGATAAGTTGGTTCGATTTCAGAACATATAATATCTAAATTCTTCTAACGAGCTCTTTTGTTCTAAAGATAAATATTTTCATACTATGATTATAATCATCAAAATTTGAACCGTAGATCTCCTCGAAATTTGTACATTAGAATTTCAGCATTTTATAACGAGCTCTTGAAGCTCAATTTGTACAATTATCATGTTTAAAATTCTACTGTTGGACCTAAAGGCCCAATCAGACAATTATTATTGTGCCTGATTGGGCCCAGGCCATCAGGCCCATAAGTTGAGTTGGATGGGCCGGTCAACCCGCATTGAGCGGCCCGATGCCACGTAGGCGCCACGTCAGCGTGACGTGGAGCTGACGCAGTTGCCGTCATAGTTGGCGGCCCACGCGGTATGCCACGTGGCGGACATGCGATCCGAAGTGCCACGTGGCGGATATACGGCCAAGTAGCGCCACGTGTCGCCACATGGCGCATTCTGGTGTGCCGGATTTCTCTATAAAAAGGGAAATCTGGCTGAACCAAAATGTAAGTTTGCCCACAACCACTCAATAAGAAAGGAAAAACTCTGGAATAGTCCCTGAGTTTTGATCAGATTTTCTATAGAGGAAATCTCGTGAAAATTAATTACGAATCCGTTAAAACGTGATCGTAATTTGACTAGCACGAAGACATTGTGGAACCGAACCTATGGACCTATTGCTTCAACAAGTAAGTAATTTATTATTAACGAATTAGTTTGTTAATTTATCAGGTTTAACATATAATTACTTATTAATTACGCATTAAATCTGTCAATTGGTATCAGAGCATAGTTGAAACCATGTTTTGATGATGATATGATGTTTTAATTCAAGTAATTATGTGATTTATTTGGTTAAAATCGTATTAATTATGATTTTATTAAAAAATCATAATCTGTTGGACTTTAATGTAATAAATTTAAAACCAGCGGGACTAAATTAAATTTTTCCTAACCACGCGGCCAAATTCGCGCACGCCAAAACTTTAAGGTACTAATCTGAAATTGGACCGTTTACGTGGCACCTACGTGTCATGGACTTCGGTGCTATTTTTAAAAAACTTGGGGATTAAATTGAACTTTGTCCAAAAATCCTCAAATCGACAAAAAACCCTAATCGGGCGATTTAGGGCGATTTCGCCCCAAATCGATTTCCGTTGAATTCGTCAGAAATCTGACGTTTTCGACGCCGTAACTCGACGATAGTCGATTCTCCGGCTTGTCCTCGACATTCCGATACCACTTTCGTGGATCGATGTCGTCGGAAAACGAAGATCGAAGCCGTCGACGCCGGAGATACGCGTAAGGGAGAAGACGACCGCGACAGAGAACGGCCGCACGACGGCCCGCGAGGCTGCTACGGACGTGCTCGCAAGGCCACGACGAATCGACTGAAACCGGTCTCGGCCGTCGGATCGCCGTCGTTGCGCGACGGTCGTTGGCGGAGATTCGGTCGACTTCGGCGTCGCGCGGGAGAAGAGAGAGAAAGTGGAGGGGAAAATATGCAAGGGGCAAAATTGTAATTTCACGATTTTTCTCAAAAATATTTATACCCAGGTCACGAAAATCAAAAAACTGGTCGAATTGGCTTAGTTTGTTAGTTCGACCTAACCCGATTCATGGTCAATTTTGACTTAAGTTAAAATTGGACTTAAATGTTAGGTTTTTTCCTCTTTTAATTGAATAAAATCAGTTTTTATTCAATTAAAATCCAATAAATTGATAAAAATTTTGAGAAATTTTTGTCAATTAGGTTTATTAAAATTATAACGATATTTTTAATAAACTTAAAAAGAAAATATTTTGGAACGAGTTCCGAGATATGTTAAATTTAACTAAAATCACACGAATTGGTCCATAGTATGATCATCAAAAGATTGAAAAATTAATTTTTCAATCCTATTTTGGGAGAATATGAGAATTAACCCGAAATTGAATTGCAATTATTGCAAGATTTGATGGCTAGTGGAGGAAGGTATCTGAACTTCTGTGCAACGGAACTTCGACAAAAGGTTCTGAAGTGCCGTTTACCGCTACGAGTGCCTAAGGATGACATGTATGTCATCGTTGAGCATATCGAGGCTGTTCGCCGGGAGATACAAGACTGCATCTGGGCCGGAGGTTATAATTATGGAGAGGACTGGCTCTCCATGTTTCGAGACCTCCTGGTCATGCTAAAAATCTGTGAAGATATGTGTGTGTTCTCGGAACCTGAGTTCAATACCCATAGAGATTCTCTCTATGGTCTGATCCACTATCTTGAGAAAAGGGGTCTTCGCAGAGAAATGATATCTTCTCCTGTTCTGGAGCTGCGAAGCAGTTTAATCTTGAACCGCTACCTCGCTAAGGAATACTATTATAGTTTTCCTCCGCTCCTGATCATCTGGATTATGGAATCGATCCTGGTTCCGGCGGTGAACTTGGAATCCTTTGCCGGATCGTCCTCGCACCCGGTCCCCACAGGATGGTCCTCAGACCCGGATCCAGATATGTATCTGGATTTTCCTACCGGATCGCCTGGATATCCGATCCTCGTGTGATTATATGTTGTGTTTAACTGTCCCCATGTACATATGTTGTTTTTGGAAAATTTTTGTACAATAGGTTGAGACCTTGTCTGAGTTTTTGTGCATGTGTGAGCAAACTCAGAGTGTACAAATGCATGTGTCAAACATGTAATTAAATAAAGTTGTTTGTTTAATTGCTTCCACTTGAGTTTACTATCAATGAACTTTAAACGGTTGAAGTTTAAGATTAATACTTGAATGGTGAGGGGAAGCATGCCCGCGACCCACTTCGATTTTGAGATTAATCAATGACTTCTTATCGTTAAAAGTTATGAGTGATTAGTAAATTGAATCATATTGCCAAATCAAATTTCTAATATGTTCTCATATTAAAAAATCTCTATAGAGATGTCAGTTGCTTCTAGATCCATCATAGCTGAGTTAAACCGTGAGTTAAAACTCAACGGTGAAAACTATGAGAATTGGAGCATGAAAATCCAATATGTGCTTGAGGAACAAGAGGTTCTGGAGCACATATATGTGATAATGAATGAGTCTGAAGAAGGCACAACTGCTCAACATAAGCGAGACAAAGAAGCTTATGTTATTTGGAAGAGAAAAAATACTACTGCTTGATTGATTTTGCTAAGTTCAATGATGGATGATGTTACCCAACAATTTCGCGTGTGTGACAACGCGAAGGAGTTATGGGATGCTCTCAAACAAAAATTCGAAAAGCTTTCAGTGTCAAAGCTGCGTGCTTTGACTATAAGGTTTGACAACTTTAAGAAGCGTCCGGAGGTTCCCATGAGGAAATATTTGAGAGTAATGTCTAATATGATCAGTGAACTAGATGAGGCTGGTCACGTACTTAGCAACGAGCAGCAGATTCAAGCTGTCATCCGTTCTCTACCACCAAGTTGGGAACAGATGAAGATGAATCTTACCCATTCTGACCATTTGGTAACATTTGATGATGTTGCTAGACACCTTGAGCTGGAGGAAGATCGCCTCCTAGCTATGAAATCCCACCATGAAGCCCATTCGATTTGTTCGACTGGGAGTGGTGAGAAAAAGAAGAAAGGTAAAGGAAAGGGTAAGTATAAACAAACTCCAAAGGCTGAAAACCGTGGAACAAAGTTGGATGGCTCCAAGCTAAAAAGAACAAACGGTTTAACATTTCAAAAGTGAAATGTTTTAACTGTCAACAGAAGGGACATTTTGCGAAAGATTGCAAGATGCCCAAGCAGGTACACCTAAACTCAATTGTGAGTAAGTTTTATGTATCCTCTTGTACCCTTCTAACTGAATCACATTCTATGTGGGTGATTGATTCAGGAGCGACAGACCATGTAGCTAGAGACCGTTGTTCGTTCGTTGAATACAGGCGGTTGTCGGTTGGAGCAAAAACTATTTTTGTTGGTAACAACTCGTGCGTAAATGTGAAAGGCTTGGGCACTTGTAAATTACACCTTCGTGGTGGTCGTGCCCTTCTTTATATGACATGTTGTTTGCTCCAGACATTCGAAAGAACCTGATCTCAGTTTTGGCCTTAATGTCTTTAGGTTTTCGGTTGTCATTTGAGGACGACACCGTTAGATTATTTTTGGATGATGCCTATTTTGGCCTTGGATATATATCAGAAGGTTTTTTGATTCTAGATATCAATCCTTGTGAAAGCTTTTCCTTAGTCACTAGTTCAAACTCATCAGAGGATGATATTAAACTATGGCATTCTAGACTAAGCCACATCGATCAGGATCGTTTAAACTGTCTAGCTAAGGTAGGACTGCTGGACAGAAAATCTTAAACCGCCTCCAAAACCTTCAGCTCCAAGTCTCAATCTCGAGAGATCCGCTTCAAGTTATTTGTTCCTAATATGACGGGATCCTCTTGGCTCAGTACAAGCCGTCTTCCTTAAATGAGCAGATCCCGTCCTCGAATAGGAAGCTTTCAAAATGTGACGACCAAGCAATCGCGGCCTAAAGAGGAACTTACCAAGTCTTGCCAAATATTGAGAATCTCGGCTCAAGTTAGGAAAATATAGATCGACTTGTCCTTCTCGAATCCCCCATGCAAAATCTTGTCTACAGTCCGTCATCCCCCAAAAAGGACATCTCGCCAGGCCCAAAGTGAATCCCAAAACGGACTCAAGCTAACGGCCTCATCAACCAAAGTGGACTTACTCCTGAAATTGCCTTCCCGCCTATGAAGGTCAAATGGGCTTCTCGCCTTCGGCTACCCGCCTTCGGCCTCTCGCCTTCGGCCTCCTGCCTTCATGGTCTCTCACCTTTGGCTTCTCACCTTCGGCCTCCCGCCTTCGTGGCCTCTCGCCTTCGACCTCTCATTCGGCCTCTTGCCACTCGGCCTCTCGCCGTAGACTTCTCGCCATAGGCCTCTCGCTCGGCCTCTCGCCGTAGGCCTCTCACTCGACCTCTTGCCGTAGGCTTCTCGCTTGGAATCTGGAATCATCTTCCCACCTACAAGCATGGAGCAAGAGGCGGGCCTTACCACCTTTAACTCGAAACGGGCCTTACCGCCTTAAAGTCCAACGCGGACTTAAACGGCCACTTCAAGTGGGCCGAGTGGTCCAACTCGGACATCCTACTTAGCGGGCCGAGGTGCCCAACTCAGACATATCGACCTCACAAGCCGAAGCGTCCAACCCGGACATATCACTTCATGGATCAAGGCACCTTACTCTGATATATCGACTTCACGTACTGAAGTGCCCAACCCGGACATATCGACTTCATGTACCGAAGTGTCTAACCCAGACATATCGACTTCACGGACTGAAGTGTCCAACCTGGATATATCGACCTCACGGGCCAAAGAGCTCGGTGTTCACCCGGACATCCAACTTCGAGGGCACAACCCGGACATCTCAGATGACTTCAGAGATAGGACATCCACTCGGACTTCAAGGATGGGGCGCCCACTCAAACTTCAAGGATGGGACGCCCACTCGGACTTCACGGATGGGGCGTCCACCTTCGAACTCAGAGCAAATATCTATGTTAAACTATATTTTTGACCTCCTTCTGCTCCGAATCAGAAAATGTTGTAAACTAAAGAGTTGTATATCCACGTCTTAGATTTTCATAGAAACTTGAATCGTCTCATTTTGATCTACAGATAGAAAGTTATGATCATTTTACTGAGGAGTATTACCCAGGCAAGCTAGAAGCTGACCGAACTGGGAGCTTTGGTCTTGGAAGCCGTCTATCATCACCGGTTTCGACCAAGTAAGACTATCTTCAGACTCGATGGAGGAAAGATCATCGACAACCTCTTTCCAACTCAAAACCGGAAGTGATTACTTTGAGACAACACCACCCACCGATCACTTTCAGACCACATCGGTCACCGGTCAACCGGTCACCCGATCACCTTGCGACCACACCGGGTATCTCAAAATATATTGACAATGTCGAGATTATTTTTATACCTCAACAAATATCAAGAGGGAAAAATAAACAAACCTCCATTGCCAGGAATCAATGCAGATGTGAACGATGAGGGGCTTCAACCAGGAAAAATGAGTAAGTGAGGATGATGGGGGGTTATGGGAAAATTTTAGGGATTTATTTGGGCTACCAAATCCCTACACGATTCTGGGGCGTAATTTGGGGGATTTTATTTTTAAACAGATTTAACCTTTCTCTCTCCAGTATTCGCGCCAAATAAATCAAAAGGGGATATGGGGTCTAAGATGGGTAGAAAGAAAAAAAAATCCCAGCTACTGTTCGATCAGGTCTAATTTTAAATAAACCCCATCTGACGGCCCATTAGAACTCCAGGCCCGTTCTAGTGAAAATAGAACGTTCAGGACAAAATCCATTTTCAGTGGAACAGCTCATGTTTAGGGTAAAAATAGGATTAGTAAGAATCGCCTAATTAGGGCAACCGGAGATGTGGAGATCGAGCGCCTGCTCAAGTCGTGCTTCACTTAGGAGCAGATCTGGCCCCCATCTGGGTGGGTGTTGAGGGAGTCGTTCCCGAATTCCTGTGGACAGAAATGACGGGTGAAGGGGTCTACCATCGAAGAAGAAGAACGAAACGACAAGTCCCTGTGGACAACACCTGTCCACTAATTATTTTTAAAGATGCAGTTTTTTTTAAAAAAATTATCGAGATGACGTCACATGCTATGAGGAAGAAGAAGAGATGATGTTAGTGATTTTTTTTTAACTTTTTGTTCTAAGGGTATTTTGGTCATTTTATTGACAAAAATGAAAAAAAAGAGCTGCTAACGTGTGTCAGGGACCCGAAAGTATAATAAAATCAAATATGAGAGACACATGTAATATTATTACTTGTAATAGTTAAGCAATCACGGTAATCTCTTCGAAAAGACCTTATGTACTAAACCAATCTTTTTTCATAATCTATTCGAAACAGTTGATGATTGTAGTTAAATACTTGATCGTTTAGGCTTTACTGGACAGTTTCTTCTGGTGGGAGGCTTTATCCTATAGTTCGCATCCACGCGAGGGTCTGACTTTTGAGAGATTTAAGAGAATATTGAGGTTTACTTGGTACTTAATATTTTGTTTTTGGGTGGAAGGTAATTAGTGTCACCGAAAAGATACATTTTTCTAAATGATCAGCTTGATGATCGAAGTGAATATACGAATAATTGCTTAATTTTTTTTGAGTATCATGTTGTTAGAAAAAAAGTTAATAAATGTATTTATAAGTGTTAAAAATTTGAATATATATTATCTTAAAATTGAGCACCGTATCGTCTATTATTACTTGTAATAGTTAACCAATCACGGTAATCTCTTCGAAAAGACACATGGTGTACCTGTAATAAGGTCTTTTTTAAGTCCTGTGAATGATTATCTCACTTATTTCCGATGTTACCTTGCGTACCCAACGTCCATGCACAATTATTCATTCTTTCTTATTTTCCACTTTTCCCATGTTGTCTTGTCTTTTTTTTTTTGATGAAATAGATTTTATTAATAGTTTAACTATTTACAAATTACACATGTAAGTATGAGATTATAGTTACACATGTTCTATTCTGGGTCTTGCTTGGAGTTTTCAAGTGTTATTGTTGTACGCTACTCTCCTTATTGTTTAATAAAGTTTTATTTACCTCTTAAAAAAAATCTCGCTGAAAATTTGTGATAGAAAACGACAACAAGAAAAATAGATTATTGTCATTATCGCTCTAAGAACAATTGTACACTTCCCGAATATCATGTAGTAGTTCTTCAAAAAAAATATCATGTAGCACAAGAACTCCAAATATCGGAAAAAAAACATTAGAGAGATCTAAACCAGAAATGTCGTGGCCTGCAGCTTCAGGCGAAGGAAAGCCCATGTGACCCAAAACACCCGATGCCCTTCCCATCAGAATTGATTGACCAAACCCCCCAAGAACATGTTCATTAATTTCAGCTGAGCAAATCTTGGACAAAAAGGACCATTTCGTCATTTATCCCCATCGGCGTCACGTGAAGAAACTGCCACAGGTGATGTCACTTTCGTAATTCCCTCCCAAATCCTGGGGCACTTCCCTACTGGAACATGCATATTATAAACTCATTTTCCATTCCTTCCCTGAGCATTGTTTGGCTTCTCGGTATCGTCCTCTGCCCTTAAAACCATTACAAGTTGGAATTGTTGCAAAAAAATGAGAGACTGTCCGTGCTTCTTCTTGCCACCTGCCACGTCTCCTCCTCCATCAGAGATGGTACGAATCTTACACACTAATTAATAATCTACTAGTTCGAAATTGGATTATTTAAGAAAGCAAAAGGTTATCGTAATATCTGATTCTAACTAATTTGGATTTAAATTTCAAAGTTTGAAGTGCTATCCAGATTAAATAAGTTCCGAACTCCTTGTATTTTCTTTACGACGAGAGACTTGGCAATGAATTAAGATTCTTATTTTTTTAATATCTGGTATTAACATATGTATCTTTTACACCTATAAGAATTAAATCTATTTTTTTTCATTTGAACCAACTTTCAATCGGAATTAAGTTTCTTCTTTTGCCAAGGCATGAAATTGACGGCACCAATGGAGAAATCCTCTTTTTACAAAGACATGACTATTATTTTTTGGTGAATATGGTGCGCATTGGGCAAAGATATGACTATTTTGTGTCTTTATAATTAAATTCCCTGCTGGGTTTTGTTCTGGCCCATGAGCTAATTCGGCCCCACTAATTGGCTGATTATACCAAAGGTGCACATGAAGTCTCGTGACCTTATCTCGGGATTAGTACCGAGATTAGCTATATTAAGTTTTACAGCTAAGACTACCATAAATAGCACCTGCGTAAACTGAATAATTTTAGTTTATATGATCCGGAATTCAGAATCTATATTTGAATCGGATAAAATATACTCAAATTGTATATATATTAAGTGTAAAGTTCCTTTTCGTATATCTGAAGAAAACACAGAAAGATGGTCAGAAAACACAATTATTCTTACATTAAAAAGGTTATAGGTATTTTTCCACCACGTGTAATCCGGATCGGGCCAAACTGAGTTCTTGTTAATTAAAATCACATGAACTTAATTGATCATTCAAAATGTACTACTCTCCCTCACGTTGAGCGCCGCCCAGACTTGCGCCCAGGATGAGCGCCTTAACATCTCATCTTGTCTTTGCTCTTAATTACGTGAAGATGTTGAGTGTTGGGAACAGAAGACTTACGTGAGAAGAAGAAGAGGTAGTCGCGTGGTTGGAGTTTGGAGTAGTTTTAATTTTGGTTCACAATTATATAACGGATAGTTTTCGATTAGCTTGATGTAGTAATTACATGGTTCAAAGGTAGTATCCCAACTCCAAATGAATTTATCGGTGATAGTTATATGATATTTATCACAGGGAATAAGGGTTGCTGTTTTACTGGTTAGGTAGGTTTCATATATGATATATGATGATGAAGTTATAGTTTAATTTGTCCCGAATCGAGCTGCCTCTGGAGCAAAAAAGCAATTATGGAAGATAAATTACATTGGTTCCGCATTTGGTCGTCCGCTAGAAATCCCAAATGTGCCCGTGTCGCCGGATTAGGGAGTATGGGCCCACGAGCTATGGAAATGCTAATCTAGTTTGGGCCTCTAAATCCCAAATAGACTCCCGAAGCCTAACCAACCACGTTCCCGAAAAGGCGTTAACCGTCCAGATCATTAGAACCTTCTCCAAATCGAACGGCCAAGATACTCGCGGCAATCCTAAGCCAACACCCAAACTCACGTGTTAATAACCAATTGCCACTGTTAGATCCTCATCTATGCCACCCAGACAACCATCCAACCCACGGCTAACCCTATGCTCGACCGCACCAGATCCAGATTTCCAAAACTAAACTAGGGTGCGTGACCCGATTTCCCACGACCCCACGACCCCACTATAAAACCCTCCTCCAAAATAAATTTTAGAAATTCCTCTTTTCCTTGTTTTTAGCCCTATTTTTTTAATTTTCCAAACCGCGGACACCCCGCCGCCGCCGCAACCGAATCTTTCCATGGTATCTCTCTCTCTCTAGCGCTTTCTCTCTCTTCGATTTCGCGTTTCCTTGTCTTGGACTCGATCTGATTCAACGTCGCCGTTTTGTGTCTTTCTTTTAGGCGCTGCCGAATCAGCAGACTGTTAAGTACAAGCTTGTGATTGTCGGTGACGGTGGTACAGGTACCTCATTCGATCCCCTTTTTCTCTTTTCAATTAATCACTATTTTGGCGATAATTGATTTAGGTTTTTTTGGTGATTTTTATCTGCTTGGTATCTCTTGATCAGAGCCTTGATTTTTGGTTTGGATATATTTTTTCAGGGAAAACAACCTTCGTGAAGAGGCATCTCACCGGAGAGTTCGAGAAGAGATACGAGCGTAAGTTGGATTATCGGACCATCTGCTTATTTTTTGGATTGATTTGACGGGGTTGTCTGTCTGATTATGGTGGTGTTTGGTTTGCAGCAACTATTGAAGTGGATGTCCATCCCATTGACTTGGAAAGATTCGCTTCTACTGCTGGGACACTGCTGGCCAGAGGAATCCTCGTGGTCTTAGACGTGCATACTAGTGAGTATGGTTGTTTGTTTTGATTTTCCACTCAGCTTTCTTTATGTTCGACCGGCCAGTTGCTAATTATTATTGCTTTTGCAGCATCCATGGTCAATGCGCTATTATCATGTTTGACGTCACTGAAAGGCTGACCTATAAGAATGCCCCAACTTGGCATAGGGATCTTTGCGGGTAGTTACATACAACAACTAAACTAAATTATTATGAGGAATCCCATGGCTCTTAACTTATTATTATTTCTCCTCCAGGGCCTGTGGGAAGATTCCTATTGTTCTTTGCGGTTGATCTGGAGGAGAACAGGCAGGTGATGGCCAGGAAAGTTAATTTCCACCACAAAAAGAAGAATTTGCACTACTATGAGATTTCGGCAAAGAGCAACTATAACCTTGAAAAGCCCTTCCTCCATCTTGCCCGGAAACTAGCCGGGTAAAGTTCCATACCCTACCTTGTTCAACAGCTTCTTGCTTTTGCATTCAGATCAATGATCTATATTTACTTAATCATCTTCTCTTTGCAGGGATGCCAACCTGCATTTTGTTGAGTCTCCTGCTTTGGCTCCTCCCGAGGTGCAAATCAACCTCACCGCACAGTACGTTCATCTGCATCCATCCTGCTCTTATATGCTCTTCTGCAAACGCTTTTTACTTAACTAGTCCTTTTGCGCTAAGCACAGTCTTCTGACACAATCATTTATTGGTACTAATACAGTCATGAGGCTGAGGTTGCTGCTGCTGCCAGTCAACCTCTTCCAGACGTCGATGGTGATGACACATTCAAGTGAAGATCTTTGAGTGCAGTTTGTTATCGAAGTGGTGGCTTTATTTTTATGGGTTTTGATGATGAGGATTGTTTCCTTGGAGATGTACCAGTATAGACTGAATCATTTTAGTGTCTTTCATATATGGTGACATCTCTCTTCACTGTAGCTTAGCCTAAGTTGGGTCCCTAAACTGGAGGGCAAAATGCCAATGCCCAGACAGAGGTTTACTAGCAGTGACCTGTTTGTATTCCGAGTGTGAAGTGTTGATAGCCTAAGGGTCCAAACCGCAATCTCCCAAAATTCCATGTGGTAGCATTACTGTTGGGCCAAACAAAGGCTTACTGATTTGTGATCTACCTTTCTGTCTTCTGGTGGTAAGAAGATTTCTTGGACTTCTCCTCACGTATTCTTGCTTTTAAGTCAATAATCGCGTTCGTCCTTGTTAATCTAACTTTTAAAGAAGTTTTGGTGTACTTCCCAAGAAAATCAATTTGAAGACTATCGCGTAATTTTAGTTTAAAGTTTGAATAATATTCAAGCTATATCACATGATATTATGAATGTAAATCATAATAAAGAATTTGAGATTATACATCTAGAGAGAGAATAAACTTGTTTTGACATTAGATTTATATTGACACTCATGAATATATAAAATATGATCAAACATGATCGCGGACGTGGCCGGATGCTATGTGTTCGATGACAGCTGTAGCGGCACATTTGGAGGCTGCCATTGAAATATTAAATATTAAATATTGGTAGCTCCCAGACATTTTTAGTTATCACCCCACCAGCTATTGTTCATCAACAAATCACCTGGATGCATAATTGATATGGGTACCGAATTCCCAAGGTACACTTTCAGCTCTTCTACATTTTTATGAAGAAATTGTTTCTTAGTTTTCTACGACATTCTTGTATTGCTTCCTTGCACATAGATGGAAAGTTAATTATAAAAGCAGTACAATTTTAAAAGAATAATACTATTGAGTCTTGCGGGCCTCTTCAATACAGCAAATCTCCATCGCTGGATACTTCGAAGATTAATCAGAATTCAGAAACATCGAATAAATTTGGAATAGTCAATTTAGTAAATATTATGATATATATATTTTCGTAAAAAACAAGATCGAAATTTTTACGTTGTTTTAGTATAATTTTGACGTCATTTCGAAAAGAATTAAAAGTTTAATGTGAATAGTGTTCAAGTCCTAACTAAACTACCCTAATGCGAGTTTCGAATTGGTTGTATTTTAATATGATTATATGGTTTTTAAATTTTATTTGAATTGGATACATTATTAGTTTAAAATTATATAAAATTTGAAAATTGTATAATTTTTAGTTAATGATATTTATTATGGATTGTTTTGCAAATTTCTTTTGAGAAACAGAAATAGATATATATATATATATATATATATATATATATATATATATATATATATATATATATATTATTAACGAGACTGAACTAACGGGAGTTAAGTGGCGTCACAAAAGTATGAAAGAATGTTACTTCAATCACATTTTTTAAATAACTATTAAACATATGATAACCAAGCCAAAAAGTGTCAATTATACTAAATTATGCATCCCTATGGAAATGGAAGGTTCTCAATCCCTTCGTAGTTGTATGTTGCATAAATTGAAGTAGATAGAATATCAAATCTATCCGGTCTTAACGTGTTAATCATACTAATCACGAGAGATCACCATTTTTTATATCAAGATTTTTGTTTGATTATAAATAATCGGTCGAGATCTTCCACCATGAACTGTAGAATTATATAAAATTTTAATTCTCCGTAATCAAATTTTGTCTTTTCGTTAGCAGGCTCGAATCACTCCGAATATTCACGATTCTGAATCAGTCTATCATTCCTTGATATAACATATGCAAATATATGAGTACTCAAATTTGAAACACCGGTTAATTTAAAATTATATTATCAATTAAATATAACTGTGTTTAATGATACTTAGGTAATTAGATGGTCTCGCGTTTATTTTGAACTCTTTTGTTGTAATGTTGACTAATTTTTTCATAAGAATCTTCCCACTTTTCTTATAGTAGAGTATATATAATTTTAT
This sequence comes from Hypericum androsaemum, assembly GCA_963995505.1. NCBI lineage: Eukaryota > Viridiplantae > Streptophyta > Magnoliopsida > Malpighiales > Hypericaceae > Hypericum > Hypericum androsaemum. The sequence goes on from OZ023199.1 coordinate 1,238,739, forward strand.
AGTTCCATTATACACATCGTTCATTACAATGTGATATGTTCGAAATGAAGGTACATACTAATTAACAAAAATGAAAAAAATGTAAACATATAACGACAAAATCGAAGACTATTGGAAATGCATCGTAAACATCTTCAAACATGTTGGCGAAACAATAACACTCTGAGTCGAATTTTTCGATTTAGGATTACAATGAGTTTTTTTTCCTACAGTTTAAAGGGGACATATTCGCCAGAAAAATTCTCAATTCTGACTCTAAGGACTCGATAATATAATAATAACTAAATTGGAGAGGGGGCTCGAAAATTAGTAGGAAAACTAAGTACCCTAATTATCCCTCGTTCAAAACCAAAAACTCATAAGGGAAAAAATTGAAGAGCGCCGCCTCCGTACATAAGATGGACCAGATTATTTCAAAAGTAGTCTAAAGATAAATAGCATACAGATGCGCACCTAAGAAATTTGTGATATAACTGTTTCTGGAAGAGTATGTAGCCCATGTGGGAGATTGTTAGGAAATTTATTTCCTAATTATATTATGGGCCACATATTTATTTATCAGTTATATTAGCTATTTGACTAATTGGAGCTATTATAAGGTGATCTATAGTTTATGAAGTCCAAGACTACTTGACTTCTAATGAAATATGGACTCAATAAGCAGATACCAGTTATTGGCCCAATTAAGGGGATTATGGGAACCCTACTTGGCCAATATATAAAGACCCCTATGTTATGGTCCCCAATATACTAAATCGATAACGTTCTCTTCTCCCCATCAGGAAGAGCGACGGTTGCCTTTGAGGGTCTCAGGGATTTAGTTGAGGAAGACCACAAACCACCGCGTTCGTGCAGGTTCCATTATTCCCGATCGTCGTAGAGATTTTGCAACAGTTGACGATCATTCGCGATGGATCCATGTATTCCTATGAATCCTTAACTATTCAACATGATGATGATCTTGGGTTATTAGATATGAATTATATCTAACAAGCTGATGAATCAGCCCTTCCCGATGCTCGTACCGTCGGGCAGCACGTCGTCGTTCTTGCAGACCTTGGTGTCCACGGGTACGGGTGGGTATAGCCTCATCGACTCTGAAATGGCTGCTTGCAGGTACTATTTGCACTTGTTTGCAGCCTCATCGTCAATAAACGTGATGAAATACTTTTTCCACCTCTAGTTTGCACTTGTTTCATATCGCATATGTCAGTATGAATTAACTCTAAAGGTGTAGTACTTCTTTTCACTGAATGAAAAGGTGCTTTGGTCATTTTTGCAACTACACATACTTCACATTTATTGTTTGGGTCAAACTCTATTTTAGGCAATAAATTTAAACTTACTAACTTTCTTAGTGAACTCAAATTTACGTGTCATAATCTATCATGCCATAAGTTAGAACTCTCAGCCAAATAAGAAGAATTGATAACTTTATTAGGGTCATTAAAGGCGCGTTTTACAGTTATTACATTCATCTTGAAGAGCCCCCTCTCGAGGTAACCCTTTCTTACAAAAGCACCAGCCTTGGTCAATACAAATCTATCAGCCTCGAATACTAGTTTCATCCCAGCTTTGCTCAACAGTGAGCCGGATACTAAATTCTTACGAATGTCTAGGACATGCAGCACATCCTTGAGGGTTAGCTCTTTTCCGGAGGTCAGCTTCAGTACCACCTGGCCTAGTCCGACTACGGGAGAAGTTGCGGAGTTACCTATAAACAGCTTTCGGCCGTTGATCGCGATATAGGTCGAGAACATCTCCTTGTCTGAGCAGATGTGTCGGGTTGCCCCTATGTCAATGAACCACTCTCTTGAGTTATCCACCAGATTGGCTTCAAACACCACGGCAGATAAGTCTAGCTCAGACAGGTCTTCGGCCAGATTTGCCTTTTCACGATCGTCCCTCTTTGGCAGGCGATAATCTTTTGCCATGTGACCGGGTTTGTCGCAGTTGTAGCAATTGCCCTTGATCTTCTTAGCTTTCTTTGGCTTTGGCTCTTGCTTCTCCTGCTTATTCCTGGACTTCTTCCTCTTCTTGCCAGTACCACCTTCGGTGAGGTGTACCTTGGCTTCGGAGTTGGTCCTGCCGGTCTTGACTTCGGACTTTCGGTTGTCTTCCTCGATCCTTAGTCTCACGATCAGGTCTTCCAACCCCATATCCTTCCTCTTATGCTTGAGATAGTTCTTGAAGTCCTTCCACAGAGGGGGTAGCTTCTCGATTAGAGCAGCCACTTGGAAGGATTTGCTGAGTTGCATTCCTTCAGCATGGATCTCATGTAGGATTAGTTGCAACTCTTGCACTTGGTCTATCACCTTCTTGGAGTCGATCATCTTGAAGTTGAGGAATCGTCCGACGATGAATTTCTTCAAGCCGGTATCCTCTGTTTTGTACTTCTTCTCCAAGGAGTCCCATAATTCTTTTACGGTCTTGAAACCTGCATAGACATTGTAAAGGGTGTCGTCTAGTCTATTCAGAATATAGTTACGACATAGGAAGTCGCTATGACTCCATGCATCGAGGGCGTTGATCTTCTGTTGATCAGCCTCATTTTCCGCCACCTTTGGAGCCTCTTCCTTCAAGAATCGGACCAGGTTGAGCATTGTCAGGTAGAACAGCATCTTTTGTTGCTATCTCTTGAACTCGGTACCGTTGAACTTGGCCGGCCTTTCGGCGTGGACAGTTCTCGGGACCGCTGGCACTGGTGCTGAGCTTGTTGATGCCATCTTCAAGTACACAAATCTCATCTTACGAATGTTGTATCTCGGAGATGGTGTACTTAATTAGGATCTTTATTAGTCGAGGTAAGAGTTGGACTCTTTCTCCGTAAGACGAGATTGCCCTGTATTCAGTGCTTACGGGCTGCGGCAATCGTCCCCAAGATACAACGACTAGGCTGCTTCTGAGTTCGTAGCACAACGACCCTCGAAGCTTCAGGCGAACCTTGAAAATTTTGAACTTTCTGAGAGAGGGAGAGAGAAGAACGACTATTGCTAACGAATGCTTATGCAATGAGTGTTCGGGGGTGATTTGCAAATGAGGGGGAGAGGCCTATTTATAGGCGCTGAAAGAGTGGCAGGCAGGCACTCCGAAGGGGCACGAGGCACTTCCGAAGAGATGCGACTCAGGCAGGCTGCCAGATCGCTCGTGGCTCTTCGGAGATGTCCCTTCGCTAGGCAGATTGCTCCAGCCTCTTTGCATCCCTTCATGGATTGCTCGCAGCCCTTCGGCCGTCTGGAAATTTTCGGGATGTTCCAGCCCTTCATGCCTCTTTGGTGGCCATCCTAGAAGGCGCTCGCAGCCCCTCGTCACTTCGGTAGCTATGCAGCTCTCTACTTAAGGCTCCTCCAAATGATGCGCACGTGCGAAGTGCCAAGTGCGCCACAAAGCGCCCATTGCGACCTGCGTCTAATGTGCCATGCGCACACGCACACGCACGTGCGCGAGCTCGTGCTCGTGCTCGGATGGTACTGCGCACCATCCGAGCCGCGGTCCGAGTTGGCTATCCTTCCAGGTGGTCAACTTATTTCCTAGCTAACAAGGAGTTTCTCCTTATAAACTAGGAAAAGTTGGTGCCACTTTCCAATGTGGGATTGTACTTTCCATTTCCCTTTTGGGCCTCCCACTTTGGGCCTTTCCACTTTGGGCTTTGCATTGAATTTTCATTCAAGCTTTTTCAACATAAATTACTCTAATAGGAAGCGGAAACACACAAAAAAAGATGATGTTACCGAAACTGAGGAAGCGGGCTATTAATTCGGCAACTGACCTGGAGGAAATCTCGACCTTGACATTGTCCATGATGAAGTTCCTGAGGGACTTGGTGTTGAACTCATAGCTCGCCGTCTTTCTCTGGACCTTCCACATCTCCCTGTCCGAATTGAAGATCCCCCGCCCGAGCATGTCGTGAAGCAGCGTCGTAAACCTGTCAGGTAAACGACGGGGTGACATTGAGATTTTTTGAGTATAGGACCGGTATTTGCATGGACTTTGACCACGTGCAATAAAATGGGATCATAGGACACGAAATCAACTCACGCTTATGAGAACGTGAATTTTCTACACTTATAAACAAGTGTTAGTTACCTGTCGTTAGTTACCTGTCGCCCTTGGAGTAGTTCTCGAAGTTGGTCTTAAGCATGTGCTCCACCACTGCGGGGTTTGCCGTGATCACGGCGTGGACCTTCCCGGGATGGCGAAACACGACCGAGTTGGAGGGGCAGCGGGCTAGGACATCGGTTGTCCAGTCCAGGAACCGGTGCCTGTTCATCACGAACCCCGGCAGGGATCCTAGAATAGTGAAGTTCTTGAAACCTGTTTTGTTGGTTTTAGGGTTCTTCCTGGAAGAAGGGACCAGGGAGAGGTAGATCCATAGGAAGATGATGAAGGAGAGGAAGAGGATGGATTGGAGGGAAAATAATTCCATTGTTGGAATTGCCAATTAAATCTTGAAGTGAGTACTAGAAAATACAAGTGATGAGATATTGTGTATTTATGTGTATATATAGTGTTTTGGTCTCTTCTAGATAGGAGTTTGCTTTGTTATAAAGCAAATGGAAGTTGAATAGAAGTGTGAATTGTCTTCTTTTGGTTGATATCACAAAACATTTGCCAACTGATCTTCTAGAATTTTGAGTTAAGATAGGATTTTTTTTAAGGTAATGAAGTTGTTTGTTTTGTTATATAGCAAATGGAAGTTGAATAAAATTGTGAATTTCTTCTTTTGGTTGATATTAACAAATATTTATTTATCGACTAAACTAAATATTCGAGTTGAATAGAATCTTTGAAAAGTAATAAATTATTTTTTGTATAGCAAATGTAAGTTGAAATAGATGTGTGAATTGGTTGATACCACCAAACTTTATAATCAATCGGCATAGTGATTTCAGAATACCACGCGGTATAAATAAATAAAAACTAAATGCAATTAATTGCCTTAATTGCCCTACCGTTTTTTATTCTAGTTTCCTAATATGTGATCTTATTTTGGCATTGAATCTATTTTCCTAGTACGTGTTCATCTTATTTTGACTTTGCTTCTAGAATCCTAATACGTGTTCATCTTATTTTTGCATTAGCAAGGCAATTAATTATCGAGTTGCATTTCACATTCAAAAATGAATTTCGGAATTAAATTATATGCATGTCCATATTTAGTGGAGAGAGGGGAATTTATTTAATTTAATTGTGAGGGTATAATAGTTTTAAAAAGTAAAATAATAATAATATGATCTATTACGTTAGCGAGAGTATAATAAAGCCAAGCTATGGAGAATATAATAAAACTAAGCTACGGAGATGGATTAAAACGTATTTCGATTACGTTTTCAAAATACATGGATTAAAACGTCTATTTAACGCCAATGAACATATAGTCTAATAGCACAAGGTGTTAACAAATTTAAGAATGTCCAAAGTTCAAACCATAACAAAGTGTAAATAATTTACCTTTAAAAAAATTGTCTATTTAATTATACCCAAAACACTTGAGAATAATTTACCCTTAACATTTTCACACTAAAATGAAGTCTATCTAATAATTAAAAATATAAAAAGTATGATCGAACGGTGGACCGGACGACGGGAAAAAAACTCGAGTCAACCTTCAGATATTTTTTAAAACCATGCAAAAAATGGAAGAAAAAAATCATAACAATAAAACGAAAACCTACAAAATCCTCTCTCTCCTCCCATATAATAGGCAGAAGCCCATGCCCGTATCTGGACCCTGTGTTTACCGTTTGAAGCCCACACATCTACTTCTTTATATTTCATCACAGATATTCCCGCCACTTCCGTTCTTTACATAATCCCACCGGAGACGGCTGAAGCTCATCGGCGAAGACTCCATCACGGTGGCTGTCCCCTGACCTCCCACGCGGAGCCGGCATCCTCTCTCTGCTCTGGCTAAGGTCCCTTTTGCTCGTCCATTTCTTTCTCCCTCTGTCTCTTAGAATTTCCAATTCAATTTAACATCTTCAATAACAAGTTGATAAATTGTAAACACTTATAAAAATAATTAAACTCTCAAATAGTGATGTGTTAATCTAAAATCGAAAAATCGCATTACTTAGATGAAACCCGAAATGAATTCACGGGGAAGTGATATATCCATTCTTACACAAAAAGACCATATGATACTTGGAGCACATGTAAACAACAATGTCCCTCTAGAAAGACGCCTCATGTATTTTCCACGTGATAAAGGCTATGGCCCGAGGGCCCGATCGATTTTTACCATTTGATATTCGTTAGCTTGGACTCTTTCTTGGGTGTAATTAGGGGGTTGTTGTACTTTTGGTGGACTTACATTTAGGAGTTGTGCTAGATAGCGCTTATCTTATTTGTAACATAGATACGCGTCTATCTAGCTCCTTAGATGTTCGGGTGTTGTACGTTGCATACAATTTGATGTAATTACTAAGTAATTACCTTTCAACAATTTTAATACAATTTTACTTATAGAAAAAAAACATATGGTCCTTTTTTTTAGAAACCACGACCAAATATATTAACCATCAAGTAGGAAAGTTTAAATACAAGAGAACATCGAGCTCTCCATGGGGTACAGTGTTCCAATCTCTAGGAAGAGACCTGAGCCTACACTTTTTACTTAACCAGTCCGCAACCTGGTTAAGCTCACGGGAGATCAACATTAGCCTACAATTTGGCAAATCACCAAGAAGCAACCTAAGTCTAAAGACAAGCGATTCAACTTACCAATAAACAAAAGAGGAGTGGTCATTTACAAAATTATACGCCAAAAGACAATCCATCTCCACGAGAGTTTGAACGCCTTGATACTTCACTTTGATCAAATTGTGGGCGAGCTCAACAGCTAGAAGCTCCGCTTCCAAAGGCGATAAAGCTACCCTCAAGTCCGTCTGGCCTTCCACCACGAGGCCAAGGTGATTCCTAGCAACCGCAGCCAACCCAGCCGAATCCGAGGCATTGGACCAAGAGGCATCATAGTTGAACTTCACAGCTCCAACTCCTGGAGCACTCCATGAAGTTTGAGGGGCAACATCCCTACTTTTCTGCTGCAAGAACAAGCCTTACACCTGCGAAAATTCCACAGACAGGTAAGAAGCATGGTGCAAGGTAACCATAGGGTCAATGGACACACATTCATGCAAGAAATTATTTCTAGACAACCAGATGCACCAACAAAGAAACATCGCAAAAGATTTCAACTCCCGATCCTCAGGAGACTGTAACAAGTCCAGGATAGAAGTGAACCACGCATAAAAAATCGGACAAGTCGAATCAACAAATCTAAACCCAAAAGGACTTAACAACCACGTAGCTTTAGCATGGAAACAGGTAAAAAGCAAGTGAATGACCGATTCCTCCTCAAGACAACACAAGTGACAAAGCGGAGAATTAGCAAGATGTCTCGTGAATAAAATATCAGCTAAAGGAAGGGTATTTCGAAGGAGTCGCCAGTCTAATTTTTACACTTTAGGAGGGACTCGGAGCTTCCAAAGTTGTTTCCATATCCCGGGATCAAAAAGGCAGCCATTGGAATCAACTGCCTGCACATTAAGAGAAGCAAAACGGCCAGCCTTAAAAGACATATATCCCCGCTTGACTGAGTACAAACCATCATTACTATGAAAAAACATATGGTCCTTAGAGAGCCAATATTTGTACAGTTCCCTTATAATAATAAGATCATGATCATATATTATACGGCCTCAATAATCAGGGAATGTTCTTTTTTGTTTCGATCATCTATAATTAATAATTGTTTATAAAATTCATAAAGTCGTCATCAAATTGCCACTTGGGTCAAATTATCATTATTACATCGTGTAGTGGTTGGACCCAGATATAGTAAACAAAACTTGAAGCGCACAAATAATTGAGAGATGAGTAATCATATGAAATTGCCCTTTAATATTTTAATCATATTAAAATATGGAATGTGTCCTCGTGTGCCTGAAAAAATACCTTATTATGAGGACCTAAAATCATTGGTTTACTGGGAGAAACCGCGTTAAATTGGCTCCAGATGGGGCCAACCTTGTGACTTATTTTTGGGTTATCGCACAAAAGGTCATGCAATTTTCCGTCAAAGAAAAAATATGTTTTCTATTAGACTGGAATAATTTTACGGTAATTTCTCAATACTATCTAACATTATTAGATTAATAATTTTTTGGTTAAAATACCTTTTTAAAAAATGTAGTTTTTTTATATCATATCATGTCACATCACTAGTACTACACGTGTGTCATACCGTTGATCCCCTCCCAATCGAGCTTTGAATCTGAATGTTAGCAAGTTTGTCTCATTTTCTCTCAAATTAATGACGCACTAGTAAAATTAGTGATGTGATGTAACATGCATCATCTAGTAACTTAAATTAACAGATGTCATCGTTTGATTGTAAATCAGTTAAAATTTCTATCACATAGTCATGAAATATAGAACCACGACGAAGTTGTGTGTCAAGACGCAAAACCACAAGGTATTGGAGTATATTTTAAGCTTTTTTTAAATAAGTAAGTTCTTTTTTTTAGGGATAATAAGTAAGTTCTTGTATCAAAAACAGTTTAGATGTACATTGCAAAAGTTTTTTTTTTAGCTATTGCCACCCAAAATTATACCCATGAACTAAAAAGCTATTGCCACCCAAAATTATACCCATGAACTAAAAACTAGTGGAACAAGTCGAGTTACAACATGAGCTCCTGACCTCCTAAAGATCTAATCGGATAGACAAAATTAGATATTCTTTCATCAGTAAGATAGTGATATGGAAAAGAACGATGTACTTTTGCACTTTAAAAAATTTTCTTGTTACGAGTATTCTATAGTGTCCATATAATTATCCCGAATAGTGCGTGCGATACCTTTTTTAGTAGATTTTAAGCTTAATCTTTTAATAAAATTTAAGAGGGAGGAACAACGTCAAAAACTGAAAAAAATGAAATCTTACCATTGAGAGTACCAGCTCAGTGTGAGAACTAGGGTGAGCATTCGGATAATCCGAATTCGAATTATCCGAATTTCCTATTATCCGAAATATCCGAATTTAGTATTTTTTGATCCGAATTCGAATCCGAAATCTGAATTATCCAAAATTCGAAATCTGAAATTATTTCGGATTCGGACTCGGATAATCCGAATTATCCGAATTTTAAGTCTTCGAGCAATTCTAAACAGTTCCAAGCAATCCCGCCCACTTGAATAAAGTGAGACAAGTAATAAAGAAATAGACTAAGACAAGTAGACAACTATACCATTTGAATCCAGGTGACATGATCGACGTCCGTGGCCTACAAAGACGACCACGATTCGGCCGGAGGTGTTGCGTGCACCAAAGAGGATGACCGGCGCTGTTGCAAATTTTTAATTAGGGTTTCAATATGATTTTTTTTATTTTTTGCTCTGACCCCACGATTCCACTTTCTGTTTCCTCGACCCCCACTTCCTTTCTTATTTTATTTAGTGGTAACTTCTAGTGGGCTTTGCTGTTGTTTAGTTTTATATAGAGTCAAACATGTTTAAATATAATATATGTGTTAAGCTCAACCCCATCTTCCAATTAAAATCGGCCCAGCCCAATAGATATATTACATATGTATTAATAAATTTGGATATTCGGATAATCCGAATTTATATTTTTATATCCGAATCCGAATTTATATTTTTTATATCCGAATCCGAATTCGAATATAAAAATATCCGAATCTGAATCCGAAAAAAAATCGGATATCAGATTCGGATATCGGATATCGGATTTTTTGCTCACCCTTAGTGAGAGCCCATTATAAAAATTTTACGCCAATCAATCAAATGTGGCATCGTCCAGGCTGATATTCACTAAAATAATCAAGCTAGCTACGCAAAATGATGCATGATTACTTAATTAATAGGATTATGACTTGATCTTCACCGGTTTCAGTTAGAGTGGCCCAGATTGGTCCACGAAATTCGGACATATTGCAAAGGAATTCTTTTGTTGCAGAAATGGTGTGCTAGAAATGAGGTGAGATCAATTGGGTCCCCGATTTTGACCTCAGATCAATTGGGACAATTTTGCACTTTCCTCGCCTCTTGCGTTGTTAATTGTGACATTAGTGATGATAACCCCACAAGGGATGTACTATCAGTTTAGATAATGTTAGAAAAAGTACAGTGGGACTAGGTTTTTTGTGCATGGTTTTCGCATAATTATGTCCCACAAAACATTGTTTGGTTGTGGTTCAGGACCAGTTGATTTGCTGTTACAACAAAAAAAAAGATGAATAAAATTAATGTGCAAATTGATATTCTGGTTAGATTAATCAGACAATCAAAACTAAAGCTATACCTCTAATTATCGACTAAAAACCCAATAAATCAATATAAAAAATAAAACTGGATATAACATTAATTAAAAACTAATAATAAAGAAGTAATGATACTTAAAATTGAAGGGTCCAGAGTGAACTCTTTTTGCTCGGTACTTATACACCTACTGAATCAAATAATTCAATTAAAATCTTTGAAAGGCGACTAAATTTTCGACAAATAGTTAATAATATTTTATTTCAAAATATTAAATTTTAATTTTTTTAGTTAAATTAAAATAACAATCTAATTTTTTTTGAGAATTGAATAACGATGTAATTGTGCTTATCTGCGAGTGTCCTTCTATTTAGCAAGAAATTAAAGGTACATTTTTTTGGGTGGAAATTTAGGTAGATGTACATCTTAATAAAACCAAGGAGTGACCACATTACAGGAAAGCACAGCGACCGGACGACAGCGTCAACCTCACGACCACGAGTCGTGAGGTCCCGCAACTCCACCTAGCATCAAATCAAATCGCTTCTGTTCATTGATAGTACAAAAATAACGTGCGTGGATGACGACAAAAAATATCAAACACAATAATCTCATATACTTAATTTGATTTAAAGACAAATTCTATTCATTTGGATTTTATTTTTTTTAATAAGTAAAATTCGGAAGCGGTGATCATTTTCAGAATATGTACACGAGTTTTAAATTGTCAAATTGAGGATTCGAGTCGTCTAAACAATTGTACCAAAATTGTAACCAAAATCGGACATAAAATAGTGAAAATACAAATCTCGATGGAACTGAACCAATTTTTTTATTCTTGTGTAAAATCATATTTCAATTGGTTCGATTCGAGCCCCGAGTTTCAAATTTCAAAATCAGATAACAACAATATATTCATTAAAAAAAGAAAACAACAAATGTTAGCTACCAAAATTGTTTAGTTTTCTTATTAACTCTGAGTTGAGGAGCTTAGGAGTTAGTGGGATAAATCATTAAATTGTCAATTATTGTGCTCTTTATTTATTTATTTTGTCCAGGGGAAAAATATATTTTATTTATCCAAAAAAACGGAGGGAAAAAAACTAGGAAATTATAATTGGAGAGATTCTCTTACAAAAATTATCTTCAACGAGGAGATCTCGTCCGCTTGATCAGACTGTGAGTTAATCGGACAGCTCATAAGCAAGAGAAGGCTACGTGTCGGTAAAAAGAGGGCCAAGTGGCAAACCAGAGTAAATAAATTGGCCTAGTGGGGTCAATTTTAAGAGACTGGCTATCACTAGCTCACTGACAGGCTACATTAAGGCACAAAAGAGGCGGGTGACTCATCTCACGCGCTCGAGGCCAGTGCGTGGGTTACACACACTCCCGCGCGTTTCACGTTTTCTAGTTCCTATTTGGATGGCGATTCTAATCACCACTAATGGACTGATACGTTGTCGTTTCATTTTGAATGAACAACCTATTAATTTTTAGGTAAAAGTTCACATTTGGTACCTGTAGTTACACGATTTTTGCGACATGATCATGTGGTCTGGAAATGCCAATATTGGTCCTGAGGTTTTCAAGTTTTTTGCGTCAGAGGCTCGGGACCTCTCCCAAGCCAAAATTGGCTCCGAACCTAGATGTGACATAACACCTCAGCAATTTCTTTAGCCCTTTGGTAATGATGTGGCATTATAAATTTTTAAAAAAAGTCCTATTAACTTTTACAAACGTCATTTAAATACCAAAAAATCAACACTATCTCCTTCAACCCCAACCTAACCAAACCTAACCCAGAAAACTCAAAAAAAATCAATAACCTTCAATTCAAAATGACAAAGCATAAAAGCTAGATCTGAATTTGGGTTTCGAACAATCAATTAGTGTATTTGGAAGAAGAAGACGACGACGACCCTGGAAATCGATGGTGAAGCCCACTTGCTTGTAGCTTTATCCATGCCGGTCCCCACGCCGACCGATCGCGGTCTTCTCGACGTCGCTTGAACATCGGCGACCCAATGAGTTCGTGTGTTTCCTCGACCTCATGACATCGTTGGGGACCACTCCTACCTCTCATCGCCGACCTCGATCCATGTTTCTCCGCTGGTGTCCATGCGTTGGACTTGCCGCCAATGTCCCCGAGCAGTCCATAGGTGCTCTCGGAGCTCGTGGCCTCCATGCTGAGTCCATAAGTGGGGTCAGCCCCAGGGGCATGCAAGCCGGTCAATGTTTGATTCACCCTGGGTCTATCCTCGATTTAAATCGGGTTCAGCGTCGTCGTCATCGGTGCCACTGCCACCTTCCACCTCCTCGCAGTGCCACCTGGGATTTGATCGGAGACAAAGGCGAGATGGGTTTTTGCTTGTCGTCGTCAGAATTGGGTTTTTGCTTGTCGTCGTCGGAATTGGTTTTTGCTTGTCGTCGTCGAAATTAGAGCTTTTTGTGATTAAGTGGCTATTTTGCTCTTGGAAGGGAGTAGAGAGAGGCGGAGGAGGGAGGAGAGAGAGGGGGAGGGTGGAGAGAGAGAGAGAGGGGAGGAGGAGGAAGAAGAAGAATGGGGATGTTTTAAAAAACTATAAAAACCTATGTGATTGAAAATGATATTTAATTTCGTGCCACCTCATATTGTCAACCGGTTAAAAAAACTCGACGTGGCGTGCCACCTCATATTGCCAACTAAGTTCGGAGCCAATTATGGTTCGGGAGGAGTCCCGAGCCTCTGACGCAAAAAACTTGAAAACCTCAGGACCAATATTGGCATTTCCAAACCACAGGATCATGTCGTAAAAACCGTGTAACCACATGTACCAAATGTGAATCCCTAATTTTTATCGTTACATTAGTAGAAATTGTTATCATTTAATTAAAATTTTGAATTTAAATAACGAAAATACGATGACAATAACACTTTTCGGTATATATTAAATCTCGATTTACTGTTCAGTTTGTCTTCGACTACTAATTATTAGATTTAGATAATATTCGAATACTAAATTACTGCAAAAAAAAAAAGCTAAATTTCTCATAGGAAGAGGTTGGTCGTCGGCGTTACATAGGTCGTGTTTGGATTACTCCTTTAAAAAATGGGTTGTCGTAAAAACCCCCCACCAACTTGTTCTGGAAAAAACAAATGGATTTTATTTCCCGGCGGACTCTTATCTATTTGGCAATAGATTACGAAACATGTTTGGATCAAGAAATAAATACAAACAGCTCATCTTCGCAGATAGACTGATTTCTTCCACACTTGCAGCGAACTTAAAATTCTTTTGTCTAATTAAAATAAGATGAGACATAGCGGAGCTATAAGGCACAATTCAAATGTCTTGAACCCTGTAATTTTTCTTCAATTGTTTGTAAATTTAAAAGCTGGAAAATAATTTTCCCCTCTTGCTCTCCTCATGGGAGAAGTTTCAAATTTGCCAACCACCAAACATGGTACATACTAAATACCACCAAACAGGCCCCATCAAATCTCCCGGGCTTTCGATAAATTATGGCCACCTACGCTGACATGGCAGGCCGCGATTGGACTGAGGACTTACCGCACGTAGCTGGAACCATCAATGCCTTAAAGAGATAAAAAATAAATAAATAAATAAAACGGAGACGAAGACGAAGGGAGTACGGGAAAAGTGAAGTAAAACTGCGGGGCCCACCTCTGACACCCCGCACTTAAAAAACTCGCCAACAAACAGGCCTCCAGCTTGCGCGCGTGGAGAAGCGCGTGCAGACTCCTACCACCCAGCGAAGGAAAGCCAAGACAGCCAGAAAGGAGCGAACCAAAAGAGGAAGAAAAGTTCCTAAAAAAAAAAAGAGGAAGAAAAGGAGAAAGATATACTTACGGCGTTTGATTAATAAAAATATGGGAAAAGTCCACTTTCGTACCCTGTGGTATCGACCAAAATCACTTTAGTACCCTGTGGTAAAAAACCGATCAATCGAGTCATACTTATTCCAATTAACATCAAAAAGGGCCTCGGGCAGCTGCCCGGAGCTGCCCGAACCTACCCGCCCGCTGCCCGGGACACATGACCAGCCACGTCACCAATTTTGGTGACGTGGTGCCACGTCACCAATTCCTCTCCCCTCCGATTTTCCTCCTCCTCCCCTCCTCCTCCTCCGCCTCCTCCTCCTCCGCGTTCCTCCTCCTCCTCCTCCTCCCCTCCTCCTCCTCTCCTCCTCCTCCCCGCATCCCCCTCCTCCTCCGCGTCCTCCTCCTCCCCGCGTCCTCCTCCTCCCCGCGTCCCCCTCCTCCCCGCGTCCCCCTCCTCCTCCGCGTCCCCCTCCTCCTCCTCTCCTCCTCCCCACGTTGCCCTCCTCCTCCCCACGCCCCCCTCCTCCTCCGCGTCCACCTCCTCCCCGCGTCCTCCTCCTCCCCACGCCCCCCTCCTCCCCGCGTCCCCCTCCTCCTCTCCTCCTCCTCCCCGCGTCCCCCTCCTCCCCCGCGTCCCCCTCCTCCTCTCTTCCTCCTCCCCGCGTCCTCCTCCCCCTCCTCCTCTCCTCCTCCTCCCCGCGTCCTCCTCCCCCTCCTCCTCCTCCTCCTCCTCCCCGCGTCCCCCTCCTCCTCCTCCTCCTCCCCGCCTCCTCCTCCTCCTCTTGGTGACGTGGCTGACCACGTGGCCCGGGCAGCGCCCGGGTAGGTTCGGGCAGCTCCGGGCAGCTGCCCGAGGCCCTTTTTGATGTTAATTGGAATAAGTATGACTCGATTGATCGGTTTTTTACCACAGGGTACGAAAGTGGACTTTTAACCAATAAAAAACTTGTTATAGTTATAATTTACGAGATAAATTACTTTTATGTATTTTTTAATATTTGTTAAAATCAATGAAAAAATTATTTACATTGGCTAGATCTTCGGGGAATCGTTGTGCCTCCACACACATCAAATTATTAGGTTAGCTGGCTGTTATATGATTTGTTCTCATTTATCTGTCACAATATTACGGTAATGCAACTAACTAATTGCGGGTTAGTAACCGTACAATTTATGGACTAATTGGACAAAACAAATTATATTTCACTAGTTTAGCTATCTGGAAATTGAATATCAATTCTCACGAAACTTAATTGAAAGAAAATTGCTGCTTAAATAGTTATAGTCGTCCATAATTCAAATTATCAACCTAACAAATATTTTAATATCAAACGATTTCGAAAACTCGAACTCAAGATCGCGTTTGTTGTTTTACATCTTTATTTAAGCAGCGATGAGAGAGGTGAGATAGTGAGGTGTTTAGTGGGCCCCACCACCCATGTGCCCTCCTTCCTGTCTCCACCAGCTCCTGCCCTCTCAATGATTAGCTTCTCTGTTCCCTCCCTCTTCCTCTCTTTAGCCTCAAAACCCCTCACTCCTCCAAACAACTCTTTAAATAAACAAAAAGAGAAAAAAATAAAAATACTACCCCACTGAGGAAAACCTACCCCTCCCAAACACTGCCTTAAGGCTGTTTTAAGACCGAACTCACGAAGACATGTCGAATTCCGACACTAACGGCGTTATATTAGACCAGACGACGCAGAGGCAGGACGGTAACGGTAACGGTGGGGCGCTGACGGCGAAGAAGGCGCCGGCTAAGGATAGGCACAGCAAGGTGGACGGGAGGGGGAGGAGGATCCGGATGCCGATAATATGCGCGGCGCGTGTGTTCCAGCTCACGCGCGAGCTAGGGCACAAGTCCGACGGCCAGACCATCGAGTGGCTCCTCCGCCAGGCCGAGCCCTCCATAATCGCCGCCACCGGGACCGGCACAACCCCGGCCTCCTTTTCCTCCGTCTCGCTGTCACTCCAACGCGCCGGGAACTCCACCTCCGTCGGCGCCGGCGGGATGGACCACAAGCCGCTCATGGGGACCCCGCCGTTCATCCTCGGCAAGCGACTCCGCTCCGACGAGGACAAGGCTTCCGGCGACGGCGACTCCGGCGGCGGGGCGGTGTCGATTGGACAGACGGTGGCGTCGATGGCTGCGCCCGGGGGGTTCTGGGCGGTGCCGGCGAGGCCGGACTTCTGGGGGTTTTCGGCGCCGGAGATGGTGGCGGCACAGCAGTCGTCGCTGTTTATCCATCAGCAGCAGGCGGCCGCTGCGGCCGCGGCGATGGGCGAGGCGTCGGCGGCGCGGGTCGGGAATTACCTCCCCGGGCACCTGAACTTGCTGGCCTCGTTGTCCAGTGGGCCGGGGAACTCCGGTAGGAGAGAGGACGACCAGCGTTGAAGGGGGTTTTGTGGTGGTTGTATTGGTATATATTAATTATGTGTAATGATGTTAAAGATCGTTGCTTTTTTTTTCCTTTTTGGTTTTAGCTTTTATGTGTGTGAAGATGAATGTGGAAGAAGAATTTTAGTTGCAAGTTAGGGATTTTAGGGGTTTTGCTTTTAGGTAATTTGAGGGAATGAATTGAATTAGTTGTTTCCCTTGCATTTAGTACTTTGGTTGATGATTAAGTAGGGTTCATCTAGGGGTTGGAATTTGTTTTAGGGTTGGAGGTTTTCGGGTGGGGGAGGAGATGGAACAAAGACGCGAAGCTGATTCGAGTTGCCTTCGCGAGACTCCGATGTAGTAGCTCCGTCACCTGGGAAGGCCGTGGATGGTTCTTCCTGTGGGGTGCAGCGGAATGCTAGCATTTTCAGGTTCCAGGGTGTTGTTTAGATGCCCCTATTCGGGTGCATAACCTTTGCCGGTGTTCACTCGTGGGGAAATTGGAGTTTCCTTAGGTGAATGTTGGTGTTCTGCAAGTTTTCTTGAGTTTGTTCAGTTGCTCCTTCTGCTAATATGGTGGAGTCCTGATTGTCCTGCTGCAATATGGGTTTATCGCGGGACGAGAATCACGGTGGTTTGCCTTGATGATTCATTTGGGTGATATCGGTTGTTCAGCCAGGGTAAGCACATATTGCTCTATCTTCAGCATCCAGGGTTTCCAATGATGTTATAATGATCTTCAAGGAGATTTGAGTACGGGAAAACCTCCGACGCCCTCTATGTTAGACCTCTGTTTTCGAATTAGATCATCGGTAATTTTTAGCACATTTCTTAGATTAATCAGCGTGAAAATAATGTGTGTTGATGTATGTTAGACGATTGTTTTTCCGGACCTCTGTTGTATTAATAAGAAGACCCATTTGTTTCTCACAATATCAGTTGCTTCTGATTGCTTTCTTTCTACGATAAGCATATTGCTGCTACCTTTGTTCCGCGACCAGCTACTGAACCGATGAACCATGTTCGCAAATTTGGAGCCAAGTATCTGTATGAAATTTCGAGTTGATATACGAGCAGTAGCTTGATCACCGGAACCATATCCAGTGTTATTCCATTTTTTCCTACTTCTCTGCAATGGCAGAACCTAGCCGGTTTCCGAATCGGGGAACTTGCTGCAATCCGGTGTCTTCTTCCCTGCCCTTGTGTTCTACTGTTCTTTGCTTCAGTCTCTCGGAGAAGAACATGGATGCCCTAAAAAATGTCCAACTCTATGGACAATATTATTAGATTTTTAAATTTTGAGTTGACACATTCATATTTTTCCAATAATGACCATAATCATAACTTACGACGAAAATTATCTCTTCTAATCACAATTAACAGTTTTTTTTGGTTGATACCACCTGGTTTAAGTTAGACAGGATCTTGATCTTTCAAGAGTAGTCGAGCTCTTCTCACAATTAATGAAAACTGGTGCGTTGAACTCGGACCTGAAATAATTCTGATGTGAATGTCAGTTATGTTACTTAATGCGAAGAGGTGTACTGTTTCCGGACAATTTTGGGGGCCGTAGTCCTCTGCTTCGGAGTTGTGTCCTAAAGCAGCACTGGGAGCCACCTACTGGAGAGCGTACAAAGTAAAAAAGTCAATATATATGTTGTAGGGTTGATTTGGTCAAACAATTTACAGCAACGTAAAGATAAGATGCCGAGTTGGACGCAATTATTAACTTTACACTGGATGCCAGTACAAAGCCACTCTATCTCTCTCTCCCATTTTCCCAACCCACCGGCAACGGAAGATCGACGATTGTTTAATGATCGTGTTTGAAATTTTCGCATCTATTAATCAATGATTCGACCCTAAAAGTCTTTTAATTAGCGAAAACGTGATTAGTTTTGGGGAAGTTTAGCACATCAAGTCAATTTTTGGGTATGTGAGCTTTTTCGGTACCCACAGACTAACTACAGTCAATTACTAATCTAGACTCGAGTACTAATCGGATCATGTAAATAAAAGTGTTATTCCAATGGTATTAACTTCATTGACAGGTTTTGAACTCTATAATTACTTAAAAGAGATAAATGAACTTGTCGCAATTTGATGCGACTTTATTCATTGGGATTGAACTCAACACATGTAGGTCAAATAGAATAAATAATTACTACTGTAATTTTTTTGATAAGTAATGTTTACTCATCGTATTATTTACAACCTACTTGACGTGGAATCTCTTCTAGCGAAGAGGGATCAACACTCTACTAGTTGATTTACGGTTGCTACTTGAATCAACCCGTGCTTAGTTAATGAGTTAATTATGAAGAACAAAATTACTCCTCCCATCTTTGTCTGTGTACTTGGTTACTTCAACAGCTACCTAGCTACCAAAAGGGTTCTTTAATCATATAAAAGAACTTATCAAAAATTTCCTATAAAGATGAGGCACTACGGTCTATTCTCTAGTGATTTACTTGGCTTAGTTGGGGTAAACAAGCTAACCATCAGGAGAGTCAATTTTACCCACTCCACTCGTGGGTTGGAGCCCATTGGCCCATTCTCTTGCTCGTTCTAAAGAAGCAGAGTGATAGCGAGATCTCCATTCTCCACCTTCACTGGTTCCTAAATCGTTGGAGAGCCAAGCATGAGAAAACACTGCACTGTCTTTTCTTGTTTCGCCGGATATAATTCAGCAGGGATGCAAAATGGAAATGGGTATTATTATTTTAGTTGGTCAAAATTATTTGGTATTCTGATAATCTTACTTATTTGACTAATCTAAAATTTTAAATCGACATACTATAAAAAATGACAACAACCATTTCGACCAAATTTTAATACTTGTAAGATTCGAAATCGAAAAAATTTGAGTTCATCGTGTTAGTTTACGAGTTTTATTTATTTTTCGCATCCCATTAAAGTGATACATTACGAAAGGACAAACCACTCTCCATTATTAATCCATTATTATTGACACCATGCAACATAGAGGGAAGTGCATTTAAAGTACCGGTGATCAGCTTGAGCTTAAGCACACTCATGGAAAACAATTTCATTTATACTTGTAAATGAAATCAGAATTTCCAAGTTAAAAACAATTTCTTTTATATTTGTAAATTAAATCAGAATTTCCAAGTAAAAAGCGTTTCTTTGTTTAATTGAACTGAAATTCATATGCTAATTTATTTTACTTTATTATTATTTATTCAAATTATAATAAAAAAATGTACTCAACTTAAAAAATGATTTTTTCAGTTCTAAAATCGAATCATTGTACAAAATATCACATTTTAATTACGTGATTAGCGAATAAATTTCACACCCAAAATTATCACATTATTATTAACTTACTATTGCCCCACTGCAGGATCGATCTACGGAACTTCAATTTATTTATAAAACGTTTTTATTATATATTTATAACACACAGTTAATTTTACCAAGGAAGTTCGAGGAGAGGGAGAGAGAGAGAGAGAATGGCGTCATCGAAAAGCGGAATCGGAATCGGAGGAGGGAGAGTAGCGGAGATGGAGAAGCTGAGCGTGGAGCAGCTGAAATCGGTCAAAGAGCAGACGGAGATGGAAGTCAACGTCCTCCAGGACAGCCTCAACAACATCCGCACCGCCAACGCCCGCCTCGATCTCGCCTCCTCCGCCCTCCGCGACCTCTCCCTCCGCCCCCAAGGCTCGTTCATTTCCTCCACGCCTTTCTTTTTTCTTTAATTTTTATAATAAATTTGTTTTGACGAACAAATCTTCCGAGTGATTTTTTGTTTTGTTTTTGCGGTTTCCAGGGAAGAAAATGCTTGTCCCGCTCACCGCGTCGCTATACGTCCCCGGAGTCCTCGACGACGCCGACAACGTGCTCGTCGATATCGGTACCGGATACTTCGTCGAGGTCTGCCTCTCTGTTCGATTTCGCGTTAGGGTTTTAGGAGCTCAGAAACCCTAATTTTATATTGTTAGTGATCTGATCTGTTTGGTTTTGGTGGAGCAGAAGACGATGGCGGAAGGCAATGATTACTGCGAGCGGAAGATCAGCCTTCTCAAATCTAATTTCGACCAGCTTGTCGAGGTATGCCTTCTTGATAGTTAGTTGGGTGATCAGGTTTATTGTAGTACTGGCATTCTTGTTTTCTATTGAGTTTGTGAATCCTGTGTAAAGGTAAGGAATGCAACTAGTAGCCGATATCATAAGCAATCTGCAATGTCTTCAGAGTCCTGTGTTACCATGTATGCGATGAGGGCGTTGAGCTTGCCTCTACGATAATTTTGTTTTAGCAGTAAAGAAGTTCGGCAAGCCTTAGGAACTGTGATTATTTTGGTGATCTTGCTTGAATTGACTGTTGGTTTAGGTAGTTGTTTTGTGTGTTGCTTCACCGGTCACTTGCTGCTCTATGTTCTTTCGCTCTAAGCCATTCTTCTTCTTCTTCTTCTTCTTCTTTATTTCCATGCACCTAGGAACTATGAGCCATAGGATCTTACATAGTACAGAAAAATAGTGGTCAAAATTGCAATCACCTGTTATAATAGGCTGGGTGCTTGCTCGTTACTGCGTGTGATGAGACACACGTGTTATTATGATAAGGAACAACTAGGTAACAGGAGTTTTGCTTGGTTTGCAGGAGTTGGCTACTTGAATAACTTGTTTTTGTCATGGGGTTCTCTGGACCCGTGCATTAAATGGTTATTCCACTTAGGTCTAAGATATGATTTTTTTTTGCCATACTTGTACTGTGTATTGCATGAAGAATGATTTTCTAGGAAATGGGTTCTGAAGGGAAGAAGGCAATGAACCAATGTCGACAGCTGAATGTGTAACAGTGTTTGAAGTCAGAGACTGTTGCAATTTCTTCTATTGGATTCAGAAACTCTAGGCTTCTACCTAACATCCGAATTTTAAAACCCTAGAGCGGCTCCTTCTATTCTTTTCCCTTCTCTGCTTATAGTTGCCATCATGTTGCCTTGTTTTGTTTGGCCTTACTAGTTTGTCTTAGGGTGTGTAAATTTGTAAATGAGGGATCACGTCTTGTTTTCGTCGATGCCCTTGCTGTTTTATGGAATTTAATTATGCTATCTCTTTCAAGGTGATTACTGACTGACCATGTGAGATGAGAGTACTGTTTCCATTTGAGCAAGAAAGCTGAGATCATTCACTGATGGTTTACAACCATATATGCACTTGTCTGTCATGCGGCCTATTCTTAGTGCAATGTTAATTCTTCTTTCCTGTGCATCTTGCCCACGACCTTTTCTGGTAAATCATATTGTCACAGTAGGGCATCTTTCAGCTTTGTGTATGGCTTTCATTTTGCAAAGCATAGGTTGCAACCCTTTGCTAGAATCTCTGGTTGCTCTACCGGCAACTTGTATCCTTTGCTGTAACCTTGCTTATCATTAAATAACTTTTTTCCTACAAAAAATTCCATGGCTTTGAGTGGGGGTTTGCTGATTTAAATTGTAATTTTCTCTCAACTCCGAAATTTGTAGTTTTGTTTATTTGCTAAATGACTAATCATGTTGAAAATGAAAATGCAGCTTGCCTCTTCAAAGAAGAGAGTCGTGGATGAAGCTAGTGCCGTCCTACAGTCCAAGCTGAAACAGTTGGCTCCAACAACGTAGGTGCTGCTTATCTCTGGTGATTTGTGACCAAATCCCTGAACTTCTTGTGCAGTTGTTAGGATTCTAGAGACTTCATTAGTTAGTTGTTATTTCCTATTCAGTTGTTTCCTTCAATTAGAACTTTACCTTTAATAGATTAGGGTTTATTTAGTTTTCCTATTCAGTTGTTAGGCGTTTGGCTATATAATGCTCACGCATCTTAGGGTTTGATTATCAAGAATTATAATCAAGAAGTATCTCCTACGGTCTCCTTCTTCTCTTCTACGTTCACAACTTCTCTCTCTAATTCTATCAAGATCTTTCTCTTCTCAACTTCTTTCCTCAAATTCTACCAACTATCCATGCTCATAACAATTTGGTATCAGAGCCACTTTTCGGGATGGCTGCCACTATCGATGCCTTGTTCGACAGGTTAATTAAGTGCATCAAGGAGATGGACAAGTCTCCACGAAGGATGGGAGATTCCTCGGTGCTGGCTACTGAAGAGATTCGTGATGCCTCTCAAGAGGCCAAAGGGACAGCCATGAAAGCTATTTCTGAAGGGCAAACACGAGGGTCTGAAGATTTCTCGCAGGCTGAATCCGGTGAAGGACTCACTGATTCGGTTGAATCGACCAAACCTGAGGTTGTCCAGGAAGAAGCCGAGATGGTTGATCCGGACGAGGAACCTCCACAGAAGTTGGGGGATCCATCGATGGAGGCCATTGAGGAGAATTGTGACGCCGTTCAATTGGCAAAAGGAACATCCATAGAAGCTATCTCTGAAAGGAATGTTCGATCGGAGGAGAAAGTGGAGCACGAGGACTTCGTCCAGCTGAAGATCAAAGACAGGGCCCTCTCCAAGTTCATTGATGATATTGGGAGGCTTAACCCTGCAACCTACCAATTCTTCGACACCGTTGAGACGTACTACGGGGTTCTGATCAAGCACATGTTCCTGGACGCTGTTGAAGTTCAAGCCTTGGTGAGGAGTAAGGGCCTCTTCTACATTGAGATCGATGACTATGACGGCAGGGAGGGGGCAATCGGTGACCCCACAGATTCGGGTTAGCGCACACATCCAGATTTCCAGCTCGAGGACGAGCTGGCTTGCGAGGGCGGGAGTAATGTTAGGATTCTAGAGACTTCATTAGTTAGTTGTTATTTCCTATTCAGTTGTTTCCTTCAATTAGAACTTTACCTTTAATAGATTAGGGTTTATTTAGTTTTCCTATTCAGTTGTTAGGCGTTTGGCTATATAATGCTCACGCATCTTAGGGTTTGATTATCAAGAATTATAATCAAGAAGTATCTCCTACGGTCTCCTTCTTCTCTTCTACGTTCACAACTTCTCTCTCTAATTCTATCAAGATCTTTCTCTTCTCAACTTCTTTCCTCAAATTCTACCAACTATTCAAGCTCATGACAGCAGTGCCCCGAATGGCTGAATCCCGGTCAGTAGTAAACGATCCTTTCCTTCCTACGTTGCTTTGATAGGATGCCAATCATTCGAATTTTTGGGAGATCTCAGACACAAACTATAGAGCGGAAGGAGTCGTTACTTCACCTAGGTCTTGTTGATTGCCTTAGTGGCTGAGAGGAATGAAAAATGCAGCAACTACTACATTTCTCTTCCCAATACTGTCAATTTTGGTTTGGTGACTGGATTTTGTTCATTATCCTTTGGGAAAAAAAGAAAATTTTTCATTATCGTGATATACGTTCTGTAGTTGCAGTCCTTTTTTTTCCTTTTTAGGGAAAGCTGCACTTAGTATCTCGTAGTATGACCGATTTTCAATTTATAACCATGTAGTTTAAAATGCAAAATACGAGTCCAATTTTATTCAAATTTTGACACTTAGAAGATCCGGGCAGTCTTTCCCATCTGCACGTCCTATTTTAGCCCAATTACTCAATTCCCCAGCTCTTCACCACTATGATTCTCCTTTTCCAAATTACCCGACTTCGATTACTAGTTCACAATCATTTCTCCAGCTCTTCACCACTATGATTCTACTTTTCCATCCAAGAGCTAGAAAAATCTAAACAAAACTATTAAGTAGATAAAAATAAGAATAAGACCAAATAAGCCCTTCTACTTGCACAAAAAGTCTAATTAACACATTTTACTAGAAATAAGTCCATTTAACACCCCGTATTTATCAAAATGGACCAATTAACACCCTAAGATCGATTTTTCGGTTGTCGGTGACATATCACCGTGTCACGTGGCGTCTAACTCAGCATTTATACCACACAAGTATTGGTTAAGCGGGATCCACCTCTGTCAAACCTCTCTCCTTCTCCTCCCTCTAGCTCTAGACCTTTTTTTAAAATTAAGATAGAGGTGGACCGAATACTTGGGGGATAATAAATTTAAGTTATTATATATATATTGTGAAAATTTGGGGGACCTTCTTCTGTAGCTTTTGCATCAATAATTTCTAGAGGAGGAGAGGTAAACAAACCAAGGTTTTCTCGCACGGGAACAGTGTGTTTTTGCCAGAAGATGTGCAGGGCCATTTGCTTTTTCGTCTGATGAAGCTAAAGCAGCAGCCTTCGAACCTTGAAACAGCAGATTAGAAGAGAGGGAGGTGTAGATGAGAAGAAAGAGGGTTGAAAGAGGTGGACCCCACTTAACTAATGCTTATGTGGTATAAATTAGTGAAAACAGAGGGCGACCATGTTCTGTTCGGGCTTGGGCGTTCCATAGAAAGCGGACATGCCCCTGCACCCCAGCCCTTGGTCCCTTACAAAGTTTTCCAAGTCGTAATGTAAGGCCAGACATCAACGCGCTACTCCACATAATCGTGCGAAGGATCGCAGAATGGCTTAATTGGTCTGGATTAGGCAACTCGTTTTGTAACTGCGACGCGATTCTCATGCTCGAGAATCTCGTTGCGTCTTGATTAAACTATCTGGCTTATAGTTAATCTAGCTCTGAAGACGAGATCCTGCAAATTGTATGATATTATCTCTACAGAAGGAAAGGAAAAAGGCCTCAATGCGAAGTAGATGTCATGGGTTTTCATGATCTTTTTGGCTGCTTTAGCGGAGGAAGCAATCACAGTGGAAACCTCTCCTAGTTGGAGGTGCATGGGAACAACAGAAGTACAACTGTAATGTCAATTCTTAAATAGAGGATCATAATGATAATATTAGATATAAAAAAAAAACATACCACCTATTAATGGCACGATAACTGCTACCCTTCTTATCCTAATTAAATAGGTTGGTTTTTTATAACAATCAATGCCGCCTTTTTTTTAGAGTAGAATACTAAACATTTATTGTTTAAGAGCCTATGTAGTTCTATACTGTATCCTTGCATTGATCACTGTTTTTTTGATAAGTATCTTCTTTTAGGGTATTTTGATAAGTATCCTTGCATTTTTCACTTTAGTCAATGTTTAGTCTATGTAGTTTGCAAATTATAATGGGAGGTCTTTATTTAGTTGATTTTTTATATATTTTTTGATCGTGTTCTAAAAAAATGTGATTCTATCAGTTGAATCATGATGCGACATTGAGAGTGATTCATTTTTATACCCAAAATCTGGTGGTTGAAAATTTCAACCTGTTAAAATATTAAAAATGCTGGACCCGATTAATAAATAAAAAGAACTTCGCCTACGATTTTCTTTAATCTTCAATGTTCACAAATTGCTCCACATGTTCCATCAGGCTTTATTCTATAACTTAAGTTGATGACAAGTTCCCGATAAAGGAGAAGAAATAAACCAACGGCTACTAACGGGTTTAATTAGTTCAGAGGAATAATGGGACGGGTCAACGTTGGTACCAATAGCAGAGAGTTTTTCCTTCCAACGGTAACCCCAAAATTCTCTTCCATGTCCAAGGATTCACTGTTTCTTCCGTCCGGGAGCTTCCAGTCGAAATGGAAGAGCAAGGACGCCAGAAAAATCTGCACCGAGGCTAGACCGAACGTTACACCGGCACACATCCTCCTACCAGCACCGAAAGGCACGTACTCGAAGCTAGTCCCCTTATAGTCAATACTTGGGGCGTGGATGAATCTCTCTGGACAGAAACTTGTCAGGTTCTGTCCAGTGATTAGAATCTCTCCCAATCGCCCATGCGTTGACAAACACTTTGGTCTTGAAGGGTATGTCGTATCCGTTTATGACACATTGCTCTCGGCATTCTCTTGGGACGAGCAAGGGCGCGGGCGGATGCAATCGCAGTCTCTTTGATGACGCAATTCAAGTAGCTCAGTTGGTCTAGATTTACTGCTTCACTAACTGCCCTTGTCTGCACATCGAACACTTGTCTGATCTCCGCCTGCACCTTTTCCATTGCTCTGGGGTTCCTCATCAGCTCGCTTATCGCCCATTCCAAAGTTGTCGACGAAGTATCGCTCCCAGCTGCAAACATGTTCTGAAAATCATAGACATAATAAAATCTTCATAAACTTTTAAAATTAAGAGATTTGTTAAAGTTGAAGACAATAAACACTCATAATTCAAGATTCGACATATTTTTACACGCATTTTCTATGGTTTAAAATGCATCAATTACATGACGATTATCCGGTTAACACTCTTAACACTATAGCATCAATTTTAATGGATTTTTTTTATAAGTTACCAGGGCGAATCTATGATTAACAAACCTGAATGACTGCTTTGACATTGGTATTTGTCGAAGGGATCTCAAGTTCTCCGCTCTCCTGGAGGCCTAATAGAACGTCCACAAAATCGGGTACTTCCTCTTCTCTACTCTCTTCCGGTGCTGTCGGCTTTCTCTTCCTTCGCATGATATGATCGTCAACGATTCTTTGAAGAATCTTGTCGACGTTTCGGTGAAGTTTCTTAAGCTTGAAAAGGGTTCCGGTGAGCATGTGAAGCCATTTAGCAGAAGGGAAGACGTCAGAGATGCTGAACCCTGATCCTAGCTTGACCATGTTGTGCACTTCCAGTAAGAATGCCTCCTGGCCCTCGCATTTCTTCCCAAAAGCCGCCTTGGCAGTGAGACTGCACGTGGAGGACGAAAGCAACCTAGAAAGGTCAACACTCGCGCCTTCACTTTGAGACACGAGATTGATAAGATTCAACGCCTCTTCTTCCCGGATGGATCGAAACGATCTCACCCTCTTCGCGCTGAGGAGCTCCATTGTGCAGATCTTCCTGAGCTGTCTCCAGTACTCCCCGTACTCCGCGGAGATAATGTCCTGCATGTTGTATGTTATGATCTGTAGAGACGGAAAGGAGGGCCTCTGCGCGAAGTAGAGATCGTGGGTTTTCATGATCTCTTTGGCTGCTTCCGCGGAGGAAACAACCACAGTCGGAACCTCTCCGAGTTGGAGGTGCATGAGAGGCCCATACTGGGCAGCCAAGTCTCTGAGCTTGTGGTGGGGTAGGGATCCTACCAATTGGTGGATGTTCCCTATTATGGGTAGCTTCCTTGGCCCTGGCGGTAGGTTTAGAGGCTTCGAAGTGGGTTCTCTTTTCCTCCGCATCCTCCATAATGTAAAGGCAAAGAGGAGCAAAGCAAAGAGCTCAGAGTATGGAGATTCCATGGTGACAAAAACCATGGCAGTGTTGGTAGAGGAAGACTCGGAAAAAAATGGAGAAAAAAGATATAACCTTTTGGAGGTTTATGTATGGCAGGTATTTAAATTATAAAATGGCAGATATACAAATTATATTTTATAATTTAAATACCTACCATTTATAAACCTTCAAAAGGGATCTTAATAATTGGTTGGTTAATTTGTTATTTTCAAGTCTCAAATTAATTTTCCAGTTGCACAGTTTAGACGGTCCTTTCATGGAATGTCAATCCATTTAGTTATGATGTGTTTTTCCATTTATGACTTGTTATGATTTTTCCATTTATTATTTTATGTGTTTTTGCAGGGTAAATGCAATAACGATGTTATGTTTTATGTGGTTTTGTAGTCTTGTTGTTATGTTATGTTTTTATTATTTTCTCTATATAAAAATTATTTTATAGATATTATTACATAATATATTTTTAGCTTCAAAATAATTGAAATTGAGTATTGTCACCACTAAATACATATACACCAAAAAATTACTTTGTATATTCATGTTATAAAACATAATGATAAATTATAGTATTTTTATTTATATTCATGTCATAAATTTTTTTGGTATGTAGCATTATTCAAATGTTAAACTGAATTAATATAAAAGACAACTTAAAGACAATGAAAAAAATGAAGTATGATTAAAATTATCAAACAATCAATTTGATTAAAATTATCAAACAATCAATTATAGTACAATCTTTTTTCTTAAATAATTTTTATTCTTATAGTATGTAAAAATATATTTTTTTTTTCGAAAGATAGGACCGAGCGAAGAATTATTAAATTTAAAAATCAATCCCGATCGAGAATTTTTATTAGTTTAGAGAGAATAAGTTCTACTGTATTATAATTTGGTATACTCAATAGTTATGATTTTAGCGAGTGAATTATGGTAGACCTTACAAGCAAGGTTGTCAAAATCGGGATCCCACTGAAGATCGTTTGGGTACAAAAAAATCGTAGATCGTAAAACGGATCGCAAGATCCTACCAAATAGACAAAATTAAAATAACTAATAAAAATAAACTTAACATAAACTTTTATTAATTTAATCATAAGTCATAAACACTCATTGTCTCAAACATCATCTAAAAACATAATTTTCTCAAACATCATCTAAAAAACTTTAAGCAGTGAACTACAAAAATAGTGCTCTATTAAATCATGCGATGAAGTTCATTAAAATATTCACTTAGATTACAAAATCACGAGAACCAAAAATGGAGACCGACTAATCTCATATTCGATGATACCTCTCTCGATTTTATTTAATTTCTTCTTATTTTTTCTTTAGAATACGGCCAAAGACCTTATATTTATAGTGCACACTATTAGGGTTAGGGTTATACTGATTTAATTTAAATTATTAAAAAAATACCACATATCTTTAAAATAACCAGAAAACTTCTAAGAAATACCAAATATGATTTTAAAAAAGAAACACAAAAATATTCACTAAATCTCTCGCAGGAACATGGAGGGAATTAGTTGCGATCTTAATCGCAGATCTTGCGATCTTACGATTATACTTGATGATCCCACCGATCCGTTCAACATTAAGATCATGCATGCGATCCAGCACGATGAAGCAATGGCGACTCGTAAAATCGTGCGATCTGACGATTATAATCGCGATCCTGACAACCTTGCTTACAAGTTCATTTATCTCTCTTTTCAAATTTTTTTCTCCTAGATTTTATTAAAAAATTAATGATTGAAATAGTAACATTTAATATAGAAAAACCACCATAAAAATTATTCCATAACCGGGAAAAGGTGAGCTTATTCTTGTTAACAAGTGAGTAGCCACATGGTACCAGGTTGACACAACTTTAAGTATAAAGTACCGAGAGGGAAATTAACTTTTCCTAAAGAAACCAACAAACAACAACGGTCGGTTTAGTTCAGAGGAGAATTGGTCGGGCCAACGTTGGTACCAACATCAATGGGTTTTTCCTAGCTACAGCGATCCCAAATTTCTCTTCCATATCTAAGCCTTCGTTGTTTCTCCCGTCGGGGAGCTTCCAGCCAAAATGGTAGAGCAATGACCCTAACAATATCTGCACAGAGGCAAGACCAAACGATGCACCTGGACATATCCTCCTGCTAGCCCCGAAAGGCAAGTACTCGAAGCTAGTCCGCTTGTAGTCAGTATGAGCGTGGATGAATCTCTCTGGACGGAATCCTACCAATCGCCCACACATTGACAACCACTTTGGTCCTGACGGGTATGTAGTATCCGTTTATTACACGGTGCTCTCGGCATTCTCTCGGGACCAGCAAGGGCGCAGGCGGAAAGGAAGGCCTCTTCGCGAAGTAGAGATCATGGATTTTCATCATCTCTTTGGCTGCCTCCGCGGAGGAAGCAACCACAGTCGGAACCTCTCCGAGTTGGAGGTACATGATTTGACAGCCAAGTCTCTCAGCTTGTGGTGGATGTTTCCTATTATGGGCAGCTTCCATGGCCCTGGTGGTAGGAGCAAGGTAAAGAGTCCAGGGTTTGGAGATTCCATGGTGACAAAAATATATTGTTGAGATGGCGAGAAATAGGAAAGATTTATTTCCTATTCATATTCCTATTCTGACTAGGTTTTGGACTCCTAATCCGACCTAGATAGGTTACTTGTACACCAAGGGTTTGCCTCTATATAAAGGCATGTTACCCTAAGGTTTTGTATGGCTTTGTGGCTCGAAAACTCATCAATAAAAGTTCTCATTTCTCTCCGTGGATGTAGGCATTAGGCCGAACCACATAAACTCTTGCGTCCGTGTTCTTTGTGCGTTTTGTTCTCTAGTTGCTGAATTCACAACAAGTGGTATCAAGAGCTAAGGTTGGAGGATGTCGAATCACGGCGCGAAGTTTGCTCTTGTGAAGTTCGATGGTTTATTGAATTTTGGGTTATGGCAAAGGCGTGTCAGGGATCTCCTCGTGCAGCAAGGGATGGTTATCGCACTCTCGGAGAAGAAGTCCGAGAAGATGGAGGAGCAAGAGCGGGAAGAGTTGGAGGCCAAGGCGGTAACGAAGATTTGCTTGTACTTGGCGGATGATGAGGAACCACCAGCTGGGTTGTGGAAGAGGATCCAGGTCGGAGTCAAAGAAGTTCAATGGAAGTGGCTTCAAGTGCTGAGAAGGGCACATGAAGGGGACTATTCAGGACGAACTGGGGATCAAGACAACGAGGAGGAATCGGCATCCACAACCATGGCCACATGTTCAGACGGGTTAGATGGTGACTGACTTTCTGTCTCATCAAGTCTAATGCATCCTGGTAATCTCTTTTCGTTAGTGACCTTAGATTATAACAATGATAGTTATAAAGGTAGGCTAAAAAAGATGGATAAGGATGCGATGGTAGGGATGAAGGGTAAAAAGAAATACCAACAGGTTAGTGGGGTACATTATTATAGATAGAGTCACATCAATGGGTCTGAAGGAGTTGGCAAAAGCTCAGGTCATATGAGGTTGGTTCGTATGAGGGAGCAAATGCTTGACATGAATGGTTTGAGTAGAGTTGGGATTCGCGGAGACATGGATAGCGAGCTATGGTTATTTTGTGGAGGCATGGTTAGCAAGGAGCCATGGTTGTCTCGGAGAAGCATTGTTAGCTGGGCCCCGCTATGGTTGTCTAAAGAGAAATGCACGTCACAGGTGTTGGGTAGGTTTTGCATGGGGAATGCGAAGTCGTTGGTAGCACCACGGGCGAATCGGGTATCTCACTCAAGGCTGAACAGTGGAGTTTATGACATGTCGAGGGTTCTACTTGGTGGAACAAAAGGTTGCCCTTTGTATGCTATGGCGAGTAGCATTGGTTTGAGGCAAAAAGGTCCAACAGAAGAGCGGTTCAAGGTTGCAGAGCATAGGGCTGATCGAAAAATAGAGGATACGTCTATTGGTCGCAAGGTTGCTTCAGAAAGTGGACTCGCTAGTTGGGGTTCGATGGAGGTTGGAGAGAATAGGCCAAGCAAGCTCAGAAGCTCGAGTTTGGGGGCTGGCTCCAAGTGATTGAACAAAAGGTGAAAAGAAAGTTGAAATGGTCTTATTGATGCAGTTATCTATGGTCCGAGATGGAATCGGTAGAGTCGGATTAGTTTTGCAAGATCTCATGGTTCTTCATAGGGCGGTGTTTTGTCAAGGTGGAGTTTGTTGAAGTTCGGGTGGAGCTTCATGGTTCTTCCACGAGATGATTTCTCGTCAAGGTGGAGATTGTTGGGATGGCGAGAAATAGGAAAGACTTATTTCCTATTCATATTCCTATTCTGACTAGGTTTTGGACTCCTAATCCGACCTAGATAGGTTACTTGTACACCAAGGGTTTGCCTCTATATAAAGGCATGTTACCCTAAGGTTTTGTATGGCTTTGTAGCTCGGAAACTCAATAATAAAAGTTCTCCTTTCTCTCCGTGGATGTAGGCATTAGGCCGAACCACATTATCTCTTGCGTCCGTGTTCTTTGCGCATTTTTGTTCCCTAGTTGCTGAATTCCTAATATATATGTTTGAAAATGTATGTGTTTAAAAGAAGAAGAGAAAGATATACCCGTTTTGGATTTTTATAAATGGCAGGTAACTAATTTCTTTCCAAAATAAAACCTTTTTAGGCACCTGCCATTTATAATATAAACCTCCAAAAGGGATCAAAATTTTACCATTAATTGTAATAGTCTATTAATTATTGATCACACATAATCTGCTACATGCGCAAACAAAGTAGAGTCTATTTTAATCGGATCAAATCGATACCACATGATACTCAGATTGAACTAATCCGAAAAGAAAATCAACCAACGGCAACGGTCTGTTTAGTTCAAAGGAGAATTGGTCGGGCCAACGTTGGTACCAATAACAAGCATCTTTTCCTTACAACGGCGGCTCCGAAATTCTCTTCCATGTCTAAGGGAGGTATTCGAAGCTATACCCATGGAAACCGGCAATAATATTTGGCCAAAGGGCGTCGGATTGTTCAAGTAACGTGTCATATTGTAATAAATTGAGCTGATCTTCTAACCCCGGGAGGCGCAAGCCAGCTGATTAGATTCAAATTGGACTTTACTACCTTGTTTTATCGCAGATTTTGCTTTCAGTATTCGTGGTTTTAAATAGGAATTTTAGTTCATGTATTTTTTTAAAAATATATTTTTTCACCTCCGTTATTGGGCGGTCATCTGTCTTGCCATTTGATTCGATTAATCGTTGTTTCATGTATTATGTGACGAGCCAATTGGGTAAAACGTGTATGACATGTTAAAGTGGATAATTATCGAATCAACTGAAACTCAATTGAGATCAAACAGCTGAATAAGCAAATGGTTCGAGCTACCAAACTCAATTGAGATGGAACAATGTAACATACAGGGATCCGAATGTAATAGTTGAATAGTTTGAGTGATCATATTGTATATGATCACAATATAAATAGGAGATGGGAGAAAACTCTGGAACGATTATTGACATTTTATCCTAATTCTTGAGAAACAGTTACGTTTCCCTTGCTATCCTCTTCTTCTCTTCTATTTCTCCCCCTTTTCTCTAATTCTAGGGTTCTTGATTCCCCTCATTCATAATCAAGATCGTTACATGGTATCAGAGCTACGCAATCCTCGGAATTGCTAGCTAATGGCACGGTGGAGGCATATAGAGAATCAATCTCATATCCTGGAGAATACTCGGAGTTCGACGATTACGACTTTGGAGGACTTGGGGCAGAGTCGCCGGAAGATGGAGGAGTTCGGGAAGACCGACGCTGACCCTCGTCGGAGTTCGAGGGAGTCCCGCAAAGAAGCCTTGGCCAGAGAGGAATATTCCTTTTGCTCTCAAGAACGATGCCAAGAAGCGACGGAAACCCAACGCCTACCGGAGAAGAACACCAGGGTGGTTGAGAGCGGTGGGTGGAACAGTAACCGTCCCGCTCCAACCTTAGGGAGTCGCCTTAGTGAAGCGGAGGAGATGCCGCGACACAGGATTCTTGTGCCGGAGAGACATCAAGAGGTAAACAAATTTCTGTCTCAACGGGGTTTTTCCGGTCTTCCTACCTTTTCGGGTGTTAACCCGAGGGCTTGGATTAGGGTTTGTGAAGAATATTTCTCGGTGAACCGATCCCTAGAGATCTACAAGGATAGTTTAGTAGCTGATTTATTGGTGGGCAAGGCGAGATTGTGGTATTGGTCATGGTGTTTGGGCAACGAAGAGGCTTGCTGGGGTGAGTTCCTCGAGGCATTATGCACACGCTTTGAGAACGAAGAGCAAATTGATGAATCTGTTGCGGAGGTGCGTGGCTTGATTTCTGATCAGAATTTTAGTGAATTTAAAGGAGAAAATCATATGAGTATGCAAGTTTTGGATCAGAATTTTAGTGTACCTGATAACATTTTAGTTGCGGCCGTCGCAACAAATGCTACTGGAGATTTCAAATCTGATTTTGTTCTTGGCCAAGAAAGCAAAGTAAGCACAATTGTGGTGGATAATTTCTGTGATTTCAGATTGGAAAGTCAAGTGAGGTTGGACAGATTCGAAGAAATTCATGGAAAAGTAGATCACTCGATTAAGTTTCGGTCTTCTAATGAGATGGGTGAAGATGGACTATATCGGGGAAGGCCACCAGATTCTTTTACTGGAAAAGATCACAACGATATGAATGGCAGCGGGTTGGTGAGACCCGAGGTTATTGTGAAAATTGGTCCAGAAGTGAAGAGCGTGTGTAATGATCCGATTTTGATCCTTGAGGAAAATTCGATTTTAGGGTGTGCGGTTGTTAAGGAAGAAGTGTACAAGCCACTTAGTAACGTTGTTCATGGACAGGTTGGGGACTCGGATAAGCAATATGTTAAACAAGTAGGGAGCAAAAAAGCTTTGGCAGAAATTATGGTTGCTGATCTTGAGGTGCAACCAGAATGTAATACCAACGACCTGAAGCAGGCAAATGCTGATTTTGGTGGTTGCTCACTTTGCAGAGACCCTGATCTTGAAAAAAGATTTGGACCCTGCACTATTATTCCATGCAATAAGTGCATAAAGGAGTTCTATGTAGGCTGTTTAAGGGATTACAAGTTGACAGATTTGAAAGAATTACCTACTAGAAAGTGGTTCTGCTGCAAAGAATGCAGTACCATTCACTTAGCTCCACAAAAATTGGTGATTCATGGAGAAGAGAAACTTCCAGATTCTGATTTAGTAAAGGACTTAGTGGAAAATGAATCAGGAAGTGTTAGTTTCTTAGACGTTGATCTCGATCATTTTGATATCAAATCTAAGCCACCTGATGATTCTGGAGCAATTGAAGATGAGAGAAAGACTGAGATAGATCGAGATGGACTACATCGGGGAAGGCCACCAGATTCTTTTACCAGAAAAGATCACATTGATAGGGAAGTAGAAGATGAAGACAGAATGCCTGCTCAAGATATCAATAACGATGTTGAAACTTGTCTTACCTTTGCCTTAGAGGAGAATTTTTGCGAGAAAGAACTTCTTATAGCTGTGGGTAAAGGAAAAATTGCAGAACACAAGATGCTGCAAATGTCACTTGACGAGGGAGGTATTGTAGTTACCAATGGAGGAAATTCACTCTGGGAGTTAGATCTTGCACATCTAGCAGCTAAGTCAATGATTGAATTAAGCAAGACGCAGGGTGAAGAAGTTGGGAATGATGCAAGTTTTGTAATTGTTCATGCTGCAAATAAACTCCATGTTCCAGAAGCTTTTATTGATGTCAAAATTGTACAACAGGTTGTTGAAAATTATCATAGACTCGGGTGGAAATGGTATGAAGTTGTTCATGCTAGATTTGACTACCTACTGGTTTGTGTGAGGTTGTTTCCCTTGGCACGCGCTATATTTACCTCCCGAGGAATTATTTCCTTGGGAACAGTCGAAGAATGCCTCAAGAAATATTCGTTTACTTTCTTCCATTCATTTGCAACTCTCTTCCGGAATTCTTCTACGGCCTCAGATTCTGACACGTTATATTGCTTCATGTAGCTGAAGAAAGGAGATGCAATGTACCCTCTTTTCTCCTCATCCTTTAAGTGGACAACAAGCAAATAAAGATTATTTTAGTGAAATTAATTTGTTGTACAATTTCTCTACTTGAGCAATTAATTTGTTGATTTAAAAATATTTTTGCTTACTTGAAAGTGTTTTTTAAAGTTTAATTTTTATATCTAATTACACATATCAGTATGAACTATAGATCCCCGTCAATTTTATGTTGCGTCTATGCCGTTAAGTCAAATGATTGCTTAGCTTGAAAGTTGCAAGGTCATCAGAGAAACGACAAATCCTCCCCGCAGCTTCAAAGATGTAATCTCCATTTAGCACCCAATTGTATGCCTCTTAAGTTTCCAAACTCTGCCATTCCGATCATGGAAATGGCCGCCGCTATGATTGCTCCGCCGGAAAACATTGCCATTTTATCCAAACTCTCCTTGAAGGCTGGAGAGTAATTGTTGTTGGTCCAATCACGTTCAGTCTGATATGCTCTTGCCAACTCTTTAACCTGCAGAGAAGTTAGGACAATTTATATTTAAATTACTAGCTTAATCTAACGCATTCTAATAAACTCAAATATTATGTACTTAATAGAAGATATAAGTATAACCACTTACATAATCAATTGTGATGGAGACTGCATATGATCTTTCTTCACGAATCGCAACATCATATATTTCATCAAAATGTATCCAATAAACTTTTATACAAATCTTTTAGATAATTTGTTGGAAGCTCATCAAGTATATCTTCGTTCCATCTGCAATTTATTAATTTCAAGCTTTATTTGCATGAGTTACTCATAAACAATACGATCGAATATATGTGTCCGCGCGTGTACATACTTATAGATGTGATAATTTTATGAAAGGAAAAAATTACTTTATTACTATGTGGTCTAAAGATGTTTTGACGCTAAAGTAACTTAAATCGACTGACTGATGTAGATGTACATTTATACAAATGGATATTTTATATTGCCGTAACGAAAAATGTAGTAAAATAACCTTTGTATAGCATCTGTAAGGGCGGTGTTTTCTTCGTATATACCATAAGCTTCATACGTATCGTCGAGATAGGTCAGAAGATATAAAATTTTGGTATAAACTATTCGAGCATATCCATAACACGGCTCGTAATACTCGCACACACTCCAAAAGTAAACTTCCACCAATCTATCTCGAGCGTAAGGAAGTTTTGATCTCAAATCCAATTCATTCTTCCACCTGTGCATATAATAGAACAAACATATTTAACATCAAAAATTACAATCACCTCAGATTTAAAAATAATTTAATTTTTTATACATACTTGAACAGGTCTTGGAGCTCATGCCGATGGAGTAATTGCACCCGATTGAAATCTAATATAGCAAACTTGAGCAATAACTCATTCCTTTCGTCCACTAGTTTGTAATAAGAAATGAATTCTTGGGCTTTGAGCCTAAGCATTGCCTTGTGTAAAGGAACCTTCAAGGCGCTAGAAATTTGATTAGCAAAATGAGGTTCCGATTGGGCGACCAGTTGTTCCAGAAGATTTGTGGTAAAGGTCAGAGCTTCGTCCAAAATATCCTCTCCCGGTATGCTCAAATGGGCTGCTTCAAATAGACTTAAAATGCCTATAGGATCTTCGGCAAGATACTCCTCAAACATACCATTGTCAGAATTTTTGAACCTTTTAAAAACATCTGTAAAACGAAGGAAAGATGAAATTAATTAATTAAGAAACTTTATCTCTAGAGTAAAAATATCGTTCGAGAATATTAACTACCGGATGATATTTCAAATCCATGTTGTCTGAATACTCGAAATACCACAGCAATAGTGTGCAAGTCGTGGCCTTTGCCGTCGAGAAAGTTAGGGCTCGACTTGAAAATTCCATGTAATTGCTCTTCTATCTGAGCTTGAAAACGGTAAGACACCCCAAGATGATACAACAATTCAACCAATTTCACCTTCTCAACTTCATCACCACTTGAAAAAGTTTCCAAAACAATGGCCTTAACCTTCTTCTGTAATGCTTCTGCTTGTTTACGACACCACTCAAACTCCTGTACAAAAAAAATGCACACTTTTTTTGGTAAGTGGATGTGATTTTATTATAATATTTACATATATACAATTTACAAAAGTAAAACCGTAAAACCCTCGTCAAAAATTGTACAAGGCAACAACTCGGGTGTCTCTAAAAATTCTACCACAACAAAACTTAGTGGAAAAAATTATGCATGATATCACTTCACTTGCAAGAGATCTCTTAAATATGTAATATATATAGTTTTTCTCATAAATAACAACTGACCATCTCGTTGAATGAGAAGGAAGAAATACGATCCTTCCATATGTCTGGAGGAAAGTTGAAAATTGGCCGATAGACTTCTGTCCTATGGAGGCTCGACGGCAGACCAGCAACAGGTCCGCTTGCCGATGATACACTAACCCGAAACTTATTCATGCCGTCTGATTTTCCAAGTGGAATACTTAGACAGTTCCAAGGCTTAATGTTTTGGGCGACTGAAAGTATATGCAAGGCCATTGTTAGGAAAAAATATATTATGTCACCCTAGGTCTCTATATTGCATGTATTGTATAGCATTTGTGGATATATATATATATATATATATATAGGACAATTATCTTGTGTATGGACAATTCAAGGTATGGATAAAATAATATAGGACAATTATCTTGTGTATTACCAAATGTTCAATGTCGACTTTATTGTTCACAATGCTCTATTGTCGTCCTCCACGTTTGGAAATATTCAACTCTCATGTCTCTCTTAGGCCAGTGAACATTGTGACCCTATACACGCTTGTATGCTGGTTTGTAGGTGTGTGCGTTCCTTTCTATTGCTTAATTTGTTGGCCGCTTTAGGCTAGGGAGTTACACTAGCGTTTCACTGGCCTACTGGCTTGTGAACACCCCTCTTGACTACCCGATTTGTGGGTTACCTTGAGGTTAGATTAGGGAGTATGAACGCTCCTCTGGTCTATTGGATGGATGCCGCTGCCTCTTGATTACTCAGTTTGTAGGTTAACTTAAGGTTAGGTCTAGATAGTGTACCATTTAGCTAACCGTGTGCGGTTTAGCTATTGGTGGGGTTTGAGTGCTATGTAACTTTTCTTTTTCTTTGTAATAAAATTCATAATTATGAGCAATTAAGAATTTAGAGTGAATTCAGATTTGTGCAAGAATAAGAGAACGCTAAATTCGAGATAAGTCGGTTTGATTTTATGTTAATTATCTAATTTAGATTTTGAATCATGTGTGATTATTTGATTTATTGTACTGGTTGTGTTAATAGCATAAGTATAATGAAATCTGTGAAATTCCAATTAAAAAATTAAAGTTGCGTTGCGTGGCTCTGCCATGTGTTATGCGTGAACATACTGTGGGGATATTAAAATAGTGATGATTTAATGATTTGGTGGCATCTTAGTGTTCTGTACTAGGTTTGCGATTATGTGGCTTACAGGTTTATAGGCTTATTTAACCAAAAGTCTACACTCCACCGCAAATAAAAAAAAAGATAGAAATTCAAACTATAACGTTAATCATACTTGTACAGAAACCATCCTAAATTTTTGTCCTTTCCTAACCTTCCTCAGCAATCTAGGGGTTGGTGTTTCTTCCGCCAATCAATTATTAAGAATATTTATTAGTGCATTATCACAAACAAACAAGATTTTTGCTTTAGTGTGTCAAGATACGCACTGATTATCTCCGTTTAAAAAATATATGCCAAAAATCGCCCCAGATACGGGCTGATGTAATTAAAAGGACATTAACAATTTTTTATTACAATCGCCCATTGTTTTTTTTTTTTGAGGAATATTACAATCGCCCATTGTGCTGAGACAAAAAAACGAAAATATCATTAGTCTAAGGCTCCTGCACACCGAACACCGGAAACGGATTAAGTGCAGAACGCACAATCCCAATTTTCACCGTCCAGAAGCCATCCATTTTATTAATTAAATTGTATGTTAAATCTAACCGACCGCGTTTTTGTAGGGGTATTTTTGGATTTGTGTCTTAATTCAGGAGTGAAAAGAGAAAACGTAACAGGAAAGAGAAAGAAAATGATGCAACCCTTCTGCTTCTTCCGTCATAATCGACTGGAAAGAGAAAATCTCCTCATTTTTTAGGCACACATCTTGAGAGTACCGGAAGGTGTGCATGACCTATGGTAGTCTTAGGATGGGTAACCTCTTGAAAAGTTTTACGTGATGCGTGTGAGTGATGACAAAAAATGCTAAAAAAAACTCGTGTTGGTCTGTGTAGACAGCCGGCCAGATTACGGGACGCTACATTTTATTATTAGAGAAAAAGAGAGGGATATTAAAAGAGAGGTAAAGAGATATTAAAAAAGAGGAATCTCTTTTTTTTTTGAAGGGAAAACAGAATGAGAAGAGATTGTAGATGACGCATGTGCCCTTATATTAATAATAAATATTATCTATTTTGTATTAAAAAATTACTGGTCGAACCGTCGATATGACCAGTTAGACCAGTCGACCCGATGGTTGGACTAAATTCTGGATCGATTTTTAGGTTATTTTTGAAATCCTTGAAAATTATCAAATTAGGAATGATCATTTTAAAAAAGTTCTATTGTAGTGTCTGATGGCTAAGATGACATCACTTCTTTCGGGAGCGGATAGCACAACACGGACACCAAAAGATAAACATAGGAGGTTGGTTCCAATTAATTACGATTATACTTTTGATTATATAATTATGGTAACTCTAAATGTTGTATCACTTAATACAATATAATTATAGATTTTTTAAAATATTTTATGTAATCTCTAATATTACAAATTAGGCATTCATGTTTGACCATTTTATATTGTCTATTTGGTACTACTAGGCTGTCTTGTAAGGGCTTTGGATTGGGTACGAAGTGAAGGAATTGATTCCGAACAGTTTGGAGTGAAGGGGGACCGCAGCGACAAGCGCATGTATGTGATAATGGCAAGCGCATTTATGTGATAATGACAAGTACAATTATGTGATAATGACATTTATTTTTGTGAAAATGGCAAGTCCCCGTTGATGATAATGGCACGCGTAATTTTTTTTATTTTGGTCTCCCATGTTTTAGCATTTTTACAAAAAGGTCACACTGGCATGTGTAGTTATGTGATACCGGCATGCGCAGTTACGTGATACTGGCATGCGCAGTTATGTGATAATGGCATTTGTATCCGGCCTGTGTTTGTGCGTGACTTTTTTCATTTTGATCCTTGTATTTTAGCACGTTTGCAAAAAAGTCTCCGCGTGTCTTCATTCCAAACGGTTCGGAATAGTGGCATTCCGTACCCAATCGAACCCCAGAACATAGATATGTATTATATATATAGAGATATAAAAGAAAAAAGCTATGAAGGAGGTGCCTCGCTGAACATAAGAAAGAGCATAATTAACGACATACATTATATATCCAATCAAAAATTCTAAGATCATGAATATTAAAATTTTCACATATGTTCAATACACCCGTAACAACTAATCTCATTGCATTATTTAACCATGCTCCAAAATATAGCGGGAGTTGTCTGGATTCTCAATTGGGCCTCTGAATTAATAGTTAGGCCCAGCACATTCTTTTTGAAGAGACCCCCATA
Source organism: Hypericum androsaemum (assembly GCA_963995505.1). Classification (NCBI taxonomy): domain Eukaryota; kingdom Viridiplantae; phylum Streptophyta; class Magnoliopsida; order Malpighiales; family Hypericaceae; genus Hypericum; species Hypericum androsaemum. Next base: position 1,280,010 of record OZ023199.1, read on the forward strand.
ATTAGTTTTAGGGAGAAGGAAACAGAAAGGAACACGAAAATTTTATCGAAATTATTCAAATAATAATACATTTGAAGAGACCCCCAAAATTAGTTTCAGGGAGAAGGAAACAGAAAGGAATACGAAAATTTTATCGAAATTATTAAAATAATAATACATACAAATTTATTTAAAAATTTGAATTACAATTTTACGAATAAACAAAATACTGTATGCAAACTTATAAATAAAGTTCTAACTATAAATACAAGGTGTTCACCGTGTAAAAAGACCTCGTTATTTTATCTCAATTTTTGAATTTCCAATTATTCAGATTCAATTATGTTGTTAAACTAGAACAATTATTTTATTTATTCATTTGATTCTTTGTTGGTTGATGAGACCATGATTTGGTACAACATTAGTAAATTGTAAATAGTAGATAGATAAAGATCTAAAAGACTACTATTCTCATCCAAATAATTTGATTGTATAATATAAAGAAAAGAAGAATATTTACAACTTGCCAAACGTTACACATATTTCTCGCCTAGAAAAAAGACAAGGACCAATTTGCGAAATCTCGATGAAAGTCTCGGGGCAACTCGTAAATTACCCGATCATGTGTTGGCCAACATAAATAACCAATAAACTTTTCGAAAAAAAGGAATAGAACCGTTACGTCCCAAACGGCTAGTTTTCCACGAAATAGGACCCTAAACGGAAATCAGACACGCCCCCTCCTCTTCCTCTCTCCCAACTTTCTCTTTACATAAAACAAGTGGATGTCGGAACCAGAAGCTTCGGCTCCTCCGCCGCCGCTGCCGCCGCAGCAGCAGCACCGGCGGCCGAGGGTCCGGGAGGTCTCGTCGCGGTTCATGACCCCGTCGGCTTCCCACTCTCATTCCTCTTCGTCTTCCTCGCCTCTCCCTAACCACCGGCAGCGATCGAGCTCCGTCCAGCGGCCGTCCTCCGCCTCACCGTACCCCGACGAGAACCGTAACCTCTCCAACCGGAATACGCCTCGCGCCGTCGCGAAGCTGGTCTTCAAAGAGAGCAGCAACCGTCCCGATACGCCCACCGTTCTTGTGACCGCCGCCTCCAAGCTCCTGCAATCCTCCGGACTCTCCCCGTCCGTCTCGGATAGAACGACGCCCGGGGTCGTCGTTTCGAGCAGGTACCTGGGGAGTTTGGAATCCCCGTGCTCCCGATCTCTCGATCTACAGCGGTCTAGTGTTTCGGAGCGCGAACGGGAGAGGAGGACTAATCCGATGAAGTTGAGCGGAAGCGGTCTTCCCCTGCCCCCACCGCCCTCTCAGGCAAAGGTAATCGTCAGCTTGGAGGGGGCCAAAAAGGCGAAGAAGGGGTCGGGACATCAGGAGGACGTACACTCCCTGAAGCTGCTCTATAACCGGTACTTGCAGTGGAGATTTGTCAACGCTAAAGCGGAAACCTCAACTCAGTCTCAGAGACGAGAGGCCGAGGTACGGGTCAAACACGTTTAGCCTTGGATTTTATTTGATTCCATTTGTTTGTGGAAGGTTAATTTTCATCCAATTGTTTAGGTTAGATCTTAATGGTGTTTGTAGTAGAGGGGGAAGTTAAGAACAGGGCTTGTTTATTGTGAAAGGCTTTATTTACTCGCAATATACCAGAAAAGATGTTAGGATTTGTCTCAAATACTAAATTTATAGTGAGATCATTTTAGGTAGGTTTTCTGACCGAACCATTTATATGGTCAAAGGATTATGTCTTAGTGACTTGTAGTATATGCTTGGGTCTATAAGGAACATAGGCACTATCCATTGTTGAACTATGGTTAGACAAAGAGAAAGTGAAAGGTACTTGATTTCAGATAGAAAAAGGGAATCCCGTCCAGTTCTTACTTTTTCTGTCTGTTCTATTCTGTGTAATTGGTTTCTTCTATTTCAAATCCTCCTTGTAGAGAGCATTGTACGCCCATGGTATGAAGATTGCAGAGTTGTACGAATCAGTGGCCAAGATGAGAATCCAACTTCTGCAGTTGCGGAAACTGAAAGCTCTCTTAAACATCCTCGACATCCAAGTACGGCTGCAGAAGTTTCTGCTCTGATTATCCGCGTTCTCAATTTTTTGGAATTGTCTGTCTTCTCCACTTGATCATTGGGAGCGACCTTACTTTGATTGGACTCGATGAGTGTTTAGGATGGAATGGCTCTCTGTTGTGTGGATGTGAATTCTATTTGGTTGTGCATTGTGCAAGCCAATAGTTCTGGTTCTAGACTAGTCCAGCTAACTTCAATTATCCATCACTTGATTTCTAGATGCCTTACTTGGATCAATGGTCGACGTTTGAAGAGGATTACGCGACATCTTTGTCTGAAGCAATTCAAGCATTGGTGAATGCCTCAATTCAAATTCCAATCAGTGGAAATGTCAGAGTAAGCCGTCTTTGTTGTCCTAATCTCTTTTGGCCTTCTGCATTTATTCTTTTCAGTGATAGGTGGATGATCACGTAGTTAGTCTTGTTACACTGTACTAATAACCGAAACAATTCATTTGCAGGCGAATGTAACAGAAATGCAAGATGCATTGAACTCTGCAATGAAGTTCATGGATTCAATAGCTCTTAACATCAGCAACTTCATGTTAAAGGTGAATTTTTCAGCTTGTTAGCTTCATGTCATGGTTTTTATTGCATGCTTTGTGATGTTATGTGGTTCTTGTCAGAAATACTTATCATCTTAACCGCAATCCTGTTGTAGGCCGAACAAAACGAAGTCCTGGTTTCGGAACTAGCCAGACTGGCTGGAGGGGAAAAATCTCTTATTGAAGAATGTGGATACTTGCTAACCAGAGTACATAAATCCGAGGTATTAAATGCAGTAATTCTAATTGAGCATCAATTTGTGATCAGTTGATGTCTCTTCCAAGGTTTTGAACATTGATTGTGGAGTACGAATTCAAATCTCACCTCGCCGATTTCCGCTTGAGCTAGATCTCAATCCGCATTGTCGTCGTTGTAACTGTGTCATGTCTTTGATGGTCTGTAGCTTAACTTGAACCTGGAATTGGTTTCAGGTGGAGGAGTGCAGCTTAAGGAGCCAACTTGTTCAGCTCCATAGAGGAACGCAGTAAAGTGTAAAATATCATATTCCATTTCTCATGTATAGGATTTGATTGTGCATCTTTTAGTATATAAATTTTGCAGAAAATGAGATATATGAAAATAATACAAGTCTTCTTGCCTTCTTTTTTTTTAAGTAAGCGTTGGTAGGAGCGGCGGGATGATGATGAGTATAACAATCAATATCAATAAAGACCAATTTGAAGAAATGGCACGATCAATTTGTTAGCGATAGAGGAAAAAACCATGTGGAAAACAGGGCAGGGATTTTCTACAATGACACCGTAGACCAATTGAAAGGGATGTAGCGCAGCTTGGTAGCGCCAAAGTTTTGGATACAAACAAAATGTCAAGGGCTCCAATCCTCTCATCCCTACCTATAGCTTCTCCTCTAGGCAGTAAGGAGGAATCCATTAAGATCGATGAAAATTGGACATCAAAAATCTTTCATTGTTTGATACTATATGCAGGGGAAGAATCCTTTTTTCTTTACAGTCGTATCTACTGTGATAAGAAAACGCTCTTAGTTCAGTTTGGTAGAACGTGGGTCTCCAAAACCCGATGTCGTAGGTTCAAATCCTACAGAGCATGATTCCAAATCAACAGACCCCATTTCAGAGATATGACAACTCTTTTTTAAATAAATAGTCAAATCATAAAATTGTATCGAATCTATTTTTTATTTTTGAACGACCAACTCAAACTTTGACTTGACTTTAACTAATTAGACTAAGAAAGATAAATTTAACATAATATCTCGAATGAAATGAGAAGAAAAAAGTCTCGCACGATCGCTCGAAGAACTCAAACCTTTCTTTCGAACTCGATTTTAAGAGTAGTCATTCCTATGTTCTTTTCCTTTCTTTGAGGTTAAAAACAATTTTTTTTCACCCCACCCCAATAAGGCTGGCTTCTCGTCACCGGTGGTTAAGAGCGTTAAAGATAACACTTCAGTGACTAACCCGATGCAGGATTTCTTGAGGGTTTCTTTCTTCTAAATAAAAATTTCTTTTTTCTTTTTAGGTGAAGTGACGGTACATGTGTGGAATGGGTTAATGTAGAAGACCAATTTGAAGAATGGAATATTTTTTTGATATGCTTTGATGTATGTATGGATGTATGTGAAGCTTTTTCTTTTTTTGAATTTCATAAAAGCTGAAAACTATTTCATAAAGGAGCGATAGAGGAGCACTTTGGGTTATAGGGAATGGAGATGTTGCGACCCAACCACCAACTGATGTTACACATCACGAGATGTAGTATTCAACGAGACATCATCCTGGTGGTCCCCAGAAGCTACAGTACTACTCGGTACCAGAGCCGATCTTCAGCAAAGACCTATAAGACTCGAGAAGAAAGAAGATGCCGATCGATCGGTTGAAAGGTCTAAAGCCAGGCTGGTTGCTCGAGTATGATCACAGCAGTACGGAAAAGACTATGATGAGACTTTGAGTCCCGTGGCCTTCATCCCAACAGTACGTGTGCTCTTAGCATTGACAGCAAGCAAGTCATGGAGACTATGGCAGATGGGCATGAAGGATGAGGCAATCTCATCTTATTCACGTTCAGACACAGCCTTTCATTTGGTTCATCACCCGTTGAGAAGGCTGTAGAAGAGGTAGCATTCGCAGACCAAAGCTAAGCCTGCTATAGAGGGTCGATGTAATTGAGATTCAAGTTATCCCAATAGTCAATCTTCTTATTCTTTCATAACCTCGTACTGGCGCCTCTTCTTCTCCTCTGGTCTGATAATAACGAAAGGCATAAGGGGAGCGAGTAGGTGCAGCAGGTGAGTCAGGAAGTGATGGTGGTAGAAGGAATCAAAACTTCTTCTGTCTGCCCCAGGGGAACATCTCTTGACTTATCGACCAGAAAGCCTTTGATATTATATAGTCCTCGGCTTCTCTTATCTCGATATCATCTCGTCCGCTCCCTTACGCTTCTAATCGGCTCTTATCAAATGGATATTTAATCCGACTTCGATTAATAAATGGATGGCTTGGTGGTGAAGATGCCCACATCTCACTCTTTGGTCATTGGTTCAATTCCTTCTGCCAACATTTTTACAATCTTGTTTTTACTATCAACATAAATATAATATAAAATATATTAAATTGTAATAAATAGACAACGAATTCTTCATAGCCAATTTGGTCTAAGTTATGGTCCTAAGGTTATATGTTCAATACTTGAGTTGGACTTTTTTTGATAAAAAAACTTATTTTTTAATAAAATTATTTGTTTATCCATTATAATTGGTAATTGGTCAAATAAATTTTTTATCTATTATAATCAGTAATTGGTCAAATAAGTTTTTTAATTAAAAAATTATTTTTTATCCATTATAATTGGTCAAATAATTATTTTATAAAATTTTTTTAATCTATTATAATCGGGTTTTTTAATACTTGACTTTGACAATTTTTTAATACTTGACTTTGACAATTCTTTTATTATCCCTTCGTTTTACTAAATCATTCACCATAATTTTGTTTTAATATTAATCATTCACTAATATTTCAATACCCATCATTCACAAAGTGATTTAATATTCACCATAATTTTTAATATTCACCAATTTTGTTTTAATATAGTGAATGATTTAATATTCACCATAATTTTTTTATCACTTCATTTTAAAAATTGGTGAATATTAAACTGATTATCTTTGCTCGGTGGCTGCTCATGAGACGTGGATGATGAATACGAAAAGCTGTTCAAGAGACTAAACCCACCCAGGTATTATTATTGCAAGTTTTCTTCATTTTGTCTTAAACCCCATGTCCAAATACAATGCCAACTTAATCTAATTACTTATTTTCTCCTTTTTTTAATCTAATTTTTTAGGGTGGTTATTGATAATGAGAGTTGCAAAAATTTTGACCAATTTTATTCTAATATTAGTGAATGATTAATATTAAAACGAAATTAGGGTGAATGATTTAGTAAAACTAAGGGATAAAAAAATTATCAATGTCAAGTATTGAACGTATGGCCTTAGGTCCAAAGATCATAACTTAGACCAATTTGGCTATCAAGAATTACTTTTCTAATTATTACAATTTAATTTATTTAATATAATATTTATGTTGGATAGTAAAAATTAAAAACAAGATTGTAAGATGTTGGAATCGAACCTATGACCATTGATTAAAAAATATCACCTTCTACCACCAAACCCAAACGCGTGTAATGTCTAGTTTACCAAGATCCGACAAAAAAAATCACCCGTCCCACGTGGACACCAAATCCGCAATACATGAAAACCGAACACCATTTTTACAATATGCCATGAACAGTGATACCTTACAGACATTTTACCCGTGATGGAAGACAAAACCTTGATCTTTCCTCTCACTTGAAAGGGTAGCAAAAATTGAATTCAGTTCTATTTGTTTGATTACTAGATCTAAGATTTGCCAGATTTTTTATTTGGAGTTCCAGATTTAGATTTATTAATTAAGATATTTAAGTTAATATTATCATATTGTTATTTGCAAGTTCATAAGTGTGAAAAATTCAACTACCCATTTTCTAACATTTTTGTTCAGATATGAAAATGTTGGTGTCTTTTGATTTTAACCAAGGAGCCACAATTGGAAAATTGAAACAGTAGCACTAAGTGCATCGTTGCACATTACCAACTTTAATTATGTTGGTTCATTTGGTTTCTAAATGATACATTACTTAGTTTAAATCAAGAGATACAAAGTGGTTAACAAATTAGAAAGAGAAAGAGAGAAAGATTAAGAGAGAAATATGTCTCTTCATGAATGGATACTTAATGAAATTTTATGGAGAAGAGATGTCCTCTGGTAAAGCAGTGCATCTCCAAATGCGGTTGGCGATGTATAAGATGAGCATCGATTCCCAATTTACAAACGCCGATTGTTTTCCAATGAAATATTTAACTGGATCTATCGTCACAGATGATGTTTATTTCTTTTTTACTAAAAGTAAAGCCATTCACATCACGTTGTCATTTGTAATCGAAATTATCGAGCAAGTACAGTTTCTGGCGATCAATTTCAGTGATGCTTATTTGGTTCGGAAAAGGATACTTTATTTGTTACCGTGGGAATTAAAAAGGAAAACCCCTATGAATGCTATCATTTTAAAAATTTTATATACAACCAAAATTTCGAGGAAGATAATTTGTGAACATTAAGAAGTAAAAAAAAAATAGAACAATGAGGATGTTGTTGGACACGGTGTGGTTTGTGATTTGGTTGTAATATTTTGTAACTATATTACTTGCAATGTTAATATTACATTTTACTTATAAAATAAATGAGGAGGTTGTTGGAAGAGTATGATGTATCGTCTCAAATACAAATTTTGCGTAAAAGAAAATAGTACATAATCAGAGAGAGATTCACATACATCTTGCATCAAAATCTGAATCGTCCTCCAAGTCGTTTTTCAAAACTTTGGAAAATACCGCATGAATTTTGAGAAGTTTTATTGTAATAATGTTCTCCGAGTTTATAATTAATTTTTTTAAAGGTATAAATTGTATTAAATCATGAATATCGATGATACCCAGTACATAATCGAGAGAGATTCACCTAGGATGGATCATATAGAGATTAATGTCTGAATCAAATTTATAAATTAGTTTATATTTTATAAATTAGTTTGCTAAGTGTACTGGATATGCAACCGTCAAGATAACGCAGTGAGCACATGATATCAACATAGTAGGGTTTTTTCCAACAGTAAGATTGACTTTGTATTAAACTATATAGAAGTCGTTGCAATCGAAGTGTAGATGGCAACACAATGTCCTCACTATTTGACATATATATATATATATATATTACATCGTTTGCGTATTTAATACATAATCGATACGTGCATTGGTTGAAGTTAGATTGCAATTTTAATACATAAAGGCGCGCATGTTGACATAGGATCCAATTAAAGATGCCCTTCTCTTTGTTACGCACGATTAATGTTGGTTGAAGAGGTCTTAAGCCATCCATTGATTTGATAATTTTAGAAGACAGCCAACACTGTGATCCTCCCTTGTACTTGTAGTCCTCTCCTCCTCCTATATTACATATTGTTAAAGAAAGAAATATAATTAATGTCAAATTCTTGCCGCACCATCTGCGGAAGTCATTGCTTCATCTTTATCTTCAGATTCTAACAAATATCCCTCAAATCTCGGACACTTCTCAACAGCTGCCAGCACATCCCCACAAATCTCTTGAATCAATTAAAAGGGCTCGTTAAACTTCCACCAAATTTTATCAGATTCCTCCGTCTCTATACCTAGTGTCCTCTGAACTACACCCATATATTGCCCACTCCCATCTTTCTTCTCTTTGTCCATCTTTTGTTATTTCATTCAGACATGGCCATCAATATCTACAAATGCTCTCTCAAAATCTTAAACTTAGTAGGTGTGGTGCTTCTAGTACTGTGCCCAACCTCTGTGTCCAGTGAATGTGCATGCGACGCGGCCGAAGTTGGAAACCGAGACAAAGACGAATCACTCAAGCTAAAACTCGCTTCTTTAGCATCAATCCTAGCGGCGGGGGCAATCGGAGTCGGCCTTCCGTTGCTGGGTAAGAGGGTATCGATGTTGAGCCCAGATAAGGACATATTCTTCATGATAAAAGCATTCGCGGCGGGTGTCATCCTCTGCACGGGGTTCATCCACATTCTTCCCGACGCCTTTGACAATCTGACGTCGCCATGCCTCGGCGAGAAGCCTTGGGGGGAGTTCCCCTTTGCAGGGTTCGTTGCTATGGTGGCTGCCATAGGGACATTGATGGTGGATGCATTCGCGACAGGGTATTATACGAGGCTACACTTGGATGCCACCAAGACCGACGAGGAGAATTTGGCGGGACAGGTCCACATGCATGCCACACACGGCCATGCTCATGGTTCGACATTGCCTCCCGCCCATGATGACGACGACCTCCTCATTAGAAAGAGAGTTATATCACAGGTAGGTTTGTAAATCCCATTACTGAATTGCTAATTATTTATATTTTTTTTTTCTAGATTGATTGCTCAATTGGTGTCATCAGGTTTTGGAGCTGGGGATCGTAGTTCACTCGGTGATAATTGGAATCTCACTCGGGGCTTCACAAGATCCTGATACAATAAAGCCTCTTTTGGCCGCTTTGTCTTTCCATCAGTTCTTTGAAGGCATGGGACTTGGTGGCTGCATCTCTCAGGTCAGGTCAGGTCAGGTCAGGTCAACTAACCATAGGAATGTTTAAAAAAAAAGTTGAAACTTAATTAGGGAGGAGGCATTGACTCTCTAGGACTAAATATTATGTTGACAGAATAGGATGACAACATCCTTGCTTTGGTTCTCCAACTCGTTGGTTTTAATCAAATATTATTATATCCATCCCACCATACTGTTTGTTTGTAACTCCTACTGTCTTTCTTTTCGTATATTACTTACTGTTGTTCTAACTTAATAATAATAATAATTAGGGGGGGGTCTTGATTCATTCATTATTGGCTTGTTAGGCGAAATTCAAATCAAGGTCGACAGCAACTATGGCGACGTTTTTCTCCCTGACAACGCCGGCGGGAATTGCAATTGGGATCGGAATAACAAACGTGTAATCGGAAAATAGTCCAACAGCGCTAATAGTGGAGGGGGTTTTCAATTCGGCGGCGGCTGGGATATTAATATACATGGCACTCGTTGATCTATTAGCAGCAGACTTTATGCACCCAAATGTTCAAAGCAACGGAAGAATCCAATTTGGTGTGAATATTTCTCTTCTTATGGGAGCAGCTTGTATGGCCGTCTTAGCCAAATGGGCTTAGAGTTGATGAGCACCTCCCTACTTTATCAACAAATGTCGACGTTCAATCACACTACAAATTCTACTTTTGTGCATTTCCATGTCTTTATATATATATATATTGATAAATTTCAAAGTGATAAATTTTGAAGTGAAATTTGGGAGAGCAAGAAAGATAATTGAACATTCTTGCTTGCCAATTTTTATTGATAACAGTCCATACATATTTATAGAGCAAGCTGTACAACTACTAAGCTAACAACTTAAGTAAGAAAATAGGTCCACGTTCTAAGTTCCACTAGCAAAACTTATTGGAGAAATTGATAGAGTTGAACGTGCCAAATCGGGAGGTCGGTTAGTGACAAAATCTTCGGAGTTTGTTGCAAGTCAGGTCCAAGTTGGGTTTTGATTAGTGGAGAGGACCGTTGAGGTGGAGAGGATCGTTGGTGGAGTGGTGGAGAGATGTTTGACACACCCCTGCAAGTTGGAAGGCGAGACGAGTGAATGTTGAGCATTCCAACTTGGACATCAAGAAATTGAGCCGCTTGGTCGAGAGAGTGTAGAGGCATTGCCATGAGCTTGGAGTAGCGCCATTAGATTGGAACACTGCTCCGAGGACAATCGAAGCTGAGAGAGATGATTGGATGCTTGAAGTGACGCCATTAGATTGGAACACTGCTCCGAGGACAATCGGAGCTGAGAGAGATGATTGGACGCTTGAAATAACGCCAATAGATTGGAGAGAGATTCATCGTAAGGATTAGTGACAGCCATAGCCGCTTTCGGATCGACTTGGCTCTTGGTCACGAAGAAAAAGAATCCTAGGTGTTGATGTACCTAGATGGCTCTGATACCATGATAAATTTCAAAGTGATAAATTTTGAAGTGAAATTTGGGAGAGCAAGAAAGATAATTGAACATTCTTGCTTGCCAATTTTTATTGATAACAGTCCATACATATTTATAGAGCAAGCTGTACAACTACTAAGCTAACAACTTAAGTAAGAAAATAGGTCCACGTTCTAAGTTCCACTAGCAAAACTTATTGGAGAAATTGATAGAGTTGAACGTGCCAAATCGGGAAGTCGGTTAGTGACAAAATCTTCGGAGTTTGTTGCAAGTCAGGTCTAAGTTGGGTTTTGATTAGTGGAGAGGACCGTTGAGGTGGAGAGGATCGTTGGTGGAGTGGTGGAGAGATGTTTGACATATATTTAATTTCTTTCTTTATTTGTGTTCTCGTATCAAGTAGAAATGAGCATAAATTAAATTAAATTCTTTCTCGCCATGTATCTCTTGCTGTTCAATGAAGTTTTTTTTGAAACATGCTGTTCAATGAAGTTGGGCATCTCTTTTTGTTCGACTCTGACTGAATTTTAGCATTGGCTCTTAATTTTTGTTTTTTTTAATATTTACACTGACGCACCAAGAAAACAAAGTGCGACGACATTTAAATAAATTACGGTGGAGTACAGCCCCGAAAAAGTTTCCTATTAGCAACCATTCCAACACCAATCTGGCAATCTTCCGATGGGCCCAGATAGGGGAAATAAACTTACTCAGCTTCGGGTAACTTTCTGCCCATTCCTGAATCTACCAGGTACTCCCAATAGGCCCACGAATCTTCGAAGATTGGTGGGTCTGGGTTGATTTGCTTTTTAGATGCGAAGCCCAAGAGGCCAAAATTCAATAGCCCAATGACTACCACAAAACTTGCCCATATCCGGTCTAGCAAATTCGGCCTTGATAAAAAAAAAGAAGAAGATTCCCTCAAAAAAAAAAGAAGAAGAAGAAAGGAACGGCCTTAATAATGCCCTCAAATTAATTAATGGTCAATATCACCAAAAAAAATTAATTAATGGTCAAGTTGATCCAGCAAACTGCAAATATTAGATCAGGTCTAATAAAACGACAGGACGTTAGGTAACCAGTAAGGTTGTCGAAAGTGGAGGATTATAATGTAAAATGTGTCATCTCTGTGAATCCGGACAAGAAGAGAATCAATACATGTATTCTCCAGCTGATGATAGTTGTATTAAACGCAATTAAAGAAATATCAAAGAATTATAAACAACTGACTGCCACGCCTGCACTACTTTTTAACGTGTTGAATTGCCTCATGTATATTCACATTAACATTCGTCAACCATGTCCTCCATCTAACTACTCTCCCAATAATTTACGTTAAACTATTAACAACAACAATTATTAGGAGTTAGACTCGAGGTGGTCAATAACTTTGATTCATTTTACGAGATTTTAAATTTAAATTTTACAGATGTCAAAAATATCATCGAAAATACCATCTCATGAAATAAGACAATAAAATGCTCAACTATGAATATAAAAGATTTAATATAAAATTTTGTGAACGGCACAAATGAGCATGTTTCTTTATTTCTTTAATATATGATGTATATTAAGACCGAGTACCCTTTTCCTTTCTCCCAGTGGCCGGTCAAAGGTCAACTATCTAGATTATAATTAATTCCCCCACAGCACAACACAAGAATTACTCCCTTCCAGCCATTGTTGTCGGTCGGACTATTCGACGACTCAAATTTTTAATTTCGAAATGAAAGAGAAGGGAGGGCGAGAGAGAAAAAAAAAATTTGGGATGTTTTAAAATTTTTAAAATTAGTCATAGTAAATATACAAAAGTGACTTAATATAAATGAGTGACCATAAATAGACAAAAAATATATTAGTAACATGAACTAAAATTTATAAAAGATAATGACCATGAATGTTTTTACTCTGTAAATACTTTATATACAACATCAGATATGCGCGTGACGGGCAAATTTTTTATTTAGATTACTTGGTATCGAGAGCGACAATGAATCTAACTATTTAGATTACACTTCGAATTTTACAAGACTTGTTGGCGTTAGGTTGCAAGCTTTTTGATAGTATCTTACTATTTTATAAATTTAAAATGCATCCTATATAATATACTGCTTCCTAGATTAATTGCATGCATACTACGCATGTACATTACATATGGGAACATCAAGCATAGGTCGTCGGACATTCGTAAATCTTAATAATAAAATAAAGAAACTCATGCAAGCACAAGATAGAAACCACCTACCTACGAAACAGAGAGATTTTTTATAAGTAAATTTTTATTAATAGTAATATTTACATTCTAAATAGTGTAGGTTGTCGGATTATTATTCTAGTTTAATCAAAATTTATCGAGTTCGAATATTTAGGAGTGATAAATAGTAAATACTTGTTAAAGTAGCTTTCACATTTTTAAAAATTCTTACTCCACTCGATCTTTAATTAGTCAATGTATTAAATGTTGAAATACTATTTGCATTAAAAAAAAGATAGCAACCAGATAGTAACGGGAGGGAGGGAGATTTATGTTTAATATCTATATATAGCAGTGGGTGTAATTAGGAAAGTGCAGAAGATGGAAGGAGATGGAGATCATGTTGATAATAAGGTGCCGCTGCTATTTGTCCCGATGCTGGAGGTTGGCCACCTGGCCTCCATGGTCGAACTGGCCAAGCGTCTTCTTCACCTTCTTAACAACAACAAACACCTTACCATAACCATCCTCACAGCCCTACCCTCCCATTCTCCGCGATATCGGCCTCGCGTTCCATGTCCACCCCTAACCTCAACTTCATTGACCTCCCCTACCTCGACTCCCCGGACCTCCACCAAGTCTCCGGACCCCCTTCGCCACCCTCCTTAAGCCCGCCATCAGGGATACCCTGCTCACCACCCTCCCCAAAGTCAACGCCCTCGTCTTCGACTTGTTCTTCATCGTCCCAATGTTGAAGGTGGCCGCCGAGCTGGGGATCCCGTCCTACGTCTACTTCCCATCCAACGCGGCCATCTTCGGCCTCTTCGGCCCCGCGTTGCATGTCCACCCCTAACCTCAACTTCAGTTGCGCGGCCATCTGAAAGGCGTCATCGTCAACACTCTTCCGGAGCTGGAGTCCGCCGTCACCGGGCTGCTCCCCGGCGGGTCAACCATCTACCCAGTAGGGCCGGTCCTGGACCTAGATGGCCTCGCGCAGGAAGCCCACAACCGACGAAGACAGCGAAGACCAGCATGGTCGCGCCGTGATGGAGTGGCTCGACGGGCAGCCGGCGAGTTCGGTGGTGTTCCTGAGCTTCGGGAGCCTTCGGGCCGGCCCAGGTGCAGGAGATCACCCCTGCGTAGGCCCCCGACTGCCGCACACGAGATCCCCGCCGACTAGGCCGACCCCCGGAGGGGTTCCAGGAGCGGACGGCGGGGAGGGGGATGGTGTGCGGGTGGGCCCCACAGGGGAGGGTGGGTGCTGGGACACCCGGCCGTCGGGGGTTTCGTCTCCCACTGCGGGTGGTGGAGTCCCTGTGGTGCGGGGTCCCCATCCTGAGCTGGCCCATCTACGCGGAGCAGCGCCTCAACGCCTACATGCTCGTGAAGGAGTCCCTGTTACTTAAGTAGCTACGGCCTATGGCTGGTTGAAAGTTAGTTGACTTCAATGTCCTTGATCTCAAGGGTGCATGGGCTTTTTCTCTCAAAGTCAATGGTGTTGGTTGAAAGCCCTTGTGTTGTGGTGGCACAGGATTAGGATTCGTGCTCATTATGTAGGCAGAAGAAGTCAGTAGTTAGTTACTCAACCAGGTAACATCCTCGGTGAGATAAATAGATCGCACAGAGATTTGAGTAGAAACATTTGTCCAGAGTATTCCTATTCTGTATAAACATTTTGCTTTGCTTTTCACATTAAGAAAACCAAATAGAGACGGTTGTGAAGATGCCAAGTGTTCCTTCTGCAGTGCAGTGCGGTGCTATGCTCGAGCGTTCCCTCTAACCGCTGCAGGACAAACTCAGGAACTTGTAAAGGTCATTAAATTCAGGAGATATGATAGTAACTTCTGAAAGGTCAGGACCAACAAGATAGAGAGCCGGGAGGGAGGACAATGGGTCCTAGAGCAAATGATACGTAACCATTAGCCATGTATTCATCATCAAGTGGTGGTCCTGCATTTGTTCTTCACCACTGATACTCTTTCAACATTGACTTGACCAAATTCAATCACTGCAATGTTAGTATAAATGTCCTAGAGATAATCGTAATAAGAACATTGTACTACATCATATTCAGTTGTATTATTGATTTGTATTAATAATATTCGGCATTACATAAAATGGATATAACGTTTGAATGTTTGCGTATATTTATGTTTATGTTCTCATGAACAAATGTTATCGAATGAGAGATCTCGAATGACTGTGAACATAGTTCTTAAATAGCCCCAATCAATGATCATCGAAAATGGGATATCGATGATGCGATTTAGATTGGTGTGCGATCTGGATCATATCCTTAGAGGATGTAGTGGTTCTCACAACTACGAGATACTAGGTATTTCATAATGGGTGCACAGATACTTTGAAAAGTATTGGCATACCCGCCGAGAAACTATTTGGTGTATTCTATTTACGTGTCTACGGTAATATCGGTTTGTGGAGTAGTGAAATAGTCCTCAGACTTGAGGTCAATACGCATGACATGTACTGAGTAATGGACTTTGATCATGACTGACGCTTGCACTCCTGACGGGGTAGATATGGCATGTGTCAAGTACATTGCGAAGTATATGCGCGTGGTAGTTGAGCCAAGAATAGGATTCATTCCTCTAATAAACTTGAAGAGAATATTTATCTTCTCATAATTAATTGGATCGTTAGTCATTGGTCAATGCACGTCATTTTTAGAATGGTGTCTAAAGTGACAATATGATCAATTAATTGATGAGATAATATGATTAAGTTATTTGAACAGACACATTATCATATTCTAGACTTAATCAAGTATTCGTGAATGAAAGGACCGTACCACTATGAGCTTCACATTACAGGTAGTTGCAGTATCCTCGCAACGTTCCTCATATGTTGAGATTGTCTGGTTTATTGTCTAGTGTTAAACTAAGACCATTAGTTTGACAAATCGCTTGACATATGAGGACCTATGAGTCACACAATAGTAGTCTTAATTACGAATTGAAATTGGTTAAATTAAATATTGATTTGATCAAGAATATTTAATTTATAGAGAAAATAATTATAAATAAATTTATAATTATAATTGCTTAATTAAATAATTTTATGTATAGCAATCTTCTTTCATACAGATGAACTAAACACAATTCTACGGTAGTCACAATGCACATACGATACAGTATGAATTAATATATATGCCGTAAATAAGAAAAATTACGTATACCAATGTCGGAAAACATTTATTATGATGATACGAGATGTTTATTAATTGACATAATTAAAAAATTCAATTTTTAGCGAGTGTAATCAGAGTGTCACGGACTAGTTTTACTAACTTACAAAACTGTTGTTCTTACAAGGAAAAGACAATCGGTAATGCTAAATCAGATGAGAGACCGATAGCTAGTGCTATGAAACTGAGATGTTTGAGCTACTGGAAGACAATTAATTTATGGTTGGTTGACTGCTCAATCATAGCTCTGTTCTGCCCCTAAGTATATACTTGTCAATCAAAAAAAAATTTATTAAAATAATTTAGACATGTTTGACTTAAATTTCGAGATTTTAGATAATATTGAACTTTGTTTTTCTCTAATCAAAATTTTTTTATTTGTGCAAGGGTGAGAGTTGACTCACCAATTATTGAAAAACGAGATAAGATCATTTCACATACTATCCACCAAGTATTGGGTAAGTACTTATCAATCAAACTCTAATAATAAAAAAGGTACTTTTCTTGCAAATTCATCCCAATAATCGATTAATTCATTCAAGTTTGCATTTAAAAAGATGGTATGACTCAAATTATATCAGGATATGTATAGAATTTCGTATATCCGGATATGTATAGACATGACTCAAATTTTCACCTAATCATTTCGTCGATCATGTAATTTATTATTTCTAGCCTTTTAAATTATGTTACGTCTGATCAAGGTACTATTTGTATAGAAAGATATTTATTACTTGATTGCTATGGTTCGATTTTGACAATCAAGACGTTAAAAGGAATTTAAATTTATTTAAAAACATCTTAAATTTTATTTTTACAAATGTAAAAAATATAATTAATACTCGACATACTCAACTAACCAGAAATTTCAAAAAAATGCGATGATTAAGACATGATACTTTTTGTTAGGCTTGTGAAAGACGTGACAATGAAGTGTATATATATTTTTTTAGGGATACAATGAAGTGTATATACGTGTCTTTTAAACAGCAGATCAATGATCGAAAAAGGCCAATCTAAGTGTTAACATCCACGGACAACGGACAAGGATCGGTCATAAATTGAAAGACCTCTGACAGGGCCTTCCCACCTGAATCTTGGTTTCAGCATTATTTGGTCCCATGCAACCATTGAGTCCCTTTGATTGGAAACAATTCGGGTAGTCACGGTGTTTATATTGTCACGCCCCGATAAATAAGGCATGTCAACTGTCGTTGGGTAAATATCTTCGCAAGGCATCTTTATTTCTCAACTCATAAAATCCATCCTCAAGTCATAAAATCATAAAGAAAAATATGAAGAAAAGTCTTAAAATAAAAAGCCGAATGAATGAATGCATGTTCTCGCCTCTAGCTCTCACACCCGATCCGTCCCCGTCGCACCTGAAATACAATACGTATTTTGTTGAGTTTACGCAACTCAGTAAGCCGAACTCATAATTAAAATACATATACATGCATACACAGATTGCACCAAACCGAAACAGAATCAATGACTCAAACACAACGACGGACTCCGGAGTACGACTATCGGGAACCTATGGAGCACAGAAGATAAATCTTTAACGCTAGAGGCACAGAAACGAAAAGGACAGTCTCACCACAGGGTACAGATATCACCGATGCTCACATAGAGTACGAAAATCCAGAGTACTCTGCGGGCACAGAAGCACCGGGATAATCCCGACCAGAACAGACAGAACATATACAGATCACATGGCAGAATACACATACTCGCACATAGATCGCATGGCAAAACTTAAAACGAATTCAGATCACAGGACAGAATGCGAAACGAATACGGCACATATTCACAATAGTCAAATACGGACAGAATGCACCCCAAATATGATCAAATACGGACGGACTACGTCCCAAATACATTCATACTTTGCAGATGGAAAAGAGGTTCGACTTACCTCATTTTCTTCTAACCTAACCTCGTCAATCCGCGTCTCTCCTAATTTTCGGCATCCTCCTCAAGTCCCTACAGATTTGTGATCAATCAAGTACTACGATTTATTTTCGAACTTCAGCGATTCGCAACAGAGACGGACAAGACAGCTTGCCCTAGCGTCTCGGAAGGTGTCGTCGTGTTCTCCCTCGTCCTTGGGCTTGCCCGGAAGATCTCCTCTACCTTGAAAGAGAGAAAATGAAATTTCAGAAGGGTGAGCTTTAGGGTTTCGTCCAGCCTTCTTTTATAGGCGAAGCTAGGGTTAAAGTTTGGCAAAAGTTCAGTTTAATCCCTGGACAAATTATAGTTTGCTCCCTCCTAACTTTTAATTATTCATTATGATTTTCTGGTCCTCACATATATAAAGTAATAATATTTCAGATCATTGATCTTTGGATAAAATTGAGTACGAAGAAAGTAAATTTTATAAGTTTCACCATAACATTCTCACTTTATACAATTCTAACTATTTTCTAAAGATTAAATTCTAGCTAATAAATATAACAAAATATATCTGCGAAAAAATAATCTTAAAATTTTCCTATCTTTCACATCCATCCTAATAATTATTTGGAATAATTTCTAATCTCAAATATTCCAACCGAAAAATTAATTTTTTGGAAAAATACAGTTTAGAACTGTGTCGTTTGATATTTAACACAAATAGTATTGTAATTTAAAAATGACCAAACCGGTCCTCATGGTTTCATAAAAATCATGGATATGACAAGTGTCAATCCTTTGAAACTATTAGGATCAGTTTGTTCATTTTAAATCACCTGAATATAGGTGTCAAATTGTCAAATCACGTAATACTAAAGTGAAATTTTTTCAAATCTTTGTTAATAGAACTCGAAAGATAAATAAGTTTGTCAAATCATACTATTCGATAAATTTGAAATACATAATAACCCAAATTCATATTGAAATCATAGTACAATTTTACAAAAATTTTGGGTTAGATTAAGACACAATTGCACCGACTAATACAAAAATTTTCAACAAATATTTAACAATCGCAAAATTTTGTGGCCCTACATCTTTTTGCCATTGGGTTTACGTGGCCACTTGTTGATGGCACGTACAAAAGCAGCGGTTTTTCACACATGTAGTGGATCGGTGAGTGATCGAAGACAAAATCTTGATCTTTCCTCACTTCAAAGGGTAGCAATAATTGGATTCAGTTCTATTTGTTTGATTACTAGATCTAGATTTGCCAGATTTTTTATTTGGAATTCCAGATTCAGATTAATTAATTAATTAAGATATTCTATATTGTTAACATTAACGTATTGTTAGTTGCAAGCGTAGCTAACTTGTTCATAAGTGTAAAAAATTTAGTTACCCGTCGTCTAACTTTTTGTTCGGATATGAAAATTCTAACATATATCAGATCGGATTGATCCGGTGGCTATTATTGTTCACACGACTCATGTTTTGCTGCACGTTGGCATATCAAATTTCATACAAACTTTGTTGAACTTTGCTTAAAGAAACGTGTAAAGATTAATACATTAATAATTACAAAAGTGATAATTTTTTTATTAAATACGAAAAATCTAACTACTCATCCAATAAAATTATGAGTTTATATAGAATTTCTATTAAGAGAAAATTAATAAAACCTGTCATATCCTCCCGGCTTGCTTTCTCGTGTTGTATTTAGGTATATATTATATATACGGGTTGTTTTTTGGCTTTGCCTTTGGGCGTTTGGTATTGTTGTTCCTTTGGGGTTATCTTAGACATGTATTTAGATAACGTATATCAATATTTGATATACATTATGTGCTATAAGTATAAATCAACAAAATATCACTTCATATATATATCACTTCATATATATATGTATAATCTAGCAATAAATCAAATATGGATAACAAGTTTTTTAAAAAGCATTCAATTACACCTAAACATAAAAAGTTGAACGGCATCAACAAAAAACCATCAAATTATATATCACTTCATATATATATATATATAATCTAGCAATAAATCAAATATGGATAACAAGTTTTTTAAAAAGCATTCAATTACACCTAAACATAAAAAGTTGAACGGCATCAACAAAAAACCATCAAATTAGTAACATTAAACGAGGAGTAAAAGCTGCTATATCATTCGTTGAGATAATTAAAGTAATATGTATATGTATTGCATAATACGGATTCGAATTCAGTTTTAGATCTCGATGTAATACTGATACTATAAATCCAAATTCATATCTATTTTACCTTTTAAAAAAAGCTTGTTTGTTGGGCAAAACTTTTTTTATTGATAACTTTTATTGGTAAAAATTTCAGATTGGTGTAACTTTACCAATTTAATATAAGCAACTTCCTTGATACTAAGATATATTAATATATTTTCAAAATTTATGACCACAATAGTGTTCCACTCTTAATAATAGATGATTATCGATAAAAAGAACTTGAGATTTGACTAAATGCAGCCTATAATCTAGATTTTGACATCTACATCATATCAATTAAGTCGAAAGGGACCGATGTTTGCTGGCGACACGTGAATTCATTAAACCAACAACTGTTTTTTCCTTGTCCTAGCCCTACAACGAGCCTTTAGGTGTGGCTGGAATTTTGGCCACACTTTACACTTCAGCTTTTAATTTAAAAGCTCTTAACATTTCTCTATTATTACATGGTATTGGAACATAAACCTGCAAAATATTCTCTCCGAAGACATGGGTCTGATCTGGTTTATGTTCTTCTGTCTGCAACTAATAACAACAGCAACAACAACATCTGACAACCTACAAGGCAAGTGAAAAAATTCTTGTCTGCTCTAAACTTATGCCAAATTCTTGTCGAGATTACCGCATTACAAATTCTTACAGGGTATTCAGAGCGGGTTAATTTTGTGCCGTTTTTGTAACGAGAAGCGCGTGCATCATTGCTTTGAATTCATGCTTATGCAATTTTGTTATGTATATTGCTCATTTCCTTACAGGAGATGGGTTGGTGGATACTTCTGGCAGCATGAAGTTGAACTTATACCATGTAAGAGAACCAGACTCCGGTCTTCCATCGGATTCGATTACAGATCTCGCTGACATGCTCGTGCACGACGAAGAACGTGCCAAGGCTCTCTTCGACAAGATCAGAGCAAAGAGCGGATTGAAATCGACCACCACGCAGCGTGGATCAGCAGAATTCGAACGTCCGAATGCTGATCGAGTTCCATTGAGCCCGGGATTGTCTATTGGCACCGGCAACTACTATGTTAAACTAGGACTAGGATCACCTGCCAAGTACTATTCCATGCTCATAGACACAGGTAGCTCCCTCTCCTGGCTCCAGTGCCAGCCTTGTGCAGGGTACTGCCACTCACAGGTAGACCCTGTCTTCAATCCTGCAGCCTCCAGGACATACAAGTTCCTATCCTGTAACGGATCCGAGTGCTCGTCCCTCAAGGCCGCGACTCTAAACAACCCTATATGCGGTTCTGCTGCGAAATGTGTCTACACGGCTAGCTACGGAGACCAATCGTTCTCCAGAGGCTACTTGAGCCGCGACCAGCTAACCGTAGCTCCATCACAGACTCTGCCTTCCTTCGTATTCGGATGTGGTCAGGAGAATCTCGGACTGTTCGGGAAGTCCGCTGGCCTGATCGGCCTAGCACGAGACAAGCTCTCAATGGCGGCACAGCTTTCGACCAAGTACAGCTACGCGTTCGCCTACTGCCTCCCGACTGCTACATCCTCTGCCTCATCCGCGGGCGGATTCTTCTCGGTTGGAAGCATCTCCCCATCACTATACAAGTTCACTCCAATGCTGACCGACCCTCAGACCCGGAGCTTGTACTTCCTCAGGCTGGTATCCATCTCTATAGCAGGAAAACCAATTGCAGTGACATCTGCAGAGTACAAAACACCTACGATCATCGACTCGGGGACCGTGATCACGCGCCTGCCCGAACCCGTCTACTCGAAACTTAGCATGGCATTCGCCACCATCATGTCAAAGAAGTACAAGCAGACAGAGCCCTACTCCATACTCGACACTTGCTTCGCGGGGAGCGCGAAGAGCCTGGCCTCGGGAACTCCTGAGATCAAGATGGTCTTCCAGGGAGGTGCAGGGCTCACCATGGGAGCCCCCAACACACTCATAGAGGCTGAAAATGGCGTCACCTGCTTGGCATTTGCTAGCTCCAAGGACAGCAGTATCGCCATCATTGGAAACCACCAACAGCAGACGTTTAACATTGCTTATGATGTCGCTGGTTCAAGAATTGGATTTGCCCCTGGTGGCTGCAGATGATGATGATGATGGATGCCAACCAATAAATCAACAGGAGAAGGCTTCGTTGGTGTACTTTTATACCGTCTCTAAATAATATTTTTATATTCGTAAGTCTGATTCTGTATTGTTTTAAGTAAATTCAAATCAGTTTGATGGTATACTAACTTGTACTGTATTTAGTGAATGTGTGCATAATAATTTCAGTGGTGATTCATGCCACTTGGGATAAGTGCCAAGATGGAAAAATACCATCTACAATGAGAGGTGATTTCTCTTCTTGCACTCCTGTTGAAAAACATCTATATGTAATATTATCGAAAAGTGCATTATTGAATCAGTTTTTAATTAGAATCAGATATAAGGATTTGAGTTGTTTTAATCTACATCAAGAATCTCGAAATTGAATTTTTTGGTATGTAGATAGTGTTAAATACCACAATTCAAAAATTTTGCCGATATTATTTGGTTTCATTAAGAATTTTTTATGAGTCTATGACCAAATCTTACTTCTACCAAGTTTTCGAGTGGAGTTTTATGATATGTGAATACAATTACTAAAATTCTACCCAAAAAAAAATACATAGTTCTAAAATTTGACAATATTTAATGTTTTAATTATCCTCTCTAAGATCTGCTCATATAACTACTCAATAAAGCAAAAAATTACTAAAAAATGGGAAAGAAAGTAGAGGAAAATAACAGAATAATTGGAGAAATTTTATTTTAACTGATTGCAAATTGATCTTTCTTCTATCTTCCACCTCTAAAACAGATCCATAATAATAAATCCATTTGTCCTCTTCACACTTATTAGGAGTTTCTCTTCCTCCTCGCTTCGTAGAAATTGGCATCCAAAAAGGAAGAAAAAAACTAAATAAATAACACAGAGGAAAAATAGGGAGGAATGTCATCCAGTCCAGGTAGTGGGTGGTGTCTCTCCCTCGCTTGCAAGAACAAATCTCCAGATATTCCTTCGATACCCCTCTCTACAGGGTGAAATTACTCCCCTGCCCTTTGCTCTTAAAGGAGCTCTTTTTGGGTAAAGTTTCGATCTTTTTGTTGTGTTGTTTTTTGGTGGGTCCTATTGGGAGATCAATGGACTGTGAATTTGAGTGGTACCCTTTTTTGTTTTTTCTCTTGTTTTGTGTGTTTTGGGATAGGATTCGAAAGATGCGAATGTTACGCGGTTTTGAATCTGGGGGAACTCTGGATTTGTAATTGTCGTGTTGTGATTTTGATTGAGTTGATGATGGGTACATGTATGTTTAGGGTTCGAAGATGTTGGGGGGTTACTTAACTAATCTAATGGAATGGTGTTTCTGGTTGTTGTTGTTGGTGTTTTGGATGACGGGCTCAGTCGAATAGGTTCATCGAGGAGGGGGTTCCCATTTTGGTAGATCAATATGGGGCTCAAGAGCAATATCCATGTTTGAGCAGGGAGGGAGGCCTCCCTGAGCAGCATCTCGGCCAAAAGAACACTTTCATCAAAATTTGAAGCCATAAAGGAAGACTTTTTCTTTCCGAGGGTACATGTTTCCTTTTTCAGCAAATAGATTTTATTTTAAGAAATTAATTTATTTATTTTAAGAAATTAACTTACACTCCTTTTATTTCGGAAAAAGAGAGAACATGTGGAAAAGTGGTTGCTAATTAATAGGGTTAGTTATCCATAATTTATCATTTACTCCCTCATTTTCTATACAATGCTCATTCAATTTCACGGATATTACATTAAATGACAAATTACCTAAATGTCACGGTTAATTATATTCTTGGTCCCCGTTGTGTCTTGTTTTATTAAATTATTTTCCTACGTATACATTTTCCAAATCTCGGGTTTTACATAAGTTGTATATATCCACAGAATAATAATGTTTTCACCTATTTTTAACCCATCATTTGTATCTTAATGAGACTAGAAATCAAAGTTCTGCTCGGTTGTTCGATGTCTTAAAGGCTCACCAGTGTTAGAAAAGTGAAGTAAAAATGACTTATGGAAAAGTGGTGTTTAAAGGGAATTTGCCTTTGTATTGTACGATTTGTGCAATGATGGTAACTGAGTTTATATTGGATCACGACCTAACATTAATACTAAGTTGTTTTTATAAAAAAAAGCTCAGAATTACTTGGGGTCAAAGTTATTGATCACTAACTTAGCCAGTCAGATCAAATTGTTCAAAATTTATTAGTTTTTTGTTAAATTATGATTTTGATATTCGTAAATGATAAATTTTACAAAAAAATTGTAAATTATTTAGAATTATTTGATATTTTAATATTAAATATGATCATTTAATAAAAATATCCGATCAGACGAATAGTTCAATCGGCCAGGAAAAAAAATTGAGAAAACCTGGTTCACCTTCATGTTCATTTTTTTAAAATTATTTATAACCAACTATTATGCAAATTGTTCCCGCGCAAAAAGGTATTATGGAAATCATAAATAGCCACGGGAAAGAATGGACTCGCGCTCATCAGAATGGTCGATTTGGGCCGATCAATATGTATGGACAATTTCTTCACTACGGAGCACAATTAACTGGCCGCTTACGGCAAAATTTATTATCAACGGAATCATGTTTTAAACTTAGAAGAACACCAATTTATACTTGGAATGATACTTTTATTCTTCATTTCTTTTTTTCATACTATTTCACTTACTGTACCAAATGATATCATTTACTTTTAAGTCAAGTGTGTTATCAAATGAATATATCAATCCTCCACTTGGTCAAAATTTGAAAAATAGAGAAGAGATTGAATTAAATAGATCTCTTAAACAACACGAAGAGACTTCTTATTTATAGGATCTCAAAGGTAATGTAGAACAAGTTCTAACAGCCATAATTGAATAAAATGTCATCTCTAAAAATTATTTTACTTTTCATGAAAGGTCATTCATTTAAACTTGGAAGAACATCAATTTAAACTTGGGATGAAACCTTCATTCTCCATTTCTTTTTCTTTCTTTTCCATACTATTTCACTTAATTATTAACCAAATGATATCATTTAGTTTTAAGTCAAGTGATGTATCCCCAAATAACACGAGTAATAATGTACTTGAAAGAAATTTAAAAAATAGAGAAGATATTGAATTGAATGGATATCTTAAATGACAAGGATAAACTTCTTATTTATAGAATCTCAAAGGCCACGAACAAGTTCTAAAGACCATAAGTGAATCTAAGGCCATCT
Source organism: Hypericum androsaemum (assembly GCA_963995505.1). NCBI lineage: Eukaryota > Viridiplantae > Streptophyta > Magnoliopsida > Malpighiales > Hypericaceae > Hypericum > Hypericum androsaemum. The sequence continues at coordinate 1,305,534 of OZ023199.1, forward strand.
CTAAAAATTATTTAACTTTTCATGAAAGGTCATTAATTTAAACTTGGAAGAACACCAAATTAAACTTGGAATGCAAACTTCATTTTCTTTTTCTTTTTCTTTCTTTTTTCATACTATTTTACTTAATTGTTAACCAAAAGATACCATTTATTTTTAAATTAAGTGATATGGTACAATCAACCCCTTACTTAGTAGAAATTTAGAAAATAGAGAAGATGTTTAATTGAATAAATATCTTAAATAACAAGGAGATACTTAGTTTATATATGATCTCAAAGGTAATGTAGAAGAAGTTTTAAAAGTCATTAGCGAATCAAAGGTCTTTCTTCGAAAATCATTTCACTTTCCATCATAGGTCATTAATTTAAACTTGGAAGAATACCAATTTTAATTTGGAATGAAACATTCATTCTTTATTTCTTTTTCTTTCCTTTTTTCATACTATTTCACTTAATTGTAACTAAACGATATCATTTAGTTTTAAGTCATGTGTGTCACAGAATGACACAATCACTCGAGAAGCTCTGGCATCCAGCCTCATCAATACCATCTCTCAAAGCCATGGAGCACCCGACTGCCCTCCCTCCCTCCCTGAACGCGCGTAGAGGAGGAAACCAACCCGAAGAGATAGGGGCGGTGAAAACCCTGGCCGAATGGTATATAGCGGAAGAATCCCGAGGTGGCTCCAGTTCTGACAGAGAAATGGACTGGCCGGCGGAGAGGGAAAGGTTGTCGGGGAAAAATGTGCGGTTGTCCAGGGTAGCGCTGGAGTTGGACCTGCAGTTGAGCATGTAATTGTCTAGTGGAGTGAAAGCGGAAGAGAGAGAAAGGGACATGAAAATGGTGAGTGGTTGACAGAGAAAGGGAAGCTTGAGGTGGAGTTTCCGTGCTTCCATTATTGGGAGTTTCTTCTCCTTTCTCTCTTTCTGAAATTCAAAAGAAGCTAGGAGGGAGGAAGGAGAGTGTAGGCGCGTAATGTCCTAATCATGGTTTTAATATCATGTAGTCATTATTTACTATTTCAAGTATCTGCAAGGAACTATTTTTGGCCTGTCCTCATAATTTTAGTAGAGCACTATGCCAGGAGGCCCAATGGGCAGAGGTCTAGCCAAAATTTAAATCCGAGGGAAATTTTCAAAGTTCAAAATCAAAAGGGAAAAATACTCGGAACTTCCTACCTTTTAATATAATATACTGATAGGTCCAATACTTAGTAAATTAGTCCATTAGTTTAAAAAAATCGAATCCCTCTAATCACTTCAACTAAATTGTCACTTGAATTTACCAAAATATCCATAACTCATTTTAAAACTCCAAAAGCAATATAATCTATACCGTCATTTTATCAAAATCCACTTTCTAATAATGAGTTTCTGCCTTGACATCAAGCACCTAGGCTACACACGCAGAGGAGGAAACCAACCCAAAGAGGTCGACGGGTGCTCCATAGCTCTGAGAGATGGCATTGATGCGGCTGGACGCCAGAGCTTCCCGAGTGATTGTGTCATTCCGTGACACACTTGACTTTAAACTAAATGATAGTGTTTAGTTACAATTAAGTGAAATAGTATTAAAAAAAAGAAAGAAAAAGAAATGAAGAATCAATGTTTCATTCCAAATTAAAATTGGTGTTCTTCCAAGTTTAAATTAATGACATATGATGGAAAGTGAAATGATTTTCGAAGATAGACCTTTGATTCACTAATGACTTTTAAAACTTCTTCCACATTACCTTTGAGATCATATATAAAGTAAGTATCTCCTTGTTATTTAAGACATTTATTTAATTAAATATCTTCTCTATTTTCTAAATTTCTACTAAGTAAGGGGTTGATTGTGCCACATCACTTAATTTAAAAATAAATGGTATCTTTTGGTTAACAATTAAGTAAAATAGTATGAAAAAAGAAATAAAAAGAAAATGATGTTTGCATTTCAAGTTTAAATTGGTGCTCTTCCAAGTTTAAATTAATGACCTTTCATGGAAAGTTAAATAATTTTTAGAGATGGCCTTTGATTCACTTACGGTCTTTAGAACTTGTTCGTGGCCTTTGAGATTCTATAAATAAGAAGTATATCCTTGTCATTTAAGATATCCATTCAATTCAATATCTTCTCTATTTTCTAAATTTCTTTCAAGTACATTATTACTCGTGTCATTTGGGGACACATCACTTGACTTAAAACCAAATGATATCATTTGGTTAATAATTAAGTGAAATAGTATGGAAAAGAAAGAAAAAGAAATGTAAAATGAAGGTTTCATCCCAAGTTTAAATTGATATTCTTCCAAGTTTAAATGAATGACCTTTCATGAAAAGTAAAATAATTTTTAGAGATGACATTTTATTCAATTATGGCAGTTAGAACTTGTTATATATTACCTTTGAGATCCTATAAATAGGAAGTCTCTTCATGTTGTTTAAGAGATCTATTTAATTCAATCTCTTCTCTATTTTTCAAATTTTGACCAAGTGGAGGATTGATATATTCATTTGGTAACACGCTTGACTTAAAACTAAATGATATCATTTGGTACAGTAAGTGAAATAGTATGAAAAAAAAGAAATGAAGAATAAAAGTATCATTCCAAGTATAAATTGGTGTTCTTCTAAGTTTAAATTAATGACCTTTCATGAAAAGTGGAATAATTTTTAGAAAAGATTTTTGATTCACTTATGGCCTTAAGAACTTCTTCTACATGGTCTTTAAGATCCTATAAATAGAAAGTCTCTCATTGTTATTTAAGACATGAATTCAATTAAAAATCTTCTCCACATTTTGAATTTCTGTTAAGTGGGGGGTTGATGATGTCATTGGTGACAAAATAATTAGCTTCCTTTCTAGTGGGAAGGTAAAAAATGGAAGAGGAAAAGAACAAGGAGAATGAGGAGGAGGGGGAAGATAACCTTGGCTTGTCAATGTGAGGAGAGAAGCTGAGCCGACCTAGATTTGAATAGAGGGAGTGATTTTTGGGGAATGTGAAAAAGTTATGGAGAGAGCCTTTAAATGAAGAGAAATTAGAAGCAGAAGGAGACTAAAAGTGGAGGGGAGAGAGTGAAAGGGGGTGAGTTTAATAGGGCTGACATGTAGGCGTGTCACTGTCACGACTTTCCTTTTTTGGGGTGGGGAGGGGGCTATTGTACTCCAACGATAGTGACAGTGATGCAAGAATGACGACGTGCTGCCCGACGGTACGCACATCAGAAAGGGGTGGTTCATCAGCTACCACACCTACGCGGTAGGGTGGATGAAGAGCATATGGGGGAAGGATTGCAGGGAGTTTCGACCCTATAGGTGGCTGGAAGACGGGGTCTACAAGATGGAAAGCCCTTTCAAGTACCCTGTGTTTCATACAGGGCTGAGGATATGCCTTGGGAAGGACATCGCTTTCATACGGATGAAGAGCATAGTTGCCGTATTATTTGAGAGATTTGAGATTGATGTGCAAAATAAGGAGAGGTGTCCTGAATATTTGTTGTCTTTTAACTCTGAGGATGAAGGGTAGGCTACACGTCAAAGTCAAGAAAATTGTTGAGACTTGATTTTCATTAGTTGGAAGGAAAAATATCTAGTGAATTTTGTTGTTTCTTTTTAATGAAGGGCAAATATCACTTTTTATTTGTCGATAAAGTACAATTTCATGGTTTTATTCAAGTTTTATGCTATTTCTAATTTAATATTTATGGAGTTTTATTTTATATTGTTAGATATTTTTATTGACATCCTTAGTGAATAAATAATTAATGACAAGTACAATCTGACAAATTAGGTCAAATAACAAATGACGTGACATTTTAAAATGCTGAATAATTAATGATGTGTCATTAAAATGGTAAAACACGCTCATGGTTATTCTTTTTTTTTATAAATTTTAGTTCGTGGTCACTAATATATTTTTTGTCTCTTTATAGTCACTCATTTTATTAAGTTACATTTGTCTGATCACTAAGCTACATTAAGCTACCCTTGTAGGGTCACTGATGTATATTATATTACTCCTTTATGGTCACTTTAGATAATTTTTTAATTATAAAATTCCAAAATATTCCAAAAAAAATTCTTGCTTTGCCTATTTTCTTTCCTCTCTCTTCTCATTTCTTCATCTTTTCGGCAAAGAGCTGTAAGTTCCATTGACGTTATGTTGTCACTGTCACACCCCCTATCACGTTAGATATCTGAATTCGTATAAAAATTTTCAATATCGAATTCAAGATTCAGATTTTATTAAATTTCTGCTTGATCCCAAATCTTTTAACGCTGCCACTCTTTCATTTTCTATCTTGATCCCTCCACTCTCCACTCTTCTATAGAGTTATGTCCCGAGTTTTTATACTAGAAAAGTTAAGGAGATTGCACATAACTCTTTAGAAAAATTAGTCCATGTATCAAAATCTGCCATCTATGTTTCGACATGATAAGATTGAAGGATGCGCCAACAGGAGACATGAATGGTGACTTGGCGACACAATGTCAATGAGGCTGGTGGTTTCTTGCCAAAGGGATAGAGGAAAAGTGGAGAAGATACAAAAGAACGATGGTGCGAGAGAGAAAAGAAATAAAGTTTGAGATGTTTTTGAAATTTTACAAATTTGAGAATTAGTCATAGTGACCATACAAGGATGACTTAATATAGACGATTGACAGTGACCATGGGCTAAAGTTTATAAAAAAAATGAGTGTATGGGTTTTTTTATCCGTCATTAAAATTTATTGAAAGATGCTAATTGTTATAATACGATAAGTATGAGGTATTTATTAATTTTTTTGAATATAGGGTGATAATTGTACTTTATAAAAAGAGAAAAGTCCCATTTAGTATCATGCGATTTTAGACTTTCAGAAATAAGGCTATGTGGTTTCAAATTGGGAATTTAGTACCCTGTGGTTTACACATTTTTTCCGGGCAGGTCCAGGGCAGCTGCCTAGCCATCTGGATCTGCTATGTCATATTTACGGTCTACATGGCATGCCATTTCATCATTTTTTATCCATGCAATTGATGATGTGGTAAGTCATAAAATTTTAAAATGGTGCCAAATTTTTGTATATTTTTCAAAATCATCCCCTCCTTCCTCTCTCCCTTCCCCTCTCTTAGTTCTCCATTAAAATTGACCATCTCCTCCTTCTTTAACCTAACCCATCATGCCAATCGCCAATCATTGAACAACATCAGCTTCAAGGGCAGGCATCTGAGAGTACGTAGTCTCTACAATTCACCCAACCAAAGCCACAACTGGTCGTCGTACTTGCAGGTGAGAACCATGGGGTTCATTCAGGCGGCGGGTACCTGGTCGTTCATTAACCCCCGATTCTCCACCATGAACCTCCATACCTCTGAGAACTTCTCCATCGGGTTTTACTCGACTTCATACCATTTCTCGCTCCGCTTGCACTGGAAGACACCCATGATGGTGTCGATCTGGTTTGAGATGAGGTAGTGCACGCAGAGGCTGCGGCGCATGAGACACCACCAGGAGGCAGGAGGACGAAGGTGGAGGCGACGGCTAGACCAGGCCCCATTAGAGGTGGTGGGAGCCAGTAAGATGTGGCAGCATCGGGGTGTAGGATGAAGGATGAGGGGACGGGAGGGAAGAAGGAGGAGGGACGATCAGATGAAGGATGAGGGGACGGGAGGGGAGAAGGAGGAGGGACGATCGGCGCCGGAGTGGCAGTTTCTTGCTTGATGTTGTTTCGGCGAGCAGAGAGGGAAAGGTTACTGGTCGTGGCTGTGGTCGACGATGACGTTGTCTGCATTAGCTTCATTGAAAGAGGAGATGGATTTTGAGCATTTGGGTTGGGCTGGGTTGGGTTGGGCGAGATGGTTTAGGTTGAAGGAGGAGATGGATTTTTAATAATGATTTTTTTTGAAAAAATATAAATAAATTAGGAATTATTTAGGTAATTATCCATGCGACATGTCAGCAAAAACTTAACCCACTCACTTGCCACATTGGCTAAAAATTGGTACTGTTTCAAGTCTAGATGGTCAGGCAGCTGCCCTGGACCTGCCCGGAAAAAAATGTGTAAACCACAGGAAACTAAATTTCCAATTTGAAACGACATGGCCTTAATTCTGAAAGTCTAAAACTATAAGGTACTAAATGAGATTTTTCTCTTATAAAAAATTAAGGTGTTATATTTCCTTATTTTTCTTCTCGGGAATTGTTTCTTAGCCTGTATGGCTAATTTTCAAGGGATTGATTATAAGTTATGTACAGTAAGAATGCAGTGAGTAATTTATTCATAGATACCCCCTTCAATAAATTATGCACGACTCACAAAGTTTGGAACTGAAAAATCGAAAAAGTTCGATTTGTTTTATATATTTTAAACTGCGAAATATTTTAGTACAAAATCGTCGAACGATATTAAATATATTTTCCCTCCCTCCCTACCTACTACTACTAGTGTTAACACTGAGGGCTGCTGCATCAGTTTTACCATCCCTATCTCTTTCTCACCCGGAACAATGCTGAGAGCAACAGACGCCTCATATTGCCGGGCATGATGGGGCATTCTTCTAACTGTTATTTTGCACTTATCTCCCGGCCCGAACCCATTTGCCACAACATGCACGTTTCTCCATTTATCCTAACCACAAAAAGAGTAGAAACAAGTTAAAATAAAAGGTAAATTACTGTGGTGTTTCTCGTGTTTGACTAAATCGATAATTTTGTTCCCCGTGTTTCAAAAATTATTCTCCTGTCCTCCGTTATTTGATTTTATTATACTCTCGGATTCCTATCACACGTCAATCGCTCTTTTTTTTTATTTTGTCACTAAATGACCAAAATACCCTTAAAAACCAAAAAAATTTATCCCTTCCTCCTGATCGTCATTTTTGCCGCCGCCGACACAACAACGGAAAACACAAAAAATTCATCGCCGACGTCCCCTTCTCTCAATCGATCTCTTCCTCCCGAGTCCAACTCCGCTCCTCCTCCCCGCACCGTTCTTCTCTCCTCATCGTACTACTCCTCCCAGCCACGGTGACTCACCGACATACGATCGAATTGCTGGAGGACGCAGCCTTGGGAGATCTTCTTCTACTCACCGGAGGAGCGATTCGAGTTCCTCTAGTCGCCACAGAAGCTTCAGGAACGGAACTCACCAACAGACGAAGCCCTTATAAAGCACAGGCGACCGGTCACCCTGTTCAGGTAGGAGCAACATCAGAGGTAGCCTGAGAGGTGGCCTCGAAGCAGCCGAAGCTGAGGAGGGTGGAGCCGTCGAGGAGAACCCTGCCAAGCCAGCTGGACGGGGGAAGAGGGGTCGGAGCCCCTGTACATGATCTTGCCATTGTTGGGGTTAGGTTTTTGGCGATCTGTTCGGGATGCGACGGCATCAAAGTTGGTGGCCGTCGGCGAGAACGGGCCGATCAAAAGGAAGGAGAGGAAGGAAGAAGGAGATCTAGATGGTAACTGCGGCGTTTTGAAGAGCTTGCAAAATAGAAACAAATGCTTGGTGTTGGATTTGAAGAGGAGGAAGTAGGTGATGCCAGAATCGAGTCGACAGTGAAGACGGCGTAGTTATGTGATACCGGCCTTTGTTCTGGTCTGTGTTTGCTATACCGGTATGTTCCGTTTATGATACTAATCTGCATGGCTTTTTTCATTTTGACCCCGGAGTTTTAACATTAAAAAAAAAATTCCTGCGTATATTCACTCCAAATGATTCGGAATGGGGACATTCCGTACCCAATCCAAACCCGTACTTAACAACTCCGGATTTGAGGGCTGAAGAAGTATGAGTAAATATGAGTAAATCTGATAGGATTAATAAGTATCCAGATTCATAAGATTAATTAATTTGTTAGTTTCCAGAAGAAGTATGAGCAGGATTAGTAAGTATGCAGATTCTCGACACCAACTCTTATAATAAATGGTGTGTTTAGGCAATAAAAATTTAAAAAACAGCTTTCGTTTCCTTATATATAATAATGACAAAAGTATAAAATTTATTGACTACAAGTAAATTTCCTTTTCCTCTTTTTTCTATTTTCCTTTTTAATTTTACTCTCCTCGTGATCGTGGCTACGTTTTTTGGTTTTTCCTTTTTCACCCCAACCTTTACTTTTCTCCTTGTGTAAGGCCCCGAGATTTGACCGACTATCTCCACTCACTTAAGCGTTTCAGACAGAACAGATCGGGGTATCACATACACCCCTCCTTAAATACGCGACGTCCTCGTCGCGCCAGATACAGACAGTCCCAGAATTCCCTCGGTTGCAGATGCGTTCGATTACCGAACCACACCGTACAAGCCGAGGTCGCTCTGATACCAAATGTAACGCCCCGAGATTTGACCGACTGTCTCCACAGACCAACGCATGTCTTTTCCAGCGTGTTTTGTCCTCACTCACACGCATCCCGGAAACTTCCCAGGAGGTCACCCATCCTGATCCTGCTCCCGGCCAAACGCGTTTAACCTTGGAGTTCTCCCAGGATGTGTGCCGGAAAAGAAAGTGCACCTTGTTGGTATGGATAGTACCAATCAAATCACTTAAACGTTTCAGACAGAACAGATCGGGTATCGCACCTTGTGCCTTTTGAATTAATTTAACTCGATTCTAAATTATACAACTCAATAAATTTGGACCCAAATTTTTTTTCCCAGGGGCCCAAAAAAATTATAATAAACAGTTAAAAAATTGAACAGCAATTGAATATTTTTGTAGGATAATCTTCTAGCAAGCATGCAAAATGTATTAGAGCTTGAACGTAGGAATATATCTTGTAAAAGTAAACATAATGTAATTCAATCATTCTAAAATAATTAAAAATATTTTGGTTTTAATTAACTACTGGAGAATAATGCAGAGGAGATTATTTCCTTAAAAACAAGTCTTACTATAATAATGCAGGGAGATTCTATTTTTATTTCCTAAAAATGTAATACCATACTGCACTAAAGTACATTGTTCAATATTTTAAATTTTTTTCTTTAGAACGTATGAACCTTGATATATTATAAACATCTCTAAGTAGAGAAATCCGCATACACGAAGACTTTTTTTTTTTGAGAAACAAACCAAACTTCATTATAAAATTAGATAGGAAAGTCAGCCTGCAGTAAGTTACCAAGATCCAGAGGAGGAATGGAAATCCAATCTCTAGGTAAAGAACCGAACCTAACTAACTTACAAATCTAACCAGCCACATGGTTTTGTAGGCGATCAATTAGGCTAAGTTTACAAAGAAGCAAGAGAAGAAGTTCGACCCTAATCTCACTAACAAGGTTCTCAACTTGCCAGATAAGTTGTGGCTGTGGAGCAGTTAAGCACAAGAACGCAATGCGGCAGTCAGTTTCCAGGAGGACACGAGAACCGCAGTACTTGGTTCATACACGAGGACATCTAGCTATGCTCGCCCATTTCATTTATTATTTTTTTATTTTATTAAATTTTTTTCCTATTCGCAACCCCGAGAACCAGGATCGCCACTAGCTATGGTCCAAGGAGCCTAGCCACTCTTGCAAACCCAATCAAGAACTTGTATGTTTCGATAGGAGGAGGTAAATGGTGGGCGGTTATCATTGACAGTGAAGTGAACTACACAGGTCGTGTGAGATGTTGCAGAGTTGTACAAGAGAGAGAATGTCTAGTATGTCCCAGTTGTTCGCCTTTTTTTTGGGTTTATAACTCGTGTTATCTGTTTTACCGAGTAGACTAATTTAGGTTCGACTGTAATATAATTTTGGAAAACGAAAACAAATTTCTAATAAATATTTAATATTTTTTTTTTTAAAGATTCAAACTCGAAAAATAATTAAATAACAAAAACGCCTTGTTAGTTAATCTAAATGCCTTTTTGTTTATAAAGTGTTTCGACGCTGTCCAGGCCACTGATAGAGTCATAGGTGTTCATTGTATTATTATATATGTAGATGGTAAATTACTATAAATAGTTAATAGTATAACCGCCAGATTTAATCCATCATTAGAATTGTACTGCTTAGTTTTCTGTCCATTCCACTGATGCGGGTTTTTGCCCAAAATGGTGTTACTGTAGATGTATAATACCCAAAATGATGTTACTGTTGAAAAAATTCCGGAAATAGTGTTCCTTTTCAAAATCGAAAATTTTTTTTGACCTAGAAACCTCAGGTCGAAATTTTTTCATTGTATTGTCAGTTTTCGTAAAATATGTAATATTACGATCGTAATAAACTTAAATTTTATTTCTGTCCATTCCACCGATGTTCATTGTAGTATTATATATGGTTATTTGAGAAGACTTAATGGTAACAACTAAAAAAATATTAAAATTTTATTTTTGAATATTAAATACATAAATACCAAAAAAAGCATTTTTTAAATTCAATTTACCTAAAATTTTAGCTTATAGCGTTATCTATATGATACACTCGATTAAAATATTTTCTTTCAACAAGAAGACGATCATAACAAGTATTTGAAGATGAATAATTATGTAAAATTTATGGAACAAATAAGTCTAACAAAAAGGAGTGTCTTAATTTTTTTTTGAATTGTATGTAAAAAATATGTATTTATTGAAATATATCTCTTTATACGAATATTGGGACTTACATTTATCATTAAAATTTTATAAAAAAATATTAGTTATTACAATTAAGAGGTTATTAAATTTTAATACTGATCTCAACTAGAGATCATGACTTTTTTATTAAAGATTATAGTTTTAGAGAAGATAAGATGTTTACTGTAATTTAGTTTTCTGTCCATTCCACAACTGATGTTCATTGTACTATCACATGGCATCGCACCATCAAAACGGAAATTAATTCTTTACTTTCTTGGTCAGGACCAATGGAATTAAAACGAAACGTGGTACCCCAATCAAAGATTTATGGATGTAGTAGCCCAACAATTAATTGTACTTGTGGTGTGGTTTATAAACGGCACATTTTTTTTGGACCGAGGAGTCCAGCATTAATTACCGTTGTAATTTAATTGGTTGCGACTACCTTAAGGTCGCCGATAAAAAACACGCGAAGTCTATTTATTTTGGCAATTTATATGTTTTATTTGAACAATATTTAATTTATGATTATCTTCTCTTCGTCTGCTGATATAACTATCGATTCAATAAAGCAAAAAATTACTAAAAGAATGGAAAAAAAGAAAGTAGAGGAAAATAACAGAATAATTGGAGAAATTTTATTTTAACTGATTGCAAATTGATCTTTCTTCTATCTTCCACCTCTAAAACAGATCCATAATAATAAATCCATTTGTCCTCTTCACACTTATTAGGAGTTTCCCCTCCTCCTCGCTTCCTAGAAATTGGCATCCAAAAAGGAAGAAAAAAACTAAATAAATAAATAAATAATACAGAGGAAAAATAGAGAGGAATGGCATCCAGGTACTGGGTGGTGTCTCTCCCTGTGAAGAGCTCGGCTTCATCTCTATGGAACGGCTTGCAAGAACAAATCTCCAGATATTCCTTCGATACCCCTCTCTACAGGGTGAAAAATTACTCCCCTGCCCTTTACTCTTAAAAGGAGCCTTTTTTTTGGGGGTTAATTATATGGTTTGTTTTTTGTGGTTGAATTTTGCAGTTCAATATACCCAATCTCAGAGTTGGTACTTTGGATTCGCTCCTCTCCCTTAGTGATGATCTCCTCAAGGTAAAGTTTCGATCTTTTTTGTTGTTTTTTTTGGTGGGTCCTATTGCGAGATCAATGGGCTGTGAATTTGAGTGGTACCCATTTTGGGTTTCCTCTTGTTTTGTGTGTTTTAGTTGATGGAAGTCTCGATAGGAATCGAAAGATGCAAACTTTTCGCGGTTTTGATTCCCGTGTTGTGATTTTGATTGAGTTGATGTTGGATACATGTTTGGGTTTGAAGATGGGGTACTTAAGTTATGGTTTTTCTGGTTGTTGTTGGGGTTTGGATGACGGGCTCAGTCGAATAGCTTCATCGAGGGGGTGTCTCATAAGATCAGGAGGCAGATCGAAGACTTGGAGAGGGTATCTGGTCTGGAGAGCAATGCTCTGACTGTTGATGGTATACCAGTTGATTCTTATCTCACCCGGTGAGTCTTTTTCTAAGGATCCTTTCGAAGTTTGATCTGGCCCTGGGAATGTGTGTGCGCAACCGTGCCTGCTTGTGTTCCAGATTGATATTCTTGCGATCTAGCTGAGATTTTGGCATGTTCATAGATTTGTCTGGGATGAAGCTAAGTATCCGACAATGTCGCCTCTTAGGGAGATTGTGGACAGCATTCAAAGCCTAGTGTCAAAGATCGAAGATGATCTGAAGGTATATGCATATGTAGGAACTGCTAATGTTGTATGCTTCCATTGGTTTCTGGAAATATACCCCGATGAAGCTTGATCAGCATGATTCCGTCATACTTGTACTGGCTACTACTTACCACCGATTTTTCCCGGAAATTAAATCACCCCTATCATTAGTTGTCTGATGTTGTAGCCTTATTAGTTCAGTCTTGGGCTTTGCCATTTAAATTATTGTTCTTGTATTGTAATTCTAGGTTTTGAGAGGATAAAAAGGAATAAAACGGGGAAGTGGCAACTGTAAGTTGTCTTAGCTGAGTTATATAGTGTCTCAAACTTTTCACCTCAAACTTTCTCTCTCTTGTAAGGTTCGTGTTGCTGAGCATAACAATGTACGTAGTCAGCTCAATGCAATTAACCGAAAGCAAAGTGGAAGGTTGTACCTCTTACCCCTTTTTTCATTGCCTACTCAACAAATACTCGTTTGTTATGTTGCAACTGACCTATGTTTATTTACTTTAGCTTAGCTGTCCGCGATCTATCCAACTTGGTGAAAGATGAAGACATTGTAGATTCTGAGCATCTAGTTACACTTTTGGCAGTCGTTTCCAAATATTCACAAAAGGATTGGTTGGCAAGCTATGAAACGCTGACCAGCTATGTGGTATGATATTTTCTCTTTTCTCTACTGTTTAGTGAATTATTGCAACCATTTAAAATTTTATGCAACTTAAAAAAAGGTAACTTTGGATTATGTAAAACTGAAAAGATTGTGACGGTCTTATTGTTGGAAGCACTTTATTTCTCTGCTTTTGTTTATTTATGGTTGCTAGTGCTTGCTAGGTCCCAAGGTCTTCGAAGAAGTTATATGAGGACAATGAATACGCACTGTACACTGTAGTATTATTTCGCCGAGTTGCAGACAATTTCAGAACAACTGCCCGTGACAAGGGATTTCAAGTGAGTATATTTTTGTGATGGATCATGCTCCCGCGGCTATTTTAAGGGAAGCAGTTACAACACACTCTTTCTCTCTTGTTGCTTTGTGCTGGAAACTACGTTCTGACACTTCTGGCGTGTTTGGTATAATCTCTTTCTGTGATTCAGATTCGTGATTATGAACATAGTTCCGAAGCACAAGAAAGTAGAAAGCAGGAGTTAGATAAACTGGTACAGGACCAAGATGAATTGAGAAGCTCCCTTTTGCAGTGGTGCTATACTAGTTATGGAGAGGTAATGTCCTTTCGAAAACCAAATGAAACAATCTTTTCATTCACGCAAATTAAAGAGAAAGCAGTTTACCGTTTCAATTTTAGAGTGGTTCAACTCCTACAGAGTGGATGTGCTTGATCTACTTTGTTAAGTTGTTCATGAAGAGACAACGACAATAGTCTTATCCAATTGGCTGTATGGAACGTCGCACACCACTGTGCTTTATTATCATCATGCTTTATTTGCGAAAATCGAGTTTTATTTTTATATCTTGCACTCCATGTACTTGTTTGTCATAATCAAAAGGTCCACATGCCTCAGCATCTGTGGCTCACCTAAATTTTTTCAAGTCTCTGTAAGTGTTCAACTGATCAACTATGTAAGTTTGATTTTGTTTATCTTTTCTGTCCTCAATGTTATTATCTTAGCAAACTCGGTATTGTTACCTATAGGTTTTCAGCTCCTGGATGCACTTTTGTGCAATTCGTATTTTTGCGGAGAGCATACTTCGATATGGATTACCACCCACTTTCTTGGTAATTACCCTGTTATGCTATGATTGTCGAAATTTCTCTAGTACAGCGACGTTACTAACTTCCTCTTCTGCCACTGGCCTCTGCTCAGGCTTGTGTGTTATCTCCTTCTACGAAAGGTGAAAAGAAAGTACGCTCTATCCTGGAAGACTTGTCAGAGAGTTCACACAGGTGATTCAGACCTTCCTCTAATTTCTCTTTTATTGTGAATGAAGTGTTTCTCTCTGACCGGAGTCCTCCAAAGCCGAGAATTTCAAAACCTGCAACATGGTGGTCCTGACATAGAGTAATGCAGACTGCTTTCTGTAGGATAAAGAGAATATAAAAACGCAGTTTGGGGATCCATGTTACAGGGGGTTACATGTCACGTCACAAATGCGTACGAGGATCCATGTTAGTGAGGATATCTGATGTGATTAGATATTGCTTCATTGTTTTCGTGTGGTTTGCTGATTTAATGGAAAAGTCATACATTCATCATACCTCTGCTCTCTCTTCTTCGAGGAAGGAGAAGCTCGACGTCATTCATGATACCCCTCTGGTCCTAGAAGCTATAACCTGCCATTGCACTTGCATCAGCCAGAAACCCAATATAGTGGAGAATATGATGGCAACTTCTGTTATTGTTTCCTCATCCGTCTGACCACTGTTTCGATGCAGCACGTACTGGAAATCCGAAGATGATGCTGGAGGAGCAATGGCGGGTTTAGGAGGCGATGCCGACACCCATCCGTATGTGTCCTTCACAATCAATCTTGCCTGAAACTTGACGTTTCGAATTTCGAGTGTTCCTTGAGGATTTGATAATAATGGACGGCGACAGTGATGTTGTATTTACAATCAGTAGCTATGATTCTTTGGTTTATTGTGCATGTCCTTGGAAATCCTTTGGATAGCCCTAACGTTTAAGAGGAAGTTTTACTCTTTATTTATTCATAGCAAGCGACTCGATATGAATTTTTTTTCTCCTTCCCGAAACTACCTAATATTTAGATATCATTGATTCATGATTAGCATACACGGGTTCATAAAGGGCAGAGCTTTTCCTGCCAAATTTTAATATCATTACATTTTCATGGCTCGAAACTCGACTCAATAAGCAACTTTAAAAAATAAAAACTTTTCTTCACGAATTGCAAGATTGCAATGGCTAGTGATCTAAATCAAGCCAAACCATTTTACAATTAGAGTCGATTAGTCCATGTTTTAAGTCTGGGGCATAGTCCATATTTTAGTTGGGTAACATTCGGACTAGCTATGTTCAAATTGAATAATACTTTTTAAATAATAGCAAAATTATTTCAACAAATTTTTAACACTGTTGTATTTTTTATGCTCGAATTTAAGACTTATGGTTAATTTAAAATAATTTTATTATAAGTTAATCTAATGCATGTTGGTATCAAGGTTGATTTATATAGGACCAATCATTTGGAGATTAACACCTAGAAAGATCACGAATGATTTAGTTATTTTATGAGTCATATTGAACGGTTAAGCTGTCTCTACTATTAATGTCGTGTACTTGGAGGCTGGAGCTGAAGATTAGACTAATATCTATGTAGTGTAGCGCGCGTGTTGAAATAAATAAATCATAAGAAAAAAAACAACAAACGAGCTGCCAACCAATATGATAATGACTATATTTGTCAAGCACACTAAAAAAAAAAAACTAATATGGGAAATCCTGAAATATGTTGGTTTATACATAGATGATTGATTACTTATTCATAGTCGAGAATGGTTCAACCAATTTGAACGCTCGTTCCTCTTGGTTCATAGTCATTTGGCGGGGGGAAAAACAGCTTGCCTTTATTGAAGTAATTTTAGAGCTAGACACCGGTCTTGCATCGGCCCTATAGTCGATACTACATCAGCCGATTTATGAAGTTACAGAATGGTACAATACATAATTTATACCTCAACCATGGGCTATAAAGTTACAAACTTGGTTTCACTCGTGGCAGACTCACCAAGGAACTCCGATCTCAACCGCATCAGCAGTCTTCCAAGATAATTTAGGCCCTCGCCGTCTCTCCCTCCGCCCCAGAAAAGGTCATGCGGGGAAGCTTCAACGAGAACAGATCCGGCAGATGAGAGCAGCATTGAGTTCAAATGAGGATACGTGGAGAACTTGCGTTTCAGTGCCTGATACATGACATCAATCTTGGAACTCTCCCAATCAGATCTTACCTGCTCAACAGAAAATCCATCAGCTTTGCTTGAAGCAAAAATGACGCAATGAATGAACGTGGAACGGCCGTATGCATAAACAAGTATATTGATGTTGCTGCAGGTAGTTTTGAAGTGTGGAAAAAATACAAGGACCTAACATGACTAAAAGAAATCAGAAAATGGAAAGCAATGATCACACCAGATTCGGGTACTGTCTCTGCATAGACCTTCCCATTCGAGCTGCTTCCTCGGGGCTCTTAGCAGATTTTATCTTCTCCATGCAATCTTTTGCGGCAAGATCATCCACCCCGGCAAACTTTTGTGCCTGAAATACAGAAAGTTTATGCTGAATTCCGAAGCCACAGACAGAATAGAATTTGCTCAAGATGGAAATACCTGATAATAATGCTCTACAGTTGGCCAGGTGGCAGAATCACCACTGGCATCTGGCATTTGGATGGGATGAGGGGAAAAGTTCGACAAAGAACCGTAAGGATCCCAAGTCTTATAAAAGAATATGATGCTTGATTCATATGGAGAGACTGAAGGATCAATTGCAAATGTTTCGTCCTTCGAAGGAATTACAGGGGTCACATCTGGAATAGGCTGTAGAAATCCACTAACAAGCATATCTGGTCCAACCTGTCAATTGAATCCCCAAACCAGAACTTAACCACAGTTAATATCAGATTCATGTATTCTAAGAATAACTTCATGTGCATGAAATGGACAGGCAATTGAAACTCATGTTTCATGGCACGCACACCTCAGATACAATAAAATCAAAAACTATAATCCTTCTGGAAACACTGGAAATGGCATAAGCATCATACGCACTTGAGTAAATTAATTCAAAAATTTAGAAAAGCACAGAGGGAAACACACTGCTCAAGCCATTCTTCAAGATTCAATTTCCCATAAAACCCAGAAGAAATTATCACCAACCTGCTCATAGCAAACGTCAATCAGGTCCAAGGCTTGCGACATCTCAACCATTCCAAGTTCACCGACCGGAGATGGTGCATTTCTCCCACCAATGATTTTGGGGGCAACAAATGCAAAAACCTGTAAAATGTATGAAATTTAAGATTTTACAGCACCATGAGTATCAGATACCAAGCAATTCATAAATAACCAGTCAAGAGACAATCAGTGGCATTGTCGTCGGTGATTACTAACATAGGTTAAGTTCTAGATAAACAAGTCAATATGCACAAGGGGAAGACCAAAGGGGATTACTCTCGGGAAAACCTCATGTTTATGAAGATGCGCCTAATATGCCACATTTGTGTATATATGTTGCCATAGAAATCAAAAGTAGCACCTTATGTATGACACCGGATGAAATAGCGGATGCTGCAAGAGTCCCTCCACATTCCCACAATATAGAAAGATAGCCACGATCGTGAAAGTACTCCATAACATCTCTCGGGTTTAGCATATCAAATTCCACAACTTCTACTCCTTTGGATGCAAGAAACTTCTGAAAGCTCCTCTTAGCACCCCTCTGTGTTGCGACTATGGTTGGTACCTCAGAAACATCCCAAAGATAAGCTTCATCGGGAAGATCGAGCGTCTGAGACATCACAATACGTACTGGCATGTGCCCATCACCATGTCTAGCAGTCAATCGAGGATCTAATACAACAAATTTATAAAACACACCGGTTACAAAACTGAACGCAGGCATCCATGAATGATACAAAAATCAGATCGATACTCACTGTCCCTCCGCACGGTGTTGCCTCCAACAATTACAGCATCACATCTACCTCGCAGTTCAAAAACTCTGTACCGTGAAGTTCTGCTGCTTATCCACGCCGCATGCCCACTACTAGCAGCAATCTTCCCTGTCAGCAACCAGGCAAAAAACCTATAACCAGATTCCATCTAAACCGACCAAATAGTAGCCATAGCAAGCTCACCGTCGAGTGTCATAGCATATTTAAGCACGGAGAACGGAACCCGAGATGCAGCTCTATGAATCAACGGAACATTCACAAGGAGGCAAGACTTCCGAGCTTCCTACAAGCCAGATCACATAAGAACCAGCAGTTCGACAAACCGAACAATGTCGAAACGAAATGAACAAGAAAGGAAACAACTTTGACCTCAATGACTTTGCTCTGTAGATGATCCTCCCCAAGAACATCAACCTGCAGGCCTCGGCTTCTCAAGGCGCGGATCGCTTTGCCTTGTAGATGCTCCAACGGGTTCCTGATCCCAACCACAACTCTCTTAATCCCTGCCTAATTCCAAAAACTAATTCAAAATTTACTTATTTCTAAAAACATTTTTCCCTAAAACAAACGGAACCTAATTGATCGGAGAAGCGCGAACCTGGACGAGGGAGGAGACGGCGGTGTGGTCGCCGTGGCAGTCGCCGGGCTCCATGTTCAGGTACGCGGTGGCGCCCCGGCTCCACTCGCCGGCGGCCTCAACAGCCTGGAGCTCCGCCGGCTTGGTCCCCTGCGCGTAGAGGTATCCCTCGCCGACGATGCGGCCGCCGCCGCCGGGGGCGGCGATCACGCAGCCGAAGTTGGGGTGCGGGGAGGTCAACCCCGCGGACTTATCGGAGATCTCGGCGGCGCGCCTGGTCCACGCCGCGTCGGCCGCGTGCGAGCTGCCGGCGCCGGAAGTGGCCATGCATGGCGGCGGCCGGCGACGGTGGAAGAGGTGAGCGGCGTGAAGGGTAGTTGTGATGGTGAATGCCATAGAGAAATGGAAGTGATGATATTATTGGAAGGTGAGGAGGAGGGAGTTTTATTTTACAAACTATTCTGGGTTTTAGCTTTTTTTTTTAAGATGATAAATTTAAAATCAGATAATTGGCAAGTCAACTGAAGATAAATTATACCTTTCTTAAAAAAAATTAAGAAACTAAATTAAATATCAAGTATTTTTTAAGGGGTACATTTGTATTTTATTAAGCTGAAAAGAGGGATGATTAGATGGAATTTTAGTTCTCTACGTTGAAAGTGGTGAGTGTTATACGCTCGTATATTAATAACACGTGGATAAAACGGATTACTACCAGCAACTACACTATCCTTCAATGGAAGGGAAATACAATCAACAGGAGGAGATGGAATCTTAGTTGTTAAAAGAAGGTCTTTAAAAAATCACTTTCCCATGGAGTCAACAATTCATATAGAGACACCAAATAGTTGGATTAATTGGTTCACAACCGTATTTAATAATTGTTGCAAGAAATTTGTGGTTGATTAAAATTTTTATCCGACTCGAATATAAACTATTCATTTTGTTAGGTGTGAATTCGAATATGAATTATGAAAAAAAGACAAATAGTTGTTCTAAACTTCTAATCATACCAGTGCAAGTTAAAAAATCGACTCAAGTGATAAATAATTGTTCAAACTTGTATTTTGGACTCTGGAATGGGTTCGCGGGCCCTCTTTGATGCACTAACAACTGGGCCCTCTGGCCATAATTTTGGGCTTCCGTATGGGCCATGTTGTCCAAACCTTTGGGCTTCTGTTTGGGCCCACTGGACCACTCGTTTGGGCTTGTCTATGGGCCCTCTGGCCCAACGTATTTGTATGGCATTTTCAAGAATGGTGCAATACGGCCTTTTGTATATAATTAATCATAATCTTTTTCGCTTTTTTTTTGGGGGGTCAAAACGAACTTTCCGCATCCGAGACCATGGATTTTGGTCATAAAGATGTGTAACACAATGCATAGAGAGAGAGAGTATCATCTAATTATAGTAGCAATAATAATGTCACAATTTGTTAAGTGACTTTTTAAGTACCATATGATTTCTGACATGTTCCAACTAGTCAATTCCCAAGTGGCCACTCCACCTATTGTCAAAACAATGTACAAGCTACATTATTCATTTTGATGAATCTTACAGTTGAGTATAGCTTCCCTCTCATTTCCTAACTAACTGCAACACAAATTGGTCTCTCATTCTACAACCGAAAAGAGGCGTCCCCTCCGCCGGAACCGGAGGCAAACAAAAATCATGTAGAACTTCCCATATAACTTAACTAATTAGACACCTAACGAGGCCCCGAGATGCTTCTCAACAATTATACACGCAGCCTGTGTGCAAGATGTCAGAAGACTTTCCACACCAGGTTTAGGAGTATTTAGCTTCGCGGAGGGTGCACTATCTGTAGTCTGCGCCGATTGCTTCGAGAACAGACTTGAAACCATCCCTTTCCAGGCACTCGGCCAACTCGGCCTACGGGGAAGCATAATCAATTTCATCACCGAAAAGGTATGATGAAGAGATGCACCTTATTAGCAAATGCCATTTGCAGAGAAATTAAAGGACAGGATTCACATGGCTCATAAGATCAAAAACTTGCAACCAAATCCACTTGAATTCATATTTCACCATTTTTCCTTATCCATACTTTGATGGATCCCCAAGTGGTTTGCCACAAGAACGATTTAGAATCATTCTGTATATACCTAATATAACATTTATGATTAGCATGATAAAGATCTGCCTTTTCTTTCCTGCCTTACCTTTATTCGGGGAATCAGGGCAGGACCACCGTAGGCAAATGCCGTGTAAAGCTGCACAAGACTGGCACCAGCTCGAATTTTTTTGTATGCATCCTCACCACTGAATCAATTATCCACAAACACAGTTAGAAAAAAAAAAAATAAAGTGATCATCAACCCAAGGGAAAATGAGAGATGTCTTTCTCTGCTTTACCTGCTGACACCACCACAGCCAATTAAGGGGATTCTTCCCTAATAAGAGTAGATAGCAAAGCATTAGAACACTTCTGTAGAACATGCATTTAGCAACGGCTAACCATTTGGAAAGAACTAAATGTCGGGAAGCACAAATAATACAGCTTTTAACAGTCTTCGGAAAGAAAGAAAACAGGTCATAAGTGCTTCTTTTGTGCAATAGATGAGATTAGTCATCCTTACCGAACTAATACCAATACTGCAAGGGAAACTGAGGAAGTAGCCCACATACCCTTGTCAAAATAAACATCTCTTTCAAGATGTTCGTTGATAGATCGAAAAGAGGCTTCCCACTTAAGCCGCCTGTTTCCTCGGCCAATGGATTATTCTTGGCAGGGTCTGGCCTTGAGATAGTTGTATTTGATATTATCTGATCAAAGAGTGCAAGATAACAAAATAAAAATAAAACTTTTTGAAAAAACAAGACCACAATAAACTCGACGAACATGATACTGCCACACCCTTAGTTATAAGCATGTGCACAATCAAATTCTGTTTTTTCAGAACCAGAATGGAAGTTTTTAAATGATTTTAAAACGACAAAAAGGAAAACGAGATTCGAAGGGGATAGTTTAAACCAAGAAAATAAAGCTGCAAAGGGGAAAAATATCTTAGATAAGAATTTGAAAGAAGAATGAATACTAAAATGGTTAAGCTGCTGTTTCTTTTGCATGAAAAAAAAAGGATAACATTGTGGCATGCCATTATTGTTCCCAAAATTTCCACAGAACTTCAACCAGAAAAAGTTACCTTCACCCATCATAGCTTTCACTTGTGAACAAAAGACGGAGTAACAACAAGGAAACAGAGCAACAACAATAGTAGCCAGACTAATGAATCAATATTAACTATAGCAAGAAGAGAAGACTATACCAATCCATCCAAGCGGAGAGCAACAGCAACCTACAAGCGTAGAGAGGTTAAGGAAAAAGGAATCACAAGAATGCTACAGAAAACGCGGAGGAAAGATGAAGGGAATTTACACACTGCTGCAATGTCTTGGAGGTCTTCCTTGGATAGGTCAGGTGCTATTTTCACAAGCAACGGAGGTGGACCTTCTTCACCCCATTGCATTTCATCTCGAGCAGCTTGGACCTAAACGAAAAGGAAATAAAACAACTCAACTACCTGAACACAAAGTTCAGATTGTTAAACTTTTTAATCATAGCTAAGCATTATACCTTCTTAACAAGATCCTTTAATTGTTTTCTTCCTTGAAGCATGCGCAACCCTGGAGTATTTGGAGATGAAACATTAATGACCTGAGAGAAAACAAAACCTCAATAACCAGATTATCTGAACCGACTACCAAGTGAACATAACGGGTGAGGAATGTTGATAGCAGATAGCAACATATTGCAAGTAAAACAGCTTGAAAGAACTTTACCAAATAATCAGCATACTGAGAGAGTGTATGAACTCCTTGTACATAATCTGCGGCAGCATCTTCAGTTGTTTTGTTTTTCCCTAGATTAACTCCAAGAATGCCAGGGCCAGCTTTGCCCCCATGTTGCAATTGATCAGTCGAAGAAGATGAAGTACTTGAAGTTTCATCCAACTTTCTTTTGCCATGCTGGGCACCTAATCGCTTGGCAACCACATTAATACCCTCGCTATTAAATCCACAACGGTTGATGATAGCACTGGCCAAAAAAGCAAACCAAGCATATGAACCAATTCAACAATGATATTCTCGTGCCTAGTCTTTGAGAATAACATCTCTACATATCCAAGCAATTGGACCATAAATGCCAAAGATAATTACATCGTAGTCTCACCCTTCCTGGCGCAATCTGAAAATACGAGGCTTTGGGTTGCCCTCTTGCGGAATAGGTGTTACAGAGCCAACTTCCACAAAGCCAAAACCCATACCAAGTAAGCCATCAACTGCCTCAGCATTTTTATCAAAGCCAGCAGCAAGCCCTATAGGGTTAGAGAACTTCCTTCCCCAGACTTCCAGTCCTAAAATTGGTTGATCAGATCTCTTCTCTCTTGGAACCCAACCACGAGAAGCAGCTCTGACTGCAAGTGTGTGCGCAACCTCGACGTCTAGAAGGGCGAAAAAAGGATTTACAAGCTTCGTTGCATTGAACAACCAACCACTACAAATCAAGCAAACATCAAAAGGATATGATGTCAAAGAAGGCTGAAGGCCAACATAGTGTTTGACTAAAAAACTGATACGTCTCTCAAGGTCCACAATTACAAAAATACAGAAGAGACGAATATCAGTATGCTACTAAATTCCCTCAAGTTCAATCTATCCATCTACCTTCTCGTTCTTGTTCCTTCTCATTAAGTAGCTCAGAAGCAACCAAACTTGCAGCTTTAATTACCACGACCCTAGCTCTAGCCACCTAACTGAATAGAATAACAGTGGGAAGCACTCGACAAGTTCAGCATAATATAGCCATCATTCTTCGGGATATAATCTCTTCAATTGGAGGCGGGACATGCGAGTTAATAGCAAATTGATTTGTCAGCGACACAATACATCACATAGATGGGAGCAATTTTCTGACCCTTATCCTAATATGAAGCTGCATGGATACACTGTGCATTTCAGAAAGTCAATCCAGCATCTTGGGCATCTCTAAAAATGGCCAAGCTTATTGCTGAAATTGAAATAGCATAAACATTGCAGTCAAGGATATACAACCAAAACTAAATAAAAATCAAATTTGAGTGTGTACCAAAAAGTTGCTTCATCCACTGTACTCGCGTAAGCTCCTCCAGCAATAACTAGCCCTATAGTTGCTCCAGTAAATAGCCTTCCCTGTAGAAACCATATAATTATCAGTAGAAACCATATAATTATCAGTCTCAAAAGAAAACTTTCACCTTTGTTAAACAATTAAGCAATGCAATCGACAGAAATATAAAATAAAAAGGGAAATTCAGCATAAAAGATCTTCAGTCACTTGTACTATTACTATGCCCAAAATGAATATTGTCCATTGTAATATCTATATCATTTTCTGAGCTTAAGGGCTTTACATCACCTCCATTATCAAGGTGGGGCAACAAAACCGGCGACTGCATTAATTCACGCAACCACAATAGTTGCTGGTGTTCCAACAGGACTTACTAACAACCAAGTCCGTTCGAACAGAAAGACTGCGTGCTAGCAAACACTTCAGTGCCCAGGAATCATTCGCCTTAACAAACAAGTGGCTGAATTATTCGATACACAGACTTTTTCTTTATGGCATTTGGCTAGTTCTTTTCGCATACAATGAAGTATACCTTTAAGAAGCTACAATTTTCCACAAACGGACAAACTCATCGATATACATCTTCCTAGAAACAAGATAACCCAACTAATATAACTCCAGCTCACAGAAGAACCCAATAGCTTCAAGCTGCGACTAAAATGCAAAGAAACACACAGAAACCACATCCATCGCCAGCCATCTACACCAGCTTATTGAAAAATTTAAAACGGAAGATCAATAAGCGATCGAGAGAGGAAAAGGCTAATACTTTCTTGGAGGAGTGGGGAATCCTAGGAGGGACAGAGGAGGAGGCCGAACCCGAACCCGAGGAGCAATACCTAAAACCACCTCCACCACGGGTATAAATTGCGTCTCTGGACAGGTATTCTCTTGCCAACCTCCTCGAAGCTGCCCATATCGCCATTAGCAGCACAACCCAGAAACAAAAAAAAAATCTTGCCTTCCAATGACTCTTCAAAAGTACCAGGCAAGAGAAAAGACGGGGGATGCACAAATGGGGGAAAAAGGAAGGGACTTTCAGGAGTAAAACGGGGAAATGAGAGGTGGGTTGGGAATGGAATTTGATTCTTTCGTTTTCCGTGATTGCTTTATTAGGGACGGGGGGTTTGGGAGGTGGAGAGAGGTTTAAGCGCGGACATGAGAAGTGCCACGGTTGTCTTGGGACACAAGTACAAGGAAGGATCAGGACATAAACTGGAAGCCCATTTTGTGTCTTTTTCCCGAGGGAAAGGCCCAATCTTTTCTAGGGCTTCTGGGTTTTTGTTTAAACCTTTATCTAACGTGGTAGTAGGTGTCGTTACATGGTTCCATGTAGACCACCCAAAGCAACTCCTGGTCTAGAGGTTGACAAAACCTCGTCTGGCGCTAAAAAATTGAGTTTTTCAAATTTTACGAATTTCTAGATAGAGTCCAACCGTGTTTGACTCTGAATACAAAAAATACGCCAAAAACAAAAACCTTGTCGTTTGTTGCAAATACAAAACCTTGTTTATGTAACCATTTCTTACGTTAGATATTAAAGGGCCTTTATTGAAATCAAGTATTGCATGCATCAGTAGCCAAAATGAAAATGTAGAATAGAAAAAAGAGAGGACAAGAAAGTTTACCTGCTGCAGAGCATCCAATAGTTGAGTTTTGGTTTTTGGTACTAGATAGTTCTCTAGCAAGATTTCCCAGAGTCGCCTGCAAGCTCAACCATCTTCATATCCCAAGGATGCTGCTGGAAGGAAATAAATGAGAGTCCATATAAAAAACAGACACAAACCTGCAGATGCATAATGCCGATATTCGATAAGAAAGCGAAGGAACGAGATAGATATTCAAGTGAATGGTTGCTACATCAAAGCATTACATTTAGATGGTTAGCAAGAGCAGGGACTAAAGGTGCACTAGTGGTAGTCTGAAGAAAGAAGATATAATGTTGTGTTATCTCATTAACAGTGAGTATCATACCGAGTTGCACAAACGACGCAAATCCGTGCTATCCCCTCAATGAAACCAGAAGATTCAGATTCATTACCAGCCACGGGGCTCAAGAAGGATTCTGTCATTTATCTAACAAGTCAAAAAGCATGACCTGGTTACTACCCCACTGATGCTTCAATCCAACTACTTCCTGGGTGTTTACTAAGTCCCTCTTCAGTAACTCCCAGCTGGAGCTTTGCCGCATCTTCCCAACTACATTCGCTGGAATAAACCTGATGGAGCAAAGTTCGAGCAGAGTCGTTCCCTGGAACCAACCGAATCAGCTCCTTTGCAGCCCATTCACCCGATTTCTTGTCTCCATGTATTCTACAACCACTAAGCAAAGATCTCAAAATAGCAGGCCATGCAGGACAAGGCATCGTCTCGATTATACGTTTAGCTTCATTAAGGTATCCATTGCGTGAGAGCATATCAACTAGACAACCATATACATCAGGAGATGGTTTCATTCCATGGTCCAGTATCATGGACTTGAACAATAAGCAGCCCTGATCCACGAGACCCCGGTAACTGCATGCCAGTATAACCGATACAAACGTCGCATGGCTTGGCTTTATGGACACCTGCTTCATCGCATCAAAAATTTTCATTGCTTCTGAAACAAGTCCATGATGGGCATAAGCCATGATCATGGCATTGTAGATGATAACATCACCAGCTCTACAAGACTGGTCAAAAGCCATCTTTGCACTTTGAATGTCCCCACATTTTGCATAAGCATCTAAAACTGCACTAGCAACAAAGATTTGTTCCGTGAATCCTAATTTAATAACAAATGAATGGACCAACTTGGTACAAAAGTGAGCAGCAACATTTGCACAACTGTTTATAACGCTGCCTAAAACAAACTCATCGGGTCTCCAACCAGCCTCAGCCAATTTATTGAGCATGCTGATTGCTTCTTGATGATACCCGTGCTGCGCTAATATAGTTATCACATCCCCTGAAAATTCAAAGTCCATTCTCTCATTCTCACCAAGCATATTTAAGGAATCATTCAATAAACCAGACTTGACATAGCCTTTAAACAGAGAGTTATAAATGCATCCATGAGAATCAAAACCATACTTCACAACTAATCCATGAACTTCTTTGATCATCCGGTCATTTTCATATCTGCAACACGTCTCCAAAATATTTAGAATTGTCTGCTTATTAACCTCCAAGCCAAACTGAAACAAATTTCTGAACGTGTTTAAAGCATCATTGTTGCAATTATTCAAGTTGTATCCTGAAATTAACTCATTCCACGTGCTTATATCTCTTGCATGGATGCTTTCAAATACTTTAGCAGCCATTTCCATTGACCCACACACGGAACACATCCTGATAATAGAAGAAACAACATTAGTTTCATCGAGGAATCCCAAATGCAGAGCAAGGGCAAATAACTGAAGTCCAAGACGGAGATCAACCAGCTCCCCACATTGTCTAAACAAATTTGAGAACGTTATGCAGTCTGGCCTGAACCCACTCATCATGAAATCAAGGAACAGACATGCAACTTCACTTGGATTTTCCAACCTTATGATGCTTCCGAAAATCGTATTCCAAGTAGCAACATCCTTATCTTGCACCCTTCTAAAAACTTTTAAAGCATCATCCACTTCTCCAGCTTTGAAGTACATATCCATAAGTGCATTCATCACTGGCGTACCAATCTCCACATCACTCGTTAAAATCAAGCCATGAATCTGCCTCCCAGACTTCAAGTCGCCTACAGCAGCGCAACCCTGAAGTGAGTTGATATACGTACATGTATCCATTGCCACTCCCTCCCGTCGCATCAAATACAAACTTCTCATAACTTCAACGAACCAGCCAGATTGTGCATATCCACCAACCATTGAATTCCAACAAGCAGTATCAACATCCTCTGTACAACAAAATAACCTCTCTGCCGCTTCAACGTCCCCCATCTTAAAATAAAAGCTTAAAATAGAGCCAACCACGAAGACATTCCTCACAATTGCAACTTTCACAGCAACGCAATGCACGCTCATGCCCAACCAGAGAGCTCTACTATTGACACACAACTTCATAAAGCTCCCAAAAGTAAACTCATTCGGCAAAACCCTTCGTCTTATCATCTCCGAAAATGCCAAAAAACCGCACTCTACCTCCCCGTACCTAACCGCCCCGGAGACAACCAACGTCCAAGAAACAACATTTCTCTGACGCATTTCGTCGAACACCTTAACTCCGTCATCAAAAGCCCCGGTTTTCATGTACATTTTGATCAAATTGTTACCGGTGAATACCTCTCCGTCGAGACCCGACTTGGTGATGCGCCCATGTAACTGGGTCCCAAGGACTAGGGACCCAGCATCCTCGGCCTGAGAAAGAGCCCACGCAACGGAGGCCGAGTCTTTGCCGAGAAAGAATCCGGGACCCGAAGAGATGCTTCGCACGGGAGACGCCGCGAACAACGAAACGGAAGTTGCCAACTTTGATGCTAGGGTCCGCCCTGAGCGTTGAACGGTCGCAGCTCTCATATGGTGGATGGGAATTTGTTGAACTGGAAAGACTTGGCGGGAAAATTGGACACGAACATTTCCAAAAGAGGAAACGTAAGTGGGCCTTTGTATTTTGTTGGGGACATACTGGGCTGAAAATTAAATGGGCCTCCGGCCCAATAATAACTTCCATGAATATTGAATTATCCAAATTTTTATTATCCGAATTATTTGAACTTCGTTTTTTGATATACGAATTCGAACTATGAACTATTCGATAGTTAATGATGGAAAATGTGGACTGCTGTGTGTTTGTAGTTCTCCATGTTGGTACCCTAGATTCGATGCCCCAATTTTATGAGCTTTAGAGATTTGTCGACACTGAAATATTTGTAGGACAGAGCCATATATGCATAAAGTGAGAAAGTTGAATGTATCAGTTCACGAGAAGAACAATAATTAGCTCTAGGTTAACGATAGGTATCGAGTTTGGTATAACCTATCCTTAATTAGTCGGCCTAGTAAATTTCTGAATATCATGTATTTCGAAAAGAAAAACAAGAATCTACAGTATCTTAGTTTAATGAAATGTTGGTTAATTTATTCATAAGATATGACTCGCTGAAAACTGAAAAGGACTACATATATACTTCTTTAAGTTTCCTAGGATTGAATTCGAGTATATTTTGAAATCCCCCCTTGTCACGTGAGCTTAGGGTGTTAATGACAATAAATTGGTATCGAAACGGGTCATGGAAAAGTTTGGAGGGTTAAAGTTTAGGCTTATATTTGGAACTCTATAATTCATGTGCTAAACAATTTAACATAATTCACTTTTTAACTTGGAAAGTATTAGCTGACATCAACAGTTATGGAATCTAGTTCCGTGTTTTGGAAATTTATCGATGTCAAAATTTGATATAAGAAATTATCTTCATCTGAAATTTTATCTAGCTCGAATTTAAATTTATCGGTTCACTAGATGTCTAAATACTCCTGGCCAAATACCCACCGAAAGCTAAGCTTCTTTGTGGCTTGATCGTGGACCACTTGCACTATATTAGCTGTAAAGTTGGTGCATATGCTGCTTTCTTCGATGTCATATCTCAACCTTCGTTCTATACTAATCAAGTCCAGTATGGTACAATCTTAGGTTAAATGTTCCATCCTCACATCCAAATCTATCTTATTGATAATCTCTCTTAGGCTGAGTCCAATTTTTTTAAAATAAGTAAAGTATTGTATTTCACCAAAATAGTCCCAAAAACAATATATCAAAGATACCAGATAATGTCTATCAATACTCACCACGATAATAGACGCTATCTGAGTACAAATACCAAAGTGTCGCCAAACGAATCAAAACCAAAAGACCATGGGATCATAAAAAATAGACCCGAATGTGTTTCTCCAATTTAGAATTTAGGACTGCAAAAGAGGTTCAGTAATATTTGGATTTTGTCTTTTAAATATCTCAGTAAAGATCGAACCTTGTTTTTACACCCATATAATTAGATCCCAAAGGTAAAGATCCAAGTTTGTTGACAAGATCATGTCTGTTTTTATAGGCAGAGAGGATGTAGGCGAGATGATTTGATCCTGATCAACTCGACTAGCCCAAACAATCATGTCTCATGTTGAGTCTAAGATGGATACAGGATGTGCTTCATAAAAAAAAAGTGAACCCTAATAATAAACTCACTTGTTTCTTGCTGAGTCTAATATGGATATTTTTTTATAAGTAGAAGTTGTATTAAAAATAGGATGCACAAAAGCACAAAATTTAATGGCAACTATTGTCCCAAAAATACAATCCGGTAGTTCTCTTACCAATCTCGGACTGCATCCAAATACAAACCCAGATCCTTCAAACATAGAATCAAATCACAATAACCATTCATGGATATGATATAAAATTGAATGAACTTCGCTCACGATCACATCCGGCGCTCTCAAACACGGTCTTGTTCCGGCATTTTCCACAATTGAATGAACGAGAGTCTAATATGGATATATGATGTGCTTCATACAAATTGTGAAGTGGAAATTTATGATCGACTTTATAAAGTTTATTTACTCTCTTAATTTTTTTTAAAATTTTGTTATTGTGAACGCTATCACTTAATTTGTATATTCAAAGTCGGGTACTATCAGACCCTATTTTAAGGGGTAATTTTTTAATAGTGTTTTACATTCGTGAGATTTAAATCTAATATATTTTTAAATAAATTCATTTTTTTAAACTCATATTCGTACACATTTGAGACATTGGCAATGACCCATTTGGCAATTGTCTAAAGAAGCACACAATGAGACAGTGGACCAACAAGCCTGATCCACTGCAGGAACACAATCTCATCTAAACAAGCTTCTTAAGGTCGGAGAGACAAGGTCACTTACAACTTTTGCCACCCTTTCAGATTGTAACAAAAGTCCATCAAGGAACACCATGCATTTGCTTCCTCAGGCTCTCTAGGACCTGCCTTCCACTTCAAGCATTCGAACACAAATTAGGACAGCCACCAGAGATGTAGTGGATGGCAATTTTTTTCAAGTCCCTTTTGGGACCTAATTGAAAAGGTGGCACTTTTTCCCTTTGTTGATCCCGAACCCTTAAATAATTGAACTTGGTTTGGTCTACCATACTATCCACCTTGAAAGACATTACACCTTTATTGTTATGGAAAAAACTGCGGCTCACATGGGGCATTAACGAAATATTTCATGGACTACTTACTCAAAATATTTTAGCCGAAAATATCTGATATCATGATATCTATTAAACTAATTGATATATTGACATTAAAAGATTGTACTCAAAACTTTCTGACAAATGAGTAAAAGAACAAGAAGGTGGTGATTCACATGGTTGATATGTGCGAAGATTGGATAAGCCGATAGGTTTCATAATATAAAGGTAATCTCTGTCTTTTTTTTTAAATGACGGCTAGAGTTTTATCATTCGTTATAATTTATTACGGTTGATTCATTTTCTCTATTTTAAGTTTTATTAGTTACTGTATTGTTTCTCGATATATTGAAATTATAATAAAATTATTCGGCTGAAAGTGATTTGTTGAGGTTTTGACTCGAAATTGGAAAAAATAAAAAGACCTGGCGAACGTCAGTGAGAATAGGGACTTTAAGCAGTGACGGTAGCGGGCGCAATGTTACGCGAAGTGGAAGAAGTCCAGTTCGACAAGACTCAATTTTAGATTCCTAGTTTAGTAAGATAGATTTCATGTATGTATTAGGGTTTGTGTATAAATAGATAGGAGCTCTAATATGTGTGGTTTAAAAATTTATCAATAAAGATTCTTCTTGTGAACGTATATAATTTGTCAAACCAAATAACATTTTTTGTGTTAGTTTGCGTTAGAATAGAAGTAATTCACGTGGGCATCCATACTTTTAAATATGTTGATTTCCTAATAATCTAATAAAACCATGGAAAAACCTTTCCAAAAAAATGATGTAAACTCACTCTCTTTTTTTATAAGTGATTTGTATTAAGAAGATAATTACATAGGTATAATGCCGAGAACCTCGCAAGAGGTAGCAATCTCGACGAGAACATTCGACGTTACACTAAATTCGGCACAAAAAACACCCCATACAAACAAAAACCGAACAACCAAAAAGCCCCCAAGATATTCCGTTGAAACGCAGAGAAGGAGCCAAAGTAGAACTCATTCCCCTTTGATCAGACGTTCAGAGGTTATGGACAAATACAAGAAGAAATCTGCTTGGACATCCTTGGCAAGAAACCATGCCACCTGTTATTTTACTCCATCGAGGAAAGTTTAATGACAAGGACTTCTCAATCCCCAAGCAAGCATCTTGATCCTCGTTATAGGAGTAGCATTGTGGAGTCCCCATTCTGATTAGATGTAAGTGTTTAATGTTTGCAATACCGAGTCACAAGATACCTGGGGTGATTATTAGGATTTTATATCAAATATAGAATTTTTATTAAGAAATGATACGTAGAGTTCTTTCCAAGTTTTAAAAAACGATCCAAAAATTAACCCAAAATTTTTCTCTTCTTCTAGGTCGATCGATAATATTAATAAATATATTATTTATTATATTTACTTTAAAATAGCAAATAGTTATCAATATCTTCTAATTTTTATTGAAACTTATAATGTACAAGCATCAAACTGGCCAGTCCAAAAAATTTTGGTTGAACTGACCGGTCCAACTAGACAAATCGGTCAGTCAGACTGGTAAAATCCGTGGTAAACGTCAGTGGCTACTGATTGCTCTGAAGGCATAGTTTAGGGTGAAAATCGGCCCAAGTTAACTCTGATTCGCTATTTGACCATCGGTCGGATCACGTTTTTTCAGAATCATGGTTCTATCACTTGGACTAGACAACTCTTCACTTTTCACGTGAAGTGTGAAGATAATAACCTTAAGACAAAAGTAAAACTATTTGTCCTTGCAATCCATGTCTAACTATAGTTATTCAGTTGTTTTTTATCCATACATTTTTTAAATAAAAATTGAATAAATCCTTCTAAAAAGTAAGTGAACCATGTAAGGCGGATTATCAGAAAATTTAAAATTTGTCAAGAAAACTATTTTAAATTCCCAAAAAATTCAATAAATTGTCTGAATCTCATCGATTAGATATAACAAACTATACTTGTACTATAATCAGGGGTTAGATTCAGTGGGGACAAGATATGTCCCCACTGAAATGGATCAAGTAATTTTAGTTATAGACACGATTTTTTATAAATGTCAGATCTCTAGACACAATTTTTAATAAAATCTGATGGTCCAAATAAAATCTTCTCCGTAGAGACAACTCTCCAGTCAATCCAAAACCCTATAATCATATTAAGTTTTCGCTGACCGGAAAGGTTTGTGATCGGCCTGCCCTGCTTCAGTTCATTTAATTTTCTTTTTTGGCCTTAAATTTCGAAGTTTCACGTGGGTAGCGGCAGCCTGGACGTTGGATCAGCAAATCCGACGGTAGAATTTGAAACAACATAGCATCATCATCTCACACAGTAGGATTTTACAAAGAGATATTATAGCTCCAATGCATTTTTTAAAAGTAGCCCGAATGCATTTATGCGGCTAATACTGTCCTAATTTAATAAAAAAATTTAAATTTGAATTTAATTAAATTTGACAATGAAATTTTTTCCATCATTTTAAGTCATATTAGGATCGAATATAGATCAATCATGATTTTTTTTTGGTCAACTGAATCAGGATATCTGGATACTATGTTTTCTATAAAAACATATATTACTACAATTCCTACATTATCCATTTACCTTGTTGCCCATATAACCCTACTGATTAAAGTCATAACATGTCATAATTTGGACATACGCGTTATCTTTGATAAAAAAATTTAGATTGGGTGCTGTCACTAATAGAGTGAGCATCTCTATCTGAAGTGTGATATGGATGGGAGCAAAAACTTATACTGGTTTAATCTTATGGTTGAGATTCATTGGGACAGATACATGAGCATTTTTCGCATTTCACCTGAAAAACTGACAATGGTACACGCGACATGCAGTGATACAACATGCGACATACAATTGTACTTCGGAGTCAGACAATGGTGCATGATATGATATACGGTGGTGCAACATGAGAGATACAATAATGTATCATGCGACATATATTGGTACTTCAGTGTCAGACAGACAATAGTGCGACATGTTTTAAATATAAAATTTCAAAATTTTTCTTTAGTAATCTCTGATACTACGAGTTAATCATCACGCACGCGAGCCCTTTCACATTGTCTGTATTGTGTTGCTGGACGCCAACGAATCCGGGAAAAAAGAAAGTTGGATTACCTGATAAGGCCATTATGCTTATGAAATACGCTTGTGAAAGTGCAGATATTGTATAGTGACAAAATTATTAGAATACTCTGCTAACACTAACCCAATTCAAAAGTCACATTTGCGTTTCAGTATAAATTTAATAGACTCGTGAAGTGCATATTGCGAGGCGATTCTGTGACTTTTGTCCTTCTTGTCCTTTTGAGTTTTTGGAATACTTATATTTTCTATGCGTATCTCTTTGATATATGATCTTATGATCACGAGTGACAATTATTATGTAGTCAAATATGGTGAGATTTTATAAATTTGGATGACTTTTTATTTTGAGAATTTAAGGAATTTATTAATGAAAATCTTATAATATTTACAATAGTTAAACTAACATTCATCAATCACGAAAACTCAATCCGAAAATCTCATATAAATGATATATTGAACGTAACATTTTCGTAAAGAAAATTTGATTCACGCCATGACATATTTTTACAAAAAACGTGATTCATATTCCAAAAATTAAGTATTTAAACTTTACCGCACCACAGACATTATATCTCACTGCAACATCAGTTTATATGATAAAAAAGATTTTTCTACTGTAATCACGCGTTAAAAAATCAAGCATTCAACTCGTTTTTTTAAAACTATCTGCTACGTGAATATCTATTGAATCAACTAATTAAATTCGAGCTAGATAACTTTTTTGAATATTAACTGCTGCAATCTGGAATTGTTGATAGGAGTTCAACCAGTTTTAAATGAATTTTTTTAAATTTTTGTACAGAAATAATATAGAAAATAGAAAAAAATAAAAACCCAACTGAAATATCTGTTTAAATTACTTCAAACTCAACTTGAATTTTCAAATGAGGCAATAAAATTCTACTTCTTCAAAAAAAACATGAATTTTCAAAAGGAAGGGAGGGCATCAAACTTTTTGCATGCCAACGATTTGGAGATCCCTGTGATGATCCTCACATAATTAGAGTCGCAAAAGGAGATTCAAAATCCTAGGGACTGTCCACCCATAATTAATTACCCCTCAAGATATTTACATGATTTTTTTATAAGTAGAGATTTGAAAACTCGTCACACCCTATTCAAATCTTTTGTAGTAAGTGCTCTTTAGTATATCTACGTGATTCTGTCATTTTAATTTTCATTATCTTGCATTTAAACGTGACAACCGACTCGTAATTCTGGCGATAACAATATAAACCATGTTATTTGAAAATTTAACTAAAACTTAAAAAATGGGTCATTTTTTGGGTTTGTACGAGTTGAGTGAGTTTCTAGATAGATATATTTAGTTCGAGGTGAAGTAATTTCTCAAATTAGAGGTAGTTTTAGGTTACTAACCTAAAAAGTGAGAGAAAATTTTGATATATGATACCAATCAATTTGATTTGAAAAATATTATAGACCAATACAATATTTTTTATCATGGAGCACGACCTATTTTGCCTTTTTTCCATGTACTCTAGCCATCTATCCCCACCTGATTCTGTGATTCAACGAAGTTTAGACCTTGGTTCGATAGCTTACCGGTTCGGGCGGTTAACTGCATACTCCTCGGAGCAGAATCTTCCACAATAAATGAGGATCGCCCGGACCGTTAGAAAAACGGGAGCGGGGACCGTACTGGACGATTCAATTGTTTATTTAGTTATGATTCAATGGTCTACCCAGTTGTGATTTAATGGTCTACCTAGTTATGATTCAATGATCCATTTTTTTTCCGTCCCGGATAAATCGGGATCGTCCCAGTTACCCAGTTACGATTCAATGGTTTACTTAGTTACGATTCAATAGTTTACCCAGTTACGATTCAATGGTTGTAGGCTTTTTTCATTTTGTCCCTCGTATTTCCACATTTTTGCAAAATAATTCCCGCGTGTCTTTTAATAAAAATTCTCTAGCACCGTGCTGAATTTGGTCCCGGATTTGGCCTTCGAGACCAAATCCGGTCCCTAGAAAAACATATCTCCCAAACTAGATTCGCCTGGTGTAAGAAATCCAGGAAACCCACCAATTTAGGAAAAAAATAACACATACATTAAGATGACGTCATCTTACCGTTCACGACCCCACCACTTTTGAATTGCCCACCACGTTTTTAAAATTTCAAAACCAGAAAAAATAATACCCAGGAAAAAAAAAAGGAAGGAGGAAGACAAGAACCCATCCTATTCCTTTCCTCTCTTTTTGGCCAAGAAAAAAATAAAAGCTTCTTCTTCTTCCACGCATCACACAAATTCTCTCTCTCTCTCTCTCCACTTGCTCCTGGAACCCTTTTGAGCTTCACTTAACTAGCCTGCTTCTTTTGTTTCCCACGCTTCTTTTTTTTGGGATTATTTTCTGCATTTTTTCGTTTCTAAATTTGGAAAATAAGCAATAGGGCTCCAATTTTGGAATGCGCCACTAAAAATTCGATCTGGGTGCTAAAGAACACTTCTTTCGAGCTTCACTCCTCGTTTTTTCTGGTAAGAACTTTTTTTTAATTATTATTACTATTATCCTGTTGTTGTTTATCCTTTTTTTTCAATTTATTTTCCTGCTTTTTGGGTCTCTTTGGACACCCATTTTTTGGTTGCTAGATTGCTTGCCATTGTTAGTTGTCTCTGTTTTTTATCTAACGAGTCGGCTAATCCTAATTCGAATTTTAAAAAACAAAGCTTTATGTGATCTTCCTTTTTGAAAGATGGAAACTTTGTGTTTGGGCAATGGAATTTTCTAATGCATCATTGTTTACCTACCTTATTAAGCAAGGTCTAATATCTAGGAAGGTAGATTCTTACCCCAAAAAAATCCAGGAAGGTAGATATTTATATGTGTGTGTTTTAGATTTTAAAAAAACGAACTTTTTTCTCTTCAATTTCTTGAATTCCTTGCTTGTTTCATTTGGAAACCTGATGGCTTGGATTTGGACTGGCAAATAGTGGAAAAAGGTGAAATTTTTTAGTGCAAGTTTGTGTTTTTAATTGCTTAGAACTATCTAGTTTTTGGTTGCAACGATTAGGGGGAGTCTTGGAGTTTGCCTAATGCTTCAGTTGTGGACTGAAGTCTCAGGATCACAGAAGAATGTCGCAGGGTTCCCGGGTCCTGCCTTCCCTCCAGTCGATCCACTCGTTGCCTGGTGACTTTAGGTTCAATGGCTCGCCGACTGATCGGTTAGTTAGAGCTCCTCCCGAAGCGATCATTTCAAGTTTAAGTATCCCGGAGAATCATGGTTCGGGGTTTGGAGGTGTCAATGAGGACTCGCCATATAGTGCCATCTCAATCTCCATGGAAGACAGAGTATCTGTTGGTGATGGTGTTGTTGACACCGTTTGCTTGCTTTCTCCTTCAAACTCGAATTCTCTGAACGAACGCAGATGGAGCGATACCAGCTCCTATGCTGCGAAGAAGGTATCGTTGTGTACGAGTGGATTTGCGTATTTGCTGAACTTCTTGAAGTAGCAGCACTTGTTCACTGTCTGAATTCGAAACCTTTTTGGATTTATTGTTTCAGAAACTCCAGTCTTGGTTTCAACTTCCCGATGGGAATTGGGCACTAGGGAAAATACTTTCCACCTCAGGAACAGAAACTGTTATTCAATCATCTGATGGGAAAGTAAGCCAGCTCCCCCTATAAACTTCGAGATTTTTGTCTCCGACACTAACTCATTCATCATTCCATCTCT
This sequence comes from Hypericum androsaemum, assembly GCA_963995505.1. Taxonomy (NCBI): domain Eukaryota; kingdom Viridiplantae; phylum Streptophyta; class Magnoliopsida; order Malpighiales; family Hypericaceae; genus Hypericum; species Hypericum androsaemum. Next base: position 1,343,092 of record OZ023199.1, read on the forward strand.
TGAAATAATAGGTTTTGAAGGTGAAATCAGATAGTCTGCTACCTGCAAATCCTGATATTCTTGATGGAGTGGATGATCTGATGCAACTAAGTTACTTGCACGAGCCTTCGGTTCTGTACAATCTTGAAAATAGATATAATCAAGACATGATTTATGTGAGTAGTTGCTTAATCTTTTTGTGCTTGCACAACCAGTTGTTGTAGTGCTAGCTTTCCCTAATAATTTGTTGCATTCTGAAACTAGACAAAAGCAGGGCCTATTTTGGTCGCAATAAACCCGTTCAAGCGAGTTCGTTTGTATGGAGATGATTACATTGAAGCATACAGGAATAAATCTATGGAGAGTCCGCACGTATATGCTATTGCAGACACTGCTATCAGGGAGATGGTCAGAGGTACCTCATATCTGCAAGTTTTGTTTGTTTCCCGCTTTATGTTCTTTTTCATCTTTGTTGTCTGATATGGATTCCTGTTTGTTTCTTCAGATGAAGTAAACCAATCTATCATTATAAGGTTAGTAGAGCCGCATACTGTATAACTCACTTTGCTTGTTCCTTTATACTATCTGCTGATGTGAAGCCATGAAAACATTTCCCCAGTGGTGAAAGCGGAGCCGGAAAAACTGAGACAGCTAAGATAGCAATGCAGTACTTGGCCGCTCTCGGTGGCGGTAGTGGGATTGAATATGAAATACTGAAAACCAATCCTATCTTAGAGGCCTTCGGTAATGCAAAGACTTTGAGGAACGATAACTCGAGCCGCTTTGTAAGCTTCTTCTCCCTATAGTGTATGCAGAATTGGGTTTTATAAGCCCTCTCTGTTTAATTATCTATCAAATTTGCTGCAGGGAAAGCTGATTGAGATCGAATTTAGTGAAACCGGAAAAATATCTGGTGCCAAAATCCAGACGTGTAAGATTATGTCTTAGCATTGTTTGATTGTTGAATTTCAGTTTGTACCGAATCCTAATTTCGACAACTGATGACTGACTCTTACGCTGTGTCTATGCATCGCTCCTCTTGGATCACAGTTTTACTCGAAAAGGTGAATGTTATTCTAGTGGCTCTACGATTTTACTGTCTTAGTCGATTCGGAATTCTGAATTTAATCTTCTAACTGAACAGTCCAGAGTGGTGCAATGCTCGGATGGAGAAAGGTCATATCATATATTTTACCAGCTTTGTGCGGGAGCTCCATCTGCATTACGAGGTACTTCTTGCCACATATTCTGTGTTAACTAACCTCTTCTATTCTTGGTTGGCCTGTAATTGCTATTTCATTGTAATGCAGAGAAGATAAATTTGAAGAATGTTAGTGATTACAAGTATTTGAGTCAGAGCAATTGTCATTACATCAATGGCGTGAATGATGCTGAAAACTTCAGCATTGTCACGGTACTATTTCAATCGAAGATTTCTGTACTAATGATGTGTATAAATGTCATTCTAATGCTTATAATTTTCAGGAAGCTCTGGATATAGTACATGTCTCCAAGGAGGACCAAGAAAGTGTGTTTGCCATGCTTGCTGCAGTTCTGTGGCTCGGAAACGTCTCGTTCACTATTGTGGACAATGAAAATCATGTTGAACCTGTGGCAGATGAAGGTAAGGTGTTGTTGAATTAGTTCGGAAGTCTACTCCATTTAGCCTCTGTGTCATGCTTTGACAAGTGAGTGCTCTGAAACTTGCATTGTGATGTCCAGGCTTAATCAGTGTGGCGGAATTGATTGGATGCGGCGTTGAAGCACTTACATTAACTTTATCTACAAGGAAAATGAAAGTTGGCAATGACATTATTGTTCAGAAGTTAACTTTATCACAGGTAAAGTTGCATTTTTTGTAGAATCTGTGTCCTTGTCACATTTCGGCCAAACGATGGTCAGCTCTGGTTCAATACTGTTTCTTTTCGAAATACATAGAGAGCCCTAAGGGCTGCTGTTTTACTGCTAGTGAGGAAGTTACCTGTTCATTTAACTTTTCCCTCTCTCTTAAGGAGGAAGTTGTGCAAGTCTCTTCTTTAACCTGATGCACTTCCATCTTGCCATTTCGCTGACACTTGCTTATGTTTCAGGCCATTGATACCAGAGATGCTTTGGCAAAATCAATTTATGCTTGTTTGTTCGACTGGTTGGTTGAACAAATCAACAAATCCCTTGCTGTCGGCAAAAGGCGAACTGGAAGATCCATCAGTATTCTTGATATCTATGGATTTGAATCATTTGAAGTACGTGTCACTCAAACTACTAAAGTTACTGTGCTTGCGGATATTAGCGTCTGTTCATGCGCGTTCCACACGTACATCTACGTGTCTCTAGCTTTCTTTTGTTTCTTTAACTTGATTTGTATGCCAATTGCTTCTCCAGAGGAATAGCTTTGAGCAGTTTTGCATTAATTATGCTAATGAGAGACTGCAACAACACTTCAATCGCCACTTATTCAAGCTAGAGCAAGAGGTAATTATCTCCTCTTCTCGGTTTCAGTTCCTCACATATTCTCAACTAATCTTAGATACTGATTGCTTATCTTTTCCTCTTCAGGAATACATCCAAGATGGCATCGACTGGGCGAGAGTTGATTTTGAAGACAACCAAGACTGCCTCAATCTCTTTGAAAAGGTACCTAGCCAGTAGTTGTCTATAATACATTGCAAAATGGCGTGTAATGTGTTAGGATCCATATCACTGTCCCGATTTAACGGAGAAGTCTCTGCTGTTGTTGACTGAGTGTTTGGTTGAACTTCTTTGCAGAAACCACTGGGTTTACTGTCCTTGTTGGATGAAGAGTCCACTTTTCCCAATGGGACGGACTTGACCTTCGCTAACAAGCTTGAGCGTCATTTGAGTTCGAACTCTTGCTTCAGAGGAGGACGTGGGAAGGCCTTCTCTGTTAGCCATTATGCTGGGGAGGTACTTACCTTTGGACTGACTCATAACTGCTAATTTTCGTGCCACGGATATTTGTAACTCCTGGCGGTTCCCCAACTTGGAAATATGATGTTCTTTTCAATTGTATCTGATTTATTGTTCAGGTGAAGTATGACACAACAGGATTTCTGGAGAAAAACCGGGATCTTTTACATTTGGATTCCATCCAACTCCTCTCGTCCTGTTCGAGTCGCCTTCCTCAGCATTTTGCTTCCAGTATGCTTGCTCAAACCGAGAAGCCTGTAGTTGGCCCTTTACATAAAGCTGGTGGAGCAGATTCCCAGAAGCTAAGTGTGGCTACAAAGTTCAAGGTAATGTTTAGTTGTTAACTGACGGATTAAGACTTCCATTGTGAGTGTAAAACCGAACAATTGTCATAACAATCATAATGATCTCTTCTTTGGGACATATTAGTAAGCACGGTTAGCGAGCGTGGTGAGCTTGTTTATAAGTGGAAATCCACGTACTCATTGCCGTAAGCTTTCAGGGCCAACTGTTCCAATTGATGCAACGCTTGGAAAGTACCACACCGCATTTCATACGATGTATAAAACCGAACAATTTCCAGTCTCCCGGATCATACGAACAAGGACTTGTACTGCAACAGCTCAGATGTTGTGGTGTTCTGGAGGTTGTTCGTATATCAAGATCTGGATTTCCTACCAGAATGTCACACCAAAAGTTTGCTAGAAGGTAAAGTACATTGATCGGGTCCCTCATAGTTACCAACTTTCTCTGGTTTTGAGCTTATCTTTTGACCAGCTTGTCCCGGTTTTGCTTCAGATATGGTTTTCTCTTGTCGGAGAGTGTTGCATCTCGGGATCCATTGAGTGTTTCAGTAGCAATTCTTCACCAGTTTGGTATCTTGTCTGAAATGTATCAAGTTGGATACACAAAGTTATTTTTTCGAACTGGACAGGTAACTCATACTACTTGTACATGACGTGCTTAGATGTTACGCACTATATAGTATCTGAATTATTCTCCCGAGTCCGTAAACTTGTAGATTGGGATGCTGGAGGATACAAGAAATCAGACCCTTCGTGGAATCTTGTGTGTTCAAAGCTGTTTCAGAGGGCACAGAGCTCGTTGTCATTTAAGAGAGCTTAAGATGGGCATTGCCACTCTTCAGTCTTGTAAATTCTCTACTCTTCGCCATCGGTTTTCGTTCTATATGGAAGATGACAGATCGCTTTCCTAGTTCAGTAATTATTTTCTATCTCTTAACGCAGTTGTTCGAGGTGAGAAAGCCAGAAAAGACTATGCTGTTTTGCTTCAAAGATATATATCTGCTGTTACTATACAAAAATTTGTCAAAAGCAAGATATCCAAGAGCAAGTACGATGACATTCGAGGCGCATCAATCACGATCCAATCAGGTGAAGTCTGTTGTATTTGCTCATCAGCTTTATTTAAATTCTTCACCATCAGGGCTGTGTTGTTTGACAGTAAGCTTCCGTGTATATCTATTGCAGCTATTCGTGGTTGGCTGGTTAGAAGATGTTCAGGAAACTTAGGATTGCTAAATCTTGGGGGCAAAAAGGTATTAATCACTTTTCCAATGTCTCATCTGGAGCAACAAGGTTGTATGTACTACGGAAAAAGATCGTAATGGACTCGCGATATTGTGTTTAGGTAAATGAGTCGGATGAGGTTGTGATCAAGGCATCATTTCTTGCTGAGCTGCAAAGACGAGTTCTCAAAGCAGAGGCAGCTCTTAGAGAGAAAGAAGATCAGAACGATATAATCAATCAACGGCTTCAGCAATACGAGGGCCGCTGGTCCGAATACGAGCTTAAGATGAAGTCCATGGAAGAAGTGTGGCAAAAGCAGATGCGATCTTTACAATCGAGTCTTTCAATTGCAAAGAAGAGCCTAGCGGTCGATGATTCGGGGAGAAACTCAGATGCTTCGGTCAATGCAAGTGATGAAAAAGATGGCAGCTGGGAATCAGGAAGCAACTATCGGGCTCGGGACAGTAATGGTGTCAGACCAATGAGTGCAGGGTTGAGTGTGATTAGCCGGTTGGCAGAGGAATTCGAGCAGAGGAGTCAGGTGTTTGGCGATGATGCCAAGTTCTTGGTGGAGGTGAAATCGGGCCATGTCGAAGCGAGTTTGAACCCCGACAGAGAGCTAAGAAGGTTGAAGCAAATATTCGAGTCGTGGAAGAAGGACTACGGGTCTAGATTACGCGAAACGAAGGTGATCTTGAACAAGCTCGGAAGCGAAGAAGCCGCTGTTGACAGAGTGAAAAAGAAGTGGTGGTTGAGGAGGAACAGCACGAGATATAGCTAAAATTGTTCAATGTATCTGCAATTATCTAGGTGTTCTTATAAAAGTTTACTTATAAGAGGAATGTAGAGAGCCAAAGTGTGACAGAGTTCTAACACACAAGCATTTGGCAGGAGAGCCTAGATTCAAGGCTCAAGATAATCTTGTACATCACAGTTTATAAATTTATAAGTATAATTTATTAATGGTAGTATGATAGTGTAAAATTCCATCAAACTGACGGCCTTGTTAAAAGCCTGCCAGGGAAAATTGTACATCACATGCAATTCTCGTTTCTAACCTAATTACGAGAGCACGCATAATAAGTTTCAAGTAACAATATAACATGTTAATATTCAAACTTATTTAGAGAGTTAGAATCAAGTAAATTCATTAAAGTCTACTCTTTCATTACGGTTTTGATCTAAAAAAATCTGAAATTTTAATGCTTTGTGGCCGGATCCCGTTACAATGTTGGTGGACTTCGTATCACTATTAGACAATATTGTGGTAGCTAATTACTAAAAGCGGCACTATGATTAATCACTGTTGACTCTATGTTTTGTTTGATTATAACTTATTTAATGTCATAAACTCAGGCCATTAATCATCATAGAAAATCAGACTAATGTTACTCCGAATCCGCTTGAAAATACTATCGGTCAATTGATTTATATTTTGTCGTCTACAATTACATTTTTTCTAATTTTGATGTGTTTTTACCATGTCAATACCGACTAAGTTGCTGCAAATTGTTGAATTTTATCTTCGTCGAATGTAATTTGACAAAATTTTGAATAAATCATAGTCTTTTGGAGCAATTTTATTGTTAACCGTTGCACTTTATTGTTACATCCGCAAATAATAGATTTACATACGTCTTTACTAAAAGGAATGAAACGAAAAAAAAATGACAAACCAAATCGGACCAAAATAAAAGAGGTTCCAATTCAGAACTCGACAAATGTCTTTGTTTCGATTCGGCTCATAACTGAATGAAACAAATGAACGAGGAAAATAAAATGAAATACTAGTTATAAAACTTATGACCACCAAATACAAACCATTGAAACAACTTTAAGAAAATTCTCAACGTTAAATTTCTCTTAAAAAATTGCGTATAGAAACTAAATTAACCATTCCAAGGTGTTAAAAAAATCATGTTCCGGATCGGTTCTAGTTCTCTTAGATTATTCGGCTGGAAAATCGAACTGGAACCGAGAACCAAAGTCTTGAGTTTTGAGATACAGACCAAAGTAATCGGCGTCCAGTTGTAGACCAGAACCGAAGATCGTGAGCGCCAGGGATTTGGATTCAGGGGACTACATAAAAATCATCCAAATGGTATGGACTAAATATGGACCTTTAGATTTGGTCAAATTCTTTTTTTACAGATCCGATGGTCAGAATCTGTTAAGAGTATTTTCGAATTTTTATCCAAACATACTCATTAGGGTTCCACCTTTTTTCTATATAATCCCCAAAAAAAATATAAACCCCCCTCCTTCCCCGCCCGCCGCTCCCCCTCCTTCCCCGCCGCTCCGCCCCGCCCCCCCCCCCCCCCCCCCCCCCCCCCGCGCCGATAACGATACCCACTTCGCCGTGATTCCCCCCGTAACGTTCGCCGTTCCCCCGCCCCCACCAGTATCTCTTCCGCCGCCCCCCGCTACGTTCTGCCGTCCTTTTTGCTTTCAGGTAAACCCTAACCCCTATTTTGTTTCAATTTTGTTTGAAGGACTGGATGGTTTTCGTTTGGATTTTGTTCCCGTCGACACTCACCATGACCTGTTCTAGAGTCCCATTTGCCGTCCTTTTCCGAACAGCGACTGTCCTTTTTCGATGGTACCCACTTCGCTGTGAGTATCCCCCGATACGTTTCTGAATTTTGAGGAAATATCCTACTATATTTTGATTGGTCTTTAATTGCTGCATGTTCGAGATTACCGTTCCGTGTTCGAGATTCCCAGGAAGTGTGTGGCTGTTAGAAACGAAGAATTTTGCAAGGTCAGTGGTTTCCGCCTTTTTGGGTTTTTGGTTACTAACTTTTCATTGTTTTTGGTTCTGGGGAAATGGATAGATTGGAGCTTTAGTGATAGTTCTGTGATTTGATGGTAAATCTATTTCAAAGGTGTATGCTTCTGATTTGTGGATAGGAATACTTCTTATGTATCTTGTGGATGCACCGAAGAAAGCATAGAGATGAAATTGTTGTTCAACTTTAGCTTTAGATTGACTTGGACAAGAAAGAGATGCAGCGAATTTGATCTTCTTCTTTTTTTTGGTTAACTTTGAATTGGAGGTGCTGTTCTCGTGATTGATGAGTTTGATCAAGAACATTCCAAGAGGGATTCTTTGTATGGGAAGTTGAGGTATGGGCCTTGTTGAGAAATAACCCACTTTCCCGTGGACCCAAACAACGCAGCGAACAAGATAGGAGCAAGATCTACGAAAAACAAGAACAACAGATTTGGTAACCCGGTTCGATCTTGACCGATCTACGTCCGGGGGCGTACCAAGCCAGGAGATTTCACTATATCAAGCTCGATCTACACTTTGGAGCTACGCAGGCTCAACAATGGTGTTTCTCTCTCCTCTTCTCTCTCTGTCTCTCTCTACAAGGAAGAAGATAAGTATACAGTGACAGACAAGCGGGGTATTTATAGTGCCAACAAACCTAGGAACCAAAACACACACGCAGGGGCATTTTTGTCCACGCTTTGGCAAAATGGAGAAACTGAAGCGCGTACCGTTTGGCCGGGGCTACGCCCCCCCGCGGTGTCCGAAGTCTCCATACCCAACAGGCCTGATCAAGGTAATTCTGCGAAGGATGCTTTGTAGTATTCAGGAGAAGCTAACATTGGAAATGGGACAAGCCGAACTATGAGCTGCTTATTTTTCTTGGGCAACTTATTTTTGTAATGTTTTTCACCATAGGAAATTGTAATGTTTTTCACCATTCTTTATTTTTCATTTTCTCAGCTGTTTCTCTGCACAAGAATTTTTATTGTTACTTGAAAGCAATATTAGAGTAGCAGAAATCCAATATCAGAGTATAAGGCTACCAATATCAGAATAGAAGAAAATCAATTTCATAGAAGAAGAAAACCAATTTCATAGAAGAAGAAAACCAATATTCTAAAAGCGGTAAACCAATTTCATTGAAAAAAGAAACCAATATCCTGGTAGCGGTAAACCAATTTCATTGAAGAAAAAAATAAATTTCATAGTAAACGAAAACCAATATCCGAGAAGAAGGATACCAATATCTGAGTGCAAGGATACCATTATCAGAGTAGAAGGACGCCAATATCAGAGAAGAATGAAACCAATATCAGAGAAGAATGAAACCAATATTAGAGAAGAAGAAAACCAATGTCTGAGTAGAATGACACCAATATCGTAGAAAAAGGAAACCAATATTCGAGAAGAAAGAAACCAATGTCACGGTGGAATGAAACCAATATCATAGAAGAATGAAACCAATATCCGAGAAGATGGAAACCAATATCATAGTAGAATGAAACCAATAAGATAGAAGATGGAAACCAATATCCGAGAAGATGGAAACCAATATCATAGTAGAATGAAACCAATAACATAGAAGATGGAAACCAATATCATAGTAGAATGAAACCAATAGCATAGAAGATGAAAACCAATATCCGAGAAAATGGAAACCAATATTCCCATACTTGTATTTCCATAATTTGTATTATTTTGCTGATATATTTTTTAATTATTTTAATTATTATATTTTCAATATTGCCCCTGTCCCTTTCAGTGGGGATTATCCATGTCCCCACTGAATTTGAACCCGAGCGCCAGAGTTGACTCCTAAATTCAATTTTTTTTCAACTTAAATTTAGGTGGGTTCACCTAGATATCAAGACTTTAAATCACATTGGACTTTGTTCCTCTTCTAAGCAAACTTTTTTATTTATGCAAAAAATGGGATTGACTAGAAAATAAAATAGGATCTATTATCATCCTAACCGGCTGCACCTAAATTCAATACTAAAGCCTTAAAGTTATATTTAAAAATACATAGATTAATGACACTTAGTAATACAATTTTTACAATTACGACACTAAATTATAAAAGTTATCACAAAATACCCTAGTCGACATGATTTTACTCATGGGTCAAGATTCCATCTTCACACTAACCCATTACTCTTGGATTTTGGATTAGATATAAAAATACTAACATGTATTAGAATAGCTTAATCATGTGATCTATTATTACTCGCACGATCTTCGATCATGATAGTTGGCAAAGTCAAAGCTTATTAAAATTACTGCATTATTAGTTATAAATTTCGTTAACTTATTGATGTCTGAAAAATTCACCAGCATTAAGTTTTAGTCCGGATATAAAAATTCCAATGACAAACTTTATTCCTGATTAGTCAAACCACATTCAACCACAATAACAATTATTTTGAGCACTCAATTGCACCAACATCTATGTTATTGACAGGGTTGGAAGCAACATATTTTTTTAGGCCATCTCCGTCCCGGAAGAAGCACGGCCACGGCGGGGTTGGGCCGGCGGTGGCAGCGGCAGCAGCAAGCAATCGCAGATGTGGTTGTTATTGCAAAAGCCAAAGCCGGCTGGGCACGAAAAGAGGCAGTCCCTGTCACTAGTACATTTATGCACCTTGAGTTCTGCTTCAGCAATCTGTATCATGCCTGCGCCGAAAAAACAAATATCATAAATTAAAGGGAAAAGTCCACTTTAGTACTCTGTGGTATCGCCCAAAATCACTTTAGTACTCTGTGGTAAAAAACCGATCAATCGAGTCATAGTTATTCAAATTAACATCAAAAAGGTCCTCGGGCAGCTGCCCGGACCTGCCCGAACCTACCCGAACCATGTCCGAACTACGTGGCCAGCCACGTCACCAAATTTTGATGATGTGGCGCCACGTGGACATCCATATCCTTCCCTCCTCCGCGTCCTCCTCCTCCTCTCCGCGTCCTCCTCCTCCTCCGCGTCCTCCTCCTCCTCCTCCCCGCGTCCTCTTCCTCCTCCTCCTCTCCACGTGGCGCCACGTCATCAAAATTTGGTGACGTGGCTGGCCACGTAGTTCGGGCAGGGTTCGGGTAGGTTCGGACAGGTCCGGGCAGCTGTCCGAGGACCTTTTTGATATTAATTAGAATAAGTATGACTCGATTGATCAGTTTTTTACCACAGGGTACTAAAGTAATTTTGGACGATACTATAGGGTATTAAAGTGAACTTTTCTCTAAATTAAATTTACCCGAAAACGTATCACAATGTGTAACTGTATCTTTCAGACTTATAAATAAACACACGAAACTTGCAACAAAGTAATGATCTAAGTTGGATAGACAGACTAACAATGTGCAGCCAAGAAGAGAACGAGTAGGAAGGCTATCTTGGAATAAGCTTTCCCCATTATCAGGTTTTTAATTTGGCATACAAGAATCTGATATATATTTCTTAATTAGAAGATTTTGGATCCCCAGAAGAATGAGCAAAAGATTTAGATGAAGGATTATGTTGGGTTAAGAACGCCTTTATATGCAGTAATTCGATGATTCTAGATAACAGTGGATTAAGTTTTTAATTTGAAATAGCTTATATAGAAAAGTTATAAGCTTAAATTAATTTCCTTTTTTCTCCATGCATATTTATTTTAACCTTGACATTTTTTGGTAAGTGGAATTTCTTAATTTCCTTTTTCAAAGTCAAATAGACACACCTGTTTACTACCAAAATAAATAAATAAATGTTGTAGTTTAAGTTCTTACACTCAAATTGTTGCTTTATCATTAAACTTATCTAAAGTGATCCTTCCTAAATTTATAAATATTTATGTTGCTTAAAAGTCTTGGTTCTTAGTCGACACTGATGTTAGAATTTAACAACCTCTCTATCGTTTTAACCAATATTTTTTTCAAAAAATCTTTATACTATATCTTGGTATAGACTATTAAATTGATATGTTTGAATAAATATATATTTTTATATAATTTATAAATTTGTATTTTTTAAGATATTGGTTTGAGTTAGACTTGCTTATATAATAATTTTGACACCATCATTCATTTTTTGAATGATTTTCATATAGTCTTTGTGAAATTAATTTAAATTTGTACACTATAATTATACATGCCATTGTTAGAACCCTATATCTCAATTAAGTTTAATATCTGAATAACGCTAAGTTTTTTCAGGTGATCTGAATATATACAAAATTAAAAATAATTTATTTTTTATGACTTGAATATTGAAAAAAAAACTTTGAGGGTATATATCGGATAATCGGAATGCACTAATAGTTTCACTAATAGGCTTGAGAGGGAGAGAAGCTTAACTCAAATCTTCTTTATCTCAGAATTTTTTTCGTCCGAGAGTGGTTACTTTGGTTGGATACCACGGTGAAATTTTGTAACCAAAATTTTATAATGTACTTTAAAGTTTAAACTCACTGAAACAAAAGCCGACCAAATTTGTACTCGCTTGTCTTAACATTCGGAGGGATTTTATATAGGTGATTTCTTTGGTGTAATTTCCTCCTTGGTGTAATTTCATTCTAGGTGCAATCAAATTTACCAATAAAAAATATGGTTTCACCAAAAAAAGGTTAACATAAAATGAACAAGTGCAATGGAAAGATGATTTATCGTTTGAGTTTATGATTAATTGATTGAGTTGAAAATGGTGGGTGAAATAGACTTAAATTATTTATTTTTTAATAGGTGTGTGAGGTTTTTTTATTGTGGAATCTATTTTTTTAGAAGTATTGTAGAATCTAGATATGTATGGTTTATGATGTTTTAGAGTTTTAAACTGAGCGAGAGTATTTTGACAATCTTATGTATCATTTAAGATGTAAATTGATTCGAAAAACTAACAAATTTAATTTTTTAAAACATATGGACTAATTAACCAAGGCCAGAACTAACAAGTTATCGCTCGCACGATTCTCGTGTCATAACACGTTAGAAAAATTAAGGTATTTTTAAATTATCACATTTTAATCTAAAATATGATAAACTTGTTTATAAACTTGATAATTCCACATACTCAATTTAAGTTTAGTTATGAAAATTCAAACACTTTATTTTTTGAATCTCGTCGAATTACATTCGATTACAATAACAATTACTTTGAGCACCTACCAATTGCACCAACTTATTAGTTATTGTTGGAGCACGAAATTAATATCTCGGGGTGATGACGGTCTATCTCCGGATGTGCGGGAATCGGCTCGAGCTCGGCGGAACGAGGAGCCCAGGGCGAGAGGCTCCTCTCGCCCGTGTAGGCGAGACCGAGGTCCTGGGCGATAGGCCCCTCTCGCCCGTGTAGGCGAGACCGAGGGCCTGGGCGAGAGGTTCCTCTCGCCCGCATAGGCGAGACCGAGCACTCACGGGGAGCCCGGGCGAGAGGCCCCTCTCGCCCGCGTAGACGAGACCAAGCGAGGACTCTTCTCGCCCACATGGCCGAGTCCTATCGAGAAACTCGTCCGACTCAAAATAGGCGAGAGGTCGGTAGGAGACGCGAGCGAGAAGCCGAGTGAGAGGCCTACGGCAAGAGGCCGAGTGGAAGGCCTACAGCGAGAGGCCGAGTGGAAGGCCTACATCGAGAGGCCGAGTGAGAGGCCTACGACAAGAGGTCGAGTGGCAAAAGGCCGAGCGAGAGGCCGAGCGAGAGGCCTACGGCAAGAGGTCGAGTGGCGAAAGGCCGAGCGAGAGTCCGAGTGGCGAGAGGCCGAGTGAGAGGCCTACGGCAAGAGGTCGAGTGGCGAAAGGCCGAGCGAGAGGCCGAGTGGCGAGAGGCCAGGTGAGAGGCCTACGGCGAGAGGCCGAGTGGCAAAAGGCCGAGCGAGAGGCCGAGTGGCGAGAGGCCGAGTGAGAGGCCTACGGCGAGAGGCCGGGCGAGAAGCCTAAGGCGGGAAGCCGGGCGAGAAACTTAAGGCCGGAAGCCTAAGGCAAGTAGACAAGCGAGGAGCCTAAGGCAAGAAGCCGAAGGTGAGAAGTCAACTTGGACCCGAGCGGGAAGCTCATTTGACCTTCGTAGGCGGGAAGGTGATTTCGGGAATAGGTCCACTTTGGTTGAGGAGGCCTTTAGCCTGAGCCCATTTTGAGATTCACTTTGGGCCTGACGAGATGTCCGTTTTGGGCGATGACGGATTTGAATCAAGATTTTGCATGAGAGGTTCGAGAAGGTTAAAACGATCTATATTTTCCTAATTTGAGCCGAGATTCTCAATATTTGGCAAGACTTGGTAAGTTCCTCTTTAGGCCGCGATCGCTTGGTCATCACGTTTTGAAAGCTTCCTATCCGAGGACGAGATTTGCTCATTTAAGGAAGACGGCTTGTATTGAGCCGAGAGGATCCCGTCATGTTAGGAACAAATAATTTGAAGCGGATCTCTCGGGATTGAGACTTGGAGCCGAAGGTCCTGGAGGCGGTTTAGGATTGCCTATTGTGAAGGCGTGGAGGCTAGGTCAAGGCACTCTATATAAGAAGGGCTCGGGCAAGAGAACGGACAGCACCAACACATCAAACAACAACTATCTTTACTTTTTATCTCGTAGCCCGTAGTCCTTTTTTCTCCCTCTCCCTTAGATTGAACGTCTAAGGTTCACTCTTTTTTCACCCTCTTCGTTAGGCCGACCTTGGGACGACCACTCCGGATCCATCTCGGGTAGTCTTGACGTTCTTGTACCCACTTTCTCCGCAACATATTTTTGGCACGCTCGGTGGGACTAAGGAGGGCGTCTGAGAAGGCGGTCTAACTTTTACCGGCCAAGATGACCAATTACTTTGTTGCTCCGATTCCTTACAAGGAGTCGATACCTTCCGTTTTGGAGTCGTATGCATGGAGGCGAGATTTATCTACCTCGGCTCTCTCAAAAGAGCCGGCTGAGACAAACGTTGCCCCGAAGGAGTTCTATACACCCGTCATCCCGATGGAGACATATGCTGCTTTTCGTGCTCGAAAGCTCTACGAGGAGTCTTGTAGTCACTACGAGGCATCCTCACGTATGGTCATCAATCAACACCAAGGGATGAACATATCCACTGGACCAGCTATACCCATCCAACCGGCCTTTGGACAACCATGGACCGGTCATATGCCTTGCACCATGACGCCGTCAACGCCAAGCGTGTTTGGTTATTGTCCACAACCAGGAATCCCTACGAGTCCCCCACACCAAACAATTTCTTACTTGGAGATGGGGACACAAGGAGTGAACTACTCGGGATACTACGAGACTACAAGGACGAGGGCTAGCAATCTCCAAGAGGAATCGAGCTGGTACCAACCGGCCCTGACCCAAGATTGGTCATACCCATCTAGGGTCTCGGCCGACCAAAGCTCTTTCAAAAGGGGGGATGTCTGCACGAATCCTTTGTTCGACTCAAGGATTTCTAATCCTATCCCGACCCTCCAAGTCTTCCATCAAGTGCGGGTGGACCTAGACGAGGAGAACAACTGCCATCCCATCAATCGACAAGAAGAGCTTGATGAGGATGACGAGCTCGATGACGATGATGTCAACCAACAAAAAGAGCTCGATGAGGATGATGAGCTCGATGACGATGATTTCAATTGACAAGAAGAGCTCGATGAGGATGACGAGCTCGATGACGGTGATGTCAACCAACAAGAAGAGCTCGATGAGGATGACGAGCTCGATGACGACGACGTCAACCGACAAGAAGAGCTCGATGAGGATGATGAGCTCGATGATGTCAACCAACAAGAAGAGCTTGATGAGGATGACGAGCTCAATGAGGACGACGTCAACCGACAAGAAGAGCTCGATGAGGATGATGAGCTCGATGACGTCAACCGAAAAGAAGAGCTTGATGAGGATGACGAGATCGATGAGGACGACGTCAGCCGACAAGAAGAGCTCGATGAGGATGATGAGCTCGATGAGGATGACGTCAATCGACAAGGAGATCTCGATGAGGACGATGTCAATCGACAAGAAGAGCTCGATGAGGACGAAGTCAATCGACAAGAAGAGCTCGATGAGGATGATATTAATCGGGAAGAAGAGCTCGATGAGAACGATGTCAACTGTCAGCTGACATTGGGATCTACCCGACCACAAGGGATAGAAGGGCAACCCTTATCTTCCCAATCCGAGAATTTTGTCCCACATCAATTCTTGGAGGACCAGTCATCGATGGGTCCTCACCTTATTGCTTATGTCGCCACGGTTGGCTTCGACCGAAGTCAAAAGAGAAGCCCCAAGCAAGAGAAGGCCGATCCTAATACCCGAAGGGCAAGACTCGGGGGGCAAGAAAGGCCACCCGATAACGGCATCCCAAAAGCTTGGAAGTCATTTCGTCCAAGGGGAACTGATGGTCCTAAGCGAGGGAAGGCCGACCTTAAGACCCGGGAGGCAAAACTCGGGGGGCAGGGACGACCGGACCTTAAGAAAGCAAAATTTGATCCTAAGTCCCGAGAGGCAAGACTCGGGAGACACGGAAGGCCGCCTGATAATGAAATACCAAACGCTCATAAGTCATTTCGTTCAAAGGGAGCCGATCATCGCAAGCGAGGGAAGGCCGACCTTAAGACCCAAGGGGCAAGACTCGGGGGGCAAGGAAGATTGCCCAACAACAGTGTTCCAACGGCTTGGAACTCCTTTTGTTTGAGGGGAGCCGATAGTCCTAAGCAAGGAAAGGCCGACTTTAAGACCCAAAAGGCAAGACTCGGGGGGCAGGAATGGCCACTCGATATTGGCATCCCAAGAAATCAGAAGTTCTACTATCCGAGGGAAGCGGACAAGATGTGGAGGCTTCGCCATCCTCGTATCAAGGTGGACCTTCAAGACGGGTCCAACCCATACCGGTACGCCTTCAACCGGCTTAGAGATAAGAGGGTCATCCCTGATCCACCAACACGAGATGTCCTGACCAAGACCCAGAGACGTCGCCTTGAAAGGAAGATCCAGAAAAGAAGGCAAGCCATCAAGGATCTCAAAAGGCAAATCGCGGAGCAAAGGGTTGAGCTGGAGAAACAAAAGGTGCTTCTAACTCGTCCGTGGGTGAAGTGTCATTCGACCTCGACTCAGAGTTGAGCGAAAGAGTTGGAAGCCTCTAAGGCAACAATGAGAATGTACCCCAAACACGTCAAGAAAGTTCGACCAAAGGCACCCACTGACCTACGTGGTAAGTTGATTTGTAAGTGGGTACCCAAGGTCCATCCCAAGAAGGATGCACATCGAGAGGCCACACCCAACCAAAAAGAGAAGGAAGTCTCAGTTGACCTTGAGATGAGGTACATCGAGTTTGGGGACTCCCCAAGCAAGCTGGAAATCAACGTGACGCCAGCTATCCTCGGATTGAAACCTGGCCAACCAAGCTACTTCAAGGGTGACGTGACTGAAGGAGACCTTATTTACCCTCGAGTAGGAGAGACGCACTCAACTATACTTATGGTGGGGGACTTCAATGGCAGCATCACGATCGCAAAAGCCACCCGAGGAAGATGCGAGCGTTTAAAGCTCCTTTACATTATGGCTCACATCAGCAGGGAGTCGGTCAAGAGAGTTCTCGTGGACAACGGGGTGGTGAACGTCCCTCCTCACTCACTTCCCAAAAGGTCGAGTGAGGAGAGGGAGATACTAATCTCGATCAGCACGGTCATGACCAACTTTGGCGAGAAAGGACAAAACTCGATCTGCTCTGGTCAGGTAGTCCCATCTTCCAACCACCAATGTCTAATTCAATGGAAATTAGATGGAAAGATGGAGATCGTATTGGCCGATGCTTGTCCATTCATGTCGGTCGTATGCTACATTGAGGTGGTCTTCTATGACAGGTTCATAGTGTTGACAAGGGTGGCATTGAGCAACATGGATGATCAGTTTTCCTGGTATATGAGTTCGGTCAAATGGGAGGTCCTTATAGCCCGATGGCCGGTCAGTGCCATACCCAAGGGGCAAGCCGTCCGTCTTACTTGCAAGGAGTAAGGCGATATAAAAGGTGACAAGGTAATTTGAGGTCTACACTTTGTCACCATACAAGTCGATTGGGTACGTCTGTGAGGACGACGACTTAGACCTCCTAGATAAGAGTAATGTCCATCACCTTTCTCCAAGCAACTTACTACCATCAAGGCGGAGGTGAGCAACCCTGTGGCACCACAAGTTCGTTAAAACAAGGACGTTTAGAAAGGTCCACGTCAACGCTTCTCGCCTGGCCGTGTCGAAGCATTAACGTGCGGGGGGCATTGTTGGAGCACGAAATTAATATCTCGGGGTGATGACGGTCTATCTCCGGATGTGCGGGAATCGGCTCGAGCTCGGCGGAACGAGGAGCCCAGGGCGAGAGGCTCCTCTCGCCCGTGTAGGCGAGACCGAGGTCCTGGGCGATAGGCCCCTCTCGCCCGTGTAGGCGAGACCGAGGGCCTGGGCGAGAGGTTCCTCTCGCCCGCATAGGCGAGACCGAGCACTCACGGGGAGCCCGGGCGAGAGGCCCCTCTCGCCCGCGTAGACGAGGTCGAGCGCTCACGGGGAGCCCGGGCGAGAGGCCCCTCTCGCCCGCGTAGACGAGACCAAGCGAGGACTCTTCTCGCCCACATGGCCGAGTCCTATCGAGAAACTCGTCCGACTCAAAATAGGCGAGAGGTCGGTAGGAGACGCGAGCGAGAAGCCGAGTGAGAGGCCTACGGCAAGAGGCCGAGTGGAAGGCCTACAGCGAGAGGCCGAGTGGAAGGCCTACATCGAGAGGCCGAGTGAGAGGCCTACGACAAGAGGTCGAGTGGCAAAAGGCCGAGCGAGAGGCCGAGCGAGAGGCCTACGGCAAGAGGTCGAGTGGCGAAAGGCCGAGCGAGAGTCCGAGTGGCGAGAGGCCGAGTGAGAGGCCTACGGCAAGAGGTCGAGTGGCGAAAGGCCGAGCGAGAGGCCGAGTGGCGAGAGGCCAGGTGAGAGGCCTACGGCGAGAGGCCGAGTGGCAAAAGGCCGAGCGAGAGGCCGAGTGGCGAGAGGCCGAGTGAGAGGCCTACGGCGAGAGGCCGGGCGAGAAGCCTAAGGCGGGAAGCCGGGCGAGAAACTTAAGGCCGGAAGCCTAAGGCAAGTAGACAAGCGAGGAGCCTAAGGCAAGAAGCCGAAGGTGAGAAGTCAACTTGGACCCGAGCGGGAAGCTCATTTGACCTTCGTAGGCGGGAAGGTGATTTCGGGAATAGGTCCACTTTGGTTGAGGAGGCCTTTAGCCTGAGCCCATTTTGAGATTCACTTTGGGCCTGACGAGATGTCCGTTTTGGGCGATGACGGATTTGAATCAAGATTTTGCATGAGAGGTTCGAGAAGGTTAAAACGATCTATATTTTCCTAATTTGAGCCGAGATTCTCAATATTTGGCAAGACTTGGTAAGTTCCTCTTTAGGCCGCGATCGCTTGGTCATCACGTTTTGAAAGCTTCCTATCCGAGGACGAGATTTGCTCATTTAAGGAAGACGGCTTGTATTGAGCCGAGAGGATCCCGTCATGTTAGGAACAAATAATTTGAAGCGGATCTCTCGGGATTGAGACTTGGAGCCGAAGGTCCTGGAGGCGGTTTAGGATTGCCTATTGTGAAGGCGTGGAGGCTAGGTCAAGGCACTCTATATAAGAAGGGCTCGGGCAAGAGAACGGACAGCACCAACACATCAAACAACAACTATCTTTACTTTTTATCTCGTAGCCCGTAGTCCTTTTTTCTCCCTCTCCCTTAGATTGAACGTCTAAGGTTCACTCTTTTTTCACCCTCTCCGTTAGGCCGACCTTGGGACGACCACTCCGGATCCATCTCGGGTAGTCTTGACGTTCTTGTACCCACTTTCTCCGCAACAGTTATTGACAAGGTTGGAAGCAACATATTTTTTCAGGCCATCTTAGTTCTCGAAAAAAGCACGGCCACGATGGGTCTTGGCCGGTGGCAGCGGCGGTGGCGGCTTCAAGCAGTCGCAGACAAGCTCGTTAGTGCAAACGCCATAGTGGTGTGGGCACCAACTCATGCAGTCCTGGTCACGATTACATTTATGCGTCGTGAGATTTGCTTCAGCAATTTGCATCATGCGTGTGGAAAAAAATTTATTGTAAATTAATTTTATCAAAAATTTACGATAATGAGTAGCTGTATTTTTCAAATTTATACACAAGTACACGATACTTGCAATAACGTAATGATCTAAATTGGATAGAGAGAGACTTACAATGTCCAACCAAGAAGAGGACAAGTAGGAATGCCATCTTAGAATAAGCTTTCTCCATTGCTAGGTTCTTAATTTGTACTACAAGAATCTGATATATTCTTTTTTTATTAGTAGATTTAGGATCTCCCGGAAGAATGAGAAAAAGATTTAGATGAAGGGTTATGTTGGGTTAGGAACGCCTTTATATGCAATAATTAGATGACTCTAGAAACAACTCATATGGAAAGCTATTATAAGCTTAAATTAATTTCCTTTTTTGTCCATGCATATTTATGTTAACAATGACTTTTTTGGTAAGTGTAGCTTTATTAATTTCCTTTTCCAAAGTTAAACAGACACAACTGTTTACTACCAAAAATAGATAAATAAATGTTGTATCGTTGCTTTACCATAAAACTTATCTAAAGTAATTTTTTCTAAACTGATAAATATTTAAACTAATTAAAAATATGGGTTTCAAGTCGAGATTAATGCTAAATTTAACAACCTCTCTATGGTTAGAACTAATATTTTTTTTTTGCAAAAAATCTTTATACTATATCTTGGTCTCAACTTTTAAATTGATATATTTAATAAGCCAAAAGGCATTTACCCACCAGCACAAAGAGTGTATTATATCAAAGAGGTTCAGTGTTCAAACCTTGGTAGACGTAAAAAAATTACTTATCTTTTTTTATACATATTTTACCAATTTGAGAATTTTTAAGATATTAATTTGTGCTAATTTTTTTATTTAATAATTTTTACATCATCCTTCTTTTCTTGAATCATCATCAAATAGTTATTGTGAATATCGTTTTTGTTGTAATAAAAATATCTCAATCAAATTTAACATTTAAATAATGTTAGATATTTTCTGATGACTTCAATTTATACAAAAATTAAAAAAAAATTCGTGACTTGAAAGTTTAACCTATTTCCGTCCCCAAGTTTGCTAAAATGTAACTCCCTATCAGACTTTTCGCTAATGTCATCGGTCAACTAAATAATTTTTTAATTATGAAAATTAATATATATTTTTTGAAAACATGAAAATTAATATTATACCCTTACATTCAAATAAAAAATAAAACAAATATATACTCTCTCCTCCCTCCATCTTCTTTGGTGAGAGAGGCACATTTTTTATCGTCTTCCCAGGCAATGCGAAAATCTCTGGTCGTCTTCGCCGACGATAAAAAAATTTCTGGTCCACTCCAATCTTATCAGTGGCTTCAACCTCATCTTAGCCTACTTTCTAGGTCTTCATGTTTGTGATTTTAAATAGGCGTGAAAAGCAAAAGGCAAAGGATCTGTTGTTCTTTATACCTTCAATAACTAGAACAAAAGGATAGGGAATCATTTCCTGTTTGGACAAAAGAGAATATGGAAATGCATGTTGCTTCAACAAGCACTAGAAGAAAAAGGAATTTGAAGGAAAAGAAACAAGTGCCAAACCTAAAAATTAACGATTATGATGTACTTTCTTCTTCTTCACATGCTCCCGAAAAAAATGGTAGCGAAGATCGATATGTTCTGTCCTCTCATGATGAGTTTGGTTCTTGGCAAGTGTAATAGTAGAATTATTGTCCATATAAATCTTCATTGCATCAGCAAATTGAGGAGGTGCGTACAAGTCTTAAAGTCTATCTTTCTTCTCTACGGGCAATTCGGGCAGTTCGAATGGAAGAAAGGATTTGAAGTCCGCATACAAGTCTTGGTGGTTCATGAAAAAAGACATCTTAGAGCAGCCTCCAATGGAGGAACATTTCCCTCCTTGTATCTTCTTAAAATGCTTAAGAATTATCCATAGGCATTAGGCTGGCCTTCGAATCTAGTCTTGACCTTTTTAACAAACTTCCATGCTTAAAATGTTTGAATTTCTATATCCAAACTTAAATTGACTATGTGGAATTATCAAGTTTATAAACATGTTTATCATATTTGAGATTAAAATGTGATCATTTAAATACCTATGCCTATGGAGAATTCTCAAGCATTTTAAGAAGATGCAAGGAGAGAAATGTTCCTTTATGAGGGCTGCTCTAAGATGTATAATTTTTTCAGGAACCACCAAGACTTGTATGCAAACTTCAAGTCCTTTCTTGTCATAGGATTAAACAGTTTGTAGCCGCTGAAATTTTTACCATTGATAAAAAATATGCACCTTTGATTTTTGTCATCTAGCTTCATTCTCTCCTCCTCCTGAACTTTGGCATAGGCAATAGAACCAAATATCCGAAAATGATCAACTCTTCATTTTCTCATACTCCACGCTTCTTTTGGGGTAACATCTTTAAGTCTCTTCATAGGAAATCTGTTCAATAGATAAACAGCTGTAGACATGGTATCTCCCCAAAACTCTTTAGGAACGTTCTTCTCTTTCAACATACACCGAACCAAATTGAAAATGGTGCGGTGCTTCCTTTCTGAAATATCATTTTGTTGAGGTCTGTAGGACATGGTAAGCTGGTGTACAACTCTATTATTCCTGCAAAATCTTCAAATTCATTGGAGGTATATTCGCCTCCCCGATCAATTCTAATACATTTCAAAAAACAACCACTCTACTTTTCAACCATATTTTTAAAATCTTTGAATTTATCTAGCACCTCATTCTTATTCCGGATCATATAGATCCAAGTCTTGCAACTAAAATCGTCAGTGAAAGTGACAAATACCTATTTCCTCCAATAGAAACATGCTTAATTGGTCTGCATACATATACATACGAAAGGGCTAGTTCAAGCCTTTCAACTACCCTCAAGACTTCTTTCCTTCAAATGGCTTTCTTAGTTGCTTGCCCAAAACACATACTTCACGCAACTTGTTTGGTGGACTCAACTTTGACAAGCCAAATACCATCTTATTTTTCTCCATCAACGGTAAAGCTTAAAAATTCAAATGCCCATATCTAGAATGCCAGAGAGTGGACAAATCCTCCACACAAACCTTCAAATAATTCTCTTGCGCAATAGATATGTGAAGAAGAAACATCCGATTTTTTGTCATGGGCACACAAATAATCAATCTGTTTTCGTTGTCACGGAAAAACAGCTTATTATAATCTCTCTCTAGCAATTGGCCCAAACTCAAAATATTATTCTTCATATCAGGGACACAATAGACATCTGAAATGTATCAGTGATCACCATTCTTGAGTTGGAGAATAATTTTACCTTTACCAGCAACTGACCTTTGTGACTGATCACCAAAAACAATGCTCCCATGATGAAGAAGCCATACAATTTTTCACTCCTTCCAAATTATTTCCTTCGCTGATTTTTTATGATCCTTCCCTCGGGAACGATACGCAGATTTGGTTTGTGTACACAAGTTCACTAAGCACCTTTTGTCTTCAAAGTGAGGGCCTCAAGTAAAGTGAATCTGCACTAAAATGCATAGACAAATTTGACACTCTGATACCAAATTTGTTGGAGAAGGTTTGTGAACAAACTACTATTTTATCGTAGAAAATTCTTTTGTTGTAGATTACAAATACATCAAGCCTTTTTATAGCGATCTAGAGTAAATAAAGAGACTATTATTTTCAATTCCCATGTAGGATGCATGAACTCTCTAGATTCATCTTAATGCATGAACCTTACAACATGCATGAATCTTTTTAAGTTTATACTTTTAACACCCAGAACTAGAAACGGCCAAATGGATTAATACCCCAATATAATAAAAACCCCACCCCCGACAAATCGATAATCCCAATGAAACCCACCTCAAAAATAGGCCAAAAAGAGAAACAGATATCACGACGAAGAAGAACCCAATTCATTAATTCAACGAAGGGACAAAAACCAAAGTCCCTTTGTTGGATTCTTGGTCGGTGTGTTGATTTTATTTGGGAAAGGAAAATCTTGGACGTGGTTTTTTTGGTTCTATTTTGAAAGGAATGCTTGTGTGGGGAATTAGAAATTCTTAGCCTCTTTGTCCTTTCCTTGTTTTCCCTTGGCGGGAAGACTCGAGACTTCTTTCTTTTGTCTTCGTGTCTGTTCCTAGAGTGAGAGATTGTCTGTTGGCTGCTGTAGCTGATCTGAAAAACCCAAGTCCCTTTGTTCCGGTTCTTGGAGGTCATTAAGAACAACAGATCTTTGGGACCTAGATCTCGACGAAGAAATATTAAAGTTGAAGCCGTTAAAAAAATTATTAGTTGAGCGATGACGTCAACGGTGAGTTCGATAGGGACCTCAGAGCTGATAACAGTAAGAATCGCATTTGCAATTTAGTCAAACATTAAAGATCGGAGGATAATTTGGACCAATTTTATTGTATATTTATTTAGTTGTAATAACTCAACTTTAATCATATTCGATGGGAATAGTTTCAAAGAATTGTTGAATTAGCTGGCTACTATGAAGCTTGATCATGATGATGAAGTGCATGCACTAATCTTGTTAAACTACACCAACACTTTGGTGAATACGATAAGAACGAATTTTACCTCGTTTTAAGAGTCGGTAGATTAATTTTTCACTATTTCAAAAATAAAAAATAATTTATTTGAGAAGGAAATAAAACCAAAAACAGTGTAAAATCCATTATTTAAACAAATCCGCTAAATTTAAATTCACCAAACAAAACTACATATCTGATTTTTTAATGCATATCAGATAGTCGGGAGATACTAATATCTTCATTAATAGGCATGAGGGAAGAAGCCTAACTCCGGTTTCCTTACCTCGAAAATTGTTTTCCTTATCTAGGAAAATATTACCGTTTTTCAAAAAGTCCTACCATACACGAACTTAATTAATTAATCTGGTTGAATAGAGATATCAACTAAAGAAGGGCAGTGGATCCAGTCCGGAGTGAAGGAGTCATTTCGGACTATTTAGACTGAATGATCACTAATGGCATGCCCCATTTACGACAGTGGCAAGCCTAATTATTGATAATGGCTCGCGTCCTACGACAATGGCAGACTCAGTTATCGATAATAGTATGTTAGTGATCCTCTGCCGTGAGCAGACTTTTTTTATTTTTGTTCCTGTGCTTTAACTTTTTTGCAAAAAAACTCCCGTGTGTTCTTCACTCCAAACGGCCCGGAATGGACCCATTCCGGACTTAATCCAAGCCCACCAAAGAAGACTGACATGGATTTGCAAATTAGACAATTTCGGAACCTATGTGCCACCAAATGAAGGAGAACATGATAAAAACAGTAGAGGAAAAACCTACCTAAAGAGGCCAATATGGGAAATATCATAATGACAATTTTCAATTGACCAAAGCCATTGCATCTTAGAATTAAGAAACCTTATAATTGAGACCTCTTGACTAATAATGTTGTTTACATTTAATTCAATCTTAATTTAGGAAAGCACTCTAAAATTTTCCATATTTGAGATTACATAAACGGCAACATTCATAAAAGCCAGACACTAGGTGACATCAATATCCATTCGGGGAAAAAATATTCTTTGCCTATAAATATTTCTTTATAGGTGTTACTATCTATCTATCCAGGACTCTTTCTTTTCGAATTATAATTGAATAAAAGGAATTAAAGTCCATATCCAACCAACAAATGGAAAATTTTGCTCGCAGCAAGATCGTCTTCTTGGTTATCGTCTGCTTGGTTGCACTCAGTAAATCTCTTGATCTATTTCTTCATACAATTTTTTTCAATAAATAGCCATATTGATAAATATTACTCATTAATAGAGAATTTAGACTTCCGTCAAATTCTCTTAAGTCTGCCATTAGTCCAAATATTTTTGACAAGATCAATTCTACTTGTGTTTGTATATACGTGGAAAAATTTGAACTACTATTTTAAAAACAATTTAGTGAGATTTAGAGATATTGTTCCTTCCGCAATATCTGATAAAATTAGAACAACTCTCGTTTTTTAACGTACATTTTTACACTATGAATATATCTAACATCGACGCATTTTGTCGTTAAGCTAAATACCTTTTAATCATGACTGTTTTTTTAATTGATGATTACTTGCAGGCGGGCTGACTACGGCGTCGTTTTCAATGACAAAGATAAAATGTACCCGCGATCCTGACTGTGCGTTGGTTTGTCCCAAACAACACGGATTCTCATATTGCGACCCCACAACCCACTTCTGTGCCTGCGTCGGGACCTCGCCGGCCGGAACAGCGTGTAAGACGGACAGGGATTGCGTCCCCAAGTGTAAAGGTTGCCAGTTCGCCGGCTGCTCCGGTGGCATTTGCTTTTGCAGCGGCTGTCCTCATTAAAGGACTCGCTCAAGTTTGTATTAATCTGTTAGTTTCCATCTAATACCAAAAATTTAATGGTTTCCATCTCTAGCTATATGTGAGATGCAATAAATTATGTATCCGGATTTTGAATTAATTGCAATAATTGTGACACATGTGTTTCCGATCATTTCAATCGGAATGATTTTAATGAGATTTTAACATGATATCAGAACGGTTAATTTCGTACCACAGATAATTAGTTTAGTAGAACCCTCCTAAAGTGATAATGTTTAGATTCAAGAAAAATATTACTTTAGAGAATTGATAGCGTAAGAATTTACTTTTTAACTTAGAGATAATTAAAATTAAAATTTTGACCACTAAATACATATACATTAAAAAATGACATCTACCGTTTATTCAAATCTTGACTCAGATATTTTTGTTACAATAACACCCGTGATTACAATGATCGTTTGATGACAATTTACAAAATAAAGGATAATATAAAATTATCAAACAAACAAGATTTACACAAATCAATATCTTAAAATAATTTTCAAATTCGTAAAGAATATAAAAATATTTGTATTAATTAATTCTATACAAAAATTATGATCGAAATTCATCACTAAGAATTTCTAAAAAATATTAGTTATTATGATAAAATAGTTATTAGATTTTAACACTAATTTTAACTTGAGATCGATATTTTTTTTAAGTTTAGAGATTTACAGTGTACAAATACCTTGTATTGCATAGATGATCATAACCAGACATTAATTTACAAGTACCTTGTATTACACATGTAATAGATACATAGATATTTAATTAATTTTAGGATATGGAGGGAAATATGATGACGTTACGCAGTGGGATAGGAAGCCTTCATTGCAATCCCGCAGAGGCCTTCTTTTGCTGCAACATCCTTTTGCATCCGAATGTATCCCTCTTCGCCCCATTGCGGCCCCCACGAGTTCTTAACAATCCAATAGTTGGTCCCTTTGCTCTCCCCGTATCCAACAACAGCAACTCCATGGTCCAGCTCGGTCGTACAGGTCCCGTTAAAGATGCCGCTCTTGTAGAACTGGAAGTCGAACGAACCACCATCAATGGCGACAGCGATCGGCTGGTTCGCGGCCGCCTTCTCCAGGGCGCCTTCGTTGTTCGCTGGGACGTCTTCGTGTCCGGTTATCGTGGCCGCGTGGTTGGCTGCCTTTTGCTTGTTGCAGGTGCCGTCCGATGCTTGGTACGGGTAGTTTGCCTCGGTGGTTATGCCGTGGTTTTGTACGACGAATGTGAAGGCGTCGTCCATCCACCCGCCCGAGCAGCCTTGGTCCTGACTCGTCGCGTCGCAGTCTACGATTTCTTGCTCCGAAAGAGAGAGTAGTTTGCCTGTTGTTAGCTGGTTGATTCCCTCCATGGCAGCCACCGCGGAAAATGCCCAACATGAACCTGTCATTGCATATTGTAAGTTCCATATGTAAAAGTTAGTTCAGCAAAATAGTAAAACGAAAATCTCCGTATCAAACTTAAAATCATAAGTTGGGTGTACCAATATTTACAGAAATTGGACATATAACATGTACCAAAATGTAGTTAGATAAACTCGTAAAAAAGTTAAACTAACTTAATCAAAAAATATTAAATTTGGGTCATTAAAAATATAATTGTGTTAGATAATTGTTGGAAGATTTTGTTACCAACAGATTTGTAGGCATGTAATCTTATGGATGACTTACCCTTTAATCTAAAATACAGCGAATTTGGATTTTCTAAAAGATTGATTGATATTGGCCTGAAACTATTGCGCCGTATAACAAAATGTAACTATTATGGAGTAATTTGTAAGAATTGGATTTTTTGCCAAATGTTAGAAACTTCTTAGTTTTTTCCCAAAAAATTATAATTTACGTTCTGAATATCCTATCAGAATTCTTACCGCATTGGCCTTGGTTTTTGATGGGGGTGACAGCCCCATTCTTTCTCCAATCCACACTAGATGGAACAGCAGTGACATTCTCGTACTTGAAGCCAGTCTGGTCAGGGCACAAGTGGGCCTTGTACCTGTTCCTCGCCTTGAACTCCTCATTTGTAAGATCAGCAAACTGGTTGATACCCAGCTTGTATCCCATGTTCGCTTCGCGGTTAAACTCGTCAATCCGAGCAGCGTTGTCTTTGAATATCCGGAACCGCATCTCCTTCTCGTATTGGTTTTCGTAAACACGTCCATGGCGAGCCATCCACTGCTCGTATCGCTCGTCATACGACGATGATGATGATGCTCCCGAGAAGGTGCGAGCGGCTTGAGACGGGGTGATCCATGCTCCTAACACCAGTAGTATCATGGTCAAAGAAAATCGAATTTTGCTATAACTTGTGAAATCCATGTTGTTTGTAATGTATTAGTGTTTGGAATGTTTTGGGGATGTTGGGATGTCTGATGCAATTAGCCCAGAGATTTATGTATATATAGATTCTGTATTTTGTTGAATGGTACTTCAACTTTTGTTGATTCTCCGTGGCTTTTAATTTGTTTGCAATTACGTGCCCGTGAGGATATCCTGAAAGAAAGATTAAACGCACGTAGCTGCAGATTTGGATGTTGTTGCTGTTGTCTTAATCCCTGATCGATGATTTACTTGTTTAGTTCTAAGTACTAGTATAACATGTAAGAATTCCCGTATCCTTCCCAAAACTTTAAGGTAATTAGTAGGTGGATCATCCAGACTTATAAACAGGCCCAACCCACTTGCAACTTCCAATGTGGGATTCTCTCCAACACGCCCCCTCAAACAAAGCCTATCGGGCTGAAGTTTGCACGGGCTTCACATTGCCTCTCGTGCTTTCAAAGGCGGGCCGTGCGAGCACAACGGGCCATGGGCTCGTTAGAGCAATTAGCTCTGATACCATGTAAGAATTCTCATATCCTTCCCAAAACCTTAAGGTAGTGAGTAGGTGGATCATCCAGACTTATAAAAGGCCCAATCCACTTGCAACTTCCAATGTGGAATTCTCTCCAATATTAATTAGTAAAAAAGTTAAACTAACTTAATCAAAAAATTTTAAATTTGAATGATTAAAAATATAATTGTGTAAAATAATTGTTGGAAGATTTTTTCGCCAACAAATCTGTAGGCATGTAATCTTATGGATGACTTACCCTTTACTCTAAAATACAACGAATTTAGTTTTTCTGAAAGGTAGATATATATTTTCCTGAAACTATTGTGCCGCATAACAAAATGAAGCTATGGACTAATTTCTAAGAATTGGATCTTCGAGTATATCATGTCAAAAATGTTAAAATCTTCTTAGTTTTTTTCTCAAAAATTTTGATCACACAGAAATTGGACGTTATAGAGAATAACTCAATAACCTAATGTTAAAATACTACTCTCAATATATCAATATTGCTCAAAAAGAAATTGTCCCTATTGATAATGTAATATAGAGAACCTTTACTCTAATGCAGATGTGGTACAAAAACCACAAAAAATGTAAACCAAAATCCTTCCAAATTGTATATACAGAAAAAGAAACAAGATTTTAGCTTAATGGTCAGCTTCCAAATTGTATTCTCTTCGTTACGTAGTTCTTGAAGGAGGAATCTGTCTTCTAAAACTAAGGTCAAAGTGGACTCAATGGCACCCTATAAATAGCATACTGAGTGGATGAACTTAGCATCATCTCTCACAGGCAATACACCTCTTTACAATTGCTTAAGCTGCAAGAAGTAATAGTCTACCATGGAATTCACTGGCCACAGCAAATTCATCTGTTTGGTACTTGTCTTCTTTTTAGGAGCTTGGGCCTCTCTGTCCGTAGCCCGGACCGTTCCCGAGGCGTCCATGTACGAGGGGCACGTGCAGTGGATGGCGCGATATGGACGTGTTTACAAGGATGAAACCGAGAGGGAGATGCGCCAAAAGGTGTTTAAAGAGAATGTAGAACGGATCGACGCTTTCAACCGGGACGGAAGCAAGTCTTACAAGCTAGGAGTCAACAAGTTTGCGGATCTTACGAATGAGGAGTTCAAGGCGACAAGGAACAGGTTCAAGGGCCATATGTGCTCTGAGCAAGCAGGACCTTTCAGGTATGAGAATGCTTCTGATGTACCATCTACCATGGACTGGAGGAAGAAGGGAGCCGTCACACCGATCAAGGACCAAGGACAATGCGGTAAGTGCCTCTTTTGGATCGACGTTCTTCCTTCTTAACCAAAAATTGCGCGAAACATTCGACTGATCGATGGTCATTTCCTAATTACAGGTTCTTGCTGGGCGTTTTCGACGGTTGCATCGGTAGAAGGAATCACCCAGCTAACCACCGGAAAGTTGATTTCTCTTTCGGAACAGGAGCTGGTTGATTGTGACACCAAGGGAGAAGATCAAGGGTGTCAGGGTGGCCTAATGGACGACGCCTTCAAGTTCATCATCACAAATCAAGGACTAACCACCGAAGCTAACTACCCGTATGACGCAGCCGATGGTACTTGCAACGCGAACGAAGCGAGCAACCACGCAGCCAAGATAACCGGATACGAAGATGTTCCAGCAGACAGTGAAGCTGCGCTCTTGAACGCGGTTGCCAACCAGCCAATCTCCGTGGCCATCGACGCTAGCGGGTTCGAGTTCCAGTTCTACTCCAGCGGCGTCTTCACAGGCTCTTGTGGCACTGAACTGGACCATGGGGTGGCCGCGGTTGGATATGGAGAGAGCGGTGGGCAAAAGTACTGGCTGGTGAAGAACTCGTGGGGAACGCAGTGGGGCGAAGAAGGATACATCAGGATGGAAAGAGACATTGCTGCTAAGGAAGGTCTGTGTGGAATAGCAATGCAGGCATCATACCCCACCGCCTAGTCATTCGGAAACAACATCGAATAGCCGACGAGCGCGGGCTCATGATCCAGCCATGTACCATATAAATGTGTATGCTTTTAGTAGCTTCATTTTCAACATTGTAATGTACATCTTACCTGTAGAAAAAAAGTATGTACATCTGTTTCTGTTAAAAATTTAGCTGCCTCAGAGCTTTATCTACATCAAGAGAGCTAAGCATCCTCTAGTTATATTTTAGGATAAATTACTCTAAATTTGGTGGTGTATAGTTAAATAGACGTCGAGGTCCTTTAATTTTGTTAAATTATATTCGGAGATCTTTCGCTAACGTCATCAATCAATCTTATTTATAAAATGCGTCGCTATCCTCACCAAAAATTAAAAAGTTTGTTAATCTCTTCTTTCTTTCTTGGAAAAAATACTCTCAGATCCCTGGTCTATGTCATAATTACGGGTAGGTTCTTGCTATTTAAAAAATATTGTGACATCCCTGCTCTTTGTAAAAATGTTGGTCCCGGGTCCCTGCTCTTAATAATTTTTTGAACAGAAGGGATCCAATCTGTAATTATGACATAGACTACGGAGCCGATGGTAATTTGCCAATCTTTCTTTCCTGTATTAATAAGTCCACACCTAGCCCATTTTTTATTCCAACGTGGCCCACTTCTGAAGTTCCTTTTCCCTTGGTGTGGCCCAACTCTTATTTAATTTAATTTAATTTAATCCCCTTTCCAAAAAAGTGACTTGTGTCAAGCGTGTGGCGTCGAGTAGGGTTTGTGCTTTCCTTTGGGGTCCCTTTGAGCTCCTCCTCCCCCCCACCCCTTCCCTTTTGGTGGTCCCATCTTCCTCCTCTTTCTTGACCCAATGTCGTCGACTGTTGCAGGCGCAGAACAGGTACTTACATAATTACATTGTTCTTCTTCTTCTTACTGTTGTTCGCTTCTGGAAACCCAATCGTTCGTTCGTTCGTTTGTTGAATGCGCCTCTGTGCGACATTTACTAGAGAGAGAGAGAGAGAGAGAGAGAGAGAGAGATCACCTCACTCACCGTCGTATTTTAACCCTAGCGCGCCTTTCTTTTCTCTAGCTATAGGTCTAGTTTCCCTAAATTAGAGGAGGCTATTTTAACTCTTTTTTATATGATGGTTTTTGTGTGTTTGTACAGAAGAAACAAAGAGACAGGCATGATCGCGGCCGTGGAGTGGGTACTGGCAGCGCTATGGGAGTATTGACGGGTGTCCCTTTCGAGCTGATTCGCTTTTTATTGGCGTCCGCCGCAGTTTACTTTGCAGCCGTGGGTTATGCAAACACGTTGATAGCGGTTGATGTGCGAGGCCAGCTCATTGCAACTCGTTTTCCTATCCCTATTCCTATCCTCCTCACCCACCTAGCTAAGGCCAACCCCGTGTCTTTCCAAATCTTCGCCCTGCTCAACATCATCGGCTTTACCTTCTCGTCTGGAGCAGCCGTTCTCGTCCGGGTTGATAAAAGGAAGCTCAAATCCAAAGTGATGTTCATCATCTCCTCCAGCATTGCGTCTCTGTGTATGGCCTTATCTTTCACAGTCCTCCTCCTCGTCTGTGCCCTCGCTGTCGCCCGCTCTATTGTTTAGTTAGTAGTTTGGTTTATGTGGAGGAGTCATTGCCTACTGTTTAGTTTATTTTGTGGTGATTCTGGACCTTGTTTAGTGTTGTTGTTCATTCTGGATTGTCTTAAAAGATAGGAGGTTCATCAGGTAATGCTGGTTTTAGTAGTTGCATCAAAGAGGGCTCTTCAAAATTTGAACGTAATGAGAGTTGATAGACTTCTTTCCGCACATATATATATATTTTAATTACTGGACTTGATGGATCATTGTCATTGTTGATCATAAAGTCTGACTATTTCGTAATTTTTTTCCCCTACCAAGAACACTGTATATCTTTCAGATCATTGTCATTGTTGATCATAAAGTCTGACCCTTTGTGTTAAATTTTGGATTTTCGCTTTCCGGGTATGTGTTAGTCTTTGAGAAGATCTTTGTGGGCTGTTGGATCAGCTGTAGAATGATGGGAGGAAGCTTCTTGCTTGATGATATTCCTTTTGGGCCTCTTTCTCTGTGGGGAAGCAGAGGTTTACTTGGTGACAATGGAAGATGAGCCTGTGGTGAGTTGTAGAGGAGGAGGTGTTCCATATGTAGTCTACAACAATACATAGGTAAGTTTCCGGAGAATCAATCATCAAACGACTTTGCTCGAGTTTATTCTGGATTAGCCCGGATAACAAGCTAGCATATCAGCAGGGATTAGCCATGTATGTAGTCATTAAATCAAATCTTAGCAGGGGATTAGACGGCACAAACATAGCGATCGATCATTTCCGTTGAGCGACCCCCAGTCATTTTGGATTTGGATTTGAAATTTCACAATTTGTGACATTGAACATGGAAGTCTAATTAGTTGCAATTTGTGCCACCTCAGGAGAAGATTATATCATAATTACAGTTGAGCATACATACAACCAAGTGCCCACTCAGAGTCAGGTTGATCATCAACCACATTTGAGGGCATCTGCTCCAACATGATAACATATTTCTCCTTCCTTATGCTGAGGTTAATTATGCGGCTAACTTTTTCTTTACTAGTTGAGGAGATAAGTACGAAAGTCACATCCAACCGTTGTCGATTTGCTATGAGTTTTTTCCTTTTTTTGAGAGAATTTAATTTCTTCAAGTATAGTATTAGTAGTACTCGGACGAAAGAGTTCTGGACAGGGAATAACACTCTAAAGACGTATGAATATACTAAATATCTTATTCATGTTCTCGTTTATGTAATCTCGAATTGGCCCTCGGACAAATTGACTCAAATATTGAATTTTCTTGATATCCCCTGACAGATTGACTCAAAGGTTTTCTGATTATTCGGATCAGATTGAATTTTTTTTCTACTGGACAAAATTTGCACAAATTTGATTTTTCCTCGCGTGCCACAATGCAAGAAATCACACCATATGATCAACCAATTTAAATTCTAAATCAATTAGAATCTCAGTATCCATATGAAGATCTAAAGATCTAGGACAACGATAGGTGAGATTCTTTTTACTGTGAATTGGATCCAAATTTTTTTGGCTAGCCATTCAATTTTCTCGAACACGTTCCTCAAACTAACTCATTAGGCCGATCTCCCAATCGGCCTGAACCTCCGTATCAAGGAGGTGTCCCTCGTACGCAAATTTATGTGCGATTAATAGCCACCGGTTTCTAGTTTGTATCTATAATCGACTCATGGAACTCTAGATAAACTCAGTAATATTTGATACAAGGCTGGTTTACGACGGGATTTGGTCGGGGGGAGGGGGAAGGGGGCGGTGGAACGACGGGATCAGGTCGGGGGGAGGGGGAAGGGGGCGGTGGAACGACGGGATCGGGTCGGGGGGGAGGGGGAAGGGGGGGCGGTGGAACGACGGGATCGGGTCGGGGGGGGGGGGGGGGGAGGGGGAAGGGGGGGGCGGTGGAACGACGGGATCGGGTCGGGGGAGGGGGAAGGGGGCGGTGGAACGACGGGATCGGGTCGGGGGAGGGGGAAGGGGGCGGCGGCGAATTGAGGATGTGGTGGGGGATAAATAGGGAGATGATTTTTTTTGTGGGGTTATATAGGAAAATGGTGAAACCCTAATGAGTATGTTTGGATAAAAACTCGAAAATACCTTCAATAGATTCTGACCATCAGATTTATAAAAAAAAATTTTGATCAAATCTAAAGGTCCATATTTAGTCCATACCATGGGGATGATTTTTATGTAGTACCCCTGAATCCAAATCCACTTTCTAAGAGGGTTAACTAAGAGCCAGCCAGCCAACACCGAGAATTAATTGGAGTTCCCCAATTAGCCGAAACTAGCCCAATTAATGGTCATTCCTTTTTTGAATGCATTATCTACTTGGCGTATTTTAAGAGGCTTTCCACTTTTCTTGTGTCTCGTCTTTCCCTCTGATTATTTTATCTTCTATTAAAAAAAAAAATACAAAACTGCGAGAAATTTGCATTGTATTCCAAACTTTGGGATTTAACTTGGCCAACGTGCGATCAAACAAGCGTCGTGTGATGATTAATCTGTTCTAACAATATGTTAATATTTTTATATCAAATTCAAAATTTTAATACAATTAGTAGATAAATTTTCTACCATTACAAATAAACTCATCAATCTGATCATCTCAAATTTTCTCGAATAACTAACTTTATCATAACAGGAAAAAAGCTTTTAAATTAGGGGGAGTGGAAACCAAATCTATTCCATAATAACAAATAAAGTGGAATAATTATCTGGAGTTCATACTGCTGCACCATGTGAACCACATTCTATTTTCGGCTTGCTTTCATTTTTCGCTTAAAAAGGTGACTTGACCATAAGAATTCAATCAACAAGGGGCCACTAGATGCTTTTATGTAAATATATAGTATTTAGATCCCATTAAAACATACTCAGAATTATGAATCATAGAAACACGTCAACTTACTACTAATCATAGCAACAAAAAGTTATGTTTATTGTATTAAAACTACAAATTATCTCTAGTTTTGTTTTTTTGTACAGGTATATTGTATTAAAACTCCAAAAAAGTTTGAACATACACCTTGACATCAAAGGAGCATCACGCCTAAGGCTAGAAGGTTGCAGAATTACCACCCCAGAAACCCCAACAAGAATTACATCAACGCCTAACTCAAAGAGCCAAGAACCATATCAGCCAAAATCAAGCAAAACCCCAATGCATCCAAATAGAAAATTAACACCTAGTAAAATGCCAATTTTGACACGGCCATGACACAACTTGAGCCGCCAACTCCGTAAAACGTCAAATAGGAAATTAACATCTAGTTATGTTTTAATCTACTTATAAAAAAATGATATATTATTTAAGAAAATCCATTGCTTAAAAAAGATGGCAAGCTCTGCTTTGGAAGCTGAAGCCGAAGCTATCCTGATGGCGGTGTACTTTGTCAAATCCGTCTTAGTTTATACTCCTACATGGATTGAGTCAGATTATAAACTTGCTGTTGATTTCATCAACGGAGTTTCCAATTTGATCGATTGGAGAGTTGAAAGCTTTGTCCTCTTGATTAGGTCCGAGATCAGGTTGCTTCTGCGATGTAAGCTAAACTATGGAAACATCATTCATCTTCAATCTATCTAGGGTCCCTATACAAATGGCTACTCAACTCAATGTGGAGTTACTAGGGACATAGTAGCCTAATTGGATAGGTGAAATGAAATTAGATGATCTTTGGCATCCCCTTTTGGCTGCCAAGCTTGCTTCCACAAGACGCATCACTAACCGAATCGCCGAGTCGATCTCTTGGTGGTTCAGTTAAGCATGTTCTTGATAGAAAGTAATCTATGAAAATGTCATTTTTTTTCCTATCTAGAGCCTCTACACAAATGGCTACCTCAACTCTCTGTTGAATTAATAGGGCAACAATAACCTAATGGAATAGGTGAGAACGGAGTTAGGGATGCAAAGGAAGCCCGAGTCTCTATTTGGAAAGAGAGACTGAAGGAGAAAATAAAGGATAAATGGCTTGTTCATAAGTTGGGTGTATTATGAGGTTGTTTCATTTTCTATGTCGTCAGGGTTTGGTTGGAGGCCTTAATTTATTTCCATTAACCATTCGAGATTAGTAGCTTCAATTGGAAAACTAATTGACATCTTTGACCGCATTAAATATATCTGATATAAATAACTAGATCTGATAGCAGCTCAGCTGAGAGAAAATTATTTATGATTTAAATTGTTCATATCACAAATGTACCGATCAAATATAAAACATGGATTTTTATTTTGTCAATAGCAACTTATAATAATAACACAACTGTAATTTAGAACAATCATTCAGCGTCTCTACTTACTGGATCATATTCTATCATCTCATTGCATAATTAAGTCCAACGGAAAGCTGACGTGGTCCCTGGTTAACTTCTAGGCGCCTACTCGGACAACAGATCAGCACCGTAAGGATTGCCGCCTCGCAGAGGAAAACCAACATCAGCGACGCGCAAGTGACAACTATCACTACCACGCTCACCCACTTCCCGCACATAAACAAGGCCGCGCCGGCCGCGGCCGCCAGCAGCAGCCCGGCGGACAGCTTGAGGAATAGGAAAACGGAGAGGGCCGCCAACTGAATTCCTGACAGCGGGTAACGGCTGCGGTTGGGAGGATGGAAGCCCGAGGTTGACTCCGCGACCGGGGAGAGGAGCAGGTAGACGGCGTCGAAGGAAAAGGCGAGGGAGACAACGGCGGTTGTGGGGAGCATGACGTAAGGCAACGGATCCGCAATGCCGAGAAACAATGTGGTCAGGCGGAAGATGAAGAATAGGTTGGAGAGAAAAAAGATAAGTAATGTGAGGAGGATGGAGAGGTAGAGAGCGGCGGTGGAGAGGAAAAGGGGGAAGACGGAGATGGCGGAGACGGCGGCGGGGAGGAGCGGGACAGGGCGGCCGTAGAATCCGTGAAGGACGCTGCGGGTGATGGAGGCGGCGCCGAGCTGAGAGAAGCAGAGGAGGAACGCCGCCAAGAGCGCCACGTAGAGGACGACGCTGAGGGTAGCGTGTTGACCTCCGATGTTGAGGCGGTCGAGGGTGAGGTGGTTGGGGGGTCCGGTGCGGTTGAGAGGGTAGGAAGAGAGGAGGAGCAAGTAGAGGGAGAAGAAGGGGAGGAGTAGGGTGATTAGGGTTAGGGCTATGAAGTCGCGTCTGTGTGCGCTTATTATCCGCTGCGACACCGTTGCTAGGCTCACTTCCACTACACCGCCTGAAGCCTTCGCCATCTGATTTTAACTTGCTTCAGTTTTGGTCAATAAGTTTTGGGAAGATGACGATGAGGATGAACAAGGATATTATACCGTGTTTCAACGTGACCAATTTCGGAAATGAACGACCAACAACCACTTAAATGCGTTTTCCAAATTTAATCAAAAGTTTTCTATACAATAACTTTAAATATTTGTTAGAAATTTTTTTATCGCATTTCAAGAATTCCACATGACTGAAACATTGTCTAAAAGTTTATAAACAAAAAAAATGGTGGACAGGGACGTGGAAATTGAAACCATATGCACATGCAATGTAAGAAGGTAATTACTTTTTTGGGGGTCATTCAATTTGGATGGTTGCCCATTGCTATATAACTTCTTCTGCTGCAACAATGCTTTTTCTCGTTTAAGTTCATAAACTTAGAAAGGAAATCAATTAGGTCGCCTATCAAATGTTTAGCCCCGTTTCCTTTTATATTTGTTAATACTATTGCACCAGGAATGCATGTGCATTGAAGACTATTTGTTCACTTCGGATCATTTGCTCACCCCTAAATATATATGTCATGCATCTATTTCCGGTAAAATGCTGTTTTGAAGTTGGAAGTATTTGATTCTTCACACACAAAAAAAAGGAAGTATTTGAAGTTGAATACAACAACCCCCACTTGTTCACTAGATGCTTTAGTACCATTTTTTACTCGAAAAGCACCCGCTTACATTTATCATTTAGTTTAGATTCGAGCAAAATAAAAAAGCACAGAAATGATAACACCTTGGAAAAGTGAATATCCAAGGAAGCAGTTTTTCAAAGAACAACATCCATTAAAATTCATTATCGATAAAAGTTGATTCAAGCGATAAAAAACTTAAGTTTAATTTAAGAGATTTGGGTTCACTCAACATCTGAATAGAATAAACTCCAGAGTATATATGGCTTGTTTAATGATATTTGGGTACTTTATGTTAATTGAATTTTTATTTTAATAATAACATAACTTAATAATTGACCGCATAAAATAAACTCTTGGTGTGACGTGACATATAGAATGTGCTCGTAATTATTTGCACAAGTAATTGAAAATGGGCTTCCGATTTTGTCTTATAATTTTTCTAAATTTAACTGAGTTTTGAACATGAATATTCTATG
This sequence comes from Hypericum androsaemum, assembly GCA_963995505.1. Taxonomy (NCBI): domain Eukaryota; kingdom Viridiplantae; phylum Streptophyta; class Magnoliopsida; order Malpighiales; family Hypericaceae; genus Hypericum; species Hypericum androsaemum. The sequence continues at coordinate 1,381,434 of OZ023199.1, forward strand.
AGTTTTCAATTGGGTTCGAGAAAACCTAGATAACTACTAGGACAAGAATTGTCATTACTTAGGGAGGAGACATAGATCGGATCGGACAGGTGTCATTTTCGGGTCCATTTGGCCATTATTTTTTATTCCAACATGGCCCGTTTTCCTTGTTGTGGCCGGCCCAACTCTTCTTCTTTAATTAATTAAAACCCTATCCAAAAGAAAAGGAAAGGACTTTGACTTGTGTCAACTCAAGCCAGCGTGTGGGGTGGAGTGGAGTGGAGTGGAGTGGGGTTTCTTGGAAAGTGCTTTTCTTGGAATCGAAGGGGGTCCGGGTCCCTTCCCTTTTAGTGGTGGTCGGTCCCATCTTCTATAGACCCAATGTCGTCGACTGTTGCAAGCGCAGAGCAGGTACTTATAGCCTAAACCCAACAACTGTTCGTTCGTTCGAGAGAGAGAGAGGGAGAGAGGGAGAGAGAGGGGGAGGGAAATCACCTCACTCACCGTCCTATTTTAACCCTAGCGCGCTTTCTTTCCTCTGTGCGATTCGATTGGATTGGATTGGATTGGATTGGTATCAAATAGAATTAATTCTAGCTATAGGTCTTAGTTTCACCGAGTTATATGATGTGTTTGTGCAGAAACTGTTTCACCTAATTTCAAAGATTGGAAGAAGAGGCAATGGTATGGGTCATTGGGGGGAGGGTTACACTTGTCATCCTGCCACTCGAGGAGGAGGAGGAGTTGGTGATGGTGGTGGTGGCACAGACAGGCATCATGATGATCATCATCGCGGCCGCCGTACTCGAGTGGGTGCTGGCAGCGCTATGGGAGTATTCACGGGTGTGCCTTTCGAGCTGATTCGCTTTTTATTGACTTCGGCCGCAGTTTACTTTGCAGCCGTGGGTTTTGCAAACACGTTGATAGCAGTTGATGCGCGAGGGCAGCTCATTGCAGCTCGTTGTCCTATCCCTATCCCTATCCTCCTCACCCACCTAGCTAAGGCCAACCCCGTGTCTTTCCAAATCTTCGCCCTGCTCAACATCATCGGCTTTACCTTCTCCTCTGGAGCAGCCGTTCTCGTCCTGGTCGATAAAAGGAAGCTCAAATCCAAAGTGATGTTCATCATCTGCTCCAGCATTGCGTCTCTGTGTATGGCCTTATCTTTCACAGTCCTCCTCCTCGTCTATGCCCTCGCTCTCGCCGGCTCCATTGTTTAGTTAATAGTTTGGTTTAGTTTATTTTGTGATGATTCTGGACCTTGTTTAGATAGGAGGTTCATCAGGTAATGCTGGTTTTAGTAGTTGCATCAAAGAGGGTTCTGCTGCGAACTCTTCAAAATTTGAACGTAATGAGAGTAGATAGACTTCTTTCCACTTATATATATATATATATATATTTTTTTTTTTTAATTACCGGACTTCTTTCCGCTGAGTGTGGCTACAAAGTTCAAGGTCATGTTTAGTTGCTCACTGAAGGATTAAGACTTCCATTGTGAGTGTAGCACCGAACAATTGCCGTAACAATCATAATGACATCTTCTTTCGGACATCTTAGCAAGCACGGTTAGCGAGTGTGGTGAGCTTGTTTATAAGTGGAAATCTACTTACTCATTGCCGTAAACTTTCAGGGCCAACTGTTCCAATTGATGCAACGCTTGGAAAGTACCACACCACATTTCATACGATGTATAAAACCGAACAATATCCAGTCTCCCGGATCATACGAACAAGGACTTGTACTGCAACAGCTCAGATGTTGTGGTGTCCTGGAGGTTGTCCGGATATCAATATCTGGATTTCCTACCAGGAATGTCACACCAAAAGTTTGCTAGAAGGTAAAGTGCATTGTTCCCTCATAGTTACCAACTCTCTCTGGTTTTGAGCTTATCTTTTGACCAGTTTGTCCCGGTTTTGCTTCAGATATGGCTTTCTCTTATCGGAGAGTGTTGCATTCCGGGATCCGCTGAGTGTTTCAGTAGCAATTCCTCACCAGTTTGGTATCTTGTCTGAAATGTATCAAGTTGGCTACACAAAGTTATTTTTCCGAACTGGACAGGTAACTCGTACATAACGTGCTTAGATGTTACGCATTATGTAGTATCTGAATTATTCGCTCGAGTCCGTAAACTTGCAAGTGAATCCATGCAGATTGGGATGCTGGAGGATACAAGAAATCGGACACGTCGAGGAATCTTGCGTGTTCAAAGCTGTTTCAGAGGGCACAGAGTGCGTTGTCACTTGAGAGAGCTTAAGATGGGCATTGCCACTCTTCAGTCTTGTAAGTCTCTTTCAGGTCCTAAATTCTCTGCTATTCGCCTTCGGTTTTCGTTCTATATCAAAGATGAAAGATCGTTTTCCTAGTTTAGTAATTATTTGCTGTCTCTTCTTAATGCAGTTGTTCGAGGTGAGAAAGCCAGAAAAGAGAGTGCTGTTTTGCTACAAAGATATAGATCTGCTGTCACTATACAAAAATTTGTCAAAAGCAAGATCTCCAAGTGCAAATACGATGACGTTCGAGGCGCATCAATCACGATCCAATCAGGTGAAGTTTGTTGTTTGACACTAAGCTTGTGCATTATGGTTCTTTAAGTATGGTGGCTGACGCTTTCCTTGTTTATCTCTCGCAGCTATTCGTGGTTGGTTCTTTAGACGATGTTAAGGAAACATAGGATTGAGCAATAAGGTTCTATGTACTACGAAAAGATTGTCGATTGTCTAACTCGTAATGAACTCGCAATATTGTGTTAGATAAATGATTCCGATGAGGTTCTGGTCAAGGCATCATTTCTCGCTGAGCTAGAAAGACGAGTTCTCAAAGCAGAAGCAGCTCTTAGAGAGAAAGAAGACGAGAACGATATAATCAATCAACGGCTTCAGCAATATGAGGGCCGCTGGTCAGAATACGAGCTTAAGATGAAGTCCATGGAAGAAGTGTGGCAAAAGCAGATGCGATCTCTACAATCAAGTCTTTCAATAGCAAAGAAGAGCCTAGCGGTTGATGAGTCGGGGAGAAACTTGGATGCGTTGGTCAATGCAAGCGACGAAAAAGATGGCAGCTGGGAATCAGGAAGCAATTATCGGGCTCAGGACAGTAATGGTGTCAGACCAATGAGTGCAGGGTTGAGTGTGATTAGCCGGTTGGCGGAGGAATTCGAGCAGAGGAGTCAGGTGTTTGGCGACGATGCCAAGTTCTTGGTGGAGGTGAAATCAGGTCACGGTGAAGCGAGTTTGAACCCCGACAGAGAGCTAAGAAGGTTGAAGCAAATATTCGAGTCGTGGAAGAAGGACTACGGGTCTAGATTACGCGAAACGAAGGTGATCTTGAACAAGCTCGGAAGCGAAGAAGCCGCGGTTGACAGAGTGAAAAAGAAGTGGTGGCTGAGGAGGAACAGCACGAGATTTAGCTAAAATTGTTCCATGTATCTGCAATCATCTAGGTGTTCTTATAAAAGTCTACTTATAAGCGGAATGTAGAGAGCCACAGTGTGACAGAGTTCGAACACACACAAGCATTTGGCAGGAGAGCCTAGATTCAAGACTCAAGATAACCTTGTACATTACAGTTCTTTTTATAATGGACAAAATAGTCACGGGTCCTGTTGTTTGAAGAAATTGATTAATAAGGACATGCAAGTATTGATTAGTCCCTGTTATTTTAAAAATCAATTGATTAGTCCTTAAACTATATTCCGGTCATTTTTCCGGAGAGATATTTTTTTTAAATGCCAAAAATACCTTATGTTTATACAAAAATTACAAGATTGACATTTAAGTTAAAAACATCCCATCTCCATGACCTTCATTGAGCATCCTTAAGAAAATATATTCTAAAACCGTAAAAAAGAAAAAGCGATGGAACCCAGATCCCGATATGCTAATTTGCATTTCCATCCATCTTTATCTTCACAAATTCATTGCTCAACTTCCTCTTCGTGGTACTATTCTCAATAAATAGGACTAACAAAGACGGGAGAGGCAACATAGGGTGGGTGACTTTATTCGGAATCATCAAGCTACTCTTCTTCAGCGCCCTTTTTTTAGAGTTTTAGAATAAAGGATGCGTAAGAGAGGTCATGGACATGGAAGGTCTTTTCACTTGAATGCCAATCTTATAATTTTGGGGTAAACTTAAAGGTATTTTTTACACTTTTAAAAAATATCTCGCCAGAAAAGTGACAGGAATATGATTTAGGGACTAATCAATTGATATTTAAAATAGTAGGGACTAATCAATACTTGCATGTCCTTATTAATCAATTTTTTCAAACAACAGGGACCTATAACTATTTTACCCTTTTATAATTAATGGTAATATGGTAGTGTAAAATTCCCTCGAACCGACTAACAGCTTACCACAGTAAAATTTAGTTGGAAAATTGTACATCACAGTTCTGTGTAGCAATGCATGCAATTCTCGTTTCTGATGAATTATGAGAGCACGCATAAGTAACAATTTAACATGTTGATTCTCAAACTTATTTAGAGAGGTGGAATCAAGTAAATTTACTAAACTCTATTTTTTGTTCCGATCTGAAAAGATCTGAAATTTTAATGGTTCGTGGCCAGATTCTGTTATAATGTTGGCGAAGTTTCTATGACTATTAGACAATATTATGGTAGCTAATTACTAAAGCGGCACTATGATTATTTCAATACTTGGTGGCCGGATCCTATTGCAATGTTGGCAGTGTTCGTATCACTATTACCCAAGGAATTAACGAACTCCAACTTACCAAAAGAATCACTGTTAAAAATATAGAGACGCGTCCATAAAAATAATAAAGAAATCAAATGGAAAGAAAATAAGAGTTTCCATATTCTAAAAAAATTGACAGCTTCCGAACCTGTCAATACTCCTCTATTCCATGACAAAGTGGTTGTTGTTGCCAAAGGGCATGTAGCCTAGCGGCACAAGACGTTATAAATTTCAAAGTAGTTCAAGATTCAAGCATTGCTGTGGTATAAAAATTTACCTTTCAAAAAAATAGTTGTTGCTTTCGAACCATGTCAATAACGACTTAGTTGGTGCAAATTATTGAATTCGTCGAATGTAATTTGACCAAATTTTGAATAAATCATATTTTGGAGCAGCTGTATGTTAATCGTTGCATTTTATTGTTACACGCGCAAATCATGGATTTCCATGCACTCCATGTCTGTTACTATTAGGGTAGACATTCGTCCGAATTCGAACAGAATGATAAATCAAACAAAAAGATAAACGATAAGCCAAACCGAAATAAAGTAAAGGAGAATCTGATTCAGAACTCGAAAATTGTCTTTGTTTCGATTCATAACTGAATGAAACAAATGAACGAGGAAAATAAAAAGAAATACTAGTTATAAATTTACAAGAAGAAACAATATTGTGTTGACCACCAAATACAAACCATTGAAACAACTTTAAAAAATCTCAACGTTAAATTTCTCTTCAAAAAAATTACGTATTGAATCTAAATTAACCATTCCACGGTGTTAAAAAAAATCATGTTCCGGATCGGTTCTAGTTCTCTTTGATTATTGGGCAGGAGAATCGAACTAAAACCCACAACTGAAGTCTCAGAGTTTTGAGATCCAAACCAAACTAAAATCAATATTAGATAGTCTTAAAGTTATATTTTAAAAACACTTGGGTTTATGACACATAGTAATACAATTTGTACAATTACGACCCCAAAATACCCTAGTTTTATATGTTATCTAAGTTAGTATATTGGGTTAGGAACGCCTTTATATGCAATAATTCGATGACTCTAGAAACAGCTCACATGGAAAGCTGTTTTAAGCTGAAATTAATTTCCTTTTTGGTCCATGCATATTTATTGTAACAATGAATTGTTTTGGTAAGTGGAATTTCATTAATCTCCTTTTTCAAAATCAAACAAACCAGTTAAGCTAGTATACTACCAACAAAAGATAAATAAATGTTGTATTTTTTTTAAAGATAAATTCAAACCTGGACTTGAATTTGTTCGGTTAAATGTTCGCAGGTAAATAAATGTTGCAGTTTCAGTTCTTACACTCAAATTGTTGCTTTACTATAAAACTTATCTAAAACGATAATTTCTAAATTGATAAATATTTAAGATGATTAAAAGTCTTGGTTCGAAGTTGAGACTTGTGTTTAAATTGAACAATCTTTTATCATTATAACTAATATTTTTTCTAAAAAATATTTGAATAAATACACATATTTTTTACATACTTAACGAATTTAAATTTTTTTAAGATACTGATTTGAGCTATACTTGTTTGTTCAATAATTATTACATAATTTTTTATTTTCTGAATCATCTTCAAATAGTCATTGTGCATATTTTTGTTGTAATAAAAATATCTCAATCTTGTTTAGCATATAATTTTTTTTTCAAAATACATATCGGATAGTCCGGAGACACTAATAGTTTTCACTAATAGGCTTGAGGGGAGAAGCTTAACTCCGATCTTCTTATCACAGAATTTTTTTCGCGACCGATGGTTACTTTGGTCGTATACCACGGTGAAATTTGTAAACAAAATTTTATAATGTACTTTAAACTCACTGAAATAAAAGCCGACCAAATTTGTACACGGTTGTCTTAAAATTCGGAGGGATTTTATTTAGGTGATTTCTTTGGTGTAATTTCATTCGAGGTGCAATCAAATTTACCCATAAAAAATATAGTTTCACCAAAAAAAGGTGAACATAGAATAAACTGAACAAGTGCAATGGAGAGGCGATTAATTGTTTGGGTTTAAGATTAATTGATTAAGTTGAAAATGGTGGGTGAAATAGACTTAAATTTTTTATTTTTAATGCGTGTGTGAGGTTTTTTATTGTGAATTCTAGATTGGTATTGTTTAGGGTGTTTTAGAGTTTTAAATTGAGTGAGGGTATTTTGGTAATCTCATGTATCATTTAAGATGTAAATTAATTCAGAAGACTAAAAAGTTTAATTTTTCAAAACATAGGGACTAATTAATTAAGGATGAAGTAACAAATTATCGCTCGCACGATCCTCTTGTCATGACACGTTACCAAAATGAAAACATATTTAAATTATCACATTTTAGTCTCAAATATGCTGAAATTGTTTATAAACTTGATAATTCCACATATTCAATTTAAGTTTATAAATTCAAATACTTTATTATTCGGATCTCGTTGAATTACATTACAATAACAATTACTTTGAGCACCCAACAATTGCACCGACTTATTAGTTATTGACAAGGTTGGAAGCAACATATTTTTTGAGGCCATCTTAGTTCCGGGGAAAAGCACGGCCACGGCGGAGCTCGGCCGGTGGCGACGGCGGCTGCTTCTTCAAGCAGTCGCAGACTTCATCGTTCGTGCAATGGCCATAGTGGTTTGGGCACCAATTATTGCAGTCCTCCTCACGATTACATTTATGCGTCGTGAGATTTGCTTCAGCAATTTGTATCATGCCTGTGAAAAAAAATTATTGTAAATTAATTTTATCGAAAATGAACGACAATGAGTAACTGTATTTTTCAAATTTATATACAAATACACGACACTTGCAACAATATAATGATCTAAATTATATAGAGAGACTAACAATGTGCAGCCAAGAAGAAGACAAGTAGGAAGGCCATCCTAGAATAAGCTTTCTCCATTTTTAGGTTCTTATTTTGGCCTACAAGAATTTGATTTTTTTTAAATAGAAGATTTTTGGATCCCCGGAAGAATGAGCAAAAGATTTAGATGAAGGGTTATGATGGGTTAAGAACGCCTTTATATGCAATAATTCGATGACTCTAGAAACAGCTCATATGGAAAGCTGCTATAGCTTAAATTAATTTCCTTTTTGTACATGGGCATTTATTTTAACAATGACTTATTTTGGCAAGTTGAATTTCATTAATTTCCTTTACAAATTCAAACAGACAACTGTTTACTACCAAAAATAGATATATAAATGTTGTATTGTTTCTTTACCATAAAACTTATCTAAGGTGATCCTTTCTAAATTGATAAATATTTAAACTGATTAAAAGTCTCGATTCTCTATATGGTTATAACTTTTTCCAAAAAAATTTGTGTTATATTTTTGTCTCAAATTTTAAATTGATATGTTTGAATAAATATTTATTTATTTTTACATATTTTACGAATTAAAAAATTTTAAGATACTTATTTGTGCTAAACTTTTGTTTAATAATTTTTAGATCATCCTTCCTTTTTAAACCATCATCAAGTAGTCATTGTGATTATCATTTTTTTAATAACAACATCACAATCAAGTTTAGTATTGAAATAATGCTAGATGTTATCTGGTGACTAGAATTTATACAAAAATAAAATAATTTTTATGACTAAACATCTCAAAAAAATATTTATGACTTGAAAGTTGAATATAGACAATAATTTATTTCCGTCCCCAAATTTGCTAAAATGTAACTTCATGTTCTTACCGGATGCAACTTCATGTTCTTACCGGACTCTTCGCTTACATCATCGGTCAACTAATAATTTTTTAATCATAGAAATGGATATTATACCCTCACATTTAAATAATAAATAAAATAAATATATTCCATCTCCTTCCTCCACCTTCTCCGGTGAGAGAGGCACATTTATGTTCGTCTTCCCCGACAATGCGGAAATCTCCAGTTGTTTTCGCTGGCGACAAAAAATTTCCAGATCAACCCCAATCTTATCAGGTGGCTTCATCCTCATCTTCACCTACCTTCTGTGTCTCCATGTTTGTGATTTTAAATGGGCGTGAAAAGTAGAAGGCAAAGGATCTGTTATTCTTTATGACCTTCTAGAATTGGAACAAAGGGACTTGGGAATCATTTCCTGTTTAGACAATAGAAACATTGTGAAAATGCATGTTGCTACAACAAGCACTAGAAGAAAAAGGAATTTGAAGGAAAAGAAACAAGTGCCAAACCTAAAAAATAACGATTATGATGGTTACTTTTAAGCAACAAGCCGAAACTCATAAACAACAAAGAAAGATCACATTTTCTCCACTTGAACGTCCATTTATTCCTCGAGGGCACATCGGGAAGAAGAAGGCAACTTTATAGCTCCCTTGAGAAAACATCAAACATAAAAAAGAACCCAATGTTGGAGAAGGGTTGTGAATAAACTACTATTTTATTGTAGAGAATTCTTGTGTTGTTGTGCTCTGGATTATAAATACATCATGCCTTTTTATACTGATCTAGAGTAACCACAGAGACTACCCTTTTCAATTCCCAAGTAGGTCTTTAACTTCAATATGACTATTTCAATTCCTATGCATGAACTCTCTAAATTCATTCATCTTAATGCACAAATCTTATAACATACATGAATCTTATAAGTTTATACTTTAACATTTCCCCCCTTAAACTTGTTTCCTTCAATGTAAGCTCCAAGCTTGCTGCGTAATTGAACGAACAAATCAAACTTGAGGGCTTTTGTAAATATATCAACTACTTGCTCATTTGAAGGAACATGTACGAGATGTACTTCCTTGTTCTTCACATGCTCCCGAATAAAATGATAGCGAACATTAATATGTTTCATCCTCTCATGATGAACTGGCTTCTTAGCAAGGGCAATAGAGGAATTGTTGTCCATATAAATCTTTATTGCATCAGCAAATTGAGGAGATGCGTACAAGTCTTGAAGTCTAACTTTCTTCTCTTCGGGCGACTCGGACAGTTCGAACGGAAGGCCTCCATACAAGTCTTGGTGGTTCCTAAAAAGATTAGACATCTTAGAGAAGACTTCCAATAGAGAAACATTTTCCTCCTTGCATCCTCTTGTGGAGGTTTACCCAAGGCTCTACTCCATTTCTACTCAACAAAATTGGTGGATCAAGGGCTGTGGTTCGAGTAATGGTGATTCCTAGGTATGGTCCCTTGTTTGGTGCAGGCCGCTGAGTGCTTGGGAGACTGACAGAGAGGCCTCCCTACTCCTTTCTCTGTCCTCTTTTTCACCAGTTGCCAGGGCTAGCGGTTCAGTTAAGCATGCTCTTGATGGAAAGTTTTCTATAGAAACATCATTATTCTTCAACCTATCTTGGATACCTACACAAATGGCTACATCAAATCAATGTGGAACAACTAGGGACATTGTAGCCTAATTGAATAGGTGAAAATGAAATTAGATGATCTTTGGCATCCCTTTTGGCTGCAAAGCTTGCTTCCGCAAGACGCATTTTTTAAGGAATCGCCAGTTCGGTCTCTTAGCGGTTTAGTTAAGCATGCTCTTATGAAAATTAATCAATCTATGGAGAGAGAGGCTGGAGGAGAAATTAAGGGATAAATGGCTTGTTCATGAAGTTGGGTGTATTTATGAGGTTGTTTCATTTTCTATGTCGTCAGGGTTTGGTTGGAGCCTTTAATTTATTTCCATTGATCATTCAAGATTAGTAGCTTCAGTTGGAAAACTAATTAACATCTTCCATCGCATTAAATAAATCTGATATAGATATATAGGGTCCACATAGAGAAAATTATTTATGATTTAAATTGTGCATATCACAAGCGATGAGGAAACAATTGGCAACTGACAAATGTTCCGATATACTATAAAACTTGGATTTTTGTTTTGTCAATACCACCTAATATCGGATATCTACTAAGTCGGATAACTAAGAGCGATAAAACTCTCAACCAAATTTTAATACAACTATATCATAGAACTTGAATTAAGATGTAGTTAAGTTAGAAGAATTATCCACCATATCTACATACTTTATCATATTCTGTCATCTCATTACATAATTAAGGTTGGTTAGACATTAATGGGTGTCAAAGAAATACAGGGAAGTCCATCCATAACTGGAAAACTACATTTACAAGTCATGTTCCCTTTATTATTATATTTTGAGAAACAACCAAACTGTTCCCTTTCATATTTGTTTATACGAGTAATGCATGTGCATTGAGAAATTACACTTACAAGTCCAGTGGCGGTTTGGGTGCGCTGGAGGGAGCCCAGTGGCGGTTCGATGCGGAGTCGGTGCTTACGGCGGCGGCACTCCGCCGTGGCTTCTTGGGGGCTGGAGAAGGAGAAGAAGCGGATTGGTGGGGCGGCCGGGAAGCGGCCGGGGAGACGGTGGGAGTGGGCGAGGAGGGGAGAGAGAGGAGGGAACGAAGGAGAAAGATGTGAGAGAGAAGGAGAAGATGCCTAGGGGCATTTTAGACATTTCAGGTAGGGAGTTCGCCAGAAAAATAAACGATTCTGGCTACAGGGACCCAAGTGTATAATAATAACCAAACTACAGGGGCTCAGTAATTAGTAAGGAAAGTACAAGGTCCTCACAGTCTATTTTACTATACCCTGAAATCCTGAGAGTAATTATCTCTAAAAAATATTAAGATAATCAATTAGTACTACATTTCCACAGATCCACACCAAGTCGAAATTGGCATGAACTTCATTTTATCTTTCATGTCATCAAAAGAGGTATCGAACGAGTATAACAATTCGAATTAACCAGATGTTCTCATACCAGGATTTTTATATCAAACCAAAAGGCATAAGATAACTGGTTAGTAAAACCTTTTTCATCTTATTAATTGGATCCAACAATTCATCACTTTCAACGTGGTATTCTTCAACATGAACCTCTCAGAAAGATTCGAATTGAAGCACCTTTTTTCCTCCTATACATGAGACCAAATATCCTACCCAAGAGAATAGTAGTGCGAGCCACCTTCGACATGTTCAAATTTGTCACCTGATAATATCTTTACACTAAAAATTGGCCATCAAATAGGGAAGATGATGCAGCTGATTGGCTTCAATCTCACATCTTCCTGCTGTTTTGTTAGAACATACACAAACTTATTTAGGTTAAAAAAAGACCGCAACAGGCTTACTATTTCATGTTCGAAAAAGATAACAACGGCAAGCTCCAACAAAAATGAAACGATTCTACGACACCACTATATATAACAACTGCACCACCACCATAGCCCTTACAGTTGCAATTTACTGATAGACATTAGAAACGACAAGGGGGTACCACGTGGTCGTCGAACGGCGATCATCTCCGCGCGCCTCCTCGAAGCACGAGAACAGCACCGTATAGATTGCCGCCTGGCAGAGGAAAACCGCCATCAGCGACTCGCAAGTGACCACTATCACTACCACGCTCACCCACTTCCCGCACATAAACAACGCCGCGCCGGCCGCGGCCGCCAGCAGCAGCCCCGCGGACAGCGCGAGGAATAGGAAAACGGAGAGGGCAGCCAACTGAATTCCTGACAGCGGGTAACCGCTGCGGTTTGGAGGATGGAAGCCCGAAGTTAACTCCGCGACCAGGAAGATGAGCAGGTAGACGGCGTCGAAGGAAACGGCGAGGGAGAAAACGGCGATTGTGGGGAGCATGACGTAAGGCAACGGATCCGCAATGCCGAGAATTAGGCTGGTCAGGCGGAAGATGAAGAATAGCTTGGAGAGAAATAAGATGAGTAATGTGAGGAGGATGGAGAGGTAGAGAGCGGAGGTGGAGAGGAAACCGGGGAAGACGGAGATCGCGGAGAAGGCAGCGGGGAGGAGCCGGACAGGGCGGCCGTAGAATCCGTGAAGGACGCTGCGGGTGATGGAGGCGGTGCCGAGCTGAGAGAAGCAGAGGAGGAACGCCGCCAAGAGCGCCACGTAGAGGACGACGCTGAGGGTGGCGTGGCGACCTCCGATGTTGAGGCGGTCGAGGGTGAGGTGGTTGGGGGGTCCGGTGCGGTTGAGAGGGTAGGAAGAGAGGGGGAGCAAGTAGAGGGAGAAGAAGGGGAGGAGTAGGGTGATTAGGGTTAGGGCTATGAAGTCGCGTCTGTGTGCGCTTATTATCCGCTGCGACACCGTTGCTAGGCTCACTTCCACTACGCCGCCTGAATCCTTCGCCATTGGATTTTATCTTGCTTCAGTTTTAGTAAATTAATTTGGGGAAGATTAGACTATGTGATGGAGGATGAGCTTAAGTAGTGGGCTTTCGGGTGTCAAAGAGATATTATACCGTATTTCAACGTAATGAATTTCGGACATGAACGACCAACAACACTTAAATGCGTTTTCCAAATTTAATCAAGAGTTCTGTAAGCAACAATTTTAAATATTTGTTAGAAAAATTTTGTTACATTTCAAAACTTCTGCATAACTCAAACATTTTCTATAAGTTTATAAACCAAAGAAAATCTTGGACAGGGACGTTGAAACCGAAACCATATGCACATGTAATGTAAGAAGGTAATTACTTTTTTGGGGGGTCATTCAATTTGGGTGGTTGCCCATTGCTATATAATTTCTTCTTCTGCTGTAACAATGCTTTTTCTCGTTTTAAGTTCATAAACATATAAAGGAATTCAAGTAGGTCGCCTATCAAATGTTTTGCTCCATTTCCTTTCATATTTGTCAATACGAGTGCACCAGGAATACACGTGTATTGAAGACTATTTGTTCACTTCGGGCCATTTGTTCACCTCTAAATGTATTTCCGGTAAAATGTTGTTTTGAAATTGGAAGTATTTGAAGCTGAATGCAATAACCCCACTTGCTCACTAGATGCTATAGTACAATTTTTTTTACTTGAAAAGCACCAACTTACATTCATCATTTAATTTAGATTCGAGCGAAATAAAAAAAACTAACATGATAACACCGTGGAAAAGTGAGAATCCAAGGAAGCCGTTTTTAAAAAAACAACATCCATTAAATTTTTCGATAAAAGTTGATTCAAATGCTAAAAGATTTAGATTTTATTTAACAGACTTGGGTTCACTCAACATCTGAATAGAAAAACTCCTAGTATATATGGCTTGTTTATTGATCTTTGGGTACTTTATGTTATTTGAATTTTCGTAACCCGGACATGTCATTCTCCTAATTATTTAATTTATTAATTATAAGTTTTATTAAATATTTATCAGGTATGTCATTCTCGTAACCCAGGCATGCTATTCTCGTAACTCGGGTCTGCCATTTTTCATAACCTGACATGTCATTCTCGTAACCCATGTCTGCCATTCTCGTAACCTGGACATGCCATTCTCCTATCCCGCGCATGCCATTCTTCTAACCCGAAATGCATTTCTCAAACCAGAGAGAAAAACATAAAGAAAGAATAGAAAAAATGAAGGAGGGCAAAATGTGGTGAGAAACAGAATTCTCGACGTTATCGTTGGTCTGGAATCCGCCGCCGGGGAAGGATTCATGGAGATCCACCGTCACGGTGGTCCCTCCCTCGCCGACCTTCTTTGTTGTCAAGGATTTCCCCGTCGTCACGTTGAAAACTAGGCCGTAGATCGTTCTCCTCAACCCCAGAGCTTCTCAAGTTCTTCTCTTCACTGGCTCGTCGTCAGCGTCGGAGTGGTAGTCCCGTCAGCGTCCTCTTCACGTTGTCGTCCCGTCAATTTTTAATTAGAGTTGGGAGAGAGAGAGAATGAAGGAGAGAGGCGGCGGCAGAGGAAAAATGAAAAAAAAAACCTAGAAGGGGGAGAAGGAAATGAAAAAAAGAGGGAAATGGAGTAAAAGAAAAAAAATACCCGCATGAATATTAGCCGTCAAATCTAGCACATGACTTAAATGATTCGATCTAATGGCTCTAATTTACTCTAGACGGTACCGACTTTTTTGTTTGGTCTGTACCCAATCCAGCACCATATGAAATCACTGGAGCGTAGACTAGAGTTGAGCAAGTTGGCCGAACTGGACCGAATCGGAAAAAATCAAACCAAAATGGAACTAGATTTTTAGATATATTGCAAACCGGACGAGACCGTACCCACTCCAGTCTGGTCCGGGTCTGGTCTAGTTTGACCTAAAATCGGACCGGAGTACCCAAAAAGTACACAAAAAATGAGTTTCAAACAAGACCAAACCGAACTGGACCAGACCGAAAATTAGATTCCTTATATTATCTCGACCGGACCGGACCATTTTCTTTTTGGTCCGGTCTGATCTTGTTTTTTCGATCTGGTTTGATTCAGTTTAACAAATTTTGGTTTATTTACTCACCCTAGCGCAGACCATCATAAGTTGCATAACGGACGGGATTTTAGAAGTTGTTTCAATTTTTAGGCAATTTCATTTAAAAGAATCAAATATTTGTTGGGTTCTAAAGTAATAAAGTTTCATTACATTTTTAAGATGCGAGTGAAATTGACATAGAAATCTCGCAATTTTGGTGAGAAAAAGTGATCGACATGATCACCGGCGACATTTGAGTATACTGACTAGCATAAGAAAATATCGTAGTTTTAAAATATGGGTTTTGATACGACTCAGAAATCTGCCATTTTTTATTTTTTCCAGTCCGACCAGTCAGATCATCGGTCGGATCATAAATTTTTTATTTAAAATATATTATTTTATAGTATTTAATTGTAAATGGTAGGAACTATTTTGTATTTTTTTCCCTTCCTCCACTCACTTACCTACCCAAATTTTATTAAAATTATTTTATTTTAAACATCACTTAAGTTCTGAACCAAATCGAACCAAATCGGGTAAGTTTCGAACCAAATTGGATAAGTTTCGAACCAAATCGAGTAAGTTTCGAACCAAATCGGGTAAGTTATGGTCGAAACGAGGCTGAAAATCACCCGGTCCGACCAGAAAATGGATAGTTCGCTTAGGGGTGAGCATAGTGACCGAACCGGACCGAACTGGAAAAAACCGGACCGAACCGGAACCGAATTTTTAGGAATATCGTAAACCGGACTGGACCAGATCCTACTCTGGTTCAAATCGGAACCGAACCAGATATTTTGGTTCGGTCTAAAACCAGACCGGATTGGGAAAAATACACAAAGAATGAGCTCTAGACCGGACGAAACCCGGATCCGGACCGGAAACCGAATTTCTTAATATAATGTGAACCGGACCAGACCGTTTTTCTTTTTGGTCCGGTCCGGTCTGGTTTTTTCGGTCCAATTTGGTTCGGTTTGACGGTTTCCGGTCCATTTGCTCACCCCTAGTTTGACCGGAGGCCATTTTTTACCCTAAAAATGAGCCGCTATAGGGGATAATTCGCAGTTGGACCACATTTTTTAAAACTATGAAAAATATTAATATTACATGAATGAAAATTGTATTCATAAATATCTCATAGAAACAAATTTAAAGTCAGATTCCAAATCTGACATCTTCTTGTAGACAAGAAAATTTAATGACGTTCAAGTATTTTCTGAATGGATACTTCCTAAGAGGGGTAACTAAGAGCCAGCCAGCCAACACCTAGAATTAATTGGAGTTCCCTAATTACCCGAAACTAGCCCAATTAATGGTCATCCCTTTTTTGGATGCATTATCTACTTGGCGTATTTTAAAAGGCTTTCCACTTTTCTTGTGTCTCTTTTTTCTCTCTGATTATTTTATCTTCTATTTTAAAAAAAAATTAATACAAAACTGGGAGAAATTTGCATTGTATTCCAAACTTTGGGATTTAACTTGGCCAGTATGCGATCAAATAAGCATCGTTTGAGTACTAATCTGTTTTAATAATATATTAAAATTTTTATATCAAACTTAAAATCTTAATACGATTAGTTGATAAATTTTCTACCCTTACAAATAAATTCATCAATCTTTAAATAATAATGTAATAATCTTAAATTTCTTTGAATGACTAACTTTATCATAACAGGAAAAAAGCTTTTAAACTAGGGGGAGTGGAAACCAATGTATTCCATAATAACAAATAAAGTGGAATAACTATCCGGAGCTCATGCTGGTGCACCATGTGAACCACATTCTATTTTCGGCTTGCTTTCATTTTTCGCTTAAAAAGGTGACTTGACCAAAAGAATTGAATCAACAATGGGCCACTAGATGCTTTTATGTAAATATATAGTATTTAGATCCGATAAAAACATACTCAGAATCATGAATAATTGAAACACGTCAACTTACTACTAATCATAGCAGCAAAAAGTTTTAGTCGAGATAATATTTTGTTCTGCAATTCCTGAATTGTATATATTTACAAATTATCTCTAGTTTTGTTTTTTTGTAAAGGTTTATTGTATTAAACCTCCAAAAATGTTTGAACATACATCTTGACATCAAAAGAGCATCACGCCTAAGGCTAGAAGGTTGCAGAATTACCACCCCAGAAACCCCAACAAGAATTACATCAACGCCTAACTGAAAGACCTAAGAACGATATTTAGAAAAAAAGATGGCAAGCTCTGCCTTGGAAGTTGAAGCGGAAGCTATCCTGATGGCGGTGTACTTTGTCAAATCCGTCTTAGTTAATACACCTACATGGATTGAGTCAGATTATAAACTTGCTGTTGATTTTGTCAACGGAGTTTCCAATTCGATCGATTGGAGAGTTGAAAACTTTGTCCTCTTAATTAGGTCTGGGATCAGGTTGCTTCTACGATGTAAGCTAAATTTTATTTCGCGGTCAACGAATGTTGTGACTAATTTGGTTGCACTAAAGTCTAGGATACCCCTAAAAAAAAAGTCTAGGATTAACCTTTGTGCATCAAATTGGGTGCATTATCCTCGAAATTAATAATGCACTTGAGTAATGACTTTCCGACGTAAGTCGCAATATAAGTAAGGAGGTATGCTAATTTAAACAACCGACATGTACCGTTTTGAGATCCTTTGTCAAGTTCGGAGTTTTCTTTGCTGATTTAGTTACTCTGGCCTCCTACACCTGATGATCTTTGGCATATCCTTCCGGTGGCCGAACTTATTTCCATAGACGACGTTCTATAAGATGCATTCTTAACCGAACCGCCAAGTCAATCTCTTAGTGGTTCAGTTAAGCATGTTCTTGATGGAAAGTAAACTATGGAAACATCATTCATCTTCAATCTATCTAGGGTCCCTACACAAATGGCTACTCAACTCAATGTGGAATTACTAGGGACATGGTAGCCTAATTGGATAGGTGAAATGAAATTAGACGATCTTTGGCATCCCCTTTTGGCTGCCAAGATTGCTTCCACAAGACGCATCAATAACCGAATCACCAAGTCGATCTCTTGGCGGTTCAGTTAAGCATGTTCTTGATGAAAAGTAATCTATGGAAACGCCATTATTTTTTTTCTATCTAGAGCCTCGACACAAATGGCTACCGCAACTCTCTGTTGAATTAATAGGGCAAAAACAGCCTAATTGAATAGGTGAGAACGGAGGTAGGGATGCAAAGGAAGCCCGAGTATCTATATGGAAAGAGAGACTGAAGGAGAAAATAAGGGATAAATGGCTTGTTCATAAGTTGGGTGTATTTATTAGGTTGTTTCATTTTCTATGTCGTCAGGGTTTGGTTGGAGCCCTTAATTTATTTCCATTGACCATTCAAGATTGGTACTTCAATTGGAAAACTAATTGACATCTTCGATCGCAGTAAACATATCTGGTATAAATAATTAGGACCTAATATTTGAGAGAATTATTTATGATTTAAATTGTTCATATAACAAGCGATGATACTGCAATATACCGATATAATATAAAACATAATTTGGTTTTGTCAATACCACCTAATATCGGATATCTACTAAGTGGAACAACTACGTTAATTTTAATATAACTGTATGCCAGAACAATCATTCACCGTATGTCCGCATCTACTTATTGATCAGATTCTGTCATCTCATTGCATAATTAAGTCCAACGGAAAGCTGACGTAATCCCTGGTCAACATCTTGGCCATCACCTCCGCTAGATCTCCACGCGTTTACTCGGACAACAGATCAGCACCGTATG
Source organism: Hypericum androsaemum (assembly GCA_963995505.1). Lineage (NCBI taxonomy): Eukaryota > Viridiplantae > Streptophyta > Magnoliopsida > Malpighiales > Hypericaceae > Hypericum > Hypericum androsaemum. The sequence goes on from OZ023199.1 coordinate 1,400,085, forward strand.
GATTGCCGCCTCGCAGAGGAAAACCGCCATCAGCGACGCGCAAGTGACCACTATCACTACCATGCTCACCCACTTACCCCACAGAAACAACGCCGCACCGGCCGCGGCCGCCAGCAGCAGCCCGGCGAACAGCTTGAGGAAGAAGAAAACGGAGAGAGCCGCCAACTGCATGCCTGAAACCAGGAAACGGCTGCGGTTTGGAGGATGGCAGCCCCAGGTTGGGTCGAAGTAGACGACGTGGAAGGAAACGGCGAGGGAGGAAACGACGGTTGTAGGGAGCACGACGTCAGGCCAGGGGGCCGCAATGCCGAGAAAGAGGGTGGTCAGGCGGAGGATGAAGATCAGTGGGGAGAGAAATAAGATGAGTAATGCGAGGAGGCAGGAGTGGTCGAGAGTGGAGGTGACGAAGAAGCAGTGGAAGACGGAGATGGCGGAGATGGCGGTGGGGAGGAGCCGGACAGGGCGGCCGTAGAATCCACGAAGGACGCTGCGGGTGATGGTGGCGGTGCCGAGCTGAGAGAAGCAGAGGAGGAACGCCGCCAAGAGCGACGCGTAGAGGACGTCTTGGTGACTTCCGATGTTGAGGCGGTCGAGGGTGAGGATGGCTTGGTACTTATGGGGTTCGATGCGGTGGAGAGGGGAGGAAGCGAGGAGGAGGGAGGGGAGGGAGACGAAGGGGAGGAGTAGGGTGATTAGGGTTAGGGCTACGAAGTCGCGTCGGTTTGCTCTTATTATCCGCAGTGACACCGTTGCTAGGCTCACTTCCACTCCGCCGCCGGTAGCCGCCGTCGCCATCGGATTTTATCTTGCTTCAGTTTTGGTCAATTAATATGGGGAAGATGAGACTATGTGATGAAAAAGGATGAGCTTAAATACTGGGCTTTCGGGTGTCAAAGACACGTTATTCCGTATTTCAACGTTACCAATTTCGGACCGTTGATAAATGAATTTTTGTTACAACATCGCGAAAGTGATCGGCCCTACGAACAATTAAAAAAAAAGAGAAAAAAGTGAAGATAGAATGAGTAAAAAATGAACAAAAAAAAGTAAGAAATACAGGGGAAAAGTTGGATAGTTGTTGTCGTACAGGAAGAAAAAGTTATAGAGGGATCTTAATAACAACTACATAAAAATGAGAAACTAGAAAGATAAAAATAAAATAAATCTAACAAAAATTTTAACCAAAAGATAGAAAATAACTCTAACAAATATTTTAATAAAAAAATAAAGTAGCCTAAACATAAAGATAAAATCTCACGAGACAAAAACCCCTCTTACGAAACATAAAAGGAGCATTTATATAGGGGATAAATTTTGCACTTCGACACGGATACGTGGTTCTATATTAATCAAGAGATTTTGAATTAATTATTTGAGAACTCATATATTTTAAATAATTGTTGAAAAAACTTTATCACTTTTTAAATATTCTACCTAAGTCGAATTTATAAACCAAAAAAAAATCTCGGACACGGACGTAGAAATTGAAACCATATGAACATGCAATGTAAGAAGGTAATTAGATTTTGGGGTAAAAAATACCCATGGTCACTGAACTTTAACAATTTTGTATCCATGGTCACTAAACAAATTTTTTACTCTTTATGGTCACTAATCTATACTAAATTACTCAGGTATGGTCACTCTGGCCACTTTTTTGCCAGAAATCTTCCCGGAAACAAGAAAAATTGGTCTCGGAGATCTTTTCCGGCAAAGTCCGGTCATCTAATTAACGTTCCAACCCCAACCTAATAATCTCCTGACCAATTTTTCTTGTTTCCGTGAAGATTTCTGGCAAAAAAATGACCGGAGTGACCATACCTGAGTAATTTAGTATAGATTAGTGACCATAAAAGATAAAAATATAGTTTAGTGACCATGGACAAAAAATTGTTAAAGTTTAGTGACCATGAGTATTTTTTTACCCTAGATTTTGGGGTCATTCAATTTGGGTGGATGCCTGCCTATTGCTATATAATTTCTTCTTCTGATATAACAATGCTTTTTTCTCGGTTTTTGTTCATAAACTTATTAAGGAAATCAAGTAGGCCCGCAAGTAAATGTTTAGCTTTGCTTCCTTTCATATTTGTTTATACTGGTGCACCAACAATACATGTGCATTTAGACCATCTATAACTGGAAAATTACAATCTCAAGTCCTCCAACTAGATGTATATGACGACATGCATCTATTTCCGGTAAAATGTGATTTTGAAGTTGGATGTTTATGAGGCTAAAAACCCCACTTGCTCACTAATAAGGAACCATTTTCTCGAAAATCATCCGCTTTCCAAAAATTTTACTTAACCTCTTAATAGTTCCTTAATTTGAGAGTGTAAGGCTAGACCATTCTCTTCTTCTCTATACCACTATTTTACGGGCAAAAGAATGACTTATTTGGTCGAATTCGATATTTTTTTAGGCGGACATGACCTTCTGATGTTCCTACGTTCGTTTAACTAGGATTTTGATATTTTGTATATAACTTCTAGGCTACATTAGCTTGTCTACATGCAAGTTATTGTTCTATACAGTTACATATTTATAATACAAGTGAAATTACTTATTAAAAAAGTAAACTAAATTAATATGGCTAAGTTTGGACCTTATTATAGCAACCTAATAAGGAAACTAAACCCCACTTGCTCACTAATAAGCAACCATTTTCTTACTAATGCTCACTAATAAGGCATCAAGTTTGGACCATCGGGGTACTCAAATTGTAACACCCTGAAAAAGTGAGAATCCTAGGAGGCTGGTTTTTGAAAGAGAAAAAAAAACTGCCATTGAAATCTCGGTTTCATTTGCAGTAGCTATATATATTCGAATTGATCTAACTTGTAAAGAATTTGAGTTTTTCTTAAATTAAATAAAAAAATTTACGAATGAAAAAGATACCAAATTTTTGCTAAATTGAAGTCAAGTAGTGCTCGACTATAAATACGATAAATTAAAAAAACTATACAATCCCTATTTTATTTTCCTCGAGTATGTATGCCTTGCTTATTGATCTTTGGATCTTTACTTTTCATTGAATTTTCTTTAAATAATGACATAGGTTAACAATTTGACCGAATAAATTAAACTCTTGGTGTGACATATAGAATAGGCTAACAATCATTTTCACAAGTAATTGAAAATGGGGTTGTAATTTTCCCAAATTAACTGAGCTTTTAAACGTGAAGGCCCTTTTGGCCCACAAGTATTGCCTTGTATTGCATAGATGATCATAACCAGACATTAATTTACAAGTACATTGTAACGTGACCAACTTCGGACATGAACGATCAACAACCACTTAAATGCGTTTTCTAAATTTAATTAAGAATTTCCTACGCACCAACTTTAAATATTTATTGGAAAAATTTTGCACATTTCAAAAATTCCACATAGTTCAAACATTTTCTAAAATTTTGTAAACCAAAATAAAATCTTGGACAGGGACGTGGAAATCGAAACCATATGCACATGCAATGTAAGAAGGTAATTTTACTTTTTTTGGGGGGTCATTCAATTTGGGGGGTTGCCCATTGCTATATAATTTCTTCTTCTGCTGTAAATCTGTAACAATGTTTTTTTCTCGTTTTAAGTTCATAAACTTAGAAAGGAAATCAAGTAGGTCGCCTATCAAATGTTTAACTCCGTTTCCTTTCATATTTGTTAATACAGTGCACCAGGAATACATGTGCATTCAAGACTATTGGTTCACTTCGGATCATTTGCTCACCTTTAAATGTATATTTTATGTATCTGTTTCCGGTAAAATGTTGTTTTGAAGTTGGAAGTATTTGAAGCTGAATACAATAACCCCACTTGCTCACTAGATGCTATAGGGGATTTTTTCTGAAATGGGTAAAAAAGATACATATTTTCCCTAAATAGGTAAAAAGTTATACATATTCCTAAAATAGGTTGAAAAATTATTTAATATCAAAAAATACTGAAGGAGGCACCCCAACAAGTTGGCGCCTCTAGTAGAAACGCCTATGTACATGTCGGAAGGTTTGGGAAATTGAAACCATATGAACATGCAATGTAAGAAGGTAATTAGTTTTTGGGGTCATTCAATTTGGGTGGATGCCCGCCTATTGCTATCTAATTTCTTCTTCTGATTTAACAATGATTTTTTCTCAGTTTTTGTTCATAAACTTATCAAGGGAATCAAGTAGGCCCGCATGTAAATGTTTAGCTTTGTTTCCTTTCATATTTGTTTATACTAGTGCACCAACAATACATGTGCATTGTAGACCATCTATAACTGGAAAATTACAATCTCAAGTCCTCCAACTAGATGTATATGACATGCATCTATTTCCGGTAAAATGTGATTTTGAAGTTGGATGTTTATGAGCCTAAAAACCCCACTTGCTCACTAATAAGGAACCATTTTCTCGAAAATCATATGTTTTTCAAAATTTTATTTAACCGCTTAATAGTTTCTTAATTTGAGAGTGCAAGGCTGGACCGTTCCTTTCTTCTCCATACTACTATTTTACCGGCAAGAAAATGTCTTGTTTGGTCAGATTCGATGTCTTTTTTAGGCTAGCAAGACCTTTTGATGTTCCTAGATTCGGTTAACTTAGATTTTGGTATTTTGTATGTAACTTACTTCTGGGCTACATTAGCTTATCCACATGCAAGTTCTTGTTTGTACAGTTAGATGTTTATAATACAAGTAAAATTACTTATTAAAAAAATAAACTAAATTAATATGGAAAAGTTTGGACCTTATTATAGCAATCTAATAAGGAAACTAATAAGCAACCATTTTCTCAGTAATGCTCACTAATAAGGCAGCAAGTTTGGACCATCGGGGTACTCAAATTGTAAAACCCTGGAAAAGTGAGAATCCTAGGAGGCTGGTTTTCGAAAGAAAACTGCCATTGAAATCCTTTCATTTGCAGTAGCTATATATATTCGAATTGATCAATCTCGTAAAGAATTTGAGTTTTTCTTAAATTAAAATTATAAATTTTACGACTGAAAAAGATACCAAATTGTCGCTAAATTGAACCCAAGTAGTGTTGTTTGACTATGAATATGATAAGTTATAAAAACTATACAATCCCTATTTTATTTTTCTCGAGTATGGACCCAGCTTAAATTCGTGATTATTGATTAATGATTTAACGGTTGTTTACTTCTAACTATTTTTTTGAAAGGTAAATATGACACCTAGTTTAATTTTGTAAGAAAGTAGTATTAGAAGAATGTTACCACCAGAATATAGAATTTCAAATTTCAAATTTACTTTAAAATATTATAAATAATCCCTTCAATTCTTTGAAAATTACACCATCTATTTTCAATTCTCTCTTGATCTTTATAATTTATTTTCTGTCCATAAAAAAAAACTACGTAAACTTTAATTTCTTGGAGCTAAAAATACTTAAGCAAATTAAGTGCAAACACAATCGTCAAATTTTCTCCCAAAAAGTTTCTAAAAAGTAAAGAAAAAGCGGAACATTACGGTGGTTCCGGAACTTTAACCAAAAATTTTGGAACCGTAGTCTGTCAGTCATTGAGGTTCCTTGCAAAAGCCCAACAAAAACAAGCTTCTCTCAAGGTTTCGGGATCCGAGATATCTAAAATGGAAAAAAAATTATTTTCCACTCCCTAAACTTTGAGTCCCAGATTTTTTTTGGGAGGAGAATTAGAATCTCGAAAATATGTTTTCGTAGTAGAAAGAGTTTCCAAAACCTAGTTTTTGAGCGTAAGACAAATTACGTTTAGGTCACATAAGTATTTAAGAGTTTCCAATTGGGTTAGAGAAAACCTAGATAACTCCTGAATGATCCGGCCCTTCCCGGCCCGGCCCGGCCCGATGTGTGATCCCAGAATTATATTCAATCTCTCTCCGCTTGGGGCCCGTTGTTGTGTTTGCTTGGGGAGTAAGAGGGAGGGCATCTTCGTAGTAGAAAGAGTTTCTAAAAAGTAAACAAAACCGGGTGACTTTAGGAGGTCACCTCTCCTTGACTCAATTCTGATTCAATGAATTTTTGTTGATACTACTTCGAATTATGTATTGTGTTCACCAGTACTCAAAAATTGCCAATCTGAAATGAGCTCTTCGGGTGGAGAGAGGAGTATGAAGACGGGGGTTTTGAACATGGGAATTATTTTGAATATTTTTCACCTTGCTATATTAGCAACTCCGGGTTAACAAATATGAAGCATAGCTGCACCGTTTGGCCAACAAGTTCAATCTAAAAAAGTGAAATGATTCGCCCTCCTGTGGCATTAAAGAATTACTAGTCTAAGTAGATGAGCTTTATGCACTGTTGTATAGCTCTTGTAAAAAGAATAAGGGTTAATTTCCTCATCTGAAGCTTAATTAATGCTTGCAACTAGTAAGCACACAGTCATCCAAAAACTGGCTGAGCTGTGTAGTATACAGTTTCGGGTCACTTCTGAAATGATCTACATGGGGCGTGTACACGAAGTTGCACGATCGGACCTCACGCCCAGCCTTCTTTTGTTTCTCAATGAAAGACTCGACGGAATCTGCAGGAATAACTTTATCTGCAGAACTATAGATATATAGTTGTGGACAGCTTGGTTGACCTGTCGACAATACTCTCAGCACATCAGAAAGCCTTCTGCAAGTAACAAGTGATTCGATAAGTTCCCGTCTATTACAAAAACTAAACATAAATAAACCGAAGTTTGTTCTGCAATCGATGTTCAACATCGTAGTTACCTGCTTACGGATGGAAGGTTCAAAATCACCCCAAAAAACTTTTCCAACACAAGTATTAGTGCTGCTTCAGTTACAGCAGGCTTTGGCGCGACTGTCATTCTGCTGGCAACGATCACATCCTCGTCACACTTGTCGGGTTTCATCTGAGCTTTTGTGGCAACACTATTCCTTTTGAGAAAAGCTGCTGAAAACCCTGAAGCCCAGACCTGCAGGATGAAAATGGATCCTTGTAAGTTCTGCAGTCTCCGGTTCAAGTGACAATGAGATTCTAATTACTACCGGCAAATGAAACCGAATGTATGCACCTACCAGAGTGCCAATTAACAAACTCAAACACCACCATAATCCAGAATACACATGTTTCAGTAACCATATGGATCTCATGCAATGCTAGATGTGAAAATGGAAACTGAGGCAACCATCCAGAAGAGCTTGTGAATTAAGTGCATGCAACAAAGAATGACAATGAAGATCAATTCCACCAAACAATTGCCACTATTGTGCACCGACAATCACAAGATAAGTACTTGATGCAAACAAAGGACAACAGACTCAGATTAACAAAACAATTGCTTATTCTAACAGCAAAATAATCAACATTTACCTGAGGGTCAGGAGCTGCAACAGGTGCAGAGTCCACAATGCAACCCTTGATCTTTCCAACCAAACAAGGATCTTGCTTCTCAAACATCTCTAATATAGCTCCATAGCTACCCAAACACGAACAAACAAAAGTTATATCGGCCGAAAAGACTCATCGAAAGAGCAAAATAAAACATTTAAATGGGAAGAAATTCCACAAGGCTAAAGTACAAGGGACCCAGAGAAAGCACTCACGTCAACCATCCAGTGTTACTGAACGTGTGGAAGATCAGCTTCTTTCCGTGCTCCTCTTCCAACCAATCAGCCAAATGATTCACAAGCAACTCAATGTCCTGTTCAGCTTTCCCGCCAACTTGATAACTGAGAACCTCCGACATTGGGAAAGTAAAAGTAATCACATGAAACCCTCTTGAAGTATACCACTCAGCGTACTTCCTGAGGTGACGCTGCTTTGATCCCAACCATCCAAGCAAGACCACCACTGTCTGGGACTTCTCAAGACAACAACCGGAAGACCCGGAAAGGTCAATAGAATTAAGCTCGGGCAAATGCCACCTGTACAACACATCTGAGGACGAAGGGGATGTGGCAGGAATAGCCTTCACAAACCCATTTGCCGTCGGCCCTTTGGCCAAAGATGCAGATAGGTAGACATTAAGCAGCAGCGGGGAGGAAGCAACCGGACCAAGATTAAAATTCGGGGCAGGGAAGTGGACATTAGGGACAGGAACTCTGATCCTGGCTACAAAGGCCAAGTCAGCAAGCTTGGCAACCGATGTCCCAACAAAGTTGGAGTCTTGAGAGGCACCAGACAAGACAGACTGCGAATGTTCGGAGGTGGAGCAACCACCCGAGGACCTTAATGCCGGGAGCTTATCAGTCACGTCGGAACAGAAAGAGGCGGCGGCAATGGCGGCGGCTGCGACTACTGGACGCTGTAGGATTCCGGACAAGGAACCCATGTTGGCAATGCAAGGGGAGAAAGTTTCATAAGACACACAAAACCCAAAGATGGAGTCTTTCTTATATTCCTGACTTGGGTCAAGCAAGGCAGCTCAAACTGGTCAAAACCCGGATGGCCAAATAATGAAACAAAGTCAATCACCACCTACAATAGCGGACACAAATGACACGAGATTATGAAGCAAGCAATGAAATTATCACGAGGAAAACACGGGAAAGAAAGAGTTGAAAAGGACTTGGTAGGTATATTCGGTTAAAAGGGGTATTGAAAATTTCTGGTGGTGATCTTACCTTGGGATTGGGACCAGATTTTGGTCCAAGGAAATTGGGCTGTCCTAAGAATAAACCTTTTTATTTTTCTGATCCTGACAGCCCAATTTGTTAACGAGTCTGGTCGTCAAAGCACGACGCCTCGCCGACCAGAAGAGAGAAGGTTCTTTGCCTGTTCCCAGCAGAGGGCAAGACCGTCTTTTCCGAGGAAACACGGCCTGGCAAGTTCAATTAACACGCATCTAGTTAGCAAGCAAGCAATTAGCTGTTGGTCTTCGAAAAGCAAAAAAAGTGATTACGTGGATGCCAACAAATGGGGGAATATGGGGGAAGAAAATATATAGTTTTATGTTGCAAGTGAATGAAATCTCATTAAATTATTGCACCTTAATATGTTATTTCGTTTCCCCAATGGACCCTAATTTTTATTTAAAAAATTAACTATTTGGTATCCAAAGTTCAATACTTCACTAATATTTAATATTATTGTGATCCATTCACACGAACCTAGCTCAAGATATAAAAATAACTCTCAGATAATCAAAGTACTCATTAGTTTATATCAACTTAATTTCAGAATATTAGAATTTCTGTACCGAATTTAAACTAAGTATTAGTTATATAATATGAAATTCATACTCTTTTAACAATTAAAAAAAATCAAGTGAGAGCCATCTTTTTTTTTCTAAAATGGAACGGGGGGATGGGGGATGATGGGGATAGCTTAGACTACACGTGGAACTTTTCTATTGGTCAAGAGATTGTGCGGGGTTGGTAAATTAAAAAAAGGGGTCCTTTTCATTCCCATACCTCAGGAAGGCGCGGTAGCTTAAGTAATCAGAAACTTTTAATCACTCGTATCCAAATTCAAAACTGGATTAATCAATTTAGTTAATGTATATATAAAAAAAAGTTTAGTACCTTAAAGTGTGACTTTTTTACTAAAATGCATCAACAAAGTGACAACCAGAGTTGTTATATTATTTTCTGATTTTTCGAATTCTTTAAAAAATTGAGCATTTCCAAATTTAAGAACTCGGAATATTTTGTTCGAAAAAATTGTTCCAACTCGAAATGTTGTCTACGCATATTGATCATAGAAACCCATATTCAAAACGTCTAAGCTTTTGTTCTGAGATTACTAATTATTATTCAAAATTGTACAGTAATTAGAAATCCAATCCAGATTGGTGACAGGTTCTTGCCAGCTGGAGCATTGGTTATACAGGAAAAAAAAATTGGTTGGCGGTGGAGTCACGGATTTGAACGCTTCAAAAGAAAAAATAAATAAAAGAAAATTCACCAACAACAATTTTTTTTAAAAAAATATTCTTATTATGCATGTTTTATTCGTAATTCATAAATTCAATATTTTTTAAAGATTACGTAATTAAGAAGAGAAAGACAATCCATTGAAAACTTATAAGTTATCGAACGAAATCAGAAATTTACAACTTTCTATAAATTGAGAATATTAGACTCGGTTATTAAACAACGAACAATCCAAAAGTTGTAATTTCTAAAACAACAAGAGGGCAAAATTGGAAAAGAGGGAATAAACATGGTGACGCAAGCACGGGGCACGCACTGCACGGCGGTGGGGAGTCCCAGGAAACACGGTGAAGAGACGGGGAGAAAAAACGGCCGAGTCAACTCGGTGAGTCGACCCGCCTCCCAAGGAAAGAAACAAGAGAAGCACAACGTGAAAATTTTAGAGAGAGAGAGAGAGCGCACTGACCTTAGAGAGAGGGAGAGGAGCGTCCGGGAGGGGAATGCTGGAGGAGAAAGCGAAGCCCTCCTCTCTTCTCCTTGTTCTCTTCTTTCTTTCTTTTTGAGGGATGTTCTCTTCTTTTTTTGGGAGGGCGAGAGAAGATGACGCGTTTTTTTTATAGAAATTTATTTGGGAATGGAAGGGGAGAGTATATAGCGGGTTTAAGGAACGGAGAGATTCGGAGATAGGCTATGATTTTATAGTTTTATATTTGTGATATCCGAATTCATTTTATTATCTAGTGATATAACCGGATTTATTCTCGAATTCAACCAGAGCTTTTCGATTTTTCTAAATGTCAAAATTTGAAAAATGGTTAGATTTGTTTTATGTATTTTAAATTATAACTCACAATATACATGAGAAAAAATGCATTTTCCCTTCTTGTTTTGTGCGCACTTTTTTCCATTAAAAATTTCTTGGTTTGTACGAGTTGAACGGAAATTTTATATTTTTCCAAGAAAAAACGAAATGGTTTTTCATAAAACAGATTCCACACACAACGAGGAATGTATCTTGTATATTTTTTGGATTATCACGACTTGGTATCTCATTCTTGAATTCGAACCGAGTAAGAATTTTGAATAATGGTGGAATCCTCTTACATATTTTTAACACTATTATGTTTTAAATTTGAGATTTTTGTTTTTTTTTTAGTTTATACCACCTGATATTCAGATATTATTAAGTTGACCATCTAAGTTTGAGCAGATAATATTTTTTAAAAGTGACAAAACTCACAACAATTATTTAACAATGTGGCATTCTCAATCTTTTAATACATTTTGCTTAAATAGAACAAACTAATTAGTTGATTTATGTGTTTTAGTTACTTTCACACTTGGTTCAATCAAGATAATTAGTATAAATCTTTTTTACCGAATCCTTTTGTTTATAATACAATCAGAGCATAATGACATCAAATCTTATTTGATATGGGAGGAGATATGGGCGGGGATGGACAGATTCCGGGAATGTAGCTTTTGACATCAACTTATTTGCCTGGATCTCACGCCAAATCTGACTTCAAATGAGTCTCCTGAATCTTCGACACTAGTTTTATATAATAATTACTTAGTCAATTAATTTAGTTTCAAATTTGCTCAAACTTAAAGGGACTAGATTTAGTCCTAAAAGCCCGTTTCCGGGAAGGTCCTAGATGGCCCATTTGGTAAACTATTTTATCATAATCGGGTAGACTATTTTATCATATCATAACCGTGCAGACTATTTTATTTTATCCAACCCTCTTTTATCCGAAACAGTTTTTGTGAAACCATTTTACTATAATCGGGTAGACTATTTTATCGTAGCAAGGTAAACTATTTTATTTTACAAGACAATCCTGACACGTTTTACACGTTCAGAACCAAATCTAACCCCAAACTTAAAAAGCTCTGGATTAACTTTTTTTACCATTGCTCGTGGATAACTGTTACATTGTTCTGGTTTCTAATATTCCGTGTGTTTTAGGGCGGACACCTATTTTGGTTATCCAATATTCTCATGGGATATCCTTTTTAGCTAAATGCCCCGAGGCCTAACCCAAAGCAAACTAATTAAAGAAAAAAGTGAAACACTGGACTGGACGGAAGCTGTATTATTCTCGTGGAATTATATCAAGGGACAAATTACCCTTACATTCCTGTACTTTGGTCAGCCTCCCCCTAGGGTCCTTGGATTTTGGAAAATGATTGTCCCGTCCCTAAGTTTTGATGATAATAGACTCTCGGGTCCCTGGAGCCGGAATATTCCATATTCTCCGGCGAAATCCCACTTGAAATGACCAAAATGTCCCTTGCACTTAAACCAAAATCAAAACCAAAATTTCTCTCCCCTCTTCCCCCTCTCTCCCTCCTCACACTTGCATGTCCTCCTATCTTCTCCCCATTCTCTCCTCTCTCCTCCATCTTCTTCACCTTCTTCAACCCAATCCCAGAAACTAACATTTCTATTCTTAAACACAAATCAAGAAAACTCAATTTTAATTCCTGATTTATTCTTAAACCCAAATCCAGAAAACATAAATTTTAATTCTAAGTTTATTCTTAAACCCAAATCCAGAGAAAATACAAACCCAAATAGAAAAAGTAAATCCGTCGAGACGAACCTCCTTCAACCTGAAGCAACCCCATGCATCCTGCCCCAATTGGTTCAATGAGTGATTTTAAGGACCAAGAATCTGAAGCAAGAGCGAAAGCGAGTGTCGGGCGGTGATGAAGATGGCACCGGAGAGGTTGAAAGAGATGAGGGCGGATTTCGTGGCAGGGAATGGAGGAGAATCGGATAACCGTCACGAGCGAGGAGGAGATGGACCCGTCGGCACGAGGTCGCTCCATCGTCCTCGTTTTCTTCACCGCCACGAGCGAGAGGCAACGGAGCGGCGGCTCCTGGGTTTTGTCCAGGAACCCACGGTTGGGCTTCTGAGCAAACAAGACTGGCGTCGCGGCACGGGAGGCGCCGCAGGGAAGAGGGGAGAGAAATTTTGGTTTTGATTTTGGTTTAAGTGCAAGGGGCATTTTAGTCTTTTCAAGTGGGATATCGCCAGAGAATATGGAATATTCCGGATCCAGGGACCCGAGAGTATATTATCATCAAAACTTAGGGACGGGATAATCTTTTTCCAAAAGTCAGGGACCCTAGGGGGAGGGTGACCAAAGTACAGGGATGTGAGGGTAATTTGCCCAATTATCAAGCCCACAATTCCATTGGCCTACCATCCACGCGCTTTCTGGGTTCTGAAAATTAAAGATTTCAAATTCGAATTTGAAATTGCATTATTGTTAACACTATAAATAAAGAACTCTGTCATTCTTTGTAGTATTACGTAATTGAACTCGAAATTGGACTGACTACATGCAACTGGACCAAGCCTACCTTCGAATTTGGTTTGCTTAAGGGAGCTGATGTCTTGTAATTAAAGAGGCGGGTCTGGAAATCTACCTCATAACAAATCTATCAAAATCTACCATCCGAGCCGAGTTAATTTTATGATAGTCTCGACATACCAGCACGCAACAGCAAAGCAAATGTATCAAGTCCGGGTTGAATGCAAGAATAAATCAATACCAAGTGAATCGTTAATCACCAAATTCAATACCCAAGAGCTGAAAATCTTGAGCTCCATTGCAGTTACATGGAGTTACCTCCTCTGACTCTATATGGATTCTGGATGAATCAATACTTACTCTACATGTTACTCTGTTATTAGAAACTAGAAGCCAACAATTCTCGTAGATGCCATCTTTTGGTGGAAGATTCAACAAACATGATTTCGGAGCCGACACGATTTGTTTACGTCTGTGAAGGACTGATTCTTCGTCTTTTAGCGTCACCAACAATCGATGTGGACGTCCGAGAAGTTCTGACACATAATTTATGTCGCCGGCAGCTAGAGCATGTCGGACTCGAGTGGACGAGACTTGCCCTCTCTCTTTTGAATTGGTAGGTATCAGATTTTGCATGTCTTGATTCCTGTCCATGACAGATTCGATGATGTAAGCTCCCAACCCATACTCTTTGCACAGCCTAACCAGCTCGAGGGCATCTCCTGCAGCTTTATAGCCAAACCGATAGTTTTCCCCTGCAAGAATTACAGTGATGATTGATCTTTTGTTGACTTTGTCCACAATCTCGACATCAAACTATGACGCGCAAAAGTAAGAAAATATAGTGTGGAAGTAACCTGCCACAACGCCGCATACTCCCAGTTCTTTTGATAGTTTATCAACAAATTGCCTTGGGGTGAGATGTCGGACACTAGAAAATCCGACCTCGAACTCTGCTGGGGCCACGTTACCACAATATGGAGCCCACGAGGAGAGAATCCTCTTCCGATCACATTTAGCAACTATGAGAGCTCTGTTCAACAATAATGGTTGAAGTCAAACAGGAAGTACATTGATGCCAAATCAACCATCAGCAGGCATCTCAAACTCCAGCAATAGATAAATTCAGATGGGATGAAGAAGCATTCACAAATTTTCACGTGGCTAACTAAAACAGTTGCGGAAGCATGCAAAAGAAATTTAACCGAGAACTAAAAACTGCATCCCATGATAGAGCAGTAGAGCACCATACCTTGGCTCCCACCCAAGCACCTCTGCCATACCAACAAAAGATAAAAGGTATGGAACTCCCACTTTCGATGCTTGAATTGCGAGTTCACGATGGCCAACATGGAGAGCATCAAATTTTCCGAGTGCTACAATTCCTCCTGCAAAAATGAGAACCAAGCAATCAGCAACAATCGCTAGGCATAATGAGTACGTGGACAATCAGATCAAACTACCATAAGAATTTAGGAATAGACATGATTGGAAAAGGAAATTGAATCAAACTACCTATTGATTCACAGGATACACTGAGATACAGAAAATTGGGTTAAGAGAAATAAGACAGGCCTACAGTCACCTGCTATGGAAGATAATCCTTCTGAAGGAACCTCGATATCATCTTTTCCTGGGCTTTGTCACAAAGAAAGGTCGTCAGCTACTTGAGCAAACATGTGATGCGTCAAAGACAGATCAACATAATACATTGCCGGAAACGTAGTCAAGTGCATAAGTACAATAATTGGCCAAAAGGATGTGGCTTATTAATCTAATTTAGACAATCAAAGAACAATGAATCTGCGTTATCATTGCCATCAACTAATAATTGTACAACTTCAAACCGCGCGATCCCTAATTTCCTAAATTTTCTGACCTCAAATACCAGTCACTGTCCAACCATGTAGTCCTCGACAACAAACATGCATTTGAGGGCTCCAATAAATGTCAAGTCAATTCCTTACTCTCCGAGACCCAATATTCCAATTAAGTTCCATAAGCCAGATCTAGCAATTGGGTCACCTTCAAACACTCCTCACAGCCTAAGCACCTAGTCCTCTACAACAAACATACAACCACGTGCTCCAACCAATGTCAAGCACAGTTCTTTACCCTCCGGCGCCCACTATCCCAGACCATGTTCCACACTTTCACATCCTAGAACAGAAGGAACTCCGAAACCAGCAAGTCACCTTCAAACACTCATCGCAGCCTAAGCATCTAGCTAGTCCTTAGCATCAAAGAAGCTCCAATTAAGGGCTACAAACAATGTCTAGATTAGTTCTTTCCCCTCCAGTACCCACTATCTCGAACCAAGTTCCTCACTTTCACATCCAAGAACAGAAAAAACTCCGAAGCCAGCAAGATGGTCACCATCAAACAATCGTCGCAGTCTAAGCACCTAGTCCTCAACAACGAAAAACATCCAATTATGGGCTCCAATCCATGCCATGTTCAGTATTTTGCCCTCCAGCACCCAATATTCAAAACCAAGTTCCACACTTTCAAATCCTAGACCAAACAGAGAAACTTCAAAGCTAGCAATTGGGTCACCTTCGAACACTGTTCACGCCCTAAGAGCCTAGTCCTCAACAAGAAACACTCAATTACTTGCTCAAAACAATGCCAAGTTCAGTTCTTTAACCTCCAGCACCAATATTCCACACCAAGTTCCGAGACCAAAAGAAACACCAAAGTAAGCAAGTGGGTCACCTGAAAGCAGCCGAAAGGGTGGGAATTTCGCCGGGGAGCTTGGGCTGGAGGCTGGCAGAAGAGGCAACAAAACGGTGGCGTTGATAACCATAGTAAGAGACCACAATCCTGTTGGTGCTGAAATTCCCCGAGTTAAAAGCCTGGGCTTGAGGGTGGTTGGGATTACAATGGTGGTGGTGGTGGTTGAACTCTCGTAGGTGCTGGGAAATACGAGAGCCACCAGCCAGCATCATTTGTTCTTTTTTTTCCCTTTCTGGGTTTTAGAGGAGGAGGAACTAAGAAGAGGATTAGTGTGTCTGTTTTATTTGGCATCGGGAGAGAAGAAGAAGAAGCGTGTCCTGTCCTCCTCTCCAAATTCTCTGATTCCTTCTAGAATTATTTTACATCAATAGGCAAACACCAAAAAACTAATCTCAGTTGAAAAATCAAGTGACAATCCAAATTTTTAGTTAAGTTTAAAATAACTCTATTATATATTTTGTTATCTAGAATCCTTTTAGATGTATTATTATTACTATTAGTCGTAATATTAGTAAGATTGTCCCATCTTATACCTTGTTTGCCGGCAGGAAACACATGAAGAGAGAGTATATAATTTTATTTCTTTAGAATATTTGAATTAATTCTTACTAATAAAAAATAAATTGTTAATAAAGTCATACTCAAATAGGATTTGACAACTGACATTACCGGTGTCATTTTCTTTCCTCTCCCCTTCTCACACACTTTAAAACAGATTTTTTTTTTAAACCAACACTTTAAAACAGATTTGGAATGGTAATGTTATTGTTAACCCCTAGACAATTAAAACGAATAATTATACTGATTAGGAGAAGGGGAATGGTTAATTTACGTAATTTTTAACTGTCTCCCCTTCGTTTTATTAAGCTACCTAATACCCTACCAATCCCAAACACAACCACCACCAGCAGTAATTTTTATAGTGATTTTTTATACCAAATTGATAATATTTAGAACATTAATTTCTTGATAAAATTATGTAAATTTACCATAAAATTATTGTTTAATAAAAGTTTATATATTAAATATGACAAATCAATGAATCCTAGAGAAACTATAATAAAGTTTTCCTAGAGCTTTGCCATTCCCCAAACATAACTCAAAAGGTGACAAAGTAGACTCCAACTCCCTCGTCACTCACAAAATCCAACTCCTCCTTTGATAGATGCAACTCCAACCCTTCAACCAGAGACCTGAAAAGAACAATCTTTATAGTTCCTAAGCCAAACCCACATCCAAAAATGGTGGAGTTGCACAAGCAAAGGAACCAAGATCCAACAACAAAAATAAGTATGTATAAAGACGCTATCACTTGATCCAAGAGATCATAGCGAGAAAGGAAATAGAATTAGAACGAATTTCTACAGAGGATAACCTGGCTGATCCTTTCACCAAATCACTTAGCGTACAAAAGCACGCTAGACACTTTGAGAGTGTAGGTGTCAGATGCATAGGTGATTAGCTCTAGGCCAAGTGGGAGATTGTTAGTATAGATGTCCTAGAGACAATCAGAATAAGGACATTATACTTGGTCACATTCAGTTATATTATATTATTAATTTGCATTAATAATATTTGGCATTACATAAATGAATATGATGTTTGATTGTTTGCATATATTCATGTTTATGTTCCCATGAACTAGTGTTGTCATTGAGAATGTGAGATCTCAGATGACTATGCATGTAGTTCTTAAAGAGTCACAATCAATGATCATCGAGAAAGGGATATCAATTATGCGATTGAGATTGGTGTGCGATCTACATCATATCCTTAGAGGATGTAGTGGTTTTCACAACTACGAGATACTAGGTATTTTATGATGGATGCACAAATACTTTAGAGAATACTGGCATACCCGACCGAGAAATCGTTTGGTGTATTCTATTTACGTGTCTACGGGAATATCGGTTTATGGAGTAGTGTAATGGTCCTCCGACTTGAGGTCAATACGCACGACATGTACGGAGTGATGGGTTTTGACTATGACCAACTCTTGCACTCCTGACGGGATAGATATGGTATGTGTCTAGTACATCACGAAGTATATGTGTATGGTAGTTGAGCCAATAATATGATTCATTCCTCAAATAGACTTGGAGAGAATACTTATCTTCTCATAACTAATTGAATCGTTAGTCATTGGCCAATGCACGTCACTTTTAAAATGGTATCTAAAAGTGACAACATGATCAATTAGTAGAATGAGATAATATGATTAAGTTGTTTGAATAGACACTTTAATCATATTCTAGATTTAATCGAGTATCCGCGAATGAAAGGACTGTGTCACTATGAGCTTCGCATTACAGGTAGTTGCAGTATCCTCGCAACGTACCTCATATGTTAAGATTGTCTGGTTTATTGTCTAGGGTTCGACTAAGACCATTAGTTCGACTAATCGCTTGACATGTGAGGGCCTACGGGTCACACAACAAGTAATCGTAGTTTACGAATTGAAGTTGGTAGATTAAATATTGATTTGATCAAGAATATTTAATCTATGGAAAAATATTATAATTTTATTAGATAGTATTATAATTATTAAATTAAATTAGATTAAATTAAATAGTATATATAGTAAAATGTTGGACATGTTTTGACTTGGTTAGGGAAATTTGAAATTGGGCTTCAAAGCCCAAAATTAGAAGTCAAAGTTAATGGCTACTAAAGTCTTCTAACTTAAGCGCTAAGCAAATTTCCTCTACATATATATACATGGACATCTAGGATTTTAGATACATGTAACATATGAAATAAAACCTAGATACCAAAATCAATTTCTACACCTCCTTTGGCAAAGAATTCTCCTAGCGAATTCCCGAAGGTTTCAACTGTCAAAGAATTCGCAGACGAGGACTACGTGAATATCGTAGTAGAGGATTCGATTTACAACGTCTTGTAAGAATTCTCTAACTATAATTTTATGTTTTATGTTATACGGCCAAAATCAGATTCGTGTTGGTAAAATTTTAAACTTCCGCTGCTACGATCTTATAAGTTCATACTTATAAACTCCAACATCGCTCCCCATCATTATCCACATCGAGGACAGCCTACGCGCGAGTCATTTCTGGGCCCCACTCCTCACATCGCCTCAACCCCGCTGCTTGACTCTACTTAGGTCAATAGGTTTAATCGATCAGCAAAGACAAAATAACACCAAAATAATCAACTTCAAATCAAGTGATGCCATACTGAATGCCGTTCGTCAAACAAAATAGAAGTAACAAATGAAGAACTTACATTCTCTGAGCATTGGTCCCATACTTGGCAAACTGAACCGTATTTCACGACCATCAACAACGCTTCCTAGACAAAGTACCCAAACAATCAAATCAGTCACACATGATAAAAAATTTGCAAAAGTTGACAAGAAACCACATTGTATACAAGGAATCGAATACATGAGTCTAAAAGCAGGGTGGAGAGCATGATAGGACATACCATCCAGCCGCTTAATTGCCTTTGACTCGTCGTCAGCATACTTATACCTCACAAACGCAAAAGCACGAGAGTCGCCAGTCCTAAAATGGTTGAAGGCAAGTTAACAATAAGCTTCTCCGTTGCACAATCACAAGTCTTCAAACTCGAGGGCGAGAACACATATTCTAATAAAGTAACCCCGACCATGATAATTTCAAGTCCGCGATCACAGCCCTAAACAGTTTAACCAGTGGAAAAAAAATTCCAGAAACCGAGCATTGTAACAGCAACAAGCCTAATTATAAACAAATCAGAAATAAATACACAAAGAGATTGGAAACAGAAGTGACCTGCGATCCCTAAGGATAAAGATATCAAAATCTTGCCGTACTTGTCAAAGAGAGGGAAGAAATTGTCCGCGGTCGTCCCTAAAAAAGGTGAAGCAAAAGGAAGATAAAATCAGCGAACATAAAACTCAATAAGATAAAAGAAAAAATGGTTACAAACAGAAAACAAGAGAGATCTCTTTAGCGTGAAAACGAGAGAGGGAGGGAGGGAGAAGGCTCACGAAAGGTGATGTTGAGGACGACAAGGGATTAGGTGTCCGCGATGTCCGGCGGGCCCGACTACTGAAGTCAGACATGGCTTGCTTGTTGGTTGAGTCGAATATGTCCGGAGGGCCCGAGCTACCGAAGTGAGACATGGCTTGCTCGCTGATAGACTCAGTGATGTCCGGTGGGCCCGACCTACTGAAGTGAGACATGGCTTGCTCGCTGGTTGAGTAGGCGATCTCCGGCAGGCCCAACCTACCGAAGTGAGACATGGCTTGCTTGCTGGTTGAGGTCTGAGAAGCCGTTAAAGAGAATCTGTTAGGGTTAGAGTTTCACGGGAAAGAGAGAAATGGACGAGAGAGATGACCAGTGCGAACCTTCTTTATTTCTTGGGACGCACGAGTGAGAACCTTCTTTCTTTCTTGGGACACACGAGTGAGAATCTTCTTTCTTTCTTGGGATGCAAGAGTGAGAACCTTGTCGAAGAACCTTTTCAGTGGTGTTAATTAGTTTGTGTGGCCCGGCGTACCACCGGTTTAGCGGAAAATTTTACAAATTAATTCTTGATAACCTAATAGTTTAGATTTTTAATATAATTTCATTTTTTTTAAATTTATCGAAAGACAACTTTCTAAATGTTACCACTTTATAGAAGAACCACTGCAAAGTTTTTCGAGTTCGGGGTTTTGAATATTGGAATTTTATGTTTGGTTTTTTACTAAATTATTTGATATCTGAATATTATTGAGTTGACAAATTCAAATTTGAATTAGGTAAAATTTTTGAAAGATAAAAAAATTATTTCAATAAATATTTAGCACTATTATATTACCGTACTTGAATTGAAATTTTTTTAGTTAAATTAGAATAATATTTTCGATTACCGGTTTCGTTTGTGTGGGCCGAGAATGTCCGTCTTTTAATACAATTAATATAGTGGAGTTCGTTTGTTCGTCAGAAAAAAATTGCCGTGATTTATTTTTTTAACTTAAAATTCTATGGTATAACTTTTTTTTTTTGGTGATTGTGGTTTCCTAAATTATCATGACAATTAACAACAAGAGTTAGTTTATCCTAACTAGCCATGTCAGTACCATGTGAGGCTGATGGTAAATTAAATACTCAATTTCAATTGAGATAAAAAAATCTCTAACCCCAATTTCTGGTTATGAGATATTTTGCTTCCGATTTAGAGTTTTAGAGTTTCAACATTTTGAATTTAAATTATGTATTTTTAATTCATCATGTCATCGTTAACTACGAAATATAAATATGACGTGACACTTAAATGTATATGTCATGAGGAACAAACTAACCAAATTTAAAAAAATTCAAAAATCAGTGTCACGTTTCATAGTGATACTTTTCCGGTTTTCCTTTGTTTGTTCTCCTAATACTCAGCGTCTGCCGAGCCTGAAGTTTTCCCCTGGCCTGTTTGTTTTGGGCGCTGCGACAATTTATTGTCCAATGGCAATACCAATTTAGTAAAATGTAGAACTAATCGACTTTATAAAAAAAATGGGAACCGAGGCAAAACTTTCCATTAGTTTATTGTCATTTTAGTTTACCTCCTTTATCTTAAAATTTGGTCTTAAAAATGACGAGTTTGAACTCCAAAGTGAAATCTCACGAAAATACATGTACTTAAATAAAGTTAAGAGACCTTTTACCAAATAGTAATTCATTTTCATTCACCAAAAAATAAATAGTAACTCATTTTCTATTGTAATACACAATTTTGGTCCACTACTGACTTGGATCAATTTTATTTGGGTAAAAAATACTTAGATTAATTGACAAAAAAATGTATTACCAAATGATGTATTTACATTAGTAGAACTTAAATTTAAGTCACTTCTCCCAGAAAAAAAATCGTTACTTTTCAATACATAAGAAAGTAAAAAAAATTAAACAATAGCACAGAATTTTCGTTTTTAAGAGAATTTATAATAAAATTAAGGGCAAATTACCCTCACATCCCTGAGGTTTGGTCACCCTCTCCTAGGGTCCCTGACTTTTGGAAAAAGATTGTCCCGTCCTTAAATTTTGACGATAATAGACTCTCGGGTCCCCGGCTGACGTCATCGGCTCTTTTTTTTATTTTTGGTCATGGAAATGACCAAAATACTCTTAAACAAAAAATAAATTTTTTTACCTTCTTCAACCTTTTACCTCCCCCTCCCGTTCCCGCCGCCCCCCCCCCCCCCCCCCCCCCCCTCCTCTCCCCGCTCCCGTGACCAAACCTCAGGGATGTGAGAGTAATTTGCCCTAAAATTAAAAATAATTAAGGTATACTTCGAACCAAATCCCACTCCCGTTCACCTGCTCCATATCCAATGTCATCGGAGAGCATCAGCGTCGCCGGCGGCGGAGGCAGCAACGTCCGGCTAGCCTCCTCCTCCTCCGTGGAGTCGCGGTGGGTCTTCCAGGACGACGAAGGGGATCCCCCCGGGGCCGGATTTTACTCCGACGAGGACAATCCCGAACAGCGGCTGATCCGAACTGGACGGCGGATCGACTCGTCCAACGTCGAGGCGCAATGTTGCATGGTCAAATTGGGCAACCGATTGAAGGATCCTAATCTAGGGATTGGAACTAGAGAATTGGGGATTTCTGCATCGGGCCCCAAGGAAGAAGAATATGAGGATGGACTAAGTGGCTGAGATGGACTTTTGGACAAATAAGATTGGTTGGGCCGAGCTGTCACCAAGCCCACCAGAATTCTTTAAGTTGTTTATTTCCTTTCTTCAAGCTATGTAAGCCTGAGGGCACTTTAGACTTTTCCTAATTGACTTGGGTGCCATCTCATCAATTAGTTATATAACGAAAGCAAGGGAAGGGTGATTCTCATGCTGACTACCAAACAAAATCTGTTTCTCTCTCTCTCTCTCTCTCTCTCTCTCCCGGGAAAATCCCTCGTCCCTGCTTGGTTTTCGGAGCTTCCTTCTTCAATTAGAAGCCCCCTAGATCAACGCACTTCACTTGGTATCAGAGCTCTGCTCGATTCTTGGTGGACATAGTACCTGCAACCATGAAGAATGAAGATTTAGCTGCCATTTTGAAGGAGCTCTCAGCTAAAGTTGATGCGATCGGAGAATCAAACAAGGATCTGAAATCAGAAATGGCGACAGTGAACAAATCAGTGGCCATGCTCACTGGGAAGTACGAAGGAATGGAGGGTGCAATCTCTGGGTTACAGAACTCTGTTTCTGGTCTCAACTTCCAGAACCAGGGACTCTCTGCCAAGGTGAATGAGATGAACAAGACAAGAGAAAACACGGTCACCATCGAGGAAGGAGATGCATCTCAAACGCGACCAACTAAGGTAACCAGATCTGAGTCATTTAACCATTCTAACTCTTCAGATCGTGGTAGGCACCCAAAGCTCAAGTTCCCTAAGTTTGATGGTGTTGATGTGCGTAGTTGGTTGATTAAGAGTGACCATTACTTTGCAATGGAAGGAACTGAGCCTAGCTATAAAATGAGATTGGTGGTGTTACACCTACAAGATAGAGCTCTTCAATGGTACCATAGCTATGCTAGGTCTAGAGAAGGGTTGCCTGAGGTCGAATGGGGGGAGTTTAAAAAGTCTAAAGTGCCCTCAGGCTTACATAGCTTGAAGAAAGGAAATAAACAACTTAAAGAATTCTGGTGGGCTTGGTGACAGCTCGGCCCAACCAATCTTATTTGTCCAAAAGTCCATCTCAGCCACTTAGTCCATCCTCGTATTCTTCTTCCTTGGGGCCCGATGCAGAAATCCCCAATTCTCTAGTTCCAATCCCTAGATTAGGTGGTCTTGAGAGGATCTCCTAAGTCTCCCATGAAGGCCAGCACTGCCAACCAGATCACTAAACTTTTAACAGCTACAGAAGAGGAATCTGAGGTTGAATTCTGTAGCTTGGCTCTTGTTAAACATGTTTCTGACATTTCAACTCAGGAACACCCACTCATTTTGCCTACTTGTCAGCGATTAGAGGTTAACCCTCCTGCTTTACAGCGATTTCTTGACAAGTTTGAAGATGTTTTTCAAGAGCCTAAGGGGTTGCCTCCTACCAGGAACATGGTTCATTCTATCCCACTAAAGGAAGGTTCCTCTCCCATTAATTTAAGGCCCTACAAGTACTCTGTTCAGCAGAAAGATGTCTTAGAAAAGCTTGTACAGGAGATGCTCCAAGCTGACTTTATACAGAAAAGTCAGAGTTGCTTTTCCTCTCCAGTAGTCTTGGTCAAGAAGAAAGATGGCACCTGGAGGTTTTGCGTTGACTACAGGGCCCTCAATGACACTACGATTAAAGATAAGTACCCTATACCTGTGGTGGAGGAACTCCTTGATGAACTAGGTGGAGCTAGATGGTTTTCTAAGGTAGATCTTCGGGCTGGCTTCCATCAAATAAGGATGAATGAGGGAGACGTTTATAAGACAGCCTTTAAGACTCACGATGGGCACTATGAGTTTAAGGTTATGCCATTTGGCCTCACAAACGCACCTGCTACCTTTCAAAGTACAATGAATGATGTTTTTAGGCCTTACTTGAGGAGATTTGTCTTAGTGTTCTTTGACGATATCCTAATATATAGTTCAGGTTATGAGGAGCACTTGCAGCACTTAACTACAGTCTTGACTACCCTAAGAGAGAATCAGTTGTTTGCAAAACTGTCCAAGTGTAGTTTCGGCTTGCCATCAATTGAATACTTGGGCCATATCATTTCTGGTGAAGGAGTTTCTACTGACCCTAAAAAGATCTTGGATGTCCAGAATTGGGCACTTCCCAAAACATTGAAGAGGCTGAGGGGATTCCTAGGCCTTTGCGGATACTATAGGAGGTTTGTCAGGAACTATGGCCTCATCAGTAGACCTTTAACTACTCTATTGAGGAAAGATTCTTTTATCTGGACTCCCGAAGCTGTTTCTGCCTTCCAGCAGCTAAAGGAAGCAATGGTTAGTGCCCCTGTACTTGCTCTACCTGACTTTTCTCTGCCTTTTGTCTTAGAAACAGATGCATCTCATTATGGTGTGGGAGCTGTATTGATGCAACAAGGACATCCAATTGCCTACTACAGCAAAGCTATGGGGGTGAAATACCAAATTCTCTCAGTATATGAGAAAGAGTTGAGAGCTGTGGTCCTAGCTGTCACTAAATGGCATCATTATTTAGTGGGCAGGTGCTTTATCATCAGGACCGACCATCAAAGTCTCAAATATCTCCTCACTCAGAATTTATCTACTGCTAGTCAATGTAGTTGGCTAGCTAAGCTGTTGGGATATGATTACAAGATTGAATACAAAAAGGGATCAGAGAACAAGGTGGCAGATGCCCTGTCACGGCTTCCAGAGCCTGACTCTCTCCTCTCTGCTATATCTCTAGTTGAAGTGGAAGACCTGAGAGATGAAATTTATGCTAGTTGCTTACAAGATCCTAAACTGGTTGATATAATTCAATCTTTAACTGCAGGGGTGGACGTTCCTGGCCCTTATGCCTTGATACAAGGGAAGTTACTTAGGAAGGGAAGGTTGGTTGTTGGTCCAAACACTACTCTCAAACAAAAGCTACTCAACTTGTATCATTCCTCAGCTGTGAGTGGCCATTCCGGGGTTCAAGCTACCTATAAAAGGATCCAAGGAGTTCTCTACTGGGCTGGGATGGAAAGAGATGTCAGAAACTTTATCAGAGGGTGTTCAATCTGCCAGCAATGCAAGTATGATAACAGCTCTTATCCAGGCCTGCTTCAGCCAATTCCAGTCCCAAAACGACTATGGCAGTGTATATCTATGGATTTTATTGATGGACTCCCCAAATCCCAAGGCAAGACTACTATATTCGTGGTGGTGGATAAGCTCAGCAAGTATGCCCACTTTATTTCCCTCACTCATCCCTATACTGCTGCTACTGTGGCCAAGGCCTTCATGGATCAGATTTACAGGTTGCACGGCATGCCTGAGACTATTATTAGCGACAGAGATGCTATATTCCTAAGTACCTTCTGGCAAGAACTCTTTAAACTACAAGGAGTGGACCTCAGACTTTCTACAGCCTACCATCCTCAAACTGACGGCCAAACAGAGGTGGTTAATCGTTGTTTAGAAACCTACCTACGATGCATGATTCACAACAAGCCTTATGACTGGAATCAATGGTTACCTTTAGCGGAATGGTGGTACAATTCCACCTTTCACACCGCAGCATGCGTCTCTCCCTTTGAAGCGCTGTATGGTGAGCCCCCACCAGTTCATCTCCCATACTTCGCGGGCGATTCGTCGGTCGAAGCCGTGGACAGAACACTATCTGCTCGGGAGGAAAATCTGCGACTCCTCAAGTTCCACCTGCAGCGTGCACAAGGCCGTATGAAACAGCAAGCAGATAAGAAGAGGTCCGACAGAAATTTTCAAATCGGGGACTGGGTCTGGTTAAAACTCCAACCCTACAGACAACAATCAGTGCATGCACGAGACAACAACAAGTTGAGTCCCCGATACTATGGTCCCTTCCAGATAATCGACACTAAAGGGAAGGTGGCCTACACTCTAGCCCTTCCGGCCTCCTCTAAAGTGCACCCCACCTTCCATGTTTCTCAATTAAAGGGGGTGGTGGGTGACTTACCCGTTACTATGACAGAGATTCCGGTCGGCTGGGCTCCAGACCGCGAGCCTGAGGCCATATTGGATCGCCGAACGGTCAAACGTCACAATTGTGCTGCTGTTCAAGTCCTGGTCCAATGGACGGGCTCCACTCCACTCGACGCTACCTGGGAGTTTTCCGACGAGCTGAAGCGTCGATTTCCTTCCAGCTCCTTGTGGTCAAGGATCTCGAGTGGAGGGGAATGTTGCATGGTCAAATTGGGCAACCGATTGAAGGATCCTAATCTAGGGATTGGAACTAGAGAATTGGGGATTTCTGCATCGGGCCCCAAGGAAGAAGAATATGAGGATGGACTAAGTGGCTGAGATGGACTTTTGGACAAATAAGATTGGTTGGGCCGAGCTGTCACCAAGCCCACCAGAATTCTTTAAGTTGTTTATTTCCTTTCTTCAAGCTATGTAAGCCTGAGGGCACTTTAGACTTTTCCTAATTGACTTGGGTGCCATCTCATCAATTAGTTATATAACGAAAGCAAGGGAAGGGTGATTCTCATGCTGACTACCAAACAAAATCTGTTTCTCTCTCTCTCTCTCTCTCTCTCTCTCTCCCGGGAAAATCCCTCGTCCCTGCTTGGTTTTCGGAGCTTCCTTCTTCAATTAGAAGCCCCCTAGATCAACGCACTTCACGCAACGACTACGAGGTTCTGGTCCTCTTCTTCTTGTTCTCGATTTGATTAATTAGCGAATAGCATTAGGGAATGAGTAGTTAGTTAGTCATTTGGGGTTTCGGTCTTGGTGATTGTTTGGGTTTTGGAGTTTCTAATCTAATTCGAAGAGGAGCTTTGTTTCGGGTGTTCGAATTTAGGGTGGCAGATTAGGAATAAGAGGATAGGGTGGAGAGGATTTGAGCAAGATGATTGTTGTTTAGGGTGTTGGAATTTAGATTAAATATCCTAAACACAATCATCTGGTGGTGGATATTTAATCTAAATTCGAACACCCTAACCCTAGATGATTTGAGCTTGCTTGCCTTTTGGTGCTTGGTTAAGGAGATTCGGGTAGGTAGGTTATGGAGAACCTTGAGAAGAGAGGATGTTGGATACAAGGAAAGTGCTATTATTTGTCTAACTGAAACTACACTCACCAGTGTAATATTCCTGTCACATCGCTACACCCATGATGGACGGCGTGACAGGAATGTGATGTTTACCAAGGCACCTATTAGCGGTGAAGAGGATGTCATTTGATCGTGATCCCTCTAATCAAATATGTGCTTGTGGTTCTTTGGGCCAATGATGATGGTGAAGGTATGCCAAGCCTACAGTCCAATAAATTATAAACCCAAGTGACTTGCACTCTAATCATTACTTGTTCCTATATTGTAACCTCTAACTTGATTCAAGTTTTTAGGGGTTACTTTTGCCGTGTACTCATTGATCTCAAGCTTCAGGTTGAAAGTGCCATCTCCTGAGCTTGAGAGGTCGTTGAAAATTACACAACATCTAGAGACATCAGTAGCTATGAAAAAGTTGCTTCTGATTTTGGTGCTTGCTGGTGCTTACTTCCATGGTGATAGTTGATGGTGTAATTACACCAGCAATGTCAGGTTCTCATTCTGCTCCTCTCAATTTTGTTGATCTTTTGTTATTTTTCTGAAAGCTACACACGAGAGAAAGGCAATGTGATTTTATTTTCTTCTCTTGCAGAGTATGTTATGGCTGTAAACTTACAATTTTCCTTTATATATGTGTTGATCTTGATGCAGTAATGTCAGTGGTTGGTGGTTTAAAGGCTGGAGTGGATTCAATTCGGCAAGGCACTTCTTTACTTCGTTTCCTTTTCTTTATGAACTTTGGACGTTTTGATGCCTTTTTTTCTTTCTATTACGTGCCTGATGTTGGGGAAACCTTCTTTATCGGATACAATTTGTCATTTCAAGTAGTTTTCTAAAACTCAAATTTAATTCCATTTGATGGTTGGGAAAATTCAATCATTTTGTTGTCATTTGATCTCTATGCCTCTGCAAGTGAAGATAGGTTTCAATCATGCAGCACAAGGCAACAAAATAACAATATGATCATCATTACAAGTGCCTCACTTTTGGGTTTGTCTTCTCATCTTCATAGCCTGGTCGGTAGATAACCAGATCTTTGTGATTGTGTATAGGGCTCACATGATGGAGAAATACTGCACTCAAAGAAGGCAATTGCCATATGGCAGAGGTTTTCTTTGGATTTATGAAATAAGTAATCTAGTTGTACCACAAGATACCCTAGTTATTAAGACAGTTGGTATCAAGAAATGATGGTGCCTTGGGACAGGATTTTCTTGTTATTTCTTTTCTGTCCTCGCCCAACCTTCAGGTTGTTTCTTTTCCTTTTACTGGGTAATCGGTAATCCAGGTTGTATCATGTCCTGTTAAGATAGTTTAAAAGGAGAAATATGATCCAGGATACTCGCCCCATAAGAGCTAGATCCAATTACCTCCGGTTGTACACCATCCAAGTTCAATGCTTATGGCTATAAACTCTCTTCTCAGTGTTTGCATAAGATCGTGGCATGCTGGTGGCAGTATTATGTTTTACATCTTTTAGTTGCTTAATAGCAACCCGTTTCTAGCAAAAATGCTCAATTGGTTTGATTACTATGGTCTGGTTCCTAAAACTGTTGATAATCTTGCCATGTTTCCATTTGTGATGCAAAGTTTCCCACTGCTGGTACTCTTATTCATGCTGTTTGTGAGACAAAAATAATGGCATTGACAAGATGTTCATTGTTGCTTTTTGGTCTGTGCAGAGCATGTGGTGATGATTTCAGTTGCATTTCTTGTAATTCTATTCAGTGTGCAGAAGTATGGGACGAGTAAAGTGGGACTTGTTGTGGGCCCTGCTTTGTTCATATGGTTTTACTCTCTTGCCGGCATTGGCATTTACAACCTTGTTAAGTAAGACAGCAGCGTGTTAAAGGCTTTTAATCCTGTTCATATCTATTACTTTTTCAAGAGAAATTCGACTACGGCCTGGCAGGCTCTTGGAAGTTGCCTTCTATGTGCTACAGGTACTCAGATTATGTAAGCTTGGTTACCACTGCTGCAGTGCACATGCTGTTTTTCCATGACGGATGTGAACTTTTTGTTGATTAATTTGATCCCTTGCATATCTTGTTTACTTCTTGACTGCATCAGGTTGCAGCTGACGAATTTATTATCCCATTGAATTATTTTTTACTGAATCTGAACTATCTGTTATGTTAGAATATTACACCAGTCATGGCACGGTGCCATTAGTTTATTATCCCATTGATTGATCCGAACTGGACGGCGGATCGACTCGTCCAACGTCGAGGCGCAACGACTACGAGGTTCTGGTCCTCTTCTTCTTGTTCTCGATTTGATTAATTAGCGAATATCATTAGGGAATGAGTAGTTAGTTAGTCATTTGGGGTTTCGGTCTTGGTGATTGTTTGGGTTTTGGAGTTTCTAATCTAATTCGAAGAGGAGCTTTGTTTCGGGTGTTCGAATTTAGGGTGGCAGATTAGGAATAGGAGGATAGGGTGGAGAGGATTTGAGCAAGATGATTGTTGTTTAGGGTGTTGGAATTTAGATTAAATATCCTAAACACAATCATCTGGTGGTGGATATTTAATCTAAATTCGAACACCCTAACCCTAGATGATTTGAGCTTGCTTGCCTTTTGGTGCTTGGTTAAGGAGATTCGGGTAGGTAGGTTATGGAGAACCTTGAGAAGAGAGGATGTTGGATACAAGGAAAGTGCTATTATTTGTCTAACTGAAACTACACTCACCAGTGTAATATTCCTGTCACATCGCTACACCCATGATGGACGGCGTGACAGGAATGTGATGTTTACCAAGGCACCTATTAGCGGTAAAGAGGATGTCATTTGATCGTGATCCCTCTGATCAAATATGTCCTTGTGGTTCTTTGGGCCAATGATGATGGTGAGGGTATGCCAAGCCTACAGTCCAATAAATTATAAACCCAAGTGACTTGCATTCTAATCATTACTTGTTCCCATATTGTAACCTCTAACTTGATTCAAGTTTTTAGGGGTTACTTTTGCCTTGTACTCGAGCTTCAGGTTGAAAGTGCCATCTCCTCCTGAGCTTGAGAAGTCATTGAAAATTAAAGAACGTCTAGAGACATCAGTTGCTATGAAAATGTTGCTTCTGATTTTGGTGCTTGCTGGTGCTTACTTCCATGGTGATAGCTGACGGTGTAGTTACACCAGCAATGTCAGGTTCTTACTCTGCTCCTCCTCTCAATTTTGTTGATCTTTTGTTATTTTTCTGAAAGCTACACACGAGAGAGAAAGGCAATGTGTGATCTCTTCTATTTTCTTCTCTTGCAGAGTATGTTATGGCTACTCGACCAAAAAAAAAAGAGAGTATGTTATGGCTGTGTTTATATTGATGCAATAATGTCAGCGGTTGGTGGTAAATATCTCTACATTTATATTATTTTCTAATATATTGTATTCAAAATTAAGTATTGTCGGATCATATTTTAAGAATGACTCTGTCAATAATATTTTTGTATTTGTAAGGTTTAAATTCAAAACTTTCGTAAGTGAATCAAAGTTTCTTCATCACTTGGACTACTTCGGATTGGTATATATACTGATTCTTACACGTGGCAAGAAACAATCAGCTGCATCATCTTCTTCAATAATTGATGGCCACTTTTTATCATGTGACCAATTTGAACATGTCAAAGGTGGCTCGCATTACTATTCTCTTGGATAGGATATATTTGGTCTCGCGAATGAGAGGAAAGTGGTGAATACCATATTGAAAAGGTGATGGATTGTTGGACCTATTTATGAGTTGAATTGTTTTAAAACTTTTGATTTGATAAGAAAATTTTAACATGTTATCAAAGTTATCAGATACGTTAATCATGTGAATTTTTGTACTTAACACCTCTTTAATGACACGAAAGGCAAAATAAAGCTCATTCAAACATCGACTTAATCATTTGAAAAGACGTGTCTATGCAAATTTCAACTTAATGTGATTCCGGATTTTGTTCAAGGAAACTCTTTGGAGAATACCACATTAAAAGTGATGGGTTATTAAACTCAATTTATAAAATGAAAAAAAAATTATTAATTAAATATTTTAAAATTTTGAGTTGAATATAAAAATTCTAAATTTTTTTTAATTCGAAAATATTTT
This sequence comes from Hypericum androsaemum, assembly GCA_963995505.1. Classification (NCBI taxonomy): domain Eukaryota; kingdom Viridiplantae; phylum Streptophyta; class Magnoliopsida; order Malpighiales; family Hypericaceae; genus Hypericum; species Hypericum androsaemum. The sequence goes on from OZ023199.1 coordinate 1,431,706, forward strand.
GTGGAAATGACACCGAGTATAAAAGTACCATTATCTCTACTTTATCTAATGTCACGTTCTCTATCACTAAATCAATTATGAGTAAATCTCGCGAGGTTGTTGGTTTAAGAATTTAAGGTAGCTGAGGTGTGAGTGACTAGACTGTAGGCCAAGCCATTTAATTTCAGAAACCGACATAACCTCTCATTTCACCATGAAGTTTGCACGTATGGATAAACATGCCATTTTTTAATATCATATATTCACTAAACTGAATAATTCAGGTTCAAATCGAATATGACTCTTGATATAAAAATATAAAAAAATATTTAACATTGTTACATTTTTTTAGAATTAGTTAAGGCGAAATAACTTATTCACCGGTTCATCTGATTGTAGGTGCTAAACATGCCATTTAGAGTACTAGAAGCGGCAAGTATCTAGCTATCTCATGTTTGGCAACAAAAGGAAAAAGCCTAGTCATCGACACCTCAAGACATTAAATATTAACACTGAATTGTATAACAGTCAGATGGAAAGAGATTTTATGGTTGATCTGACGTGGGCACATATAGACCACTAATATTGATATGAGATCCAAATAAATTTGGACTAACATGAATAGATGTCAACAATGTATTAGTATGTCGACCGAAGTGTACAATTCAATTCCTAGTAAGTATAATATTAGTATAAAAAATTATTTCTACAGAAAAACTCGTCGGGAAAAAATCACTCTTAAACAAGGTTATCAATTTTGAAACAAGGTTCAAAATACTCCAACCATATCATCGAAAAAGCGAAGATCTCACCTTTGATCTAACTTACAAATGTAAAAATTTGTTATGAAATTTTTTATTAGTATATAATATCATGTCTAAAATTAATCGGTACAATAAATATTTGAATTTTTCAAAATTGGACTTCCAACTCATTTTTCTTATGGGCTTTTTCCTCTTATATAATCAGGCCATAAGGCTCAAAACAGTGATTTGATTGAAAGAGCCCATTTATCTGAAAATTGTACCCGGAGTTCAAAGCCTAGGCGATTAGAAGAAAATTGTTACGGAGACGCCCATTTCCCCAAGCCCCAAAGCAATGCTTGTGGGCCAAGAAGGCCTTCAAGTTTAAAAGCTCAGTTAATTTTGGAAAATTGCAAGCCCAAAACTGGAAGCCCATTTTCAATGTGTAAATAATTACTAGCCTATTCCGTATGTCACACCAAGAGTTTATTTTATGCGGACTATTAAAATGAAAATTCAATTAACACAAAGATCCAAAGATCAATAACAAATCACACATACTCGAGGAGGATAGGGATTACATAGCTACTATAAATGGAACCGAAATTTTAATGTCAGTTGTTTTATTGAAATATCAGCTTCCTTGTATTCTCACTTCTCCGGAGTATGAGTACCCCGATGGTCCAAACTTTGATCGGTGTTAAAAATTTACACCAAGTAATTACATGCGTTAGAAACTTCGTCAATTTATTCTATACTTTGTATTGTTAGGTTAAATATTTTTTGATTTTTCATCGGACCTAGATTAATGATGCAGTAAAAATTTGGAAAGTGGTCAATTTTACCGAAAATAGATCCATGTCATATGCATCTAATTGGAGGACTTGAGAGTGTAATTTTCCAGTTAAAGATGGGCTTCAATGCACACGCATTCCTGGTGCACTATAAACAAATATAAAAGGAAATAAAGCTAAACGTTTGCTTTTTTTTTTAGAAGGTAAAGCTAAACGTTTACTTGGCCCCAAAAATTGATTGCCTTCTTACATTGCATGTGCATATGGTTTTAACGTACGGTATGATATATCTATAACGCCCATTAATGATTAACCAACTTTATTATGTTATGTAATTTGATGACTTAATATCATCGACTACGTAGACATGACAAATAATTATTCTAATTTAATTATATATTTTGAGTTATGCTATGCGAATGCAGTTATCTTAAAATTTAGTAGAAAATTTTGTCATCATTAGTTGTTCGACCGGTTCGAACAACTTACACAAACAAAAAAAACCATGATTTAAATTATAGCGGTACATTTGCCAATAACAGTATTGTTTCGAGTAGTGTGATCCTATCTCTATTTTTATCATAGCTAATTAATGCGATGGAAGATGTCAATTAGTTTTCCAATTTAAGCTATTAATCTTGAATGGTCAATGGAAATAAACTAAAGGCTCCAACCAATCCCTGACGACATAGGAAATTGACGATCCTTCATGAACAAGCCATTTATCCTTTATTTTCCCCTCCAGCCTCTCCATATATATCCTCGGGTTCCCTAGTAATTTACACATTGAGTTGTGGTAGCCATTTATGTTCGGAACAGGTTAGATTGAATATCAATGATGTTTTCGTAGATTACTTTCCATCAAGAGCATGCTTAACCGAACAGCAAAGAAACTGTTCTTGACGGTTCGATTAAGGATGCGTCTTGTGGAACGTTTTCTATGGAAACAATCTTGGCAACCGAAATGGGATGCCAAAGATCATCAGGTGTAACTGGCCGGAGTCACTAAATCAGCCAAGTTACTTCGCACTTGATAAAGGATTTCAAAACGGTACATTGGGTTTTAGGCCATCTTTTTTAAGCAATGGATTTTCTTAAATAATATTTAGAGGATGGCATTCATGGTGTTTGTCGATGATGCGTCTAAATGACCGCATCTTATCCCGCTTTTTTAAAAATTTGTTATGCATTTTCTTTAGTCAAGCTTAGCGGTCTATAGTTTATCCAAATACAGACTGTGTTTTATGGGATTATGAATACAAACTTAAGTTTTGTTAGTTAGCTTCTTACTCGTATACAAGTAAGTTTAGTTGAATGAAAATGCATCCTTTTATCATTAACTTATTACTCACTAAATGTAGGAAATTGGGATTTAGAAAGTTAATTTTGGACCGATTTTCGAGCGATTTTTTCTCATGATTAATTTGGCGGAAATAAAAACGAGTGGTAAAATCGAAATCTACGCTTCGAGTACATGATTCTAGTGTATTTAGTTTTGGCCTAATTATATCTCATAACTTCTCCTTGACATCCTTACAGCAAGTGTATCTTTGAACAGGCAGTGGTGCTAGCGATTCCCTTATTCATCGAAGATCGTTTGCTGCTGAAAATTGCTCCTTTCATTTTAATATCATTCGTTCTGTTGATAGCTCTAGTATCTTACTGGATCATTGGATGTAAGCAAGTTTGATAAAGATATTACAGTGGTGAAAACGAAGCTACTAAAAACACACATTTATATGGTATAACAGGATCAAACATAACCACCGTGTTTTAATTTCATGTTTATTACAGGATCATTGGATGCAAGCAAGTTTAATTTGGTAAAATCTTAACTAGAAGATGCTTAGCTCTCTTGATGTAGATAAAGCTGAGGCAGCTAACTTGTGATAGAAATAGATGTACATCCTTTTCTTTTTAAAAGTAGATATACATTACAGTGGTGAAATTAAAGCTACTAAAAGCATACATACATACATATATACATACATACATACATACATATATATATATATATATGTCTGTCTGTCTATATATATATATATATGATACATGGTTCGATCCTGAGCAAGCGCTAGCCGGCTATTTGTTGTTGTTCGGAATGACTAGGCGGTGGGGTAGGATGCCTGCATTGCTATCCCACAGAGACCTTCCTTAGCAGCAATGTCTCTTTCCATCCTGATGTATCCTTCTTCGCCCCCACTGCGTCCTCCACGAGTTCTTCACCAGCCAGTACTTTTGTCCATCGCTCTCCCCATATCCAACCGCGGCCACCCCATGGTCTAGTTCAGTGCCACAAGAACCTGTGAAGATGCCGCTTGAGTAGAACTGGAATTCGAACCCACTAGCGTCAATGGCCACAGAGATTGGCTGGTTGGCAACCGCGTTCAAGAGCGCAGCTTCACTGTCTGCTTGCTGGTTGTTCGCTTCGTTCGCGTTGCAAGTACCATCGGCTGCATCGTACGGGTAGTTAGCTTCGGTGGTTAGTCCTTGATTTGTGATGATGAACTTGAAGGCGTCGTCCATTAGGCCACCCTGACAGCCTTGATCTTCTCCCTTGGTGTCGCAATCGACCAGCTCCTGTTCCGAAAGAGAAATCAACTTTCCAGTAGTTAGCTGGGTGATTCCTTCCACGGCTGCAACCGTGGAAAATTCCCAGCAAGGACCTGCATCCCTGGAAAACGCCCAGCAAGGACCTGCAATTAGGAAATGATCATCAATCAGTCGAATGTTTCGCTTCATTTCTATTTAAAATGAACAATGTCGATCCGGAAGAGGCACACACCGCATCGTCCTTGATCTGTGTGACGGCTCCCTTCTTCCTCCAGTCCATGGTAGACAGTACATCAGAAACATTCTCATACCTGAAAGGTCCTGCTTGCTCGGAGCACATATGGCCATTGAACCTGTTCCTTGTCGCCTTGAACTCATCATTCGTAAGGTCCGCAAACTTGTTGACTCCTACATTCTCTTTAAACACCTTTTGGCGCATCTCTCTCTAGGTTTCATCCTTGTAAACCCGTCCATATCACGCCATCCACTGCTCGTGCCTCTCGTACATGGACTCCTCGGGAACGGTCCGGGCCATGGACAGAGAGGTGCAGGCTCCTAAGAAGAAGACCAGTGCCAGACAGATGCATTTGCTGTGGCTAGTGACCCCATGGTATACTACAACTATTTGCAGCTTAAGCAACTCTAGCTCTAGAAAGTGCTAAATGTGAGAGATAATACTAAGTTTATCCACTCTGTATGCTATTTATAGGGTGCTCCTGATCCACATACGATGACCTCTGTTTTGAAAGATGGATTCCTTTGTAGGAAGTACGTAACGAAGAGAGTGAACTTTGACTCCTAATTTCAACTGTTTGAGTGCTCTGGCCTCTAATTCGTCCCTTGCTGATACAGTTGAGAGCTGACCATTAAGCTAAGCTATGTTATGTTGGAGAATTTTCCATCGAAAGTTGAAAGTCCGGTAATTAAATATATAAGTAAACAAAACCCCTTGCTTGCATAAGATAGAACTAAAGACAAAATCGAATCCTTGCAAATTTTCGAAAATGTTGTTCAAAAAAGTGTATCCCGAGAATTTATTATACTAATTAGAAACGTAGCCCAAGGCAATTGAGCCCATAACTAACACTAAGGATGTAATGTGGTATAAAATAGAAGCCAAAAAACTTTCTACCAACACAAGCTGACACATTTTCCCGCAGCTGCTTTATGAACATAACCACTTCATCACGTTCTGTTTCCCGAATAATAACTGGATGATACCGCACAAAGATTTGATTTTATGCAACTAATCCTGCTGATATGCTAATCCAGAATAAACACAAGCAAGATCGTCTGCTGATCTTACACATTCTGCTGGTCCTTGTCGTCGTCGTCTGTGTCTTTGTTTCTCCATTACACAGCCACCTCAATGAGTCATTAGATCCAAAGTGGGGATTTAGTCATTAGATGCACTTGTTATTCGGGCTAATGCAGTCACATGAATGTACAAGTTCAAATTAAGAACATCATAGAAAACATGCTATATCTGTTGGCAAGCTAAAACATCTCAACTCTCATTTTCTAACACGCAAACAAGATCAATTTTGTTGGTAAAAGACTTCTGCAAATTTTGACAGCAAACAGAGAAAGGGGAGAAGTCCTCTGTGACTCTTTGTCTTCCACAATTTTTCAAAAGGCACCACAAGTTTTGTTACATAATGAAACTTCTAAAAAAGTTACACACCAATCAACTACCACCACATGTCACTTAACTTACTAAAATACATTTTCAATAAACTAACAAATAAAGCAGTAGCACATTACTCAACAATATCTACTAGAACAATTCCCAGCTTCGAGTTCGAACTTGATGACTAGCTAGCATGGTCAAGAATTCCAGTATTAATTCCAAAATCAACTTATTCAAACATAAAGTGTAAGATTACATACAAACTATTGCCTTTTAAACAAGGTAGAGATCAAGCAACACACTAAACATTCGAGCCAGTGGCAGCGTAGGCAACAAGATACAGATAATACAATTCTCCTCCACAAGCAACACACTAAACATTCGAGCCAGTGGCAGCGAGGGCACCAAGAGAAACAAAGACACAGACGACGACAAGGACCGAGAGAGACAAGGCCATACACAGAAAGGCAATAGTGGAGCAGGTCTGGAACATTACTTCAGATTTCAACTTCCCTCTAACCCTGATGAGAAGGGCTCCAGATGAGGTGGCAAAGCCGAAGATGTTGATCAGAGTGAACATTTGGAAGAACATGTGGTTGCTTCTGGCTAGGTCTGTGATGATAGAATGAGTTCCATTGATGTCCCCTCGCACATCATGTGCTATTATTGTGTTTGAAAAACCCAAGGTTGCAAAGTAAACTGCTGCCGACGTCAATAAAAAGCGAATTCGCTCGAAAGGCACACCCGTCAATACTCCCATAGCAGCAGCAATACTTGTGTGACCCCCACCGCGATGATCACGTGTGTCTGTGCCATCAGCTGCTCCTCTTCCAATCTTTGGATCACCATATCGTGAAACTAGGCATTCAAGTCTAGAAATATCATCGTCAAGGGGTGGTGCTTCACCGAACTTTTTCATGTCACTCGTGATCAACAGCAGATAGCGATGACAAGCAGCAGAAAGCAACGAGCGAAAGCCACGGGGACTTTCAATTAGAACGTCGACCGGTTGGTCACCGATCGGCGTCTGCACAAACACAGTATATATAACTCAGTGAATGGTTGGTTCGCACATAAGAAGCGCCGCTATAGACTCACCGACACACCAATCAGTCCCCTATGTTTATCCATCCATCCATCCTAGGGTTACTTCTAATCGGAGAAAACATCAATCCCGGGATAAATTAAATAATTGACAAAAGAGCTGAGCAGAAGAATAGAAAACCTCGAAATCGGGAGTTGGCATGGATCCATACTCGGCCGCCATGGCTAACGGTGGTGGATGGAGAAAATTCGAGGACGACAACGCCGATACGGTTAAAAGGGCAGCGAGCTCAACGGATATCGGGGGGTCTTCGGGGCGGCGGAGAGAGAGAGGGAGAAATCGATGATGAGGCAGACGGTTTGTATCCTTGTGAGAGGTGGGCCATTCCTATCATATTCAAACAACTTTTTTCTAATTAATGACAACTTTTTTCTATTCGAGTTTTGGTAAAGTAGACTTGTTCACGCCACATAATTTTAACACAAAAAATTACCACTTGAATTTTTTTTGGACCTTTGTGTTTAAAAGAAAGAGGGATGATAGATTTGATGTCCCTTTTTAAAATATTTTTTAACAATATTTAACAGTATTTTTAAGAATTCAATTTGAAACTATTTAGTTAAAGTTAGAACAACTTCATTGTTTATGATAAAAAGAACAACACATTTTTTATTAAGTAAAAAAAAAAGAACAATATTCTAATATTAGTTGATCTAAATATTTATTGGATATCTTTATAACTGTGTTGGGTGAATTTGTAAATTTATAGGCTTTTAAAACCACTCTTACATTTGAAATCGGATTCAGTTCTTTAGCTAAAATTCACGGATGTAAAAAAAATAAAAAAAATTCACCCTAAAATAGAGTAGAAACTTTGAAAGTAAAAAATAAACAATAAAAATTGGGAAGGAAGTGTTTCTAGAAATGACCCTGAAAGCGCGGCTCAACCGTTATTTCTTTTTAAAATTGTGTTTGAACGAGCAAAGGATAGAGAAAAATTTTAAATTTTTCTTAATGATATTTTCTAAATGTTCTACGTCATGACGGCGGCGGGCACGCCGAAGAGAATTATTATTTTATTATTGGAAATTTGATTTGGTTGAATCCCCTATCCCCCTCTGGTACCCGTTCAATCGATTCGAAGTGGGCTAACTGAGGTGGGTATTTCGCGATGTACCTCTACGAAATTATTACCCATTGCATGACTCTGTTCTGCTAAACTTTTTTAGGATCGGTAAATTATTTGCAAGGTAAATCAACTAGGTTGCTCTTGACCCATAGTTGATGTTGATCTCGCCTCAATTTTGATTTGGATTGGTTTTAGTTGTCACTAAACTAGGTTATCTTCTGATTCTTCAACTCCTAACCTTCCTGAGGGAAGAGGAGGAGGAGGAGGAGGCTACCTCAACCCGACCCTGTTGTTACTCTCTGTCAGATATGGAAGGGGCGGTGGTCTCAGGATCCGAAGATATTGAGGTCCGAATTTAGTCGCAGAGTGTATGTTGATGATTATAGAGCATATGTTCTCTCAAGCAAGTGAATCATATATCTATCAATCCTCACATTTTTTTTGCAGCTGAGTGCTTCCTCTTTGCTGCCGAGAAGTCATCAGACTAGCGACGCACCAGTCGATGGAAATGAGGTCTGATGTTGACAGGATCCACTAACTCGTGACTAGCTAAACTGATTTTTAATGAGATAACATGTTGCATTGTGTTTGTTGTTGAGAGGTGGATATGGAGGAAATTTTCATGTTCATATTTTCCAGGCTGGTGGTACGATCGAACAGCAGCAGCATTCAATTATAGATATAGTGACGACGGGTCCATCAACTGGTAATGGCATGATTGAAAATGGTGGCAGGGGCAGCTCGACCGAAGATCGTGGTGGTGGTGGTGGCAGTGGCAATATTGGCGGGGGCAGTGTCAGTAGTCGTGTCTGGACATGGCTGAGGAGGAAATTCTATGCCATATGGCTGCTTCTAGAAATTCGTGAGATGAATGTTCTGAAGACTGGTTCATTTGCCCTTAGTTTGGTAACATACTTCGTTGACAAGCAACTGAGCCGTGAAGATCAAATTTATCTTAAAGTTGCACTCTGGTGTGGAGTTTTGGCATTCTTTATTGCACCAATGAGTGTCCCCGGCGTTAATTCTGCACTCCTTGCTCGAGCTAGGCAAGCAATTGCAAGACTCACTTTGATCATTGGAGTTTTAATTGCTATAGTAACAGCTGTGGATGAAGAGAAGTTTAGGTGGCTGGTTCTTTCATTCTTTGCCATATTTTTTCTTATTTGCCTATGTGCGGAAGAGGAGGATGGAGGAGGTTCATAGGAGTATAATTGCTAACGTTACAGCAGTAAGATGTATAGGTCGTTAGCTCCTTCCTTTTCGGACTTCTTCTTGTTGTATTGTAATGTACAATTGAACATATATAGAATTTATGTTGATTCGTCGGTGTGTATAGTTGATCTTGTTCTAATCTCTTTTTTTCTTGCTCGACGTTCTGCTACAATCATGCAAGCCCTTACATGTAATGATGGTTCTGCGCTTCTTTTTCCATTCATTGTTTGTTTTTGCAGTTCGCTACCGCGTGAAGGAAAATTGCGCAGCTCCTTTCACGCAGTTACAGTATGCAAACATTGCTGATAAGAGTCCAGTAGGAGGAAACATTGGAAAGAGCAGTTGCGTCTCCATTATCTTTCCCGATTGGGCTAAGAAAATTAGACCAGAGTAACCTCGTTGGTTAGACACTTATTAAAGCTCTATGGGTTTATAGCTTGCTGAGTCGAGGTTGGATACTATTTACTCTTGTGAACATACTATTTAATTCGGTATTCGGTATGATACCGAATTAAATTCGAGATCGGGGTTGAGTTTTTTAAAAATTCGGTATTTGGGATCGGGATATCCTGAATGCACACGCCTACCCTTATTCTTTGTACCCTAACTAGACGCTGATTAGATTAATGTAATCAAGTTCTAAAATATTATAAAATATGTTCCATGATATTGATCATGAAATTCGAGGTACACATGATTCTGATTTTCTCTATTGATATATAAGATATTTTATGATTAATCTTTACAAATTTATTATAATATATATAATTAAAATTTTATGCGTAAATATTATCAAAAAAAATTTTGCATTAAATTTAAGGGAGCGAGGATAAGAATAAAAACCTAATAATAAAATTTTTAGAGAGTCCAAAGGTTCAACTTTCCCATCCCTAAGAATAATATATTTTAGGGCAAATTATCCCCTAGTCTTTGGTGTTTGATCATCCTCCCCAGGGTCCCTGCATTTTAAAAACTGATTTTGCCGTCCCTCGACTTTGATTTTATCAACTCTCGGGTCCCTGGTGCACGTTAGCGACTTTTTCATTTTTTTCATGAAAATGACCAAAATACCCTTAAACAAAAATTTAAAAAAAATTATATTCTTCTACCTTTGACCAAGAACACCAAAAACTAACCAAAAAAAGATCAAACTAACCAAAATCAAGTACACAACCAAGAATACCAATCCAATCAAAACTAATAGCCTCGAAACCTAACAACCCAGAAACTTAATTTAAAACTCAATTCATCGACCTGCCACCCATTAGAAATCCCCCAATGTCCTCCTCCTCCACCAACCCGAAATCCCCGCCCACCGGTGCCGGTGCCAATTCTGGCTGAAATCTACGCCCCGTTACGATGACGAGCGGTGCAAGAACACCACCACGTCCCCCGGGCCCCCATCCTGCAGAGGTCGTGGCAGACCCGGCGCTCGCCCGCACTCTGCCGTGTATATCGAGGGGAGGAGGGGTTCGACAAGCCCAGGAACCTGCTCTTCTTTGGCGTGGAGTTTGTGCTCCTGCTTCGTTATCCGCTGTCATTTTGCAGCGCAAGGTCGGGCTCAGGCGGGGCGTGGTGGGGTTGCTCCCACCGGAACGGGCTCGGGCTTTCGCCATTTGGGTCTTTCTTTGTGGAAGTGCAAAAAGCTCTTCTCCACCCGGTTCCCATCTCTGTGCAAAAGGAGAACTCTCGGAACAGAGGAGGGCAGGATTTCACTCTGGTTAGGAGGATGAGGAGGCAGCGGCAGTGATTAGGAACAGAGGCACAGTGACAGTGGTGATGTTTGATTTTGCCGGTCGGTTTATTTGGATTTTTTTATTTAGTTTGGTGTTCTTGGTTTTGTTCTTGATTTTGGTTAGTTTGATTTTGTTTTTGGGTTGGTTTTTGATGTTCTTGGTCAAAGGTGGAAGAAGGTAAATTTTTTTATTTTTTGTTTAAGGGTATTTTTGTCATTTTCATGACCAAAAATAAAAAAAACAGCCGATGACGTCACTTATTGGCGCAGGGACCCGAGAGTTGATAAAATCAAATACGGGGGATGGTAAAATCAGTTTTTAAAATGCATGGACCCGAGGGGGAGGATGATCAAACACCAGAGACTATGGGGTAATTTGCCCTATATTTTAACTACCAAAAAAATATTTTAGAGAAAATTACTCTCAAGTCCCTCGAGTTTGCTTAAATATACTCAAAAGTCCCTCATGTTCACAAAATACATTCCGAAGTCCCTCTAGTTTGCTTTTATTATACTTTCGGGTCCCTAAATGAGTTTTTTTCTTTTTTTGTCATTGAAATGACAAAAATACCCTTAGAACAAAAAAAAAATAATGACATCATCAACCATCTCTCATCCCCGAGCTCCGTCCCCATCGTCAACCATCGTCAACCATCGTCGTCGACCTCTCCCATCCCCGAGCTTCGTTCTCGAGCTCTCATTCCCCATCCTCCATCCTCGAGCTCCCGTCCGTGAGCTCCATCCCCGAGCTCCGTCCCCGAGCTCTGTCCCCGTCGTCAACCATCGTCGTCAACCTCTCCCATCCCCGAGCTTCGTTCTCGAGCTCTCCTTCCCCATCTCCCGTCCTCGAGCTCCCATCATCGAGCTCCATTCTCGAGCTCCGTCCTCGAGCTCCCATCCTCGAGCTCCGTCCTCGAGCTCTGTTCCAGTCGTCAACCATCGTCGTCAACCTCTCTTATCCCCGAGCTTCGTTCTCGAGCTCTTCTTCCCCATCTCCCGTCCTCGAGCTCCCATCCTCGAACTCCGTCCCCGTCGTCAACCATCTTCATCGATCTCGCCGTCGTCAACCATTGTCGTCAACCTCTCCCCGAGCTTGTCGTCAACCGTCCTCGTCGTCAATTGATTTCAATCGTCCCCGTCGGAAGAAATCCCCAATTTCAAATTGATTTTAGGGTACAATTACAAATTGATCCACGTGTTTCTTCATTTTTTTGGTATAATTACAAATTGATCCCTAGAATTTCAGCTCTTTTGGATTAGATGATGTCAGCAGTTTTTTATTTTTGTTCTAAGGATATTTTGGTCATTTTATTAAAAAATGAAAAAAAGAGCTGCTAACGTGCGTCAGGGACCCGAAAGTATAATAAAAACAAACTAGAGGGACTTCAGAATGTATTTTGTGAACAAGAGAGACTTTTGGGTATATTTAAATAAACCCGAGGGACTTGAGAGTAATTTTTCCTATATTTTACCCGTACACAGCAGCACACCTGTTAAGTGTCAACGCCTTTGACCCTGCTTGGCGGAAGTGTCCGTCTCTAACGTCTTCTACCTTTGCAGCTATCGCGCCGCCGCCGCACCCGATTGAAACCCCCGTCGCCGTTGTCGTCCGTCCATTCCCGTTAACAATGGTGGCCGGTTACGAATCCATCTCATCTCCCGATCATGAGGTTTTCTATTATCCGCTCAACTCTTTTTTTTTATAATAATTATTTTATTCCGAACATCGTTAGTTCTCCCACTAGAATTAAACGCAGGAAGGAGGAGGCTCATCTGGTGAGACTACAAGGGTGATTTCTTATGTGTGAAGCTTATAATTAATTTGGTGTTTGTGCAGACACTGGGCCTCTCCTCTGCTGAACAGCTTGATGCTATCTTTCAAAAAATTGATGAAAATGGGGACGGTCGAATCTCTAAGCAAGAGCTAATTGCTGCTGTGCATCATGAGCTACTTGCTGAGCATCATGAGTTCTATAATGCGGTGGCCGGCTGCTCTTCCGACAAGTCGCAGCCATAGTTGTCAAAGCGGGTGACGCGGCGCGGCGCGGCCAACCAAAAATATGACGCGGCGCGGTAACGCGGCACGGAACGGGGAGTTATAGTTTGACGCGGATATTAATACTGTTATTCATAATTAGAAAAAATACTTGTAAATATTCATGATTAGAAATAAACACTTGCAAATATTTATAATTAGAAACAAAAGTCAATGCAACAATCACATGTAATTTCACATCTTCGGGTGTTAAAGTGCAACTAGTAACATTTCCTTTGATTCCCATTTGATGTTGTTTGGCCCGAGAAATTCCTGCAGTAGTTTCAACCTTGCAAAAATCACATGTAACCCTCTTCCTATTATTCTTGTCCTTCAAACTATTCCATCTCCATCCTATATCACCACCACTTGGTTTGAATAGCTCGGGAGAAGAAGAAACCGATGATGATGGGTGAGTATTACCATTAGTATTAGGAGTCGTTGTCATAGCTATTAGAAATAGATAAAAAAAATTCAGCCACATACATATTACAAAAAAAATTCAGCCACATACATATTACATAACAACCTCATAATTTCATATGTCAACCACAAATATACAACATATATTCAGCCACATACATATTACAATTTATAATTTACATAACAATCTCATAATTTCAGATTTCAACCACAAAAATTATTTAAAAAATATTAAAAGTTTAAAATCACAATTTACATAACAAGCTGATAATTTCAGATTTCAACCACAATTTACATAACAACCACAAATTTCAGATTTACATTACATTTATCAAATCATTAAAAAAGAAACAGAAATTAAAAAGAAGAAGAGAATAAAAAAATGAGCCCAGAGGTCGATGGAGCACCTGCCACCTGGGTTCTTCAAGTCGCCGGCGTCCTTGAGTGCGGCGGCGGTTGGCGGTGGTCGATGGAGCTCGCCGGGGTTCGTGGGCTTGTGGGACTTTGGGGCTTGGAGGAGAAAATAAAAAAATGGAGGGAGAGAGGGAGAACAGCCGTCTGTGAGGGAGGGAAAGAGAAGAGTAGATATTTAGGTTTTTTAACTTTTTTAAAAAATTACAATTTTACCCCTGAAAAAAATTAAAAACAGAGGGCAATAAAGTAAACTTACCGGGTCCGGGTGAAGCGGCCGCTCCACCCCTGACGCGGGCCGCTCCGGCCGCTCCGAGTCGGCCGTTCCGGCCGCGTCGCCCGTCGTCTCGGTAGCGGGGCGGGCCGGCGCGGCAAACTCCGAAAACCCGCTCCGTTCCGAGATCTCGGCTGGAGCGGGCCGAGTTGACAACAGAGGTCGCAGCTTCAGGTAACAGATTGCATTCGGTTTGTTGTTGAGAGCTAGATATGCTTAATTAATGACCAGGTTATTATGCCATGCTCGTGTTTTCCAGGCATCATCCACTGTCGTCCCGTTGCTAGAAGTAATTTGTTGTGACGCTGGTGGTACCGAAAAGCAGAATGCAGAGAGTAATTTAGAGACGATGTTGGCCAAAGTTGGGGGTGGCGGTGGCAGCTCTGCAGAAGATGGTAATGCCGCTGTTGTTGTTGGGGACAGCTTTGACGGGGCTGGTGTCAAAGGCAACGGAGATGGTGCTGCTCCTGCTGTTAACGGGGCTGGTGTCAAAGGCAACGTAGATGGTGCTGCTCCTGCTGTCAACGGGGCTGGTGCCAAAGACAACGGAGATGGTGCTGCCCCTGCTGTTGGTGGGGACAGCTTTGACGGGGCTGGTGCCGAAGGCAACGGAGATGGTGCTGCGATTGTTGGTGATGATGGTGGTGCCAACTGTATTGTCTTGATGCGGGTGAAAGCTGGTTCGTTTGCCCTTTGTTTGCTATCATTCTTCATTGATAAGCAGCTTTCTTTTAGCTCTAGAGATACACTTTACCTCAGAATTGCATTTTTCTGCGGTCTCTTGGCCTTCTTTGTTGCATCTTGGCATGTCCCCAATGCCGACGCTACACTTCGGGCTCAAGACATGCAAGAAAAAGCAGTTATCACCCTGCTTATTGGAGTTTTAACTGTCATGGTGATAGCTTTAGCTGATGAATTCAGAGTGCCGATGCTCATCTGTTGTATAGCCTTTGTCCGTATTGGCTGGGGTTTGGAGGAAGAATGATTCTATAGCAACCATATACTCAGAACAGCAACTGCAGCACTCACATGGATCAGAAGTACAGATTTCAGGTTTTCTGTTTCTGTTCATTCTTATTCCTTATCGGCCTGTGTATATGTTTGTATAGATCACTATATGTTTGTGTATGGAGGAGGAGGAGGAAGACTAATTGTATCGAACATATAGTGATCTATACAAACATATACACAGAATAATAAGTATCTTTCTTTTCTTATTTGTGTGTTTTGTGATCTTGTAGCAACCCTTTTTCCTTCTCAGCATTCTTATTCAGGCACCCGGATATGTCTTGGATGGAAAGCGGAAACTCCTAATAAATCATGTGATATAATTTCTAAACTATGAATATGGGTTAAAATGCGTTGAGAATTCCACATTATACTTAAAATTAATTTATAGGTACGCAAATATACATACTCATTGCCTTAAAAATCTAATTGTTGTTCTTGTGACCATTTTTGTTCGCGCAGGATCCATTTAAAATCAACTACTTTTTTACATTCTAATGCAATCAGCAGTTGCAGGGCCGACATTCTGTACTTTTTCCCTTGTTTCTCTCATTCTTGCTCGCTGCTGATGCATCTAGATTTATGGCTCTCCACAAGCTTCACTTTATTTTTAAAAAAAAAATTATTAAATTTTCATCGACCCAGAACTTGTCACTTAACATGATTCGACCACTATCAACAATTCAGTGACTTTATCAGTTAAAACAGCAAATGAAATTCCAGTTTCGATGTGCCAGATTAATTGAAGGCTACGTAGTAGCTCTTCCTTTGATCAAAGTGGGCTATCTGAAATATATATTTTTCTCTGGCCCACTACAAGGGCCTGAATGAAATAGTGCACCTTTAGGAATAATTACTTTCAATTTTTTGGAGTTTGGCATATTTGTCTCACTTTTTTGGTGTTTGAAAATCGATTAAAAATCTTCATAGTTTGACAAAATTATACTTTCAGACCCTTTGCTCACGTCAATAAATTTTTTCTTTTTTTTCATCGAAATGACGAAAATACCCTATGGTAATGGTTCTTCTTAATTAGCTGAAGCAGATTCCTTCCTAAAACAAGCCAAGAACATGCCCCTTCTGAAACGGCGACACGAAGCCTCCTCAATTCTGTGCCTCCTTTACCCGTTCAATCGATTCAAAGTTGGCTAATTGAGGTGGGTACTTCGCGATGTACCTCTACGGAATTATTATCCATTGCATGACTCTGTTCTGCTAAACTTTCTTAGGATCTCTAAATTATTTGCAAAGTATATGAAACTAGGTTGCTCTTGACCCATAGTTGATGTTGATCTCGCCTCATTTTTGATTTGGTTTTAGTTGTTTCTAAAGTGGGTTATCTTCTGATTCTTCAGCTCCTGCCTGAGGGAAGAAGAGGAGGCTACCTCTACCCGAGCGTGCTCGACCCCTGCTGTTACTCTCTGTCGGATATGGAAGAGGCGGTCTTTGGAGTCAAGGATATTGAGCCCCGAATTTAGATGCAGAGTGTATGTTGACGATTATAGAGCATATGTTCTCCCGAGCGAGTGCATCATATCCATCATCACTTTTTTTTTTTTGCAGCTAAGTGCTTACTCTTTGTTGCCGAAAAGTTGTCAGACTAGAGATGCTACGGACATCGAAAATGAGGTTTGATACTGTATCCTTGTAAAACTAACATTGACAGGATCCACTAGCTCGTGACTAGTTAAACTGGTGGATATGGAGGTAATTTTCATGTTCATATTTTCCAGGCTGGTGGTACGATCGATCAGCATTCAAGTATAGATATAGAGACGGGTCCATCAGCTGGTAATCACATGAATGAAAATGGTGGCAGGGCGGGCAGCTCGGCCAAAAATCTTGGTGGTGTCAGTGCCATAGGAGGAATAGCAAGTTCATTGCAAAGTTACTGTCGTTATTCTTTCCTCAATGCGGTACCAATACAGGTGAAGTTGTTGATGATGCTACGACTACTGGTGGTGGCAGTGGCAATATTGGTGGGGTCAATGGCAGTAGTCGTGTCTGGACATGGCTGAGGAGGAAGTTCTGTGCCATATGGCTGCTCCTAGGAATTGGTGAGATGAATCCTCTCAAAACGGGCTCATTTGCCCTTGGGTTGGTATCATACTTTGTTGACAAGCAATTGAGCCATGAAGATATAATTTATCTTAAAGTTGCACTTTGGTGTGGAGTTTTGGCATTCTTTATTGCACCATGGACTGTCCCTAACGTTAATGCTCCACTCCTTGCACCATGATCATTGGAGTCTTAATTGGTTTAGTTACAGCTATGGATAATTGTTATATTTTTTAGGTGGCTCATTCTTTTATTCTTTGCTATATTTTTTATTATTTGCCTGTGTGTGGAGGAGGTGAAGGAGGAGGATGGAGGTGGAGGAGGTACATAGGAGTATAATTGTTAACGTTATAGCAATAAGATGTATAGGTCGTTGGCTCCCTCCTTTTTGGTCTTTTTCCTGTTGCGGCGGACTGAATTTTCTTTCCTTGTATTGTAATGTACACTTGAAGGTATATAGAATTTATGTTGATTCGTTTGTATAGTGGATCTTGTTCTAATCTCTTTTTTCTTTCTCGACGTTCTGCTGCAATCATGCAATGCCTTACGTGTAATGATAGTTCTGCGCTTGTTTTTTAATTGTTTGCAGCTCGCTACTGCATCAAGGAAAATTGCGCAGCTCCTTCTTACACGCAGTTATGGTATGCAAAAATGCTGATGAAACAGTAAGATTCAAGTAGGAGTAAACATTGGAAAGAGCAGTTGAGTCTCCAATATCTTTTTTCCATTGGGAAGTCTCCATCGTCAAGAAACCAACATTGTGTTAATGTAACATCGACTTTTTTGGTTCTCTCTCTTATCCGTCTTCTTCCTTATTGCCCTCTGGCTGGAGAAGAGGGAGTCAAAGGACAATCATTTGCTGCCTCTGTATGCAAGAGAAGGTCGCCCAGATGTATCGTAATGCTCACTTGCATAGGTCTGCTTCAAACATATACTCGAGCTTAACTATCTGAGGCCTGTCTCGCTTTTCTGTAGCGAAAAGGTGTCCATGTATGTAATTCATGTGTATTGTGATCTTGCTGCAAATTTTTCTTCTTCTTCATTTTCGACATTCTATTGCAATCCAGTAGTTGCAGGGCCTTATGTGCCGACTCTGGAAATGAAATGGTTATGTGCTTCTTTATCCATTGCTTCTCTATCTCCAGCTCGACTCTGGAACATTGCAATGCAGCTTCCACGCAGTTGACAGGTATGCAAATGATTCGAGCTGATGATGCAGTGAAGGTCAACAAACCCGCGGCGAAGTCATAATCAACTAAAACAAATTCAAAACCGTGCACAGAACGAAAGAGGTTGTTAGCATCTTTTCGGAGAGAGAGGAGGGGCGGGGGGAACTGGAGTTGGTTTCCCACAGCTTATCCCTTTGTAATCTTGTTTCACCAAGTCCACCTTCGCGACCTTGTCTATTCTATTTTATCTTACAGTAATAAAAGGAAGAGGGACCTTGCTTATTTTCGTGGATAGGGACGCTTAGACAAAAAGATGTTCCGATATTCAGTAAAAAGTTAAAAAATATATAGTTTGATCGACCTCAAAAACAGTTCATCTTCAAATTATTCGTTGATATCGTTGTTACCCGGTTCATGACTTAATTATTCTTTAATTTATTCGTTGGCGGTATAATTATATAGGCCGGGAGCCTAGAAGAACCAGTGAAAGTATGAAAAAACATCAAGAGCCTTGGTAGCTGTCCAGCAACTTTTTAACTTGTACAAAACAAGGTCCACGACAACGAACTAAACAAGCTGCATCATAAAGCACTCACTAAGCTGTCAGGCTTAGTGTGCTCTACTACTGTTTTTAAGTAATAGCAAGATCAAACATTGAGCCAAGAACTAAACATTCGAACCAGTGACAGCAAGGACTCGGAGAGAACGAAAGGCGCCGACGACAAGGACTCCGAAAGAATTCCATTGCCGTCCCCTTGCAGACCGCGAGCTATTATTGTGTTTGAGAAACCCACAACTCCAAAGTAAACTGCTGTCAACATCAATACGGAGTGTGTTTGCTCGGTACACGTATCTGCCAACTTCATCTTGCTTTTACCGAAGGAGACTCCCATGGAAACACTGTCGTGACTGCCACTGCCACCACCTCCTCCAGTGCTAAGATGAGAACCGTGACCGTCACCCATACTGATGATTTCTATATAGTAAAGTAATTAACATACTATAATCAAGAAATCATGAAATTAATTAAATGAACGAATTCATTTAAACGTCAATATACTTATCTCTCGAAGCGTAATCTCTTCAAGGATTATAACGGAGTTCTTGTTACTGGTCGGTTCTCGCTCACAGTATATCGGAATCGAGAACAATTTTTACAAATTTATATGCCTCTGAGTCGAATCGAGAATTATGAGATCAAGTCTCGCTTGATCTCTCTGTGTTTTCGTGGAAAGTTTCCTTTCTCTGTTCTCCTCTATCATCTTTCGCTTCTTCTTCTTTTAAAGGGGAGAATAAATTTCTCCCACGTCACCACCAAGTGGTGGTGTCACCACCATGCATCAAAGCTACTATTAGTAGCTTGTCCTTACAAGAGAAGGACGTGGCAGAGAAGAAATTTATCATCCCACACATAAAGGATGATGTGGCAGTAAACCACACATAAGAGGATGACAATCCCATGATCAACATGGGTGGATAACCAACATCTCTCACTCATACATGATTGATCATAATCAATATTCTCTCTTATCGTGTTAGGCAAATATTTTGTGCGACCAGCATACATCGAGTGCACGTAGCTAAACTCAAGAGCACATTTTGACCACTTGAATGATAGCATCTTGATACCTCCATTACGTAAAGTATGCCTTACCCTAGGTTTCATCTCACATTCATTGTTTCCACATGTGATTTCAGAAATAATCTATTCGTGTTCACTATTGTATTGCTCTCAACACAATAGGTACACCAGTGAACCACAAATCTCTCAGAATGTGATCGATAAAAAGCCTTCTCCCTTAATGATATTTTTTCCATCATGATTCAGCCTGCTTTTCCAGTCGGCCTTGCCATGTCGAATCTAACCATGACCTTTTAAAGACTTTTCAAGCTAGCAGCATTGAATCATACTTCCAAAATATATTTGGGATCTTAAGGGTAGAGTCCGAAAACCATAGTTTTCGGAGTTGGTCTCACACTAGTGAAACTGAAATCACTAAATAATAAAATTGATTTCCCATCCAATGGTCGAAAAGCACACATGACACGATTCATGTGTTATGGTGTTCATTCTTCTAAAAGGAGCGCATGTCTCTCACAAATAACATCATACTAGAGCATCAGCCTCGATGTTTACAAACAACAGCTTTAGTCTACACAAAAACTGTTCTAGGCTATTAAGACAGAATTATGGTAAGTTCCACTTACTTCTTACCATTGGATTTTAAATAATCCTGTAAGTTTCAAAAAACTTATTTAATGCAGCATCTTTCGCTTGCATCATTATTAATCTTGCGCTTTAACAAGACCCATCTTGTAGTTAAGCAAGACGGCATCCATCTTTTAGAACAGGCACTCGATAATTCATGATGTTCTAAAATTGCCTCATTCCAGTCAAGAATCAACTCACTGACTCCTAGTGAGGTAAACACCTGTGTGAGTGGGCTACTTCTCTGTCTGACATGCATTGGAGTAAATGTCACTCAAATTAACATTTACACATGTATTGCTGACATAGCATCAAGTTCTATTGAATAGTAAATTCAACAGATGTTATACAAGCAAAAATAACTCACTCGCAAATCCTGGGACCTGTCATGTTCTCAAAACACATCCCGAGGTACATCTTTGGATCTGCCTTCATATCTCATGTAGATATGTGTTTCATGCCCATTTCTTTACACACAACTATTTTGCAAAGAATCTGCTCACTGATTCTCTTGAGATCGTTAGGGATAAATAGATTAAGACTCTTCTTAATGATATCACTTTTTACATAGTAGCAATAGAAGCAAATTAGTCTGCCCCTACAGCTCACTAGGAGATAGACACAAGTCTACATATAGCTACTCTACGAGATAGCTACTCCAATTAGCAAGAAGAATAAATCATGATATGGATTCACATTCTTCCACATCTCGTGCCCAATAGGCATTAGTATAACCCCTCAATATCAAGTCTTGACTTGATAACTCAATGATGATTCTATAATCATTTTTTAGTACTTCATAATTTCTTTGACCGCTTGTCAATATGCTTTGCTTGGATTGAGACAATCCATAGCATTCGCTTAAAGGACATCTATCACATCCTTTAGCTTCTGAGGTATTTTTGGATATAAGTCTTTATTCAAAAAATGACCTTTTGACTACTAGGGCATACTATAGATTGCTGTCATCACATTTGAATAGTCCAACTCAAACGATTCCTCGAAATCTTAATTTCGAGTATGTAATCAACCTCTCTCATACTTTTTATCTCAAAGTTGGCTGAAAACTACACTTTGACTTTGTTAAGATATCTTTATTCAATTCTGGCTATTCGTATACCATCTACATACAATATACAATGACAAACTTTTTTTTGAGCATTTAAAATAGACATCATAGTACTCGTCAATCAATTCAAAATCATACGACATGATCGAATTATGAAACGACGAGTACAACACTGTCTTGAAGACTGTATGAGGCCATGAGCAAATCTCAACATTAGCAAACTCTACGTTTACTGCCTCATTCTTTTGGATGTAACCCTCTGGTTGAACCATATAGGTTTCTCCATCCAATTCTCCACATAGAAGTACAGCCTTTACATTCATTTGATGTAGCTCTAGATCAAGCAAGTCATTATAGCCAGAATAAACTTAAAAGGCATGAATCTCACAACAACTGAGAATGACTTTTCATAGTCAGTTCCTTCACATTGTGTGAATTCTATGACAGTTAAGCGAGTCTTTTACGCTTAATCCTGAGAATTCATTAATTCTCAAATTGTGTCCCTAAGGTAGGTCAACATTCAACCAGTTCTTAAACATGATTTTGTTTTATGAAAGTCATAACTTTCTTCATTGCTTTAACTAATTCATTCTAATTGGGAACCGATAGAGCATCAGAAATATTCTTGTGTTCATTCTCATCTTATAGAATTTGCTAAAAGTAATCTCACTTGTACCTTTATTTAAGAGAGCATTTTCCACACCTTCGACCTTAAGTCGTTAGTGTGAAAATAAATTTCTTTTAGCTTCACAAAATTCCAGTTTTCATAAACATCTCTTATATTTATCGTAATCTGGAATTGTATTCCTATAGAAGTTACATTCCAAACTCCCACTGAAATTTAGAATTTTACTCCCACTGAGATAAAGATCAATCATACTCCTAATGAGATGAAGATCCTTCATACTCCTAATGAGATGAAGATCCTTCATACTCCTAATGAGATGAAGATCATTTTGATCATGAACTTCCGGATCAGCCGGAGGCGGTACATATTCCTCCTCCATAATTCTCCCACTCGGAAGGAGTGATCCAGATGATTCTAGCTCATCAGTTTTATACAAAGTAAGTCGCTACTCACTTCGCGCATGAACACGTATCTCTTTGATACTTATGAGTATTCAACAAAGACACTCTTTGTAAAATACTCACACAGATTGACGTAAGAAAATCTACTGTCACAGCCTTAAGTAGCTTAGATCGAGCTTTCGACCTATCTACAGCTAGTGAGAAGTAGGAGTGACATACTTGGAGGGCACACGTGTTAGAACATATGTGGCGGTATGGAGCGTATCTCCAACAAAGGATATAGGCTTATTTACCTCCGCTATCACATGTCTAACCATGTCAAGAAGAATTTAATTCTTTCTTTCTGCTACCTCATTCTAATGAGATGTGCGAGGAATGAACCACTCATGTTCAATCTATTTTCATCACATGAAGTTTAAAATCAAAAGATAATCATGACCACAATCAATTTGTAAGGTCTTGATCTTCAGATCAAATTGATTTTCAGCATTATACATGAATGCCTTGAAGTTACACATAACTTCGGACTTGTGAGAAATCAAATAGATTTGACCATATCTAAATATAGTCATCTATGTGATGAAATAATAGTAGGCCCATGCCTTGCCCTCACATTCACTTGACCACATACGTCAGAATGAATTAATTGCACCGAACAATCATATCTAGTTATTCTGCCAAATGGCTCTCATTTAGATTTTTCCTTCTAGAAATGTTCACATATGGGCAAATTTAGCCTTCTCTAAATACCCTTTAGTCCTGCCTTTTCAAGACAATTCATGCATTTTTGACCAATATGGTCAAATCTATAATATCACAACATAACATCATCTCGAGACGTTAGCAAAGTTGTGATCACGAAAAAACCATCACTATGTAAATCTCACAGATCAACATCCATGATGAGAAACCATTCATTAAATAACTAAAATGAGTAAAGACTTATCCAAAAAATTAACTAAGTGTGATGTCTCAATCATCCAACGGAAACTAAGAGTCATTGAAAACTCTAACAGACATTAAATTCCATGAATTTCTCGGAGTATATAACACGTCATGTAGAAGCATGGTATGTAGGCTCACTCTAAATAAGCCAACCATTTTAACTTCTACTCGTGTATATATAATAGAGCTTGCTCCAGTTGGTACTCATCGAAATTCGACAAAGATTTCACATTTCTTTGTCACATGGTCTATCTCTATTGAATTGCCACTCACAATTAAGTGATATTCAATCCGAAGGGTGGAGCTAGACACATTTAATTCACTCACAAGTGAGTTAAATAAATGTCTCGTCTCTTCTCGGCAGTGCAACCTATTGCATAGTGCCCTTTCATTTGACAGTTAAAAATATTCCAGCTCAGAAATGTTAGACCTTTAGGTTCCTCTCACCCTTAGAACTCTTCTTTCGGGTTGAGTCTGGATTAAGTCTGTTCAGCTTCACTCTTTTATTTTCCAAAAATTCCATTTGCCTTTACCACAGTGGTCACCCTTGCTATTTGCTCCAACTGGAACAAGCACTAGTCTCATACACCTAAGGATGGTCTTTGATTGCTAAGAGGTTATCCTCTTTTAGCTCAAGGCGACAGTCTGCATTCATCAAATGTCATAACATTATCATTATGCTTGAAGGTCATTTAGATGACACAATCTTGTAGGCATGGAACCGTTTGGATGTCATGCTCAACATTTGAACATGTGGCCAGCCATATCTAGCTTACTGATCACAATAGGACATCTCACATAGACACCTGATCAACTTTTTATTGAGTACATCCTCAGACTGGACTATAATCACATCTATAGTCCCAAGAACCTATTGTTCTTTTAGCACATAGCTATCCACATAGCTTTGAGAAATTATAAATGTTGTGTGTCAAGAATCTTTTCAGCAATACAATAATTTACTAAGCACTTATAACTTTTAACCTATATCAAAGTTCTCAATTAATCTTGAATTCGAAGAAAGTCGCGGGTATGTTTCCCCTCACCCTCCGAGAATTAATTTCAAACTTTAAATGCCAAAAATTCTTCGCTTAGTAAATTCAAGTGGATATTTCTCATGGTTATAATCAAATAATTAAATATACGCTTTATTTAATTGAGACAACATATGTCTTTATTATACGATAAAATAACCATGGAAATACTCGAAGTTCTAAACATCAAGTGTTCGAAACTTCAAATAAGACCTAACATAAATTTAAATGATTCACGCATAACTAGGAGGGTCTAAATTACATGACTCGGACTGGCGTAGATTCGATGATCTGTAGGGCACTAGGATACATGAATTTGTAAACACATTCCTTAGTGCAGAAGCGATACATTCATCGTCCACTTCGCAACTTCATTAGAGCATCGAAGGTAATTTCCTACAAAAATTCCTTCTGCCCAAATATCCTAACAGGCGTTTCAAAATGTCTTTGCATGTGCCATGTCAAATAGGTAGGAAAAAACTCTAATGTTTTCCATCATCTTCATCATTACTAGAAGATGCTTAAACATGTTACGCCAATTTATCCCGCAGTCATAACCTCCAGCCTAGACACACTCTTGTATCTTTTTGTGAATAAAAATAATATGCTCCTCTAGCACCTTTATGCTATCCTTATTCTCCCTCCAGCAGATAGACACTTCGATATCTTGCCACCATGTTGCGTACAATCGCAACACGTGCTTTAAAATAAAACACGAGTGGAGTTATTTTTTAACGTCATTGTAAACCTGCAACACGATGCAGAAATATTGGGTGAATACTTTATTTCTCCCATGGATCGAAAATCTTAATTTTCAATCTAAACGATGATGTCACATATCAAGGATATATTCACAATTGAGCTTTCATACGTGATCAATAGATCATGTTTAATTTTCTATTTTATCAGTACACATACTTCAAAAAATATTGAAAACTATATTTTCCGAACTCTTCCAAAAAATATTAGCTTTGAAAAAATTATCGAAAAAATTGTCCAAACCAACATGGTTAAAAGATTTGTAATAATCTTTTATCAACATGAGACCCATTTTGATTTAAGAACAACTGAAATCAATTTAATTCCCAAAATCAAGCAAAAAAAGCCTAACAAGGGAGCTCGTTATGACTTTTTCAAGTTAGTCAACGCTAGTTGGGAATTTGGTCAGAGGCCTACAAGGCCTTCTACCCCTTACCAAATTTTTTTTAATTCGTGTTGGGCTCAGGCCCGTACAAATATTCTTTGGTTCCATAAAACCGGCCCAGACTTCTCAAAATCTGGCCCATCCCTGAAACAGCCCAGAAGCCCACGCCCGCGTTGACTTGAAAGTCAAAATGCGGGTTGGGCCCCCTTTTTTTACTGTTGGGCCAAAAACGGCACAAGGAGAAGCCCGCGTTGACCCAAGGTCAAAACGCGGGCCAGCCGAAAAACACAGCCCACACGGGCCTTAACAAAAAAATCCCCACGGATATATATATATATATATATATATATATATATATATATATATATATATATATATATATATATTCGCAAAATTACGATTTTTCCCTCCTCATAATTCACCTTCATCCTTCTTCTTCTAGAGGCGAATGGCGACCAGCGATTAAAAAAATGACGATCTCAGCCATCGCCTTATCGCTGGATTTCAACTGTTCCGGTCAATCATCAGACAATACCGGCCATCCACGGTTCTCCCTCGTCGAGAAAATAACTTTTCTCGAGCTATTACGAACCCGGTCGTTCGTTCGTCGGAAAGAAGAGAAACTACCAATGTTCAATTATTATCCGGTATTGGCCACACAAAAAACCCGACCACGAAGGTCGCCATATTCTCGGTATGTCGTCAGAGAAGTAATCGGGGCTCGTCGTCCACCAGTTTTGTTGAATTTTAGTTGATTGAAACAGGGAGAAAAAACCCAGATCGCGAAATTAGGGTTCATTCCGATTTGGGGATTTTTGATATAATTACAAATTGATCCCTTTGTTCCTTCGTGTTTGCAAATAAGGACAGATTCCTTATTCACTTTTTGCGCGCATAATTTTTAGTTTAGTTCCCACAGATTTAATGCGTGTGCAAATAAGGACAAAAACCTTATACGCGTTCCGCGCACTAATTTCAGATCAGAACCTAAGGGTTTCTAATCATATTATGCAAGGACAACAGAGAGCATTCTCAAGAACACTTTCATGAAATCCAACTTTTTGAACAAAAATTACACATAATTTTTCTTTTCGAAAAATTAATTAGCATCCAGAACAAGAACTAATCAAGCTGTGATACCAATGATGATTTCTATATAGTAAAGTAATTAACATACTATAATCAAGAAATTATGAAATTAATTAAATGAACGAATTTATTTAAACGTAAATATACTTATCTCTTGAAGCGTGATCTCCTCAAGGATCATAACGGGGTTCTTGTCACTGGTCGGTTCTCGCTCACAGTATATCAGAGTCGAGAACAATTTTCACGAATTTATCTGCCTCAGAGTAGAATCGAGAATTACGAGATCAAGTCTCGCTTGATCTCTCTCTGTTTTCGTGGGAAGTTTCCTTTCTCTGTTCTCCTCTATCACCTTTCGCTTCTTCTTCTTTTAAAGGGGAGAATAAATTTTTCCCACGTCACCACCATGCATCGAAGCTACTATTAGTAGCTTGTCCTTGCAAGAGAAGGACGTGGCAGAGAAGAAATTTATCATCCCACACGTAAGGGATGATGTGGCAGTAAACCACACATAAGAGGATGACAAATCCCATGATCAACATGGGTGGATAACCAACACATACCATTGACTCCTCCAACCTTTGGATCACCATATTCTGCTAATAGGTTTTCAGGACTACCGGAATCAGGGGTATGGTCTTCACTTAACTTTGTCCGGCCACCAGCTGATATCGTAATCAAGAGATTAGTGTCCATGATGAAAATGTTACAAGCAATTAAGGGAGTAAGTTAAATTCATATTCGCATACATAATATAACAAAAAAGTTGGAAGGAAAGTTTAGCAAATAAAACAAACGAACAGTAATAAAATAGCTCCAAGAAAGAAAAGGCTACCATTCTCGAAGGTGGAGCGAGATGTTCGGCCGGCGGCGGATTGGGAGGGAAAGGAACATGTATCGAAGGTTTGTCGGTCGATGGGTAGGTCACTCGGAAAAGAAAATCTTGATCGTTTGATTTTAGTTCCCGTATTTCAATTTTTAAAATTTTCGGGTACACCGTACAGGTGTAAGACACCTGTAAAGTGTTACGCCTTTATTTGAATTTTTTAAGAATCATGAATGATAAACTTTGAAGAATCGAGTCCTCCAGCTCAATTTTCTGTTGGCTCAAGTCATAGCCAAGACGCCGTCGTCCATGGAACAAGCGTTCCACTTAAAAGAGAAAGAACGACTGGTCGTTCCCGAGAAAATGCATGCTCCTGAGAAGCAACTGACGACTCAATTTATCCAGGATGCCAAAAAAAGTGGTTCTAGTTCGTTCCAGAACCGAGGACCAGAAAATATTTTGGTGAAAAGACAATATACTAAACAAAAAAATACTATGCATCTAAAAATTGAAATATGCAAAAAATAGAGTTTATAAATTGTAACTTCATCGCGTACTTGAAAATATAAAGTTCAACCTTCCTTACAAACTTAGAGCAAGATAAATAAAATGCTATAAATTTTTTTGATATTTAACACAATATCGCAAATCCTAAAAAAATCATTATTCTTTTTCCCCCTCCTTCGTTTCTGTCTCTTGGTTTCTCAATTTTTTTTTAATTTTTACAGGTCAAAGGGAAAAAGAGTCTAAGGAGCTTTCATTTGCACCTACCCCATCATAAGAGCAACAAGAAGGTGATCAAATAGTACCTAAAGGATGAAATTAATATCATAGAAAAGGAAATAAATATCAGAGAGAATGATACAAATATCAAAATAGAAGAAAATTAATATCATAGAAGAAGACAACCAATATCTGAAAAAAAAGAAAACCAATATTCCAATAATTGTATTGTTTTACATAATAGTATTGTTTGGCTGGTATTATTTTCCTTTTAAATTATTTATATAACAGTAATTATTTCTAAATTGTAGCTTGAGTTGACTTTGTTAATAATAGTTGTCTAATATTACTCCTAATTATTATTTTTATTACTTAGATTATCTTTTGATCCCTTTAATAGACACTGTCAATGTCTCCAGTGAATCTTGACCCATTCTGGCACCGTCTTTGATATTCATTTGTTGTCTTGTCTAAATATGTTCCTGAATAATTTAAAAAGAATTATGTATTTGGTATTACCGTTTTAGACAAATAAAGGTTGGAAGTTCATCGTACCTCGTTTATAAACCGTGCACATGCCGACATGCGTACTAAAAAAATAAATATAAAATAAAAGTAATTGTTAAGAGGAAAAAGAAAAATGCATCGAGAAGTCAAAAAAGGCTGCTGTACAGTGGCTCCACTGACACGTGTGAGTTTTCATAACAAATCTGCGGCTCAGATTTAGTAATAACGAGTACATAGAAACCAAAAAAAAAACTACTCTACAGTGCTCCACTGACGACCTAGTTGTCCCCACCCCCAACACTATATAGTGCCCCCCCTCCGGACCACGACACCACACCACATTCTCTCTCTCTCTCCGAAATAACAAACAAAAGAAAAGAAACGAAGAAGAAGAAATCCCTCCTCTCCCTTTCTCCTCCTTAATCTCACTCGGGCTTTATTTAGCCTTTACCAGTTTGCAACTATCGAGAGAAACCGCCGCCGCACCCTATTCGGAACCCCCGTCCCTTCTCATCCGTCCATTCCCGTTAACAATGGGGCGGGCCGAATCCATCTCATCTCCCGATCACGAGGTTTTCGATTATCCGCTTCAACTCTCTCTTTTTTTTAATAATTATTTATTCCGAACATCGTTATTTCTCCCACCAGAATTAAACGCAGGAAGGAGGAGGCTCATCTGGTGAGAGTACAAGGTGTGATTTCTTATGTTTGAAGCCTTTGGTGTGTGTGCAGACACTGGGCCTTTTGAAGCCACCCGAAGATCAATCCGTCGTCGCTGCCCAGAAACCCCGTCCCCCCTCTGCTGAAGAGATTGATGCTAATCAATCCGTCGTCGCTGCCCAGAAACCCCGCCTCTCCTATGCTGAAGAAAAGATCGGTGCTATCTTCCAAAAAATTGATGAAAATAGGGACGGTCTCATCTCGAAGCAAGAGCTTCATGCTGTGCATCATGAATTCCACGCAAAAGGGGACGGTCGTCTGCCAGCGCAAGAACCCGGTGGCCGTCTTCCTCAGGGGGTGGGAGCGGTTGGGACTGGTGTGGCCGGCTCGCAGCTTCAGGTAACATATTGCATTCGGTTCGTTGTTGAGAGCTAGATGTGCTTAATTAATGACCAGGTTATGCCATGCTCGTGTTTTCCACGCATCCATTGTCGTCCCATTGACAGAAGTAATTTGTTGTGATACTGGTGGTACCGAAAACCAGAATGCAGAGAGTAATTTAGAGACGATGGTGGCTGAAGTTGGCGACGCTGCAGAAGATGGTAATGCTGCTGCTGTTGGTGGGGACAGCTTTGATGGGGCTGGTGTCAAAGACAACGGAGATGGTGCTGCCACTGCGATTGTTGGTGGGGACAGCTTTGACGGTGCTGGTGTCAAAGACAACGGAGATGGTGCTGCCACTGCGATTGTTAGTCCATGTTACTCTCTGTCAGATATGGAAGGGGCGGTGGTCTCAGGATCCGAAGATGTTGAGGTCCGAATTTAGATGCAGAATGTATGTTGATGATTATAAAGGAGCATATGTTCTCTCAAGCAAGTGAATCATATCAATCCTCACATTTTTTTGCAGCTGACTTTGCTGCCGAGAAGTCATCAGACTAGCGACACACCAGTCAATGGAAATGAGGTCTGATATTGTATCCTTGTAAAACTTACATTGACAGGATCCACTAACTCGTGACTAGCTAAACTGATTTTTAATCAGATAACATGTTGCATTGTGTTTGTTGTTGAGAGGTGGATATGGAGGTAATTTTCATGTTCATATTTTCCAGGCTGGTGGTAAGATCCAACAGCAGCAGCATTCAATAGATATAGTGATTGAAAATGGTGGCAGTTGCAGCTCGACCGAAAATCATGGTGGTGGTAGTGGTCGCTGTGGCAATATTGGCGGGGGCCGTGTCAGTACTCGTGTCTTGACATGGCTGAGGAGGAAATTCTATGCCATATGGCTGCTTCTAGGA
Source organism: Hypericum androsaemum (assembly GCA_963995505.1). Lineage (NCBI taxonomy): Eukaryota > Viridiplantae > Streptophyta > Magnoliopsida > Malpighiales > Hypericaceae > Hypericum > Hypericum androsaemum. Next base: position 1,462,440 of record OZ023199.1, read on the forward strand.
ATTCGTGAGATGAATGTTCTGAAGACTGGTTCATTTGCCCTTAGTTTGGTAACATACTTCGTTGACAAGCAACTGAGCCATGATGATCAAATTTATCTTAAAGTTGCACTCTGGTGTGGAGTTTTGGCATTCTTTATTGCACCGATGAGTGTCCCTGGCGTTAATTCTGCACTCCTTGCTCGAACTAGGCAAGCAATTGCAAGACTCACTTTGATCATTGGAGTTTTAATTTCTATAGTAACAGCTGTGGATGAAGAGAAGTTTAGGTGGCTAGTTCTTTCATTCTTTGCCATATTTTTTCTTTTTTGCCTGTGTGTGGAGGAGGATGGAGGAGGAGGAGGTGCATAGGAGTATAATTGCTAACGTTATAGCAATAATTCCTTTTTGGACTTCTTGTTGTTGTATTGTAATAACATATATAGAGTTTATGTTGATTCGTGTGTATAGTGGATCTTGTTCTAATCTCTTTTTTCTTTCTCGACGTTCTGCTACAATCATGCAAGGCCATACATGTAATGATGGTTCTGCGCTTCTTTTTCCATTCATTGTTTTTTTTGCAGCTCGCTGCCGCATCAAGGAAAATTGTGCAGCTCACAAGAAACCGAGAGGCGGCTTTGCACTAAGTAGGATGTAATTAGCCGGTTATTTATATATTAGGGATGGTTTGCCCCTCCATTTCCACCACACAAAAAAAGGGGAAATTGCGGGTATTGGATTGACTAGGGACTACTAAAAAGTTGTCCCTACGGAGGGGACTCATTCAGAGCCCTTTGACCTATTTTTTTAATTAAAAAATTTGATCTGATGGTCAATATCACACGAAGGGTATTTTTGACCATATATCCCAAAAAGTGCCAACTAAGATTCCACCCACATTTATTCTGCCGCCCATATTAATTGTGCCGTCCATATTAATTCTGCCGCCCACATTAATTCGACATTAATTTCACTTTTTGACCATATATTTTCTTCCTCTTCCCCTCTCTTTCCTGGTCACTTTCTTTTCCTCTCTCTCTCTCTCTCATCCCATTTCCCTCGCCGGAGAAAAAGAAGAGACCGGGAGAAGAAGCTTCGCCGCCGGAGTGAAACTGCCAATCACTCCGTTTATCCGTACACGTGTACGTCTATAACGCTCTCTCTCTCTCTCTCTCTCTCTCCCCCCGTTTCGTTTTAGATTTTTTTTGTCCTTTTAAATTCATGTGAAGTTCACTAGTATAACTCATGGTCAAGAGCGGTTACGCGTTGGATCTAGCCTCGGCCCGGTGAAATGGGATGACCTGGCCGGCTAAACTGCACCAACATTCTCGACACCGCCACCGACGGCCTCTTCTACTACCTCTTCGGCTCCGTCTACGCCATGAACATCATGTTTACCACCATGATATTTTTGTATTTGTACAATAGTATTTTTTGTATTGGTATATTTGTATTCTCATACTGATTTCCAGATGTAATGATAGTGGTTTTCAAATGTAGTAATACTGGTTTTCAGTTGTAATGACATTGGTTTTCATATTTAATAATACTGGTTTGCAAATGTAATGATATTGGTTTTCATATTTAATGATATTGGTTCGCACGTTTACTTATAGTGGTTAGCATGTTTACTGATATTAGTTTTTGGATATTGATTTTCGGATGTTGGGATATTGGTTTTTGTATGTTGGGATATTGGTTTTCGTATGTTGGGACATTGGTTTTCGTATGTATTTATATTGGTTTTCGTATATATTAGTTTTCATATATTGGTTTTCGGATATTGATTTTCGTATATTGGTTTTCGGATGTTGGGATATTGGTTTTTGTATGTTGGAATATTGGTTTTCGGATGTTGGGATATTGGTTATCGGATGTTGGGACATTGGTTTTCGTATGTATTGATATTAGTTTTCGTATATATTAGTTTTCATATATTGGTTTTCGTATATTGGTTTTCGGATGTTGGGATATTAGTTTTCGGATATTGGGATATTAGTTTTCGTATGTAGTGATATTGGTTTGCGTATATAGTGATATTGGTTTTCGTATGTAGCGATATTAGTTTGCACGTGTAGCGATATTGGTTTTCGAATGTTGAGATATTGGTTTTCGCATGTAGTGATATTGGTTTACATGTGTAGCGATAGTGGTTTTCATATATAGTTATATTGGTTTTTGTGTCGTCGTCTCCGAATTTTAAAATATGCCGTCTGACCGGTCGGACCAGGATACGGGTGTAAATGCATACCGAATTTTGACCAAAAAATGGTTACCTTGCAAACCGAACTAAATTTGGTCGGATAAAATGGTGAGACCAAAAATCTGACCAACCAGAGGTGGTTCACCCAGATTTTTAAATAAAAAATACATATCCGGTCCGATCCGATCTAATATTCCTATTGGTTATATTCAAATTAAAAAATCTGGTCCGACCGGTGGTCCGTCCGATTGGACTTGTTGACCCAGAGTACTATCCAAAATTCGTATTTTGAAGACCATAAGTTTTCTTAAGTGGATAATTTTGAATTTTGAAAGGAAGAGGAATGTGAAGAATCAACCAATAGTATGATTTTGGGTTTAGGGAAACTAATTAATTATTCCTCTCTCTTTTGCTTGTGCTAAATTCCAATATTACCCCTGAATATAATTTTATTGTCCAAATTATCCTTTTACTCCCTTTGATCCATTTTAGTGGGGACAATCCATGTCCCCGCCTAGCCCGAAATTGCGCGGCGTATGCAAAAATGCTGATAAGAGTCGAGTAGAAACAAACATTGGAAAGAGCAGTTGCGTCTCCATTATCTTTTCCGATTGGGTTAAGAAAATTAGACCAGAGACCTCGTGAATTACACACTTATTAAAGCTCTATGGGTTTACCGTTTATAGCTAGCTGAGTCGAGGTTAGATACTGTTACAAATTCAGCAACCAAGAGAATAAAACGCGCAAAGAACACGGACATAAAAAATCATGTGGTTCGGCCTAATGCTTACGTCCACGGGGAGAGGAGAGAACTTTTATTGATGGATCCGAGTCACAAAGTTATACAAAACCCTTGGGTAACATGCCTTTATACAGAGGCAAACCCTTGTACATTAAGTAATCTATTTATGTCGGATTAGGAGTTCGAAACAAAACAGGAAAATAATTCCTCTTTTACTATTTCCTTGCCAAACTCAACAATCTCCACCTTGGCGAGAAATCATCCTGTGGATAAACCATGAAGCTCCATCTGAACTTCAACAAAACTCCATATTGACAAGACACCGCCCCATAAATAGATGAGATCTTGCAAGACCAATCTGACTCTACCGATTCCACCTCGGACCATAGATATACTGCCATCAATAAGACCATCTCAACTTTCTCACCACCTTTATTCAATCACTTGGAGCCAGCCCTAAGCTCGAGCTTCTGAGCTTGCTTGGCATCTTCCCTCCAATCTCTATCGAACCCCAGCTAGCAAGTCCACTTGCTGAAACAACCTTGGGACCAATAGATGCTCTCTCTATTTTCTGGTTAACCCCATGCTCCGCAACCTCGAACTACTTTTTCACTGGACCTTCTTGCCTCAAACCAATGCTACGTGCCATAGCATACAAAGGGCTATTTTTTGTTTCATCAAGTAGAACCCTCGACATGCCACGAACTCCACCGTTCGGCCTTGAGTGAGATACCCGATTCGCCTGTGGTGCTACCAATGGCTTCGCATTTCCTATGCAAAACCTACCAAATACCTTTGACATGCACGTGCCTTTAGATAACCATAGCGGGAACCTACTAACTTTATCTTCGCGAATCCCAACTCCGCTCAAACCATTCATGTCAAGCCTTCGCTCCATCATACAAGAGCTTTTCTCCCCTCGATCGGATCCCAACGAGGTGACTCCACCTACTACCTTGTTCCCCACTGACATGTAGGTGTTTGTAGCATCCCTTTCACCCTTCATCGCCACCACATCATCCTTCTCCATCTCAATTAGTCCGCCTACAATCTTATAGCTGTACCCACTATAATCTAAGGCTCCTAATGAGATCAAATTTCTCTCCAACTTTGGAACATGCCTAACCCCATACAATTTTCTCTCAACACTATCCCACATCTTGATCCAGATATCACCTATGCCACCAATTCTACAAGTAGAACCATCACCCATAGTCACCATACCTGAATCAACTTGTAGGTGTCGAACCACCCTCTTTTAGGCGTCATGTGAAAAGAGCAAGCGCTATCCAAAATTCAGGAATCAGAATGCTTTGGACTTGACAAGATAGAAAGAACGTCACCATCCGACTCGTCCGAATATGAGACCATATTCGTGGAACCCGATCCTTTGGCCTTAAGATTCTGAGTTCTTCTTGGATAATCTTTCTTCACGTGCCCTTTTTCTCCACACTCGAAGCAATTTCCTTTGAACTTCCTCGACCTCGACTTGGATCCTCTTCTATCTGCATTACGACCATCATGGCTACCCCTCACAACCAGCCATTCTGCTTGTTCATCGCCAATTTTTCTCCTTTGATAAAACCTTAGCACAGCACTTTTGATATCTTCTAACACCAGGGACTCCTTCCCCCAAGTTAGAGTTGAAACCAAATTTTCGTAGGAGCCAGGTAAGGAATTCAGCAGCAACAATGCCTTGTCTTCTTCCTCGAACTTTACATCAATCTTTTTCAAGTCGCTTACAAGTTGACTGAAACCATTAATGTGTTGGCTCAAATCCGAGCCTTTCTTCATCTTGAACCCGTACAATCTTGAACCCGTACAATCTTTACTTAAGATAAAGCTTGTTCGACAAAGATTTAGACATATACCTTGCCTCCAATTTCTTCCATACCTCAGCTGGTGACTCCTCATCCATGACGTGATACATCACATCGTCTGCCAAGCACAAGCGAATTGTCGCCACCGCCTTGGCCTCCATCTCCTTCCACTCTTGCTCCTCCATCTTCTCGGGTTTCTTCTCCGAGAGCGCGATAATCATCCCTTGCTGCACGAGGAGATCTTTGACACGCCTTTGCCACAACCCAAAATTCGATGAACCATCGAACTTCACAAGAGCAAACTTCGCGCCATGATCCGACATTCTCCAACCTTAGCTCTTGATACCACTTGTTAGGAATTCAGCAACCAAGAGAACAAAACGCGCAAAGAACACGGACACAAGAAATAACGTGGTTCGGCCTAATGCCTACGTCCATGGGGAGAAAAGAAAAATTGTATAGATGGATCCGAGTCACAAAGCCATACAAAATCTTTTGGTAACATGCCTTTATATAGAGGCAAACTCTTGTACATCAAGTGATCTATTTAGATTGAATTATGAGTCTAAAACAAAACAGAAAAATAATTCCTCTTTTACTATTTCCTTGCCAAACTTAAAAGATACTATTTACTCTTGTGAACATATACTCTTAATTATAACTAAAACTTCGCATCTAATTTTGGACCTCAAAATGCGACGATCTCGGCTGCTCCACCATACGGGACAGAGAGCTCTAGCTTGCGGAAGTAGAGGGGTAAACACACTTAAATCGTACCCAAATCGATAGAACGAAAGAGATTGTTAGTATCTTTTCATCAAGAGAGAGGAGAGAGGGGGGAGGCTTTCTTCTTTGCCACACCAAAACTGTTTGAAAAAGTAGTTAATTATTCATTTCCGTAGCTACCAGGTTCATGACTTGATGACTACCATGATCAAGAATTCCAGTACAATTACAGTCTTGGAAAACAACAACATCAATAGCCTTTGTAGCCGTCCAGCAACATTTTAACTTGTACAAAACAAGGCCCGCGAAAACAAACTTAACTAGCTGCACCATAAAGCACACACTAAGCAGTCTCAGTGTACTCTACTACTGTTTTAAGTAAATAGCGAACATACGGCATATATGGGGGAGATCATTGAGCCAAGACCTAAACATTAGAACGAGTGACAGCAAGGACACGGAAAGAATGAAAGGCGCAAACGAGAAGGACTCCGAAAGAGTCCAATATTTTTTGGCAAAATGAATTCCATTAAAAATTCCAAGAAATAAAATTAGAATGTGAAAAGTCCATTGAATTTTGGTTTGTATCTATATTGAATTTGTTACTCATAAGATTTTTGAAGTTCATAAAAATTTGAAGATGATGGGTTTTGCACCCATTCCCATAATAAGCCATGATGTGGCTAGCCTATCTCATCCTTGAGCATAGGGATGGCAATGGGCAGGATCCGGGTAGGATCTATAGGACCCAGATCCTTACCCTCTTTTTTGAAGGTCGACCCAGATCCTTACCCTTATCCTCTTAAAAAATATGGATCCGGGTAGGATTCGGGTCCTAAAATATCGGGCAGGATCAGGGCGACCCGCGGGTCCGTATTATTTAAAAATTAAATAATTTTACAAAAATTAAGCCATACTTGTTCGCAATAGCGAAGCATTCGAAAAATGAGAATGCAATTTATTAGTTTGCTAAAATAAGTTAATATAAAAAAATAAATACAAAATTTCAAGTTGATATAATAATTGAATAGTAGAATGTATTAGAAGGTTGGAAACTTGGATTGATATTACGTAGGTTAAAGTTTTTTCATCATTCCTCCTTTGACAATTTGTTATTTTTTCTTGGATATTTAAAGCGTCACAGACAACAATACTAGCCTACTTAACGGGTGCTTCTTTTGGTTGAATATGTGTTCACTTTCTTTACCGATTATAATATATTGATATTTGATACTTCGGTATCTTTACCAATTAAGATGTAACTTTGATACTTTAATATTTTGGTACTTATAACAACTTGGTTGAATAAAATTTACTTATAAAAAAATTCTAAATTGGATAGCTTGTGATGAGAATGTGGTACTAATTTTAGTAATTAATATATATATATATATATTGGAAACGAGTAAAAATGTAGTTTTGATGCAAGTGTCATTGTTTTTGATAAAAGCGTCAGTTTTCTGTGTGATCAACATTTTTGAATTGTTGGCAGCAGAAAGTTTTTCATGTGTACGATGTAGAAAGCGTTTAGGCACTAAACCATCTTTGATGCAATTTAAATCAGCACCCGTATCAAATAAAGCAATAGTATTAAGTTGGAAATCATCAGAAAATTTGATAATAAGTTTAATGAGGTACTTTCGAGAAGTGACCTGTTTCAAAACATGTAAAAATTCATTGGAATCAGGTTGAAGCGGGAAATCATCATCTGAGTCGCTGGAGTTTGGATCGATAGGCTGTTTGGTTAAAAGGTTTTGGAGGACAGCACTTGTTTCCTGTTGCTGTAAACGTAAATCTTTGAGCTCAGTTTTAATGAGCTTGATTTCCGTTTGTAGCTCTGGAATGCTGGGAATATTAGACTTCTGAACTTGCTTCTTTTGAAGGATGCGAGTCAGATCATAAGTCTTTGGAGGGATGGCGATGGAAGTTGAAGGGCCTTCATCAACACTGTTAAGTATTTTAGATAAATAGTCCTTGCGTTTGGTGGGATCTTCGATTTCATTTGCCATGGCGAGTAAAAACTCTTGGTCTTTAGTCAAAACACATATACTGTGTTCCGAATCAGACGAAGATGAAGAATGGATAAGTTCATCTAATTGGTCAGAGTCTTCCGAGACTGAGTCAGGGTCGGAAGAAGAATCGTTAATCAGAAGGGCGGATATTTGGGCAATAATATCAGGATCAATGTTTAAGGCATGAAGTTTTGTCTGTATGCGACAGTGCCGGGCGATGTGTCCTTTTTTGCCATACTTGTGACAAATAGTATCCTTGAAGCGGTCATCCGTTGGCGGACGATCGCGTCTATAGGACTTCTTTTTGTCGTTGTCTGGAAAATGTCTTGAAAAGCGTTTTTTGAGGTGAGAGTCCTTATTACGCTTGTCAGGTCGTTTGTAATAGGAAGATCTTTTATGATGAGAAGGCTTAGATGAGGAAGGGCAATTGCAATTCTTGGAATCAGGAACTCGAGAAATATCAAACTGTTGACAAAACGATCCAAGTTCTTGTTTTGTTTGCCTTAACTCACGCTTGATATTTTTCTGTAACTTTAAATCTTGACAGATTTGGAGTCCCTGTTGTTGTGTTATGCTGATGAGCTCACCATAGGTAAGTGTTGCATAGTTAATAGGGGTTCCATGGGAGGCTTTAAGAGTTCGTCTGACCTTTTCACCTAGCATGAACGGAAGACCATCAATGAGCTTTTCTTTCCAGAAAGGCTGATTTGAATCTTCGCGAAGCATTACCCTGGTGAGGAAGGTGTTTTTATAATGCTGAAAATCACTCAACTTGTGACATTTCAAATTGGAGAGAAGTTCGGCATTTTTATCTTTAAGGTGAGACGAATCACCGATGAAATGAAGTGATATGGCAAAGATAAGAGATGAAACCGCATCTTGGATTGGTTCATTGTTACCAATATGCGATGGATCATGCGGAACAGGATAATAAGTTACAAAATGAAGATGAAGTTATATTATTCTTTAAGCATAATCTTTAAGAAATTACAATATGAAGATAGACTTTAAAACTAGTAACAGAGATAAGCAATGAACAATAAGGATGAACAATAAGGAGGGAGAGGATTACAGTGGAATAGAGGACTATGGGCAACTATCCAGCTAAAATACACTCTGCCTGATAATAATAAGGAGGGTTCTATATATAGAGGGGCGAAGTGGTGTTGAGGCAGGAGGAATCTTTCCTGTTTGCCTGCTGTCTGCTTGCTGTCTGCTTTGTGCTTTCGGTGGCTGGGGTCCACCTCGTGCGTTGTTTTGTCTTGTGACTGCTTTTCGGTGGCTGGGGTCCAACTTTGTTATGGCAGGAATAAATCCTGTGAATCCATGGGAAATATGTACAATGGTACGTATGAAGTCGTTGAAGCCGTTGTGGTATGAAGTCGTTGAAGCCGTTGTGGTATGAAGTCGTTGAAGCCGTTGTGGTATGAAGTCGTTGAAGTCGTTGTGGTGAGAAGTCGTTTGAGAGGTTGTTCAGGGGAGGCCGAAGAAGCCGGCTCCATCATCTTCATCGAGGGAGATGAAGGGCTCATCCTCGTCTTCTCCTTCCGTTGCGCAGGGCGATGAAGAGGCGTTGGAATGGGTCTTTGTTACTTGGCTCATTATGGCAAAGTAATCCTTCTCTGTGCTGGCTGATGCCAACATTGCCTGGATCTTTGCCTTCTGGGCCAGAAATTGTGCGATACTGTTGTCAATGGCGGTGTGCTTTGATTTTCCGACGGCGTTGTCTTTGAACCACTTGAGAACTATCTCTGTGGTCAGTTTTTCTTCCGCTCGGAAGGCGTTCCACCATTTTACCTTGAAGCGGCGGACTAACATATTGACATCAGTCCGATCGTCATAAGGGGTAAATTCATAGTGCCAGGTGCATACCCATGGAAGGTAGAACTTGGCGCAAAATAATAACAATGGGCCAAATGGTTTTTCAATGGCCGAAGGGTTGTAGCGGGCTTTGAAAAGGTTGTAGCATCCAAGAACGTCATCCGTAAGGATAGTTAAGGAACAGCCATAATAACTCCACCAGGTAAGGAACCATAATGGAAGATTGAGACAATCAAATGGCTGTCTGAAATAGAACAGCCATGTGTGGGTCATTTTAGCATTTTGGTTCAAGAAAGCATTGAACCAGGCATTTTGGTAGTCCCAGTAGCTGTATAGGGTGCTATGGGTGGTGTTTGGGGTCAGTGGTAGATGCTTTGGTTTGTGCAAGGGTTGTCCTTGTAAGGATGTCCATTGCGATGGATGTATGACTTTTGCAATTTGGCAGGTTGAATAGGCTGGGGAGGCTTTATCTGTGTTGCTATAGAAGTGCCTGACTTTGATGGAGTCAGTGTGTTCTAATATGGCAGCATAGTAGGCTTGTGTTTTGGCGATGTCTGAGGGGATAGAGTGTTGGCCAGGAGGGAAAGTCCTTGCTGCGGCAATAGTTGGGTCGTTTTGGTTGTAATCTCGTTCAACAAACACAAGAGATTGGGTTTGGGGTTTGTGGTAATAAACAGCTCTTTGTTGGTTACGGGGAAGAGGTTGGGTTTGAGAAACGATTGTATGGCTAACGTTAGGGGAGGTCATTTGGGTGTTGGTTGTTGGGGCTTGGGAATTCTGGGAGAGGCGTTGGAAGACCTCAACAAATTCAGTCGGGTAAACTGGATTGTTTTGGAGTTCAAGTAACCATTTTTGTACTTCAGTGCTGCTTTCGGATCCCCTGCGAAGGGCAAGGGGAAGCTCTTTATGTTCGTCATCTTCAGTAATAGCGGCCCAAGTGCGGGCTGGCTTTGAGGAGGATGAGGCAATACTTTTGGCTTTGCTCCCTTGAGAGCTTTTTGGTGGCATAACTGGCTACCTATTTGTCAAAAACTCTCGCATTAGGAAATCAGGTAGGGAATTGCTTTCTCCTTTAATGTATTCAATGTCAAAATCAAAAATACTTAAAATAGCTTGCCAGCGAGCAAATATGTGCTTGGAGGCAATATTTTGAACATCTTTTTGAAGAATATCTTTGGCCGCTTGGGCATCTATACGTAATAAAAACTTTTGGTTTAAAAGATCACTTTGAAACTTTGTAATACATAATACAATGCTCAAAATTTCTTTTTTGATTGTTGGATACTTGCGCTGAGTATCATTCCAATGTGCTGAAGTGAATGATATGATATGTTCATGATCATGGGGGCGTTGTTTCAATATGCCACCGTAACCTAAATCTGAGGCATCAGTTTCAACTATCTTGAAAGCAGATGGATCAGCTAAATGTAAACAAGGAATGCTTTGAACTTGACTTTTAATGCGTTGAATAATACTAGTATGAATATTTGTTCATGGCGTAGGGTTCTTTTTAAGCCGATCATGTAAAGATTTTATGATGCGGTTGATGTTGGGAAAGAATTCTAAAACATAGTTTAGAGATCCAAGAAAACGTTGGAGTTGAGTTTTGTCCAAGATTTTGTCAGGAAATTTGGACGCAAAAGTAATGGAGCGTTCAATTGGGGTAATTGTCCCTTGGTGGATGTAATGACCAAGAAAACGAATTCTTGTCTGGAACAAAACGATTTTGTTTTGGGACAAAACAAGACCATTTTTCTTTACGACATTATAAAAAGCATGTAAATGTTTGAAATGTTGTTCAATTGATTGGGAATGGATCAAAACGTCGTCAATATAGACTATGCAGAATGATGAAAATGATGCAAATATGTCATTCATGACGTTTTGAAATTCGCTTGGGGCGTTTTTTAATAAGTTAATCAAAAGAAACCGCATCATGGTTAACGTGTAAGGGGCTCTCATCGATGAAGATGTGCTTTCACAGCGAGAAAGGGAGGGGGTCCCTGTAAATCTCGAGCTCGTAGCACGATTGAACGATATTCCAACAGTACCACCAGAATAACGGTTGATACGTGAAACATCATTACTGGGTTGGGCTTCAGGCATTTGAGTCTCAGATTGGTCTAAACCTTCTAAGATCCATTCGTCAGGAAGAGTTATATCCTTCCATTGGATGGCTTTAGGGATGACAGTGTTAGCCCGAGTAAAGTCAGTTTGCAATAAAACGGTTTGTCCTTTGGTTGGTTGAAAACGATGCTTCGTTGCAAATGCAGAAATCATGGCTTTATAATGCACTTTAAAACTCAATGAGATGTTAACAGTGCCCTGCATGAGGGAGTAATTAAATGTTTTTAATTGAAGTGTTAAGGCATGCAGGATGTTTGGATCTTTAAGAGACAAAGTAAGATTTGGATGGCAATCAAATGATAATGGACCACCGGCGAGGCTTGACTCGACGGAGCTCATTAAAGAATCTTTAAAACGCAGATGTCTAGCATCCCGGAGGATAGCTAGGATCGATGCATCCAATCCGGCCACAGTCAGGGGTATAATACCGACCTGGACGAGTCCTATATGGATGAAATTAAAACCTTTTTTCAGATGATTTTGAAGAGAGGTTTTGGACAATAGTTGATAAGTCTCAATAGGTTTGGAAACAGACATTGAGTGTTCTTCTTGTTTGATGACATAGTCATGTTTCAAAAATGAAATCTTTGGAATGTGATATATGTCATGTTTTGAAATTTTTGGCAATTTCCAATTATTGATGCAGCCTTTAAAATCCTCAATGATCAGCTCATTACTGTTAATTCGGCTTTGTTCGTTACTGGATTCAATGCTGATCTAACCCCTTACACAATGACGACGATTTAAAATCCTCAATGATCAGCTCATTGCTGATCTAAAATATATATATAATTTTAATATTTAAAAAAAATTCGGGTAGGATCCTATAAGTCCATATCCATGCCCTTATCCTTTTTAAAAATAAGGATCCGGGTAGGATCTGGGTCTAAACCCGATCAAAGTCAACGGATCTTGGATCCATCGGGTCTGGATCCGGATAGACCCTCAGGATAAGGGTCAAATTGCCATCCCTACTTGGGCCACTTCCTCCTTGTAAGAAGTGGCAATTGTTGACACTTCCTCTAGGTGTACAAGCTACCAATAGTAACTTGTCCACGTGGAGAGAAAACCACCAAATGATGATGACGTGGGAAAGTGAAAATTTTCCATATAAGGGATTTTGGATGTGATAAAGGGATGGTGGAAGCAACACAGATACATATAAGAAAAGGGGGTAAAATTAATGATTTGATCTGGTAATTTTTTATTTGACTCCGAGGTAGATAAATTTGTGAAAATTATTTTCGACTCTGATATATTGTGAACGAGAACCGACCAGTGACAAGACTCTGTTATAATTCCGGATTATTTACGCTTCAACAAGTAAGTATATTTACGTTATTAATGAATTTGTTTTGTTAATTAATTTATTAATTATAGTATGTTATAATCAAAAAAGAATCCTTTCTTTTTGGTTTGAGTTGGTTTCTATTAATTTTTCAATATCGTCCCTAATCTAATTTTCATTACCTAAATTGCCCCAGCCTTTCTTTAGTCGCCGTGGGTGGGTCTAGGAATCCAAGTATCCAACCCCCGGCAGCACACCTGTTTAGTGTTTAACGCTTTTTGTAGTTTGACCGTGCTCACAAGTTTTGGCGGAAGTATCACATACTCCCCGTCCGTCTCCACCGTCTTCTACCTTTGCAACTATCGAGAGAAACTGCCGCCGCACCCGATTCGGAACCCCCGTCCCTTCTCCTCCGTCCATTCCCGTTAACAATGGGGGCCGCTGACGAATCCATCTCATCTCCCGATCATGAGGTTTTTTATTACCGCTTCAACTCTTTTTTTTTTATAATTATTTATTCCGAACATCGTTATTTTTTTCTCCCACTAGAATTGAGGAGGCTCATCTACAAGGTGTGATTTATTGTGTGTGAAGCCTTTGGTGGGTTATAATTTGGTGTTTGTGCAGACACTGGGTCTTTTGGAGCCACCCGAAGATCAATCCGTCGTCGCTGCCCAGAAACCCCGCCTCTCCTATGCTGGAGAAGAGATTGGTGCTATCTTACAAATAATTAATGAAAATAGGGACGGTCTCGTCTCGAAGGAAGAGCTTATGGCTGTGCATCATGAATTCCACCCAAAAGGGGACGGTCGTCTGCCAGCTCAAGAACCCGCTGTCTGTCTTCCTCAGGGTGTGGGAGCGATTGGGAGTGGTGTGGCCGGCTCGCAGCTTCAGGTAACATATTGCATTCGGTTTGTTGTTGAGAGCTAGATATGCTTAATTAATGACCAGGTTATTATGCCATGCTCGTGTTTTCCAGGCATCATCCACTGTCTTCCGTTTGCCAGATGTAATTTGTTGCGACGCTGGTGGTACCAAAAAGCAGAATTCAGAGAGTAATTTAGAGACGATGTTGGCCAAAGTTGGCGGCGTCCGTGGCAGCTCTGCAGAAGATGGTGCTGCCACTGCTGTTGGTGGGGACAGCTTTGACGGGGCTGGTGTGAACGGAGATGGTGCTGCCACTGCTGTTGGTAGGGACAACTTTGGCGGTGCTGGTGTCAAAGACAACGGAGATGGTGCTGCCACTGCGGCTGTTGGTGGGGACAGCTTTGATAGGGCTGGTGTCAAAGACAATGGAGATGGTGCTGCAATTGTTGGTGATGGTGGTGGTGTCAGCCGTAGTGTCTTGATGTGTCTGGGTTGGAATTTTGACATCATATGGGCGCTTCTGATCCGTGGGATGAATTTGGTGAAAGCTGGTTCATTTGTCCTTTGTTTGCTGTCATTCTTCATTGATAAGCAGCTTTCCTTTAGCTCAAAAGATACACTTTACCTCATTATTGCATTTGTCTGCAGTCTCTTGGCGTTCTTTGTTGCACCTTGGCATGTCCCTGATGCCAACGCTACACTTCGGGCTCAAGGCATGCAAGAAATAGCAGTTCGCACCTTGCTTATGGGAGTTCTAACTGTCATGGTGACAGCTTTAGATGATGAGTTCAGAGTGCCGGTTCTCGCCTGCTGTTTAGCCTTAATCCATATTGGCCAAGGTCTGGAGGAGGACTAACTCAAGGCAGGTAAACAAACTGCAGTAGTCATCTTGATTACTGCAGTTTTAATTGGTGTGATCACATCTCTGGATGGTCTCTGTTTCTTTTCAGTCTTGTTCTTCCTTATCGGCCTATGTATGGAGGAGGAGGAGGACTAATTGTATCGAATATATAGTGGTAATCTTGCACACGTCTGTACAACCATTTACTCAGAATATTATGTGTCTTTTTTTCTTCTTATTTGTGCGTATTGTGATCTTGTAGCAACCCTTTTTCCTTCTCAACATGCTTTATTCAGGCATTCGGGTTTATCTTTGGTGGAAAGTAGAAACTCCTAAAAAATATTGTGACAATGTATAAACAGTGAAACATCTTAGCTTTTTCCATTTTTTTCTTCATTCTTTGTTTCCACATTTAAAATTCTGAGATTTTCTGTGATTATTATTATCCTTGCACTACCCCATTTAGAAATCCACTGCGTTTTGACATTCTAATGCATTCAGTAGTTGAAGAGCCGCACGTGCTGTCTCTGGAAATTAAAATGTTTAGGGAAAAGTCCACTTTCGTACCCTGTGGTATCGACCAAAATCACTTTAGTACCCTGTGGTAAAAAACCGATCAATCGAGTCATACTTATTCCAATTAACATCAAAAAGGGCCTCGGGCAGCTGCCCGGAGCTGCCCGAGCCTACCCGCCCGCTGCCCGGGCCACGTGGTCAGCCACGTCACCAATTCCTCCTCCTCCGATTTTCCTCCTCCTCCTCCTCCGCCTCCTCCTCCTCCGCGTTCCTCCTCCTCCTCCTCCTCCTCTCCTCCTCCTCCCCGCATCCCCCTCCTCCTCCTCCTCCTCCGCCTCCTCCTCCTCCGAGTTCCTCCTCCGCGTTCCTCCTCCTCCTCCTCCTCCTCCTCCTCTCCTCCTCCTCCCCGCATCCCCCTCCTCCTCCTCCTCCTCCGCCTCCTCCTCCTCCGAGTTCCTCCTCCGCGTTCCTCCTCCTCCTCCTCCTCCTCCTCCTCCTCCTCCTCTCCTCCTCATCCCCGCATCCCCCTCCTCCTCCGCGTCCTCCTCCTCCCCGCGTCCCCCTCCTCCTCCGCGTCCTCCTCCTCTCCTCCTCCTCCCCACGTTGCCCTCCTCCTCCGCGTCCTCCTCCTCCCCGCTTCCCCCTCCTCCCCCGCGCCCCCCTCCTCCTCTCCTCCTCCTCCCCGCGTCCCCCTCCTCCTCTCCTCCTCCTCCCCGCGTCCCCCTCCTCCTCCTCCTCCTCCTCCTCCTCCTCCCCGCCTCCTCCTCCTCCTCTTGGTGACGTGGCGCCACGTCACCAAAATTGGTGACGTGGCTGACCACGTGGCCCGGGCAGCGGGCGGGTAGGCTCGGGCAGCTCCGGGCAGCTGCCCGAGGCCCTTTTTGATGTTAATTGGAATAAGTATGACTCGATTGATCGGTTTTTTACCACAGGGTACTAAAGTGATTTTGGTCGATACCACAGGGTACGAAAGTGGACTTTTCCCAAATGTTTATGTACTTCTTTTTCCTTTGTTCCCCTCTCCGGCTCGCTCCCGCTGCATCTAGATTTATGGCTTTCTACAAGGTTCACTTTTTTAAAAAAAATATTATTAAATTTTCTAGACCCAAAACTCGTCACTTAACATGATTCGACCATTCCCTTCAAAACAAAAACATGATTCGACCACTATCAACAACTCGATCACTTTGTTAGTTAAAAGCAAACTCCTGTTTGGTGGTTGTTCTTCCTTTTATCAAAGTAGGCTCTCTGAAATATATATATTTCTTTCTGGCCCACTACAAGGGCCCGAATGAAATAGTGTGCCTTTTTGGGCTTAGAAAAGTTTACTTAAATATATTATAAAAGTGTCCATAAAAAGAGCCAACCCTTTTTTTTATTTTATGTTCAAAACAATCCTCTGTGCGCAGTAGACTCGAATACTAGTACTCGGGAGTGGATTGAGTACGGAGTGGAGGAATCGATTCCGGACGGTTTGGAGTGAAGGGGGATCGCAATGGCAAGCGTAGTTATGTGATAATGGCAAGCGTAGTTATGTGATAATGACAATCGCAGTTATGTGATAATGGCATGTGTATTTGTGATAGCGGCAAGTCCCCGTTGGTGGTAATGGCGCGCGTGGTTTTTTTCATTTTGGTCCCCCATATTTTAGCATTTTTGCAAAAATGTCACACTGGCATGCGCAGTTATGTGATAATGACATTTGTATCCGGCCTGCGTTTGTGCGTGGTTTTTTTCATTTTGGTCCCCGTATTTTAGCGCGTTTGCAAAAAAGTCTCCGCGTGTCTTCATTCCGAACGGTTCGGAATCTGAGCATTCCGTGCCCAATCCATACCCCTAGTACTCAATTTTAAATATCAAAATTTTATGAAAATGATTAGTATATATCGCTTGTCTAGTTAATTAGGTTACTCCCTCGGGGAACCATTTCTTGCGACCAGAAGTTTTAAAGCAATTTGGTGTGGCTAGTGAATTCCATAGTATACTACTACTACCAAACCAACTCTAGAAGGTACTAAATGTGGGAGATGATGCTATTTTTATGAACTCTATATGCTGCTATTTATAGGGTGCTCTTGATCCACTACGATGACCTCAGGTTTGAAAGGTGGATTCCTTATAGAAAGTACGTAACGAGGAGAACGAATTGATTTTTGACTCCTCGTTTCAACTGTTTCTAAGAGTTCACTACGATGATGCTATGTTTCTAAGATACTTGGCCTTTTGGAGGCCACCCGAAGATCAATCCGTCGTCGCTGCCCAGAAACCCCGCCTCTCCTCTGCTGAACAGCTTGATGCTATCTTTCAAAAAATTGATGAAGATAGGGACGGTCTCATCTCTAAGGAAGAGCTTATTGCTGTGCATCACGAACTCCATGCAAATGGGGACGGTCGTCTGCCAGCTCAAGAACCCGCTGGCTGTCTTCCTCAGGGGATGGGAGCGATTGGGAGTGGTGTGGCTGGCTCGCAGCTTCAGGTAACGGATTGCATTCGGTTAGTTGTTGAGAGCTAGATATGCTTAATTAATGACCATCCTTGTGTTTTCCAGGCATCATCCACTGTCGTCCCATTGCCAGAATAATTTGTTGCGACACTGGTGGTACCGAAAAGCAGAATGCAGAGAGTAATGTAGAGATGATGGTGACTAAAGTTGGAGGAGATGTGTGAAAAATAATAGTACCTAAAATGAACTAACTAGCTACAAACCAGGAAACATTTCTAACTAATTATGTACACGTTAGAATTAGAAGGAATGGTCAATCAGAAAACTGTTATAGTGGTGCCGTGATCTTCGTCTCATGATCGGAACGTGCCGATTGTAGATTACGGAGCAAGTCACTTGTAACAGCTGTCAGCTGATCACAGTGGAGAGAATCACGGTAATTAGGTGTAGACCGGGTCATTGGTGGATACTTTGTTACCCCCTCGCAAGTTGGAAGTCGAGGTGAATGGATATCGAGAATTCCCAACTTGGAAAGCAAGAATTGGTGACGCTTGACTGGTTGAGCTTTGGTGAAGAAATCCGCGAGTTGGTATTGAGTCGGGACATGAAACGTCTTGACAAGACCTTGCTGAATCTTCTCCCGAATAAAATGACAATCGAGCTCGATATGTTTTGTTCGCTCGTGGAAAACTGGATTGTCAGCGATGTACAAGGCGGACTTGTTGTCACAATAGAGTAGGGCCGGATAATCATGGGGAACACCAAGATCATTCAATAGATAACATAACCATTAGATTTCACAGGCGGTTACGGCAAGGGCCCGATATTCTGCCTCGGAGGAAGAACGAGAGACTGTTGGCTGCTTCTTCGATCGCCATGAAATTAGAGAATCACCAAGGAAGATGGCAAAACCGGTGATGGAGCGACCAGAGTCCTTACATTTACTATAGTCCGAGTCACAATACGCCTTCATATGCAAGCTTGACGAAGAGGATAAAAACAATCCAGTCCCTGGAGCATCTTTGAGATATTTAAGAACTTGAAACGCAGCTCGCAAATGAACATCTAAAGGCTTGGACAAAAACTGACTTAACTTGTGGACAGCGAACGTGATATCGGGCCGAGTGGTGGTGAGATAGATAAGCTAACCAACCAATCAGCGATATCTAGAGGCATTCACTGGCAAATCAACATCCGGATCATGATCATCATCGAAATCTATATCAGGACCTTCGTCCAATGGGATGCCATCAGTAGCATTGAGACGAAGTGAAGTAGCCATAGGAGAATTAGCCGGCTTGCCACCGAGAAAGCCTGTGTCCCTCAAGAGCTCAAGTGTATATTTCTTTTGACAAACGTGGATACCATTGTTGTTGCGAGCAATCTCTAACGAAGTATCCACCGATGACCCGGTCTACACCTAATTACCGTGATTCTCTCCACTGTGATCAACTGACAGCTGTTACAAGTGACTTGCTCCTTGTCGAAGGTTGTATATCTCCTCCTGTAAGTCGCATATGCAGATAGCGTCTCCACGGCCGAAGCGCTCCTTCAGGTCGGCCCAGACTTCAGAAGCCGTCTCCATCCAGATGACACTTTGCGCTATGGAAGTGTCAATGGAGTGCATTATCCAACTCAGTACCATGGTATTGCACCGTTCCCAGGTAGCGAATTGAGCATTCTCGACTGCTGGATACCATGTGAAAAATATAAATGGAAAGAGGTTAAATTAGAATAGGAGTGATAGTCTCCTGTTTTTAATATAAATTGGATCCAGAGATATTACAAATATATAGTACCTAAAATGAACTAACTAGCTACAAACCATGAGGCATTTCTAACTAATTATGTACACGTTAGAATTAGAAGGAATGGTCAATCAGAAAACTGTTGTAGTGGTGCTGTGATCTTCGTCTCATGATCGGAACGTGCCGATTGTAGATTACGGAGCAAGTCACTTGTAACAGCTGTCAGTTGATCACAGCGGAGAGAATCATGGTAATTAGGTGTAGACCGGGTCATCGGTGGATACTTCGTTAAGATGGCAATACCCCTGATGTTGGTGGAGACAGCTTTGACGGGGCTGGTGTCGAAGACAACGGAGATGGTGCTGCGATTGTTGGTGATGGTGGCGGTGCCAACTGTATTGTCTTGATGTGGCTGAGTTGGAATTTTGATATCATATGGCTGCTTCTGATCCGTGTGATGAATTTGATGTGCCAACTGTATTGTTTGCTATCTTTCTTCATTGATAAGCAGCTTTCTTTTAGCTCAAAAGATATGCTTTACCTCAGAATTGCATTTGTCTGTGGTCTCTTGGCGCTCTTTGTTGCACCTTTGCATGTCCCCAATGCCAGCGCTACACTTCGGGCTCAAGACATGCAAAAAATAGCAGTTTGCACCTTGCTTATCGGAGTTCTAACTGTCATGGTGCTCTTTCCCTACATATGCGGATTTTTCCACTGGGTTTTTACCATCTGAAGGTTTTACTGAGGCCGGCGGCCGCAACCTCGAAAGAGGGGATCCCACTTCTGAGGCCGATGAGGTGTCTTTGGCCCTCTAGTTAGATGACTATCTATGGACTGATTGTTATTTGTGCTGTATTCTGTTTTATTATTCTTATTTATATAGAGGCGAGACCCTACCATTTCTACCAAAGAAAAACAATCCTCTAATTTTGTGCGCAGTGGACTCGAATAGTTTATCTTGATTTTTATTAAAAATAAATAAATTACCTCATTGTTCTTGGTATTTTGGTCATCCTCTCTTTGGAGTTCTTTGATTTTCGAAAATAATTTTACCATATTCGTGTTTAATTTTAGAAATTTTCGGATCTCTGACATCAGAATATGATATTTTCTCTGGCAAAAACTCATTTGAAAAGACTAAAATATCTCTCACACTTAAAAAACATTACTCTTTTCTTCTCCATTCACCTTTTTCCTTTAGTCTTCTTTCTCCTACCAAAACCAACTCAACCCAAACCTAACTATTGAGAATTAAAATTAATTCGAGAATCAAAACTTAAAAAAAATTAATTTTAGAAAATTCCAATTTTAATTAGAAATCACAATTTAAAAAACAAAACCCTACGGTAACGGTTCTTCTTAATTAGCTGAAACAGATTCCTTCCTAAAACAAGCCAAGAACATGCCCCTTCTGAAACGGCGACACGAAGCCTCCTCCCACTTACCAAATGAATGGCAAGCCTCCTCCCTCGATGCCCGGCGAAACGGCGACAACGAAGCCTCCTCAATTCTGTGCGTCCTTTACCCGTTCAATCGATTCAAAGTGGGCTAATTGAGGTGGGTACTTCGCGATATACCTCTACGGAATTATTATCCCTTGCATGACTCTGTTCTGCTAAACTTTCTTAGGATCTCTAAATTATTTGCATAGTGTATGAAACTAAGTTGCTCTTGACCCATAGTTGATGTTGATCTCGACTCATTTTTTATTTGGTTTTAGTTTTTTCTAAAGTGGGTTATCTTCTGATTCTTCAGCTCCTGCCTGAGGGAAGAAGAGGCTACCTCAACCCGAGCGTGCTCGACCCTGCTGTTACTCTCTGTCGGATATGGAAGAGGCGGTCTTAGGAGTCGAGGATATTGAGGTCCGAATTCAGATGCAGAGTGTATGTTGACGATTATCGAGCATATGTTCTCCCGAACGAGTGCATCATATGCATCCTCACTTTTTTTTTGCAGCTAAGTGCTTACTCTTTGTTGCCGAAAAGTTGTCAGTCTAGCGATGCTATGGACCTCGAAAATGAGGTTTGATACTGTATCCTTGTAAAACTAACATTGACGGAATCCACTTACTCATGACTAGTTAAACTGATTTTCAATCAGATACCATGTTGCATTGTGTCTGTTGTCGAGAGGTGGATATGGAGGTAATTTTCATGTTCATATTTTTCCAGGCTGGTGTTACGATCGATCAGCATTCTAGTATAGATATAGAGACGGTTCCATCAGCTGGTAATGACATGGATGAAAATGGTGGCAGGGGCAGCTCGGCCGAAAACGCTGGTGGTGTCAGTGCCATAGGAGGAATAGCAAGATTCATTGCAAAGTTACTGTCACTATTCTTTCCTCAACGCGGTAACAATGCAGGTGAAGTTGATGATGCTACGACTACTGGTGGTGGCGGTGGCAACGCTGGTGGGGACAGTGTCAGTAGTCGTGTCTGGACATGGCTGAGGAGGAAGTTCTGTGCCATATGGCTGCTCCTAGGAATTCATTAGATGAATCCTATCAAAACGGGCTCATTTGCCCTTGGGTTGGTATCATACTTCGTTGACAAGCAATTGAGCCATGAAGATAAATTTATCTTAAAGTTGCACTTTGGTGTTGAGTTTTGGCATTTTTTATTGCACCATGGACTGTCCCTAACGGTAATGCTCCACTCCTTGCTCAAGCTAGGCAAGCAATTGCAAGGCTCACCTTGATCAGACATTGCCTTTTCATTTTTGCCCAAATTTTGTCACTATTGTGTCACTATTTGGGGAAATCTGTTCTTGGCATTTTATTTGTAGTTTGGTGGTTTTAATAAAATTTACTTCTTCAAAAAAAAAAAAGGCTCACCTTGATCATTGGTGTTTTAATTGGTATAGTAACAGCTGTGGATGAAAATAAGTTTAGGTGGCTCATTCTTTTGTTCTTTGCTATATTTTTTATTATTTGCCTATGTGTGGAGGAGGTGGAGGAGGTTCATAGGAGTATAATTGTTAACGTTACAGCAATAAGATGTATAGGTCGTTGGCTCCCTCCTTTTCGGTCCTATTGCGGAGGACTGAATTTTATTTCCTTGTATTGTAATGTACACTTGAAGGTATATAGAATTTATGTTGATTCTGCTGCAATCAAGCAAGGCCTTACGTGTAATGATGATTCTGCGCTTGTTTTTCAATTGTTTGCAGCTCGCTAAGGAAAATTGCGCAGCTCCTTTCACGCAGTTATGGTATGCAAAAATGCTGATAAAACAGTAAGAGTCAAGTAGGAGTAAACATTGGAAAGAGCAGTTGAGTCTCCAATTTCTTTTTTCCATTGGGAAGTCTCCATCGTCAAGAAACCAACATTGTGTTAATGTAACATCGATTTTTTTATTGACCGTTTCCAATCAATCCATTAGAAGCAATGTTCAAAGCAATCCCCAACGATGCTGTCGATGCAGGTGCTCGTTCCAAATAGGAATGTTAAGACTGCCAAGTTTAGGATAGAGTAAAGTTATGAAACAATTTTAAAAACTATGGTCTGGATCTGCCCCTATGTTCTCTTAGTCACGAACCTAGACTATATATAACTTAGTCGCGGATCATATTTGTAAGCAATGTAGACTAGGAGTCCTCCAAGCAATTGGGCTCCGACCCATACTTTGGAACTAGAGGCACTTTTATATGTTGCTTTTTTAGTCTAATCTAAGTAAGCTTTTCTCCTAAAAAATTGAATTAGACAGATAGGCCTTCTGGGAGGAGTCTGCTTACATTCCATTACAACAAATCCTTTTTTTTTCTGTGAAAAAAGAAACCATTTATTACTCCTCTTCTATGCAGAGGCAAACAAGAAGAATAACTAAGAAGAAAGTGAGGACCAACAACCTATACTCCTCCACTGCAATTGATCGTCTCGCTTGAGCTAGGAGCACAGAGTTAGCATTGGGGACGCGCCATGGTGCAATAAAGAATGTAAGAACTCGGCAACCAAGTGCAATTCAAAGGTAGAATAAATCTTCGGAAGAGAGTGTTCATCTACAAAAAAAAAGATACCAAACCGAGTGCAAATGAACCAGCTTTAGAGGATTCATCCCACGAATTCTTAGGAGCTGTACAATACAACATCAAGAAGAACTAGTGAAAGTAAGAAACAACATCAAGAACCTTTGTAGCTGTACAATGCAAGGTCAACGACCACAAAGGCACAAACTAAACAAGCTGCACCATAAAGCACACGCTAAGCTGTCAGGCTTAACACTTATAGGCCCTCCCTTTCGTGCATGCGCTCCCTTTCAATTACACACGTGAACACTTGTAGGCCTCACGGTTAACTGACAAACAAGAAGACGATGATAAACTAACAAGGCCCATGGCCCAAACAGTAGATAGAATAAGCACAAACTTATATACTAACAGTAAAGCCTACGACCCACTAACCCTTAATGCAAGGTGATATAATGTCACATACCATAGGGACTGAATTTGAAAATTTGTGAACTGCCCGGTGATAAAATGTCACATATCTTAAAGAACTGAATTTGAAATTTTAAACCAAAAGAGCTTAACACGAGGACGATTAAAAGTGTTAACACGAGAGCTGAATTTGAGATACTACAATGTTGAGTACGCTTTATTTAAAAGTGTTTCATAACAAACTCTGATAGTATTTATTCACACTGAAATAACCTGCCAAAATTAAAAATTGTGGTACATAAAGAAGATTATGTAGGACGATTTTCATAATAAGATATGGGAACAAATTCGGAAATGGAATGTAGCTTATTGAAACAAATGTATAAGATGGGGGGCAAGTTAGAAAAATGGGAAACTGTTACGCGTTGATGTGTAATTGTGTATCTGCTCTCCCTTCTGCCGCCCCTCCTCGACTTGTATCCCCTCTTAATATACTTGTCCCCTCGCCCACCCCGTTTAGAACAACAACGCTCTGCTGCTGCCGCCGCCGCCACACCTTTCTTCAGAGGAAAACCCTCTCCTACCCGTACTCGTTCAAGCGATTCGGAGTCGGCTGTTTGAGGTGGGCATTTCAATCTCTAATTCCACTTGATAATTTGTAGAATGAGACTTTTTTCGAATGCGCGTATGTATGTCAGCTTCTTCAACGGTTTTTTTATGTTGATTTCTCCTCTCTTTTGCTTTGGGTTTTGGTTGTTTCTGAAACTGGTTTATGTGCGGGTGCTTCAGGTTCATGGCTCTAGTTCCTCGCCCGAGGAGAGGCTTTCCGTCGGGGCTGTCGCCGAGATCGCCGTCGTCTGATTTTTTTGGTAATAATTGACTACATTTTTGTGTGTGGGAAAAATAGACTAATTGTGTTTGTTGTTGAGAGCTCTAGATACACAAAATGATCAATGCGTTGTCATGCTCACGCTTTCAATTCTTATCAACTGAGCAGGATATGATTATATTTCCTGGCCCGAGGAGAGGCTTTCGGTCGGGCGTTGCGGGGCTGTCGCCGAGATCGTCGTTTTCTGAGGTCCGTCATTAGATGCAAAGCTTAATTCACTATTGTAGGCTAAATTGTGTTTGTGGTTGAGAGCTCTAGATATGCAAAATGAGCAAGGCGGCGATGTCATGCTCATGCTTTCAACTTTCCTCCTCAACATGAGAGGCAGTTCACGCTCTTGAGGTTGGTGATGGTGTTGCAACACCAAGTGTTCATTCCGAACCAAGTGCTATCAATATAGACGAGGTTGGTGATGGGGACGTGGCAGCTGCTGGTGGTGGTAGAAATGGTGGGGGTGGTGCCAATAATCCTTTCTGGAGGTGGCTGCGGAGGGAATCCTCTAGCACATGGTGGCTCCTTGGCACCGGTGACATAAATATTCTGAAAGCTGGTTCATTTGCACTTGGTCTGATACCATTTTTTGTCGATAAGCAACCTCCTCTAAACGCTCAAGATGCAATTTACGTTAGAACTGCTTTTTGGTGCTGAGTTTCGGCATTCGTTATTGCACCATGGCGTGTCCCTAATGCTGAATCTACACGTCTGGCTAGAAGCAGGCAAGGAACATCAGTGGTCATCTTGATCACCGGAGCTTTAATTTTCATGGTAACAGCTGTGGATGAGAAGTTAAGGTTGTTGGTTCTCTCTCTCTTATCCGTCTTCTTCCTTATTTCCCTCTGTCTGGAGAAGAGGGAGTCAAAGGGCAATCATTTGCTGCCTCTGTATGCAAGAGGAGGTCGCCCAGATGCATAGGTCTGCTTCAAACATATACTCGAGCTTAACTATCTGAGGCCTGTCTCGCTTTTCTGTGGCGAAAAGGTGTCTATGTAATTCATGTGTATTGTGATCTTTTTTCCCTTCATTTTCGACATTCTATTGCAATCCAGTAGTTGCAGGGCCTTGTGTGCCGACGACTCTGGAAATAAAATGGTTCTGCGCTTCTTTATCCATTGCTTCTCTTATCTCCGGCTCGACTCTGGAACATTGCAATGCAGCTTTCACGCAGTTGACAGGTATGCACATGATTCGAGCTGATGATGCAGCGAAGCTCAACAAACCGTCATAATCAACTAAAACAAATTCAAAACCGTCTAGGGAGAGGTATGGGTTGGGTTTGGGGGGTTTCTTCTTTGCCACAGCTTATCCCTTTGTAATCTTTGTTTCACCATTCGCGGCCTTGTTTATTCTATTCTATTCTATTCAATAATAAAATGGATGAGTGACCTTCCTTATTTTCGTAGGCAAAAAGAAGTGCCGATATTAAGTAAAAGGTTCAAAAATGTAGTTTGATCGACCTCAAAAACAGTTAATCTTTAAATTATTCGTTGGCATCGTTGTTGCCCGGTTCATGACTTAATTATTCTTTAAATTATTCGTTGGCAGTATAATTACATAGTTCCGGAGCCTAGAAGAACTAGTGAAAGTAAGAAACAACATCAAGAGCCTTTGTAGCTGTCCAGCAACTTTTTAACTTGTACAAAACAAGGTCCACGACCACGAACTAAACAAGCTGCACCATAAATCACTCTCACTAAGCTGTCAGGCTTAGTGTGCTCTACTACTGTTTTTAAGTAATAGCAAACATACAGCATATATGGGGAGATCGATCATTGAGCCAAGAACTAAACATTCGAACCAGTGATGACAGCAAGGACTCAGAGAGAATGAAAGGCGCAGACGACGAGGACTCCGAAAGAGAAGGCCATACAGAGAATCGAAATGATGGAGCAGATGAGGAACATAACTTCAGATTTCAACTTCCCTCTACCCCGGATGAGAAGGGATCCCGATGAAGCGGCGAAGCCAAAGATGTTGACAAGAACAAACATTTGAAAAAACCCGTGGTTGGCTTTGGAGAGGTCTTTGATGAAAGAAACAATTCCATTGCTCCCGCCCCCTTGCAGACCGTGAGCTATTATTGTGTTTGAGAAACCCACAACTCCAAAGTAAACTGCTGTCAACATCAATAAAGAGCGTGTTTGCTCGGTACACATATCTGCCAACTTCATCTTGCTTTGACCAGAGGATACTCCCATGGGAAAACTGCCGTGACTGCCACTGCCACCACCTCCTCCACTGCCGAGATGGCCAATGTAACTAATGCTGCCACCGACTCCTCCAGCGCTAAGATGAGAACCGTGACCGTCACCCATACCATTGACTCCTCCAACCTTTGGATCACCATATTCTGCTAACGGGTATTCAGGACTATCAGAATCACGGGCATGGTCTTCACTGAACTTTATCCGGCCACCAGCTGATGTCGTAATCAAGAGATTAGTGTCCACGAGGAAGAGGTTTGCAAGCAATTAAGGGAATAAGTTATATTCATATACGCGCACATATATAACCAAAAATTGGAAGGGAAGCTTAGCAAACTTCAAAACAAACGAACAGTAATAAAATAGCTCCAGAAAAGAGAAGGCTACCATTCTCGCAACTGGTATGTAATAGTTCCTTTGGTAAAGCATCAGCGATCTTCTCCAGAAACAGCGTAACCAAGGAAAAGAATGCTCTTCGCACCTGCAAGCAGTTGCAGCAATTCCTTTTTAGAACACATATCAGGCATATTTTACTAGCCATACACACAAAGGACACGAGGGAAAGCCGATGCAAGTTGCTCATCATCGACCAGTGGCTGCACAAACAACACGGAATATAACCCACTGCAGGCTAACTCGCACGAGAGAAACCGAGCTCGCAGTCTCACCAGATGCACACACACAGTACACTATGGGATTCCTAGGGTTCATACTAAATTAATGACTAAACACGGAACAAGTAATAAACAAAGAGTTGGACAGAGGACCTCGTGAATAGGACTTGCCCTGGATCCATTATCGGGCGACATGCTTAACGGGGATGGAGGTGGGGAAGTCCGAGGACGACGATTGCTCCGATAGCGTTTTCTTTCCGCTTTTAATTCTATTTCTCCCACAGTCGGTGAGCTCCCTCTCCGGTCTTCGATTCGGCGCTGGCCAGCGAAGCGGGATGTCAGGCCAGAGGCGGAGCACTTGGACGGACGTACGGACGACGGCGTCGGTTTGGGAAGGAAAGGAACCTGTATCGAAGGGTCGTCGGTTGGCCACTAGGAAAAGAAATCTTGATTATTTGGACTTTAGTTTCCGTGTTTTTATTTTGGGGAGAACTTCACTTTAATAATTTTTAATTTAGCCGTTTGATACTTAAAACTCTGTAGTTTAAAACATATCAAAATGGTCCCTGAAATTTGAAAGGGATTTCGCGGACAGCTGCCCTCTACCCAAAATTAAAACGTTGACGTTTTGTGCCCTACGTGGCAAGCCATCTCAAAATTTTTTTTATCTCTGTATTGCTGATGTGTGGTAGTGCAAACTTCCAAAACAATCCCACACTAGTTTAATTTTTTTCCTTCAAAACAATCTCCTTTCTCATTCCCCTTCTCCTCTCTCACGCACAGAGTGAGGGGAGAGAGGAGAAGGGAAAGGAGAAAATGGATGGGTTATTGGGATCGCTGCTCTAATCCGCACAGTTCATCCGAAGTGGAGTTGTTCTGCTATTAAATCTGCAATGATGACAACTGCAGATGTGTTAGACCATTTCGGGAGTCCAATAATGTATGGAAATAAGGCTTCCAAATTGTTAGGATCCAGCCAAGTGAACCCAAAGAGGGCTATCAATCCGGAACAAGTAATAAACGAAGAGTTGGACAGAGGACCTCGTGAATAGGACTCGCCCTGGATCCATTATCGGGCGACATGGTTTACGTTAGCTGAGATTCGGAAGCGAGAATCGACAAGAAAAGAAGGGAAGGTGGTGAGAGCTAAATTTGGAAAAAGAAGGGGAAAAAACTCATAGGTCCCTAAGGTTATAAATAATGTACTGAAAAGTCCACTCCAAAATTCTTTAATCCCTATGTTTTGAAAATTTGAACTCATAAGTCCCTATTGTCCAAACCAAAATTATAAATTTTCAATATTCCCAAACTACCCTTTTTAAAAAGAGAGACGAACAGTCTCAATTGTACTGACATCACCATTTCTACCTCCTCCATTAAGATCCACCAAGTTGAAAGATGGAGACCAACCACGTGTGGATATTTTCAAGCTAAAGTTATGGGCTCCTTTGGGCTTATTACCTTATCTGTCTTTTAAGTCAATTAGGGCCTTGGACCCAATTTCTATTATTGTGTTATTTTATTCTCTATGTGGCCTTGGGCCCAAGTTAGTGCAGTTAAGTTGTACGGTTGGCAATAGTCAGTTGTTTGGTGTATTAGAAGAACAAGAAGAACGTGTTTAATAGAAATGGATTAACCAAGTTGGTTAATTGGGTCTCTCTCCCACCACCATTCTTTCTCCCGCAAATTATCTTCGGTAACTTCTGCAGGTTGCTTCGAATTCCTTTCTTAACCATAAAAATTTCTCGCACTTGTGTAATTCGTAAATTTGTACCTGTTATATGGAAAAGTCTGATGACTCCTGTACTATTTTGTTTCTGCTAGAAGATACAAGCGTTTAAAATATTCCAGAATGTTCATCTTGGTAACTGACTATTACATCTATTTATTTATAGACTACTAATTTCCCTCTATTAGTTTTATTAACTGCCTCCCACTAATTTGGTATTTCCTGCCTATCGATAACTCCTGCCATGTCAGCATGTGACTCAGCTTAAGTCCCCCTGTCGCCTACTTCAACTTCTGTTACTCCTGTCATCCGTTATTTCAGTCATGCACCAGCCAAAGTGACATTTTATTTCTATTTCTATTTGGTTTAGAGTTAGACGATGGAGAACGATGGAGATCTATTGTTGTGCCAAATAATACAGTTTCAAGTAAATTAATGTGAAACTTGACAAATTTTGTTAATAATTATATAATAGTGTTACATATTATGAATTCCAGGCATTTTGTTGAAGAATACTTATCTATTAATCTGAGTGTTTATTGATGAGATAAGATATTAGAAAAAAGCTACTTTAATGCATAAATATCCATTAAAATTCCCAAATTTTCAGTTTACACTCACCCAAAATACATGGTATTTGTAGGTATTTAACCCAATATAAAACCATTATCAGAAATTCAAACTTGTTATTCGAAGAATTAAGTGATTAATAAAGCCCCTCCATTTTTCTATATATTTACATGTCAATTACAAATGACCAAGTTTGGACAAAAAAAATAATATCGCACTTATCGCCACTCATTCTTCTTAATAGAGTGATAATTAGAACTGTTATCTTCCACGAAGTTGGGATCTGAAACCTCAATGAAAAAACTCAAAAAGAATTGAAGATCTTCTTGTAATTTAAGAAACCCATAAACCATAAAGCAAAATCATCCACACAAACACCTGCCCATAATACAAATTATCATCTTGTAAATCAAACCCGAAAAATAGTTTGCTGCTGATCACTGCTCCTTTCATTTCGACATCATTCTGTTCACTGAAGTTAAAATGTTAACTAGAAGATGCTTAGCTCCCTTCATATAGATAAAGCTGAGGCAGCTAAATTTGACGAGGGAGAAGTTCATACCGAAGATGGAGAATGACTCGATGGAGTACCGCGGAGCCTTGAGGAACGGCAGGATCGGAGCCGTCTGATGGTGATCGAACGGCAGGAAGTAAGGCGGCGGCTGATTCGCTGCCACCGTTAGTGTTTGATAGGGTGGCCCATGAGGATCGTAGGGAGGAAAAGACGGTTGTAGGGTGGACGCGGGGCCGGCGGTAAATGGGTAGGATCGGAATTTTGAGGATAGTACTGGGGGTAGGGCGAAGGGGTAGTCGTGTGTGGAGGATGAGAAGAGCGGCTCGGAGGCGTACGGTGGCGCTTGTAGAAGGATATCAAGCGCCGAACTTTGCTCGAGGTCCTCGTCGACAACATCGGAAGCAGCTCATCGAACCGGTTCTTACTCACCGTCGCCGTGCCGGATGGATTGGGTATAGCAGCTCAAGGGAGGGAGGTTAGGGATGAAGAAGTTTCTGAAAAATATTAATAAAATGGGGATTATTTTGATATTTTCCATAAAATCAACCAATAGGATGGATTAGGTATAGTTGGCGTGACACGTGGACAAAGTCTATGACATGGCAATCCAACTAGGGCGGACAGCTATCCTGGACCTGCCCGAGAAAAAATGTGTAAACCACAAGGTACTAAATTTCCAATTTAAAATCACATGGTCTTAATTTTGAAAATCTGAAACTACAGAGTACTTGATGGAACTTTTCCCTTTAAATTTTAGTTCCCGTGTTTTAATCTTTTTGAAATTTTCGGGTACACGATGATACGCCTGTTAAGTGTTGACGCCTTTATTTGATTTTGGAAAAGATAATTTCAATTTTTTAATTATACAAATAATATCCGAAAAATCTATTTATACGAATAACATTATTTCAAGTATAACTAATTAATAATAATAATGGGAGTAAGGGCCGCGTGTCAGGGGCTGTCAGATTCCCTGCACACGGCTTGGCCGCTTCGTTTCTTTTTCTTTTCTTTTTGATTTTTTGATTTTTTTTTCCTCTTGCACCACAACCCGACCCCAGGGCCTTGGTGGTCCGGGGGGAGATTTGGAGGCCAAATTTGGGGACTAAAGAAGGGAAAGTGGCATTCTATTAGGGATAATATTGGAAAACTAATATAACCAAATAAAAATTAAAAATTATGGAAACATCAGAAAAGGTATAAAAAAATCCACCAATAGAATTGAAGACGTGGGAATAATAAACCTAAAAAATCCCACCAAGCCTTTAATGTAAAGAACGACTCTGCATATTCAATTAAACCTAAAAAATCCCACAAAGCCTTTTATTTCACAATAAATTGAAAGCCAAAAACTGGAGAACGAAATTCACTAAACAATTACATCTAAATGCAAGAAGGAGCATCTGAATTACATATTCTACTATTCTACATCAAATCAACTACACCTACTGCTATGTTGATGGTACGACTATAAATTTTTTTCAAAAATATTTGAGTTGTAGTTGTTAAAAGGTACGTCTAGTGGCCAAATTATTCGTTCGTTTAGTAGTTTAAAGGTACGATTTGGTTTTTAGCTTCTGTGATATTGGTTTTCATCTTCAGTTATATTGGTTTTCAACTTAGGAGATATTGATTTTCAGCTTCGTGTATATTGGTTTTCGGCTTCGATGATATTGGTTTCCATCTTCAGTTTCAGAGATATTAGTTTTTATCTTCAGTGATATTGGTACGGCTTGTAATTTTTTTCCAAATCAATGGAATCCGAGTTGTTTGGAAGTACGCTTAGTATGGATATTGGTTTTAACTTAGCTACAGTGATATTAGTTTTAATCTGTATTGATTTTAGTTTTTAGCTTCCGTGATATTGGTTTACATCTTCAATGATATTGGTTTTCAGTTCAGGAGATATTGGTTTTCATCTTCGTTGATATTGGTTTTTATCTTCGTCTATATTGGTTTTCAGCTTCGATGATATTGGTTTCTATCTTCAGTGATATTGGTTTTCATCTTTCTTGATATTGGTTTTCAGCTTCTGAAATATTGATTTTCATCTTCGGTGATATTGGTTTTCAGTTTAAGAGATATTGGTTTCCATCTTCTTTGATATTGGTACTCAGCTTCAGAGATATTATTTTTTATCTTCTTTGATATTGGTTTGAATATGTTTTGCTATTGGTTTGAGATAATTGTGATATTGGTTTCGATTGTGGTGATATTGGTTTTCGATTGTAGTGATCTTTTTTTCGATTGTAGTGATATTAGTTTTCATCCTAAGAGATATTGATTTTCATCCTAAGAGATATTGGTTTTCATCTTCCTTGATATTGGTCTTCATCTTCGGTGATATTGGTTTTCAGTTTAAGAGATATTGGTTTTCAACTTTGGAGATATTGGTTTTCAGCTTTGGAGATATTGGTTTTCAGTTTAAGAGAATTCAGTTTTCATCTTCAGTGATATGGTTTTCATTTTCAGCTTCATTGATATTGGTTTTTATCTTCTGTGATATTGGTTTTCAGCTTTGGAGATATTGGTTTTCAGCTTCGGAGATATTGGTTTTCAGCTTTTGAGATATTGGGTTTTTTCTATAGTAATATTAATTTTTTACTGTAGTGATATTTTGCTTACCCTTTGTTGTAACGACCACTAGAATATAATTTCTACAAATATCATTTTGGTTAGTGATAATGGTTTAACACTTATTTTGATCGAAGCATATTGTCAAAGCATTGGATAAATGTATAAAGAAACGCGAGAATCTAAATAAGTCAAGAAAGAGATTGAAAAGCAGTTGTGAGGTTGGTCGTGAAAAATCAATGTCAAAGCATCAGAAGACGAAACAGAAGTAGAAAAGCAATTGTACTAATGCGTTGAACCAGGAGACAATACCCAATCAAAATCGTTTGGACACTGACTTGAATCGACCACTCGACTATTTGTGAGCAACTGTATACTGCTAAACTTGATATCATGTTATTAATTAAAATTAGGGAATATTTTGTCTTCAGTGATATTATTTTTCAGCTTCAATGATATTGATTTTTAGGTGTTTCGATATTGGTGTTTCGATGATGTTGAAAAAGATTGACCACTAAGCTATTTATCAATTTAGTTTTAAGATTTGCAACTGTCTACTGCTAAAATTGACATCATATTTTTTCAATAAAATTTGAGTTGTAATTGTTTGAAGATACGTCTAGTATCATATTGGCCAAGTTTTTCTTTCTCAAAATCAATATCAAAACACTTGAAAACCAATATCTCTACATCTCAAAATCAATATCAATATACCTGAAAATCAATATATCTACAGCTCAAATCCAATATCAATGTATTTACAAAACCAAAAAATAAAACACATGAAAACCAATATCAAAACATCTCAAAACCAATATCTCCACACGTAAAAACCAAAATCAACACATCTCAAAATCAATATATGTACACGTAAAAACCAATATCTTACATCTCAAACCCAATATCTCAACATATGAAAACCAATATCAATACATCTCAAAACCAATATTTGTACAAGTAAAAACCAATATCAATACATCTCAAAACCAATATCTCTACACGTAAAAAATAATATCTCAAAAACTCAAAACCAATATCAATACGCCTGACAACCAATATCTCTACATCACAAAACCAATATCTATACATAAAAACCAATATCAGTAAGTACTCAAACCAATATAGATAAATACTCAAACTAATATTTTTACATACTCAAACCAATATCAGTCCAAATTCAAACCAATATTCGTCCATACTTAAACCAATATCAGTGCATACTCGAACCAATATCTGTACATATTAAAACCAACGTCAATAATCCTAAATAGTTCAGCGGGCTGGTTCATGTTTGAAACAAGTCCAAAATATCACAACATGAACAAAACAACTTCACCATCAAAGAACATAAACAAGTCTGATATAATGTAATTTCTAACACAAAATGTGGCTACAATATGTCAGAAAATGTGGCATGACCGCTATCCCCTAGCTGACTTCTTTGAACTTGTATAAACCATTGTCCTTCTTCCTTCATGACACTGCAACGCTCGGGTCAATACGGTTGGCAGTATCAAATTGTCCGGCTTTACTATAACCAATATCTGATATGTAAACCTATATCAACCCAGCTCAAAACCAATATCAACCCAACTTAAAACTAATATCATAACATCGTCAAACCAATACCGACACATCGTTAAACTAATATCATAACATTTTCAAACCAATATCAACACAGGCACAGACCAATATCAATACAGCTCAAAACCAATATCAACCCGGCTCAAAACCAATATCTCCACATCGTCAAACCAATATCATCACATCGTCAAACCAATATCAACACATAGTCATATCAATATCAACACATCGTCAGAACAATATAACCAATATCAACACATAAGCAAACCTAAAGTTACAGAATTTGACAAGTTAAGGATCAGGTTAAGCCCCAAGAAACAGCAAAAGCAGAATCTTTAACACTAAGCAAACATAAAGTTACAGAATTTGACAAGCCAAAACCCTAACTAATAACCAAATCGACCAAGATTCAAAATTTGGGAATTGGGTTACTAACTTAAACCAACTGGGTACCAAATATCAGGGAAAACACAATAAAAAAAGAAGGGCAAAGACTGGAACTTTATTCTATGAACTACCCACATAGACAGCACTAGAACACTCCCCACTTTTACACTACAAGACGAACTATAAAGGAAATGGGCTACTGGAGGAGGGATAAACGAAGGAGGAATCGAGTTGGAGGAGGCATAAAGCTTACCGCCGTCGCCGTCATCGTCGCCATCGACAACAAAAACCCCGCTGTCGCCATGGCCAACAAACCTCCCGCCGTTGTCATCGCCAATAAATCTCAAGAAGCCGATGCAGATCCTCCTTGTATGGGCCGCGACTCCAACGGGAAAATATATTTTGGATGATTTGAGTTTATAATTAAGTGGGTAGGGAAGGAAAATAGATTTTTGATGATATGAATTGGTATTTGGAAAACAGAGAGGGAGAGAGAGAAGAAGAAGAAGAGGAAGAGACGTGGGAGATGGTGGGTTGTGTTTAATTGATATTAGTTGGTATATTTTTTTCCCTGTGAGTGTTAATTGGGTATTTTTTTGTGTGAAAAAGTCAAAAATACCCCTGATTGGTTATTGACCATCAGATTTGAATTATTTTTTTTTATAAATGAATCTAATGACCCAAAATCTAGTCCCCACCTATGAACAATATTTCTTTAGTTCCCGCTCAATCCACTCTCATCTCTTGGTGGTCCTAGTCTTATAGACGTCGCGGGATAAGAAGACAAATCTAATAATGGAATTTTTAAAGAGTCCAAATGTTCAACTTTCTCATGCCTAAGAATAATAATATATTTTACCCGTACACAGCAGGACACCTGTTGAGTGTCAACGCCTTTGACCCAGCTTTTTGTTTTTTTTTTCCCCAGAAATACACGGGTAATTAAACGCTAAAGCTGAATCCTCCTGGACGGAAACACAGCACTGTACTCCGTAGGGTTATCTAATCTAGTTCCTGGAACCTGCTCCCGAGCTCGAGGGCAAGGGAAGCAAGTCTGTCCAATTGCACTCTCAAGTACGAAACTCGACCTCAACCGCTATACGGCGAATCAGGTCTTTGCAACTATCGCGCCGCCGCCGCACCCGATTCGGAACCCGCCGTCCCTTCTCCTCCGTCCATTCCCGTAACAATGGTGGCCGGTTACGAATCCATCTCATCTCCCGATCATGAGGTTTTCGATTATCCGCTCAACTCTTTTTTTTTAATATAATTGTTTTATTCCGAACATCGTTATTTCTCCCACTAGAATTAAACGCAGGAAGGAGGAGGCTCATCTGGTGAGACTACAAGGTGTGATTTCTTTCTTATGTGTGAAGCCTTTGGTGGTTTGTGCAGACACTGGGCCTTTTGGAGCCACCCGAAGATCAATCCGTCGTCGCTGTCCAGAAACCACCCCGCCTCTCCTTTGCTGAACAAGAGATTGGTGCGATCATACAAATAATTGATGAAAATAGGGACGGTCTCATCTCGAAGGAAGAGTTAATTGCTGTGCATCATGAGTTCCAGACAAATGGGGACGGTCGCCTGCCAGCACAAGAAACCGGTGGCTGTCTTCCTCAGGGGGTGGGAGCGGTTGGGAGTGGTGTGGCTGGCTCGCAGCTTCAGGTAATGGATTGCATTCGGTTTGTTGTTGAGAGCTAGATATGCTTAATTAATGACCAGGTTATGCCATGCTCGTGTTTTCCAGGCATCCACTGTCGTCCCATTGCCAGAAGTAATTTGTTGCGACACTGGTGGTATCGAAAAGCAGAATGCAGAGAGTAATGTAGAGACGATGGTGGCTAAAGTTGGCGGCGTCGGTGGCAGCTCTGCAGAAGATGGTGCTGCCACTGCTGTTGTTGGGTACAGCTTTGACGGGGCTGGTGTCAAAGACAACGTAGATGGTGCTGCCCCTGCTGTTAATGGGGCTGGTGCCAAAGACAACGGAGATGGTGCTGCCCCTGCTGTTGGTGGGGACAGCTTTGACGGGGCTGGTGCCAAAGGCAACGGAGATGGTGCTGCGATTGTTGCTGTGCATCATGAATTCCATGCAAATGGGGACGGTCGTCTGCCAGCTCAAGAACCTGGTGGCTGTCTTCCTCAGGGGGTGGGAGCGGTTGGGAGTGGTGTGGCCGGCTCGCAGCTTCAGGTCACAGATTGCATTCGGTTTGTTGTTGAGAGCTAGATATGCTTAATAAATGACCAGGTTATGCCATGCTCGTGTTTTCCAGGCATCCACTGCCGTCCCATTGCCAGAAGTAATTAGTTGTGACACTGGTGGTACCGAAAAGCAGAATGCAGAGAGTAATGTAGAGACAATGGTGGCTATAGTTGGCTACGGTGGCAGCTCTGCAGAAGATGGTAATGCCGCTGCTGTTGTTGGGTACAGCTTTGACGGGGCTGGTGTCAAAGACAACGTAGATGGTGCTGCCACTGCTGTTGGTGGGGACAGCTTTGACAGCGCTGGTGTCAAAGACAACGGAGATGGTGCTGCGATTGTTGGTGATGGTGGCAGTGCCAAACGTAGTGTCTTGATGTGGCTGAGTTGGAATTTTGATACCGTATGGGTGCATCTGATCCGTGAGATGAGTTTGTTGAAAGCTGGTTCATTTGCCCTTTGTTTGCTATCAGTCTTCTTTGATAAGCAGCTCTCTTTAAGCTCTAGAGATACACTTTACCTCAGAATTGCATTTGTCTGCGGTCTCTTGGCGTTCTTTGGTTCACCTTGGCATGTCCCTGATGCCGACGCTACACTTTGGGCTCAAGGCAGGCAAGAAATAGCAGTTAGCACCTTGCTTATGGGAGTTTTAACTGTCATGGTGACAGCTTTGGATGATCAGTTCAGAGTGCCAGTTCTCGTCTCTTGTTTAGCCTTAATCCACATTGGCCGGGGTTTGGAGGAGGACTAAGTCTATAGTAACGAACACCTTCTTCAAGGCAGGTAAACAACTGCAGTAGTCATCTTGATTACTGCAGTTTTGATTGGTGTGATCAAATCTCTGGATGGTGTCTGTTTCTTTTCAGTCTTGTTCTTCCTTATCGGCCTATATATGGACGAGAAGGACTAATTGTATCGAATATATAGTGGTAATCTTGCACACGTCTGTACAACCATATACTCAGAATATTGTCTGTCTTTTTTTTTCCCTTCTTATTTGTGTGTATTGTGATCTTGTGGCAACCCTTTTTCCTTCTCAACATGCTTTATTCAGGCATTCGGAAACGTCTTGGGTGGAAAGTGGAAACTCCTAAAAAATCTTATGACAATGTATAAACAGTGAATATGGGTTACTGTTGCCAAGCGCAAGAAGTGAGTTTGTTTGTAATAGAGGTATATGGTTGAATCAATATTCCATTTTTTTCTTCATTCTTTGTTTCCAAAGTTTCAATGGTTGAATCAAGAAGTGAGTTTTGTCACCTTGCCATGTCATATTACAAGTAGACTACAAAATTTGACGTGGCATGCCACGTCATACATAAAACGAAGTTGTTTGGATGGGTTGGGTCCGGGCAGCTACCTATGGACCTAAGTGATATTAATTGGAATAAGTATGACTCGATTGGTCAATTTTTTACCACAGGGTACTAAAATAATTTTAGGCTATACCACAGCGTACTAAAGTAGATTTTTCCCAATATATTATAAAAGTGTCCATAAAAAGAGCCAACCCTTTTTTTTTTTGCTGTTCAAAATCAAAACAATCCTCTGTGCGCAGTAGACTCGAATACTAGTAGTCAATTTTAAATATCAAAATTTTTAAGAAAATGACTTGTATATATCGCTTGTCTAGTTAATTGGGTTAGTCCCTCGGGGTACCATTTCTTGCGACCAAAAGTTTTAAAGCAATTTGGTGTGGCTAGTGAATTCCATGGTATACTGTACTACTACCAAACCAACTCTAGAAGGTACTAAATGTGGGAGATGATGCTATTTTTATAAACTCTATATGCTGCTATTTATAGGGTGCTCTTGATCCACTACGATGACCTCAGGTTTGAAAGGTGGATTCCTCATAGAAAGTACGTAACGAGGAGAATGAATTGATTTTTGACTCCTCGTTTCAACTGTTTCTAAGAGTTCACTACGATGATGCTATGTTTCTAAGACACTGGGCCTTTTGGAGCCACCCGAAGATCAATCCGTCGTCGCTGCCCAGAAACCCCGCCTCTCCTCTGCTGAACAGCTTGATGCTATCTTTCAAAAAATTGATGAAGATAGGGACGGTCTCATCTCTAAGGAAGAGCTTATTGCTGTGCATCACGAATTCCATGCAAATGGGGACGGTCGTCTGCCAGCTCAAGAACCCGCTGGCTGTCTTCCTCAGGGGATGGGAGCGGTCGGGACTGGTGTGGCCGGCTGCTCTTCCGACAAGTCGCAGCTTCAGGTAACAGATTGCATTCGGTTTGTTGTTGAGAGTTAGATATGCTTAATTAATGACCAGGTTATGCCATGCTCGTGTTTTCCAGGCATCCATTGTCGTCCCATTGACAGAAGTAATTTGTTGTGATACTGGTGGTACCAAAAAGCAGAATGCAGAGAGTGATGTAGAGAAAATTGTATGCCCACCGTGCCCTCTCTTTCCGTTGAGCTGATCGCCTCGCTTCGCGTTTTAGAGTTGTGCTCTTCCTGAGCGGATTGCATGCGCCATCAGCTGTGTTGACTATTCTACTTCTTGCTGTGTGCCCGGTGCCCAAAGCTCGGACTATTACTGACTTATCGGTTGATGGGATAGCAGGCGTCAGTTCTGCTCCGGAAAGGTAAGAGGTTGGGAAGGAAAAGGGGGAGATTTTGAGGGCTGCTCTGATCCAGACCAGGTGTCGTTGGTTGAGCCTGACCCCGCTCATTTCACTATTGCCGATACCAGTTAGTTACGCGTACTGTATACTCTCATCTCGTGTGCGATAAGGGGGCCGAAAAGCTTCTTGCTGTGCTGTCCGGTGCCCACCAAAGCACAGACTCTACTCACCCACTAGTAGACTATTCTACGGGCTGGTGAGACTATTCCACTACAGATTGATGGACTGCAAAATTTTCTGACTGAAAAAAGGAGTTCAGACTGACGGTTCGGTGATCGAGCGAAGATAGACGAGACCTTCCAGCTCTATTGTGCTCGCTTGTTTAGGGTAAGGGGCTACTCATTCCCATTACATTCAATCAGTCATCCCCAAAAAAGTCCTATACATAGCTAAACACCGGGCTGCTTCCGTCTACGCGAAGGATTTTCACTCTATTTATGTGATTCTTTCAATGACGAATATATTGCTCGTTTAGTAACGCGTAAGGAACAGAAAGACAAGGATT
This sequence comes from Hypericum androsaemum, assembly GCA_963995505.1. Taxonomy (NCBI): domain Eukaryota; kingdom Viridiplantae; phylum Streptophyta; class Magnoliopsida; order Malpighiales; family Hypericaceae; genus Hypericum; species Hypericum androsaemum. The sequence continues at coordinate 1,502,349 of OZ023199.1, forward strand.
CCAGTTTCACAATGTGAAAAGCTTGAAAACTCCCTCCTTTTTCTTTTTCAAAAAGGAGTTATGTGAGCGCCCCTTTGGTTGGGGCGCTTTGCTTGACCTGATCATTGTGCCAAGGGCTGGCTAGTGGTGCGTTGAGCAGCTCTGACTTCCGTTTGCCGGGCCCCTGATGGTAGGCTATACAGCAGGCATCAGACTTATACTGTGCGCTGCCAAGAACTGCGATTCATTTAAGGCTCCCACATTTTGGGCTAAACAACTGGACCATTGAGTAACTGCTCTGTAAGACTACTAAACGACTAGTCCGTGGGGCGTCACCATTGTTCCACGGGGGATTCTTACTCCACTGCGGATACTGACCTTCTTTCTTCGAGGAGCACAATCAACAGCACTTCCAACGCCTTCATTGGAGCAAAAGCGGGTAAGGGAAGTCACCGGGTAGTACTGACGGGTAGTTTACTTCCCCCTTACCCAACTGTGGGAGAAGAAGGATTTTTGAAGCCATACGGTTTGATGATAGCTTCAATAAAGAATGGGTTATGCATTCAATCATCATGCCCTTCTACGAATGAGGGAACTTATTAATTAGATGGCCACCGCTACGAGATCGCCCGGTAAAGACATCAAAAAAATAACCCACGAATGGTGTCGAAATGGCGATTGAAGCGTCAGAAATAGCCAATGCGCTCATATCTCAAATTGCATGCATGGAACCCACTACCACTACCTTTTCGATAACAAATCCCTCGACCAAGGGATTAACCCAAAATGAGTGATTTATGCCGCTGGCTGCCCACCTCTTTCGAGCCCAAGTAAAGCAAAGGGCCTCTCCGCCGCTTGTCAAAATTGGACGTTTTGCCTTCTTTTGATCTGTCGGCGACAACGGATCATTTTCCGCTGTGGGAGTGAAAATACAAGGGCTGTTCCATTTAGAGACAGCCTTTGCTTGGGTGTTCTCGGGGCTTTTTTCGAATGCCTTTAACGCCCCCCGCGAACCGAACCAGGGGAGCCGCCTATATTTGTCCTATTTTATATAGGACACAGTATTGCGGGTACCTCTCGTCTCGGCCTTTGTTCGCTCTATCACATCACTTTGTGGTGTGGTATTGTGCTGACAAGGTATACCCGGGAAAGAAGTTTAGTAAATACGCACTTCTCGGTGACGATATCGTCATCGGAGACGCCGCGGTTGCAGACGTTTATAAGGATGTCATCAATCGCTTGGGGGTGATCAAAACCTCAAGACATCGTCAAGAGGGCATCTGAATGCAAAACACTCATATGAGAGCCAATGTCGACGTAAATTGACCAAGACAAGTTTCTCCACCCGCAACCATCGGACAAGAAACGAGATCTGAAAGGACCTCAAATCAGATGAAAGACAATCCAAACATAAACGAAAGCCCGACGCAGTTTCTAAACACGTGTGACTCGAGAACAACAACAAACACACAAAGACAGAATCAACCGAAAACAATAAAGACAGAATAGAAATAATTAAAAAGCGGAACATAAATAACACAGAACTGACCGGGGAGGAGATCGGACTCGACCATCCTCCCCGGGGACCGCCAGGGACCTAAAAAAAGCCCAGCCGTGCAGATCAGGCCAGGTGGGCGATGGGGATCAGGCCAGATCGGGGAGGCGGCGCCGAGATCGGGGAGGCAGGCGATGAGGCGAGGCGGTTGAGACAGCGAGATCAGTGAGGATGGAAGTTGATGCAGGCGACGACGGTGACGGAGGAGCGGAGAGGCAGGCGATGAGGCGAGGCGATTGACGGAGGAGCGGAGAGGCAAGCAACAATCGGACGGAAGGAGATGCAGGCGACGACGGTGATGGAGTAGCGGAGAGGCAGGCGATGAGGCGACGACGGTGACGTAGGAGCCGAGAGGCAACAACAACCGGAACGATAGTACCGGTGAAGGAGGTAGCGGCAACCGAGACGACGGTGCCGAGGATTGCTCCACTCTCAAGAGAGGGAGAGGAAAAGCTCCACTCTCGGGGAGAGGGAGAGAGATATTTTCTGGACTCAATATGTTGGTGGGTCACTTTTTTTTTTTAGGAATCTTCGCATCATGGTATAGGCAGTTAGGCACTCACTCTCCTATAGAATATTCGCATTTCTCATCTATCCTATAAGTTGACCACAGCTGCGCAACATTTGGCTTTTGCTAGCCATTTCCTCTGACTTGATGTATTTTATGTAAGTTAAGCGTGTGATCATCTCTCTCCTTATGTTCTCTTCATGTTTCCGGATGACATTGCCTTTTATTACCCTCTCCTTCTACAGCCTTCGAAGGTTGCTGTGAAAATGGAAATTTTCCTATTGTCCGCAAGTGTAGCTTAGCTCTGCTAATGAGCCATTTCACTAACTTGTACAAGATAAAAGATGCAATGGGAGAATTCTCCACCCTCCTAACATAAGCACGAATCTCTGCACCTGCAAAAGGTAAATCGATCTCTCTGACTCGTGTTTGCTACTTGCTTATGGTCTTGAGTGCTCTTGCATTTACTATAGGGAACTCATCATAGGATAATAATAATAACGCATAACAATTTGTTAACTTCTGGCCTTGCTTCAATAGCAGAAGTTGACATTTCATTAAACAAAACAACAAATTCTCATGTGCCGCAACTGGTTGTTCGAGAAACCCACAAACCCGAGATCTGTCATCAAATATATCAATATGGCTAAGTCTTTACATATACATGCATGTAACTGTGTACAATGTTTATTGATTAGCTGATTGCTGACCTTAGCTAGCTTAGTTTCAACATTAATTTTTTTGTATGGTTTCCGCCAAGATTAGCAAATAAACTAATCCTGCTTATCGCGCTTGATCAAGGAGCTGTACTCATCCAAGCACGAGATATTGCTTGCTTAGTGTGTGCTCTACTACTGTTTTTAAGTAATAGCAAACATACAGCATACATGGGAGATCATTGAAGCCAAGAACTAAACATTAGAACCAGTGATGACAGCAAGGACTTGGAGAGAACGAAAGGCACAGATGACAAGGACTCCGAAAGAGAAGGCCATACAGAGAATCTAAATGATGAAACATATGAGGAACATAACTTCAGAGTTCAACTTCCCTCTACCCCGGATGAGAAGGGATCCAGATGAGGTGGCGAAGCTGAAGATGTTGACAAGAACAAACATTTGAAAAGACACGTGGTTGGCTTTGGAGAGGTCTTTGATGAAAGAAAGAGTTCCATTGCCGCCCCCTTGCAGACCACGAGTTATTATTGTGTTTGAGAAACCCACAACTCCAAAGCAAACTGCTGTCAACATCAGCACAGAGCGTGTTTGCTCGGTACATATATCTGCCAACATCATCTTGCTTTTACCGAAGGAGACTCCCATGGCAACACTGTCGTAACTGGCGCTGCCGCCACCTCCTCCACTACCGAGATGGCCACTGTGACTAATGCTGCAACCACATACACCATCACATCCGCTTCCACTGTCAAGATGGCCACCATGATCATGCATGCCTCTGCCGCCAAATCCTCCAGTGCTAAGATGAGAACCGTGACCATCACCCATACCATTGACTCCTCCAACCTTTGGATCACTATATTCTGCTAATAGGTATTCAGGACTACCAGAATCACGGGCATGGTCTTCACTGAACTTTGTTCGCCCACCAGCTGATGTCATAATCAAGAGATTAGTGTCCATGATGAAAAGGTTACAACCAATTAATTATATTCATATTCGCATACATAAATAACCAAAAATTGGAAGGAAAATTCAGCAAATTCAAAACAAACGAACAGTAATAAAATAGCTCCAAGAAAGAGAAGGCTACCATTCTCGCAATTGATAATTAGTTCCTTTGGTAAAGCATAAGCAATCTTCTCCAGAAACCGCGGAAACCATGAAAAGATTGCTCTCCGCACCTGCGAGCAGTTGCAGCAATTCCTTGTTAGAACACACAGCGCATCACCAGGCATATTTTACTAGCGATCCACACAAAGGACGCGAGGGGAAAACGATGGCAAGTTGCTCATCATTGACCAGTGGCTAATTCGCTAAGAGAAACCGCGCTTGTAGTCTCACCAGATGCACACTATGGGCCTCCTAGGGTTAATTCTAATCAGAGAGATAACTAAACTTGGAACAAGTAATACACAAAGAGTTGGGAGTGGACAGAGTAACAGAAGACCTCAGTAGACTTGTATCCATTGTCGGGCGAGATGGTCAACGGAGATGGAGGTAGGAAAGTCCGAGGACGACAATGGCTCCAGTAGGGTTTTCTTTCTGCTTCTATATCTATCTCTCCCATAGTCGGCGAGCTCCCTCTTCGGGCTAAGAGGTCCTTCGGATCGGCGATGGCCGGTGGAGCGGGATGTCATGCCAGCGACGGAGCACTTGGACGGACGGACGGACGGCGGCGGTTTGGGAGGGAAAGGAACATGTATCGAAGGTTCGTCGGTCGATAGGTAGGTCACTCGGAAAAGAAAATCTTGATCGTTTGATTTTAGTTCCCGTATTTCAATTTTTTAAATTTTCGGGTACACCTGTCAAGTGTTACGCCTTTATTTGAATTTTTTTAAGAATCGAGAGAATATTATATTTAAGCCGTACACGACGCACCTGTTAAGAGTCAAGTGTTAATGCCTTTGACTTTTGCTCTTAACAGGTGCCTTGTGCTAACACCTTTGACCGTGCTCCCAAATTTTGGCGGAAGTGTCACAAACTCCCCGTCTGGAACCGTCTTTGATATTCATTGTTGTCTTGTCTAAATATGTTCTTGAATAATTTAAAAAGAATTATCTATTTGGTATAGCCGTTTTAGACAAATAAAGGTAGGAGGTCCATCGTACCTCGTTTATAAACCTATGCGTACCCAAAAAAAAAAAAATACAAAAGTAATTAATAAGAGGAAAGAGAAAAATGCATTGAGAAGTCAAAAAAAGCTGCTGACGCAGTTTTGGAATTGGAAAGAGCATCAGCAACCAATAAAAGAAAAAATGGGGACTAGATTTAGTCTTAAAAAGGATATCTACTATGATACTAAATAGCTAAGGACATGGATATTATTGTCATTTGGCCTTATAGCTTCTAGACAAGCACCTCACCTTTTGGATTTATGGATCTCTGGACCCACGCGCGTCAACGTCACCTTTTTAATTTGAAAAAGGAAAAAGCTAACGCTGGGACAAAAGGTGAAGCATTTTTTAGAATATTTTTTTTGGTTTTATTATAAGTAGTTTTAAATATTATCAAATTGTAAACTATTTGATATAACCGGATAAACTATTTGATATAATCGGGTAAACGAATTGTACATATGTTCGATTTAATTCATAAAAAAGCAAAATTAATATTATCAAATTAATTTTTTAACACGACATACCATTTGACATAATCGGATAAACTATTAGATATTACCGGGTAAACTATTTGATATAATCGGGTGAACCATTTGATATAATTGGGTAATCCATTTGATATAACAAGGTAAACTATCGGATATTATCGGATAAACTATATGATATAACCGGATAAATTATTTGATATAACCAGATAAACCATTTGATAAACAGTGTTCGATCATAACAGTGCAAACCATTCAATCGTAATAGAACAAACCTTTCGATCATGACATAACAAACCATTTTATCGTAACAGTGAAAACTATTTGAACAAAACAGTGCAAACTATTCGATCATAACAGTGCAAATCATTTTATCGTAACAATGAAAACCATTTGATATAACCATTTAAAATACTTATAGTAAGAAAATTAAATAATGAATTAAATTATATATTAAATGATATGCCGAGTTATATTAAATGGTATGTCTGGTTATATCCAATGATATGTCAAACAATGAGCCACGCAAATTTAGTACATTAAGATCAAGATTACATGATATATATATATGGAAAAATTACGCTCAAGTTACTCGAGTTTGCTTAAATATACTCAAAAGTCCCTCCTGTTCACAAAATACACGCCGACGTCCCTCTAGTTTGCTTTTATTATACTTTCGGGTCACTGGCACATGTTAGGAGCTTTTTTTCATTTTTGTCAATAAAATGACCAAAATACTCTTAGAAAAAAAATAAAAACTGCTGATGTCATCTTCTTCCTCCTAAAAAATTACCAATTGAAGGAAGCCCAATTAAACCGCTGAGGTCGTCGATACGATGGGGAGCAGGTCCTCTGGCATCGGCAAGGAGGTCGAGGATGAAGAAGACAGCGGTCCGACAACGTTGGTTCTTCCCATTGGTCCGACGGCGGTCGAGGATGAAGAAGACGGCGGAGGTCGAGGATAAAACAGATCGGCGAGATCCTCACCTCCATGAACGTCACCACCCAGCTCTACCTTAACGTGGAGGCCGAGACTCTGTCCATGGGCCCAGATGGCCGAGCTCGGCCACCGACTTGACGCCCTTAACGAGATCCTCGTCGGATGAGTCGATAACTTCATTGACTCTGGTTGCGGTGGTGGCTTGAGACTATCAAAATTGCCGACATCGGGGTCCCTAAAGATGGCTGCGTCGGAGGCAGCACCTTCTCCCAGAGCTCCTCCTCGTCCTCGTCCTCGTCCAGGAGCTACTCGGCCCACCTAAGGAACCCTTCCTCCACGTGCCTCCGCCCATCTCCCTCTTCGTCCTCCTCCTCCGCCCCCACTCCAATGGCCAACTCCCTCTGGATCAATTACAAAGCCAGAGGACGAGGAGAGCCCGGGCCCACCTTTCAGGTGCCGGAGCCTTGTCCTGGCCTCCTTCTACCTTTTCATCGCCATCCTCCTCCTCGTCCTGATCATCGCCTTCGCCGTCCTAACCGTCAAGTTCCATCATCATTGTCGAGGTGCTTCAGCAGTTCTGCCACACCTGGAAGCCGACGTTCTGGTTCTTCAACTGGGCCGGGAGGCAGCGCGGGTTCGAGCACGATTCTAGGACATTCAACTCCATGATGGATGCGCTTGTCGATGTGCTTGCCTCTTGTTCGAGCGTGATTCTGGGGTTCTTGTCGATAAGGACGTTAAATTGTGATGTCAACATGTTTTGTTTTGTTCAAAGGGTATTTTCGTCATTTCAATGACAAAAAAACTCATTTAGGGATCCGAAATTATAATAAAAGCAAACTAGAGGGACTTTGAAATGTATTTTGTGAACAGGAGGGACTTTTGAGTATATTTAAGCAAACTCGAGGAATTTGAGAGTAATTTTCCATATATATATATATACCCAAAAAAAATGAGGGGTCAACTACCAATTCCACACCCTACAAAGACATGTGCGTCCCTCTTTTTTAATTTTCCCTTTTAATTATTTATTTAATTACAATATTACCCCTAGTCCATTTAAAGTCAGCCCGTCCTGAACTTTTGCTTTAGACTATCTGTATTGGTGCCTTTCCTCAACCTAGGTCATGGAATAAACAATTAATTTTTCTCTCATCCACATCAGCACAACCTAATTACTCTTTATTCTACCCACATCCGCAACCTGCCTCAACCTAGGTCACAGAATAAACAATTAATTTCTCTTTCATCCACATATTATATACTTTCATTTTTGTTTATATAAAAGTTATATTAAATATACGTAAATATTTATTCCGTAAATAAGATAACAATAAATTTTTTTGGCTAAAGTAAAAAAAATTTATTTTTCTCAAAGTAGGAATACAAAATTAGAGAAAAATAACTAGAAGTATGTAATTAACTAGATAAAAAATTTAAACAAATTACGAAGACGAGGGAAGGGGCGAGTTTTGCCCCCACCTTTTGTTTTTATCTTTTTATTATTATTATTTTTTGCCACATGGCAGGGTCGAGGGCGGGGAGTGCATGAGTGCAGATGGTCTTAGGACTAAATCGAGTCCCGCCCTACGGTGGCTCCACTGACGACATCGATATAAATAAGTATCCCCCTTCGTTCAACGGACAAACTCCAAAACGCAAGCCGCGACACCACAGCCCTTTCTCGCTCTATCTCGGTGTTCAAAATAACAAAGAAAAGAAACGAACGAAACGGAGAAGAAGAAGAATTCCCTCCTCCCCCTTTCTCCTCCTTAATCTCACTCGGGCTCTATTTAGCCTTTACCAGTTAGCAACTATCGAGAGAAACCGCCGCACCCGATTCGGAAACACCACCCAACCCCCCGGTCGCTGCTGTGGTGCCGTTGTCGATCTCCGTTAACCATGTTGGCCGATTACGTATCCATTTCATCTCCCGATCATGAGGTTTTCTATTATCCGCTCAACTCTTTTTTTTTAATTATTTATTCTCCCTTTAGAATTAACCTCAGGAGGCTCATCTGGTGAGACTACAAGGCGATTTCTTATGCGGGGGAAGCCTTTGGTGGGTTATAATTTGGTGTTTGTGCAGCCACTAAGCCTTTTGGAGCCACTTGAAGATCAGCCCGTCGTTGCCAACGTGGGTTATTTATTCCATACTAATGGGGACGGTCGTCTGCCAGCAGAAGGACCTGGTGTCTGTCTTCCTCGGGTGGTGGGAGCGGTTGGGACTGGTGTGGCCGGCTCGCAGCTTCAGGTAACAGATTGCATTCGGTTTGGTGTTGACTGTTGAGAGCTAGATATATGTTTAATGAACTGTCCGTCCTATTGCCAGAACTAATTTATTGTGACGCTGGTGGTACCGAAAAGCAGAATGCAGAGAGTAATGTAGAGATGATGGTGACTAAAGTTGGAGGAGATGGTAATACCCCTGATGTTGGTGGAGACAGCTTTGACGGGGCTGGTGTCAAAGACAACGGAGATGGTGCTGCAATTGTTGGTGATGGTGGCGGTGCCAACCGTAGTGTCTTGATGTGGCTGGGTTCGAACTTTGACATTGTATGGGTGCTTCTGATCCGTGGGATGAATTGGGTGAAAGCTGGTTCGTTTGCCCTTTGTTTGCTATCATTCTTCATTGATAAGCAGCTTTCTTTTAGCTCTAGAGATACACTTTACCTCAGAATTGCATTTTCCTGCGGTCTCTCGGCCTTCTTTGTTGCACCTTGGCATGTCCCTAATGCCGACGCTACACTTCGGGCTCAATACATGCAAGAAATAGCAGTTCTCACCTTGCTTATGGGAGTTCTGACTGTCATGGTGACAGCTTTAGATGAGGGGTTCAGAGTGCTGGTTCTCTTCTCCTGTATAGCCTTAGTCCGTGTTGGCCGGGGTTTGGAGGAAGACTAATTCTACAGCAACCATATACTCAAAACAGATGGATGAGAATTACACATTTCCGGTTCTTTGTTTCTTTTCAGTCTTATTCCTTATCGGCCTATGCATGGAGAAGCAGGAAGACTAATTGTGCCAAACATATAGTGATCTATACAAGCATATGCACAGAATATTGTCTTCTTTTTTTTTTCTTACTTGTGTGTATTGTGATCTTGTAGCAACCCTTTTTCATTCTCAGCATGCTTATTCAGGCATCCGGATATGTCTTGGATGGAAAGTGGAAACTCCTAATAAATCATGTTATAATTTCCTGTGATCATTTTTATCCTCGCACCATCCCATTTAAAATCCACTATGTTTTGATATTCTAACGAAATCAGTAGTTGCAGGGTCGCATGTACCGACTTTGTGTACTTTTTCCCTTGTTTCTCTCATTCTGCTCGCTGCCGATGCATCTAGATTTATGGCTCTCTACAAGGTTCACTTTATTTTTAAAAAAATTATTAAATTTTCATCGACCCAGAACTTGTCACTCAAAATGACTCGACCACTATCAACAACTCAATGACTTTATCAAAGGCTGCGTAGAGTTAATTGAAGGCTACGTAGTTGTTCTTCCTTAGATCAAAGTGGGCTCTCTGAAATATATATTTCTCTCTGGCCCACTATAAGGGCCTAATAGTGTACCTTTTTGGGCTTAGAGAAGGTTACTTAAATATATTATAAAATATCCATAAAAAGGGCCAACCCGAGGAAAGCTGTTCAAAACAATCCTCTGTGCGCGGTAGACTCAATGCTAGTACGTACTCAGTTTTATATATCAAAATTTAAGAAATAGACTCTCTTTTTGCGATGATAGAGTTAATTGGGTTACATCCACGGGGTACCATTTCTTGCGACCAAAAGTTTTAAAGCGATAAAACAGACTTGAATTTATTTCTCGGGCGAATGAATGTTCTATATATGAAATTCAAGTTGATAATAGCCTAAATATCATATTTCTTTTAATATTTTCATGCGTCAAAATTTCAGTTTGTACTCGCCCAAAACAGGTATTTAATCCGGTATAAAACCATGATCAGAAATTCAGACATGTTATTCCAAGAATTAGGTGATTAGTAAAGTCTCCACTCATTCTTCTTCATAGAGTGATCATTAAAACTATTATCTTCCATGAGGTAGGAATTTCAACCATCAACTTTCCCATCCCTTTCAACTACAAAAAAAATATATTTGTACTTGAAAAAACTCAAAAGAAATTGAAGATCTTCTTGTAATTTAAGAAACTCATAAACCATAAATCAAAATCATCCACCCTAACACCGGCCCATAATCGAAAGATTCTCATGTGCAGCAACTGTTTACCGTCCGAGGGATTTGGAATCATCACAATTATCGATACTCGTTCAAGCATGATATACTGCTAGATGAGGAGCTTAAGAGCCTTCTGGTTGTTGAAGAAACCCACAAACCAGAAATATGTCATCAAACATATCAATATGGCTAAGTCTTTACATTTACATTCATGTAACTTTTGTACACTGTTTATAATCAGCTGATTGCTGACCTTAGCTAGCTTAGTCTCAACATTAATTTTTGTATGGTTTCCTCCAAGATTATCAAATAGATTAATCTTGCTTATCACGCTTCTGTACTCATCCTAGCATGAGATATTGTTTGCTGAACGTACTTGAACGCCTTGTGATGGTTCAAGAAACCCATAAACCAGAAGTCGAAGTCGTCGACTGTCACCAGTTCTATGTACTTCTCCGATGGCTTCTTCGAGTTCTCGCTTTGGTTGGCTGCCTTGATCTTCTTCAAAGGGATCACAACCTGAGTGGACGTGTTCCGAAACGTCAGGACACACGAAAGCTGGCAAGCGTGGAGCTGTTACTGGAATAGATTGGCCATATTGGCAATTACCTTGTAATGGACCCTCGTAAACTTCCCATCAGGAGAGGACAGTTTGATCGATCTTTCGCTGCAGAAGGCGATCTTCTCCGTGGAGACGAAGAGAAGGCCTGCAATGGGACCGGCCGTGGTTGATAAATAGCACTGACAAGCCTTTAATAGCCTCTCTCCTTCTCCGACTGTAAACAAATGTCTGAAGACTTTCTTCAGGCCTCCTACTTGAAGGATTCTGGCTCCCAGGCTCAGCTTCCCTTTCAGTGTTTCGGTCACCTTAGTCCCCAATCTCACTGCAACAAGTACACAGCAACCACTTAGATACTTGCCCTGTTCTCCACCAAGCCAACAATTCCAGGTTCGAACCTAGTAGGCTTTGATTCGTATTCATACTCACCATGTTCGCGGAGGCCATTCGCGAACTTGTCAGCTTTCTTGCCTAGCTTGTTCATTCTCTTGAACACCGAACCGGTTTTACCTGCAACACAGAGACTCACTGATTAGTTCCAAGCAAAAAAACGGGTGAGCTGACCGAAAATGGTGATCAGAATGGACGAGGAGAGAAACCAAGCTTACTTCGCGAAATCGTCAGCGTCTTGTCTGCAGAAGTAGCAGCAGCAGCATGCCTTTGGCTGGAATTCTCAAGCATCAGCAACCTTGGAATTCTCTCAGTGGGAAGGGACACCAAGCTGATTGGACTCTTCATTTTCACTTGGTGATCAAGTGAGAAATATATACTAATAAAAGAAGTTTCTAAGGCAGAAGAACTCCTCCTTGGGAGATATAACAAGCTCTTGTTGGTGATCTGGAGTTTGTTCAAGGAGAATGGAGCAAGCTTCTCTTGTTATAGGTGCTTATAAAGGGAAGCTTCAAGTGGTAGGTGGGTCTCAACTTTTTCTTAGTCCGAGTCATCTGTGGCTCAGCAGAGAAAACGAAGGGCAGACCAACTGACGCAGAAAGGCTATATTTTATTGGATTTGATTGGGAACTTTAGTTTCCATAAGAAGAAATAGGGGATGGATTGATCAATTTGGCTTCGAGTATCTTAGGACAATAAAGGTGGTAAAACTCTTCGTACTGAACTTTAATATAACTACATGCTCGGTAAATTGCTGACCCTGATCACAAAATGAAATGTTACATGTAAGAAAATCAAAACACGGACCTCAGTCTGAACGTACTCTAGAACCTACAAAAGTAACCACATTCATGGCCTATTGAATCTATATTCAGGTAGATCTACAAGATTCGGGTCTTTTTGCCATCCTCATCTCATTAGCTAGGAAATGTTTTGGACGATAGAGGAAACCAGGCATGTGGATAAAGAACATTGGATGAATTCCTTTCCACTAGGAAGGGTTGCACTATTTTAGTCTTAGTTGATTTGCATGTTCTAACATAGCAGCTGCAGCACAAAGATGTGGGAGTGGAGCCTTTTGAGCTGGCAACACAACTTTCTGATGCCAGATAATATCTCTACTTTCGTATTATATTCTAATATATCGTATTCAAAATCAAATATTTTCGGTCATATTTTAAGAGTGACTGTGTCAATAATATATTTTTTTATTTGTAAGCATTAAATCCGAGACTTTCTTAAGTGAATCAAAATTTCTTACCACTTAAATTAGCTCAGATTGGTATTTGTAATTGATTCTTGCATACTGAGCCAATCAGCTGCATCATCTTCTTCCCTAATTGATGGCCACTTTTTTAAACATAAGATATTATCATGTGACCAATTTGAACATGTCAAAGGTGGCTCGCATTACTATTCTCTTGGATAGGATATATTTAGTCTCGTGAATAAGAGGAAAGTGGTGAGTACCATATTGAAAAGGTGATGAATTATTGTTGGACCTATTTATGAAGTGAATTGTTATAAAAAAATTTATTTGATGCGAAGATTTTAACATGTTATCAAAGTATGTTAATAATATGAATTTTTGTACTCGTATGGTACCTCTTTTAATGACATCAAAGGCAAAATGAAGCTCATTCAAACTTCGACTTAATCGTTTGAGGAGACGTGTCCATGCAAATTTCAACTTAATGTGATCCCAGTTTTTGTTCGAGAAAACTAGTTGGAGAATATCACATTAAAAATGATGAATTATTAAACCCAATTTATAAAATAATAAAACTCTATCAATTAATTATTTTAAAATTTTGAGTTGAAAAAAAAATTCTAACATTTTCTAGGTTTGGAAATATTTTGTGGAGATGACACCGAGTATAAAAGTAACATTATCTCTACTTATCTGATGTCATGTTGTCTTTCACCAAATCAATTATGAGCAAATCTCGTGAGGTTGTTGGTTTAAGAATTTAAGGTAGCTGAGGTGTGAGTGACTAGACTGTAGGCCAAGCCATTTAATTTCAGAAACCGACCTAGCCTCCCATTTCAACGTCCATGAAGCTTGTAGGTATGGTACATTTATTATACCACCATATATTCGGATATTTATTGGACCGAATAATCCATGTTTGAATGGGATATAATCTTTGATAAAAAAAAATTCAATAAATATTTAACGCTGTTACATTTCCGATACTTGTTAAGTTGGAAGAACTTATTCACCGATTGATCTGATTACATTTACAGGTGCTAAACATGCACTAGTAGTAGCAAGTATCTAGCTCTCATGTTTGGCAACAAAAGGCAAAAACATAGTCATCAACACCTCAGCCCACGTTAAACCTGTCGATTGTGTCCATTTTGCATTAAAGTTTGACGATGAATTTTATAACAGCCGCATGGAAAGAGATTTTATGGTTGATCTGACGTGGGCATCTATAAAACCACTAATATTGATATGAGATCCAAATAAATTTGGACTAACATGTATAGGTGTCAACAATGTATTAGTACTTTGACTATTAATTCCATTAAAAATTGGGTTTTCAAGGCCACTCTTCGAAATAAATAAAAAATTCACTCCAAACACAAGGTTATTTTCAATTCCGGTGCAAATACTTCAAAAATATTATCAAAAATTTGAGACTCACCATCAACAAGTTAGATCAACCAATAAGAAATTGTTGTAAGTCTCAAATTTAAGTCTTGATAACTTAACAATGTTATGACTAGGTAGCGAGAGTTCAATCAATGTATGAGGTCATAGTCTACGCAAATCTAAATTAGTTGATAAAATGAATGTATAGATACCAACTAGAGCTCTTTTAAGATTGACTTCCAACTTATTATTCTTATGGCCATTTCCCTCCCTCTTTTCAAGCAATTAGGCCATAAGGCTCAATACATTGTTTTGATTGAAAGAGCCCAAATATTTGAAAATTGTACCTGAGATCAAAGTCTAAGTAATTGGAAGAAAAAATGTTACGGAGCCTACTTCCTTTGAAATCGTTAAACGCCCATTTTCCCAAAGTCAATACTTGTGGGCTGAGAGAGCCTTCAAGTTTGAAAGCTCGGTTAAATTGAAAAAATTAGAAGCTCAAAATCGGAAGCCCATTTTCAGTTACTGGTGCAAATGATTACTAGCACATTCTATATGTCACACGGAGAGTTTAATTTATGCGGTCAATTATTAAGTTATAACTTAAATTAATCAGTTCTGAAAGTTATTATTTTATCGGAAATAGATGCATGTCATATGCATCTAGTTGGTTTTCTTAACAACAAAAAAATGCATCTAGTTGGATGACTGAAAGTGTAATTTTACAGTTGTGGACGGGCTTCAATGCACGTGTTCCTGGTGCACTCGTATAAACAAATTTGAAAGGAAACAAAGCTAAACATTCACTAGGAGACCTACATGATTTCCGTACTTAGTTTATGAACTGAAACCGAGAAAAAAGCATTTTTACGTCAGAAGAAGAAATTATATAGCGAAGCCTTGGGGGTTGCTGGATGGCCTATAGCAATGTGTTGAATGACCCCAAAAATTAATTACCCTCTTACCTTGCATGAGCATATTTCCATTTTCTCGGGTAAGTAGATGTAATTTTATTTAAAAATTTACATGTAACATATGTGCAGATGTAGAAATCTCTTGTGTGAGTATGAGTTCGTGTAGTCACTGATCTTATTAAAATATTTAATCAATTAGCGAGGGTATTGTTCTAATAACTAAAAGGTCTCAAATTTGAATATTTGAAAATGCAACAGTGTTAAATACTCATTGTAAAAATTCTGCCACCTTTTAAAGATCTTATGTGACTCGAAATTGGATTAGTCAATTCAGTAGGTGTCTGGATACAATGTGTTATAAACCAAAAATATATATATGGCTTCAATTTTCACGTCGTTGTCCAAGTTTAGTCACGTTGAAACACGGTATAATATCTCTTTGATACCCATAATGATTAACCAAGCTTAATTATGCAAATAAGATGACTGAATATGATCCATACGAATGATTGTAACTTAACTACATGTGTTGAGTTTAAATTCTGGAATATAGTTGTATTAAAATTTGGTAAAGTATTATCGGTTTCAATTGTTTAACTCGGTTCGAATCTAGATTAGTCGACTTAACAAGTATTTAGGTATTAAACATTAATGAAAAAAAAACTATGCTTTATATTATATTGGAACATTTGTCAATTACGGGGTTGGATTCAGTGGGGACAAAACTTATCCCCACTAAAATGGATCAAAGTTTTGGACTTACAGACACGGTTTTTGATGTCTGTCAGATCTGTAGACACGATTTTTAATGAAATCTGATGGTTGAAATAAAATTTCCTCTGTAGGGACAACTTTTATGTTGTCCCCACTCAATCCAAAACCGTCAATTACATTATTGTTCCGAGTATTGCTAAATTCTATATTATTTAGATCATAGCTAATTAATGCCATGGAAGCACTCAAATTAATTTGCCAATTTAAGATGCTAATCTTGAATGGTCAATGGCAATAAATTAAAGGCTCTAACCAATCCCTAAGCCCTACGCCATAGAAAATGAAACAACCTCATCAATACACCCCTATCTCATGACATGCCATTTATCCCTTATGTTCCCCTCCAGCCTCCCTAACTTCGTTCTCACCTATACAAATAGACTACTACGGCCCTAGTAATTTACACATTGAGTTGTATTAACCATTTGTGTATGGACCCTAGATGAATTCAAGAATAATGATATTTTTATAGAATATTTTCCATCAGGAGCATGCTTAACTAAACTGCCAAGATACTAACTCGGCGGTTCGGTTAAGGATATGTTTTGTGGAACGTTATCTACAGAAGCAAGTGTCGCAACCGGTAGGAGATGTCGAAGATCGCTGAATTTCAAATATTATTTAATTTTAATACAAAAATTATCATTTGTAAATATTAAGATCTTAACATTGATTTGTCTTTCCAATTATTTATTTCTCTACTTATTCTTTTGTTAATTAGCCCCATAACTCATATGAAAACTCCACAAATCGGTCTTATCAATATCTAATTACAATTTAAATTTTGTATAACTTCGTTTCTGATAAATAACAACTTTGAACAAAATACATTATCATCTAATTTCGCAACAAGATTTTGTTGTTACAATTTCAAGTTTGTTATTATTTTGTTATATGATGATTTTCTTATATAATACTAAGTAATTGAGCTTCTCTCTCAAAAAATAGAGCTAAAGGTCATGTGATCATGCAGACATGGTAGAACTGGTACACAAACAAAAAGCTTGTTTGCTTCTAGTTTTGTCTACACAAATAAATAGTCTTTGAGTAAATCATTTTTATGTTTTTTCTCTTTTACATTTTCTCTTATTTTCAAAATTAATCACCTTAACATCTTTTCATGGGGTGTCTCAAATTGCACATAAACATTATCAAAGCACTAGATGAAGAAAAAAAAAATTTCCAAAGCTTTCTTCTGATTGGTTTACTAAACTTTTGAATAGATTTTTTGTTGTAACTATTTTTTGAATTCACAATTCATTAATTTACAATTTAAAAATATGTAAATATGCTCGAGTTGTTGAAGAGCTATTTTACCTTTCCGAAATATTTTAAATATTAATGATCAATTTCAAGTCATAAGAAAAATAGATATGTGGTTGAAACATCCAATTTTGATTGGTTACAACAATTTGTGAAGGGAATATTGTTGTTTTTGAGAAAAGGGAATATTTTTGTTTTGATTTGTTGTTTTTTTTGTTTTGGTTTTAAGGATCTAGGTTATTTTATTTTTGAGTTTTTTTGTTCTCTCCATGATGGGTCATTTAATGAAAAGACTTTTGCATACTAAAAAAATGTGGTGTATCCCAAATTGCACATGAACCTTGATAAAAAAAGTAGTTGGTTACAAACTGGAGGTGGGTCTTAGCTGTTGTCATGATGCTCTACTTTTTGGCTATCACCCTATTCGAGGATGTGGATGTAGAGGAGAAGAGGAGTCAGGGAAGATCGTTGCTCAACAAAAAAAATTTTGATTACGCCAAAATGACGAAAATAAAATTTTTACATGTCTTGCCCCCTTATTAATAAGTCATGTTTTAATACCTTTTTGTATAGGTCTAAGAATTGGGTTTTTTGTTGTTCATCTCTTTCCCCCATCGCGGTTATTAATGCTCTTTGGAATGGTTGTTGTTGAAGTGATGATGATGGTTATTTACAGCTTGATGTCATTGGCTTTGGCAGGGACGTTAACTTCAGGAGGGCGAGCGACGTGATATTTGTGTCAACGTGCCGGCCAGAGGCGGAGTTTGGGGTTAAGGGTTTAGGCTATTTTGGTTTTTGTTGTGTTGATTTGTTATTTTGGTTGTTTGGGGTTTAAGGGTTTAGGCTATTGGATTTTTTGGTTTGTTTTGTTTCTCTCCACTACTAAATAGTCTTTTGAGTAAATCTTTTCTTATGTTTTTTTCTTCTATATTTGCTCTCATTTTATTAATGCAATAGGTGAAGAAAAAAAAGAGTAAATTTCCAAAGCTTTCTTTTAGTTGGTTACAACAATTTGGGAAGGGAATATTGTTGTTTTTTAGAAAAGAGAATATTTTTGTTTTGATTTGTTGTTTTTGTTGTTTTGGTTTTAAGGATCTAGGTTATTTTATTTTTGGGTTTTTTTGTTCTCTCCATGATGGGTCATTTAATGAAAAGACTTTTGCATAATAAAAAAATGTGGTATCCCAAATTGCACGTGAACCTTGATAAAAAAAGGTAGTTGGTTCCTAATTGGAGATGGGTCTTGGGACGATGATCTACTTTTTGGCTATCACCCTATTCGAGGATGTGGATATGGAGGAGAAGAAAGAACCGATGGATTTGGAGGACGGGGTGGTGGAGGAGGTGGTGGAGTCTAGCGCATCGTCCCTTTCCTTCTCTGATAACGTGCCTATAAAAAAAATGTGGTATCCCAAATTGCACGTGAACCTTGATAAAAAAAGGTAGTTGGTTCCTAATTGGAGATGGGTCTTGGGACGATGATCTACTTTTTGGCTATCACCCTATTCGAGGATGTGGATATGGAGGAGAAGAAAGAACCGATGGATTTGGAGGACGGGGTGGTGGAGGAGGTGGTGGAGTCTAGCGCATCGTCCCTTTCCTTCTCTGATAACGTGCCTATAATTGCTTGGGTGTAGTTTCTTGCAGAGCATTTCTGAACTTGGTTTCCGAATCAGCGAATGCACGAGTATTTTAGTTGAATTGCATTATCTTGCTCTGGTAGATTGTTTTCATTGGGTTAGATGGTAGTGAATATTACTTGATTCAATGCTTACTTTAAAAAAAAAGTAATTGGTTACAACAATTTGTGAAAGGAACATTAATGAATTGAATTTTTATTTACATTCAATCGAAAGTATTTTCTTGTTTACACTTAAATATTTTAAAGAAGAAATATTTATCTTAGTATGTTTTAAATTTTAGTAACAATTTTAAATGAAATTTATATCTATAGAATCTTAATATATTTGTTTTACATTCGTGTGTTATTTATTTTTTGTTATTTTAAAGAAAATATTTTCTTGTTTTATTTTCTTGTTAGCCACCTAAAATGCTTGGATCTTGAAAGTAAAAAAATGATTCATATATAGAACATATAGCTCTACCTATCTAATCCATTGTTGATACACAATACTCAAACATATGAGAATTTTTAAATAATTTATTTGTATCTCACCCTTCAACTTTCTAGCAATTTCAAAAATTGATCTTTTTCCTTATTTTGTATGATGCTTCTAGGTTGTAGCATTAGAACATAATATCTAAATTATAATAAGTAGAAACAAAATGGTATATAGGCATTAATAAATAATGTAAGCATTAAAACATCATTGATCATCCTCAGTAAGGAAGCATGCAAGAAGGAGAAGGAAATGAGAAAATGATCGCTTCGAATATCTTTAATATCACTTTCTTTAATATCTTTTTTCATTTCTCTATTAGGGTTTTTATTTGCATAGTATATGTCAATGATCGTGACTAGAATTTTTTTTTTGCAAAAAGAATTTATTCCTCGATTTTGTGTATTGTCAATTGGTCCAGATCATTCCAATATACATGCTGCACTGGAATAAAAAAGAACAATAAAATACCACCAGAAGAAAATTAACAATTAATTGAGATAGCTCGAGAGGGCTAAAGAGGGAGAAATCTTGAAGTCCATATCACAAAGATCATAGGCTTCCTGGATAAAATCGTAATGTGCACATTTGAGAAACAACTTCTTGCTCACAAGTGCCTCCCTGACAAATGGGTATGTGATCAAGTTTCCAAATGACACATTCACCAACTCCTTCTCGCAGTTGTAACACTGCTCGAAGAAATCAGAGCTTTCAATGAGACAATTTCTTGAGGTGATTACACCTAAGATTTTTTGCAATCTATTCAGAAATCACATTTTTTATTTTTTGGTTTGAATCAACAATAACTATATAACTACTATGTATGTCAACTTATGGTTATATCAAATATATAGAGTCAAATTAATATTATCGTACGATTCGTATATAGAACAGATTTTTGAATATTCAAATGGATAGAAATAATGTGTCGTCTCCCATCAACAAAACTCATTTTCCATATTGCTGTCTATTCCATTGTCGAAACACAATACTCAAATGGATGAAAATAATTTGTCATCTCCCGTCAACAAAACTCATCAAAACTCATCTTTCATATGACTATATATTCCATTGTCGATACACAATACTCAAATGGATGGAAATCATGTGTCATCTCCCGTCAACAAAACTCATCTTCCAGTGTAAGTGTATTTTCAAGCAGTGTAACTTCATAATCTCCAACAAGTACTTCATTGACAGATTTAATGAGCACTACCAAGAGAATTATAGAACTTGTTGATTTTTGGATTTGGACGTGATGCCTAATAGAGATTAATTTGATACATACATGTAATGAGTCTACTTGTAGAATTAACGACAAAAAGAATATACGAAAAGATGTGAAATGGTGTGTGGGAATGTTGCCTGGAGTTGGACATGTTCTAGAGATAGAAATGAACTTGTTTTCATTAGTAACCTTGGACTATAATAGACGTAACATTAACTTTAAAAAAATAGACGTAGTTATAAGATTGAGGTTGAAAAGGGTACAATGGAGAACATAAACATAATACACAAACAAAATGAAGAGTCCAAACAACTGTACAATAATTTTTGTAGGAGCGAATATTTGATGTAAAAATAGTTTATAGAAAATAAAAATATAATAAATTTTTACCAGAAATTTTATTCCACCAAGTTTGATTGTATTTCATGATCTATCATCTTTATGATCACTATTTTCATTTTAATTTATAGTTTTTTTAATAAAGAAAGTCAATACTACCGTACTACTAAAATAGATTGTTAAGTCCAATTCTGCCGCATCGTGTTATTATTATCGAGCTATACAAAAACAGAGATACGACAATTATACTAATACAATAAAAGATTTTATCGGAGAGCTTTGCCACCTTTCAAAAGTGCTATCCGGCTCGAACTTGGATTAGTCGGCTCGATTGGCCCGGATATCAAGTGGTTATAAACCAAAAGTAAAAGATTTTATCGAACCGAATTGAACACTTGTAAAATATTCATGTGAACTAAACATAATTTGTCTTACGCTCAAAAACTAGGTTTTGGAAACTCTTTTTTATATATAAATAGGTTTTGGAAACTCTTTCGACACTATCTTGCTCTTTTTATATAAAAAAATATTTTCGAGATTCCCAATCTCCTCTCAAATAATTTTAGAAATTGTATATATGAAGCAGAAAATAATTTTTTCGAGTTTAGAGATCTCGAGATCGAAATCTTGAGGAAGCTAGTTGGGCTTTGCAAGGAATCTCTCTTAGACTTTTGATGGGTTTGAGACCCATTTTCACAAGCCCAAAACTGATAGAATTCTAGCCTTAGCAAGCAGCAAACTTCACATCACGGAACTAATAGTAAACAGGCTTTTAGGTCCACCAAGGTCCAGATTTCTCAAGAACACGTCATTTTTTTATAAGCTAATATATATCAAAATCATAAGAAAGGAGAAAAATTACACAAGGTCCAAAAAATAACAAAATAACCTCTAGTTATTTAACATGCCGTTAGTCAGGAAATCTTAAAAGATATTAGCAAACTCCCTCATACAAAATATACGAAATTATAACAGGACTTTTAAAAAAACAATGTCATAGTAAAATCATGTGGGATAAAATTTACGATAGGAAAAAAAAACCTAAATGTTAATGCTGCGAATGTTCCAGAATAGAAAAATCTTTGAGATTTCTTATGTTCCAGATTTCTTTTTTTGATAAAAATGTTCCAGATTTCTCAAGAACACATTGTTACATTCATGAGAATTTAATTTAATTTATCATCCAAATCAAGTAATCTTTTTTTCTGTTTAAAGGGATTAAAATCCAAGCTTAGCACAATAGATATAAAAGGGTTCTTTACAACTTAGGCCATTAAAGAGGAAAGAACAAAGATCTCTGTCTCCTGTCTAGACTACCAACACTAAGCAGATGTAATGTAGGATCAAAAAAAGAAGCCAAATAGCTTTCTACCAATACAAGCTAACACATTTCCTGCAGCTGCATCATGAACATAGCCACTGCATCACGTTCCGGTTCCCGAAATGATTATTTGATGATGGAGCACTGTGATTCAATAAATCCTGGCTGATATGCTAAATTGTCATTCGGGCTAACCCGGAATAAACACGAGCAAATTCGTCCTCCGGTCTTTGTACATAATTTGCAGCAACCAATGTAGAGTTACCTATGAGCGGTTGTTGGCGGCATCTGATAAGTCATGGGAGCTCCAGGAACTACTGTTCCGGGAACAGGACCCGGTAACGGAGCTCTAACTCCATAGGCCATGTGTGGAGGAGCGGAAAGATTCACAGGCGTGCCTACCGCTGAAACGAGAGGGCCGCCAATTGGTTGTCCCATGGTTGGAGTTCCATACACGGTAGCACTAGGGGCACCTGCGTGCTGCGATGGTTGTTTGACGGGTTTACCTAAGCTGCCACCAGTAGTAGAACCGTTCGTTTGACCAGTAATGGGTGCCTGAGCCGCTGCGACGTCTCCATTATTGACACTGGTGATATCGTGAATGCTGGACCTCCTCCTATCCTTATTCATGGAATTCAAGCGGATGAAGTACTTCTGTGCGTGGCTTGCAACCTGAGTCGGAGTCCTTGTGACCACAAAGTTCCTCGATATGCTTCTCCAATCACCTTTTCCGTACTTGTCCAGACCAAGAAGGAACAACCTGCAGGACGTAAAAGAAGATCAATAACGGCATTCTAGCTACAATAAAAATGACTTCAAAATCTCCAAGATCAAACAGAGATAAGGGAACGATTGGTAGCTTCATTCTCCTTCCTATGTTTAAGTAATCCGGTGCAATCCAACATCTATTGAGAATCATCACTCAACTATCTGAAAGCGAGAAAGAACGTGCCTTTAGCAAACGACAAGCAAAAGTCAAAATTAAAACAGGAGCATCACCAGAGGGATGAAGAGGAAAAAGGCGTACACAGAAACTGCTAAAGAGATGGTGATAACAGATCTCATACTTGTCGGGTTCTGATGATAGGTACACAGACCAAGATGAAGCAGTACAGTCCATGAATATTCTTTTGGTAAAGGAGAACAGATCGAAAACCATCAAACACAAAAAGGCGAAAGGAAAAGAATAAAATGAACTGAACTGACAAATAAATTAGACAAGTAGACCGAATCTAAGAGCCGTCTCACAAATGCTTGTAGACATATAGTGAAGTTGTTGCAATTAGAGCAACTCTAACTGACGTGTTCGCTCAGGGCTTGCCTACAACCAAACTGTTGGTGTTTGAAGGAATTAACTCATTGTCTGAAATGAAACTAGAAACTATTATAACAACGTGATTATGATTCTAGTAATCACATGTACAACTTCCTAATAATAAATGGAAGACATGTGGACCAGGGCTAAGAGCCGTAAACATTCTTGGAGCACAATACCGAAATTTGTTTGTGAATTAAAGCAACTCTAACAGATAAGTACGCTGCGGGCTTGCCTTCAACCAGACAGTTGGGTCTCCTAAGCAATTAACTCACTGTTCTAATGACACTAGAAATCATAAAAACAAATAAGATGAAAGTCAATAAATTGTTCAAAAGTATATTATGCAATAAATTGTCCTGTAATAATCACAATTCTGCAACTTGATAGAAGATTAAATCATTGTAAACAAACTCGTTTCATGATTGTGTTAAGATATGATGATGAAAAGTAAAAGAAACAAGAAATTAACGTGTATGACCATGACTCAATTTACAGAGACCCGTTCTTCTGGTGTCTCCATTAGCATCTAAACACTTTCTCTGACCAAGGCTGAAGATTCAGACAAATCAATATCAGTTTCATATGTTCAATAGGAAATAAGAACATCCAGGAGACTAAATCTCACTTCCCACCCATCTTTCTAATACTCTCCAATTCTATTGAGAGGAAAGTTTAGGCACTCATTTTAAGAGTAGAGAAGGAACAAGGCCCAAGTCTCATGCTGTATGGAGAGCAGTTTCAACAAGCTCAAAGCAACTCAGAAGCAAGATTTACAGATGAGTAAACTGCAAACCGTGAGCTCAAAGAGAGACAGTAATCAATTAGCAAGCCCAAAAATGAGTCCAACATTATGCAAGAAAACAGCAAATCTACAAGCAAATAGAATTACCGGTGTTCATCTTCCGTCCAAGCAATTCCCTTCCGCCGTTCCTGATCTGCCCTTGAACCCTTATTTCCATGGTGAGACTCGCCGTTGTGATGCCCACCATGGCCACCCTTCTTACCGGTCCCTTCATCAGCAGCAGGGATAGTGGAACCTTCCAGGGAAGAGTTATAGCTAGGTAAAGGCACACAACCGGACTCAATCCTTGAAACATCGTCGACTAAAAGCTCGTAATGGTATTTAATCTCTTCCAGAGTCTTTCCAGGTACATCAGCAGCAATTTTCTCCCACCGATCTGAAGCATCTTCTGGATAAGTTGCAAGGGCATTCTCAAATGCGATATCCTGCTCCCTAGTCCACTCAGAACTGCAGCTTGCTTCTTCCACCGTCATATCGGCTTCCAAATCTACTCAAAGATTCCAGAGAGCAGAAGACAATTAAAGTGCCTCTAGTCTTGACCTAACCCAGAAGCCAATCTTCAAGACTAGATTTCTTGAACAATTTTAGAAAGTTGGATCTGGGTTGTTTCCATACTTAGCATACTGGCAATTGATTGAGAGGTAACAAGTGGAAGTACAAACAGATTCCAGAAAGAGGCCAAAGAAGCAGAGCAGAGGTCCTCCCAGTAAATATCAAACAGTAGAGTATGTGAAGATTTCAATGGTGATTTGCTCCACAATTCAAAAAATTATGGACTCTTGTGAACTGCTGACCTACAGGTGCAGGAAAAAAGGCGTAAAGGGTCGGTTAGACCATGAGAAATATCTGAAAACCATAAAATCAAAAGATGCAATAAATGATAGTCCAGGCCACACAAAAAAAAAATAAGGAGACCAGGCACACAAGCATTAATGCGGCTGATGAAATTATTGTTGTGAAAGGTGATTAGGGTTTTAGGATAGTGAGACATGAAAGAGACAATGGAAAGAACCAAACAAAGAAAACCCCAGAAACATACAATTGTAATAAAACCCATCTCCAGCGTGCCATTTCCAAATCTGAAAGGAACCCAATTCACCAAATTTTTCCCAACTTTGTTAACACCATTTTTACCCTACTTGAATCCATGAAAGCAACAGTTTTTAACCAGCTCAGCCCCACATATGGGCCCCCAGCCCTAACTCCCTTTGTATTCTTCTGCCACTCTTAAACATGGCAGTGGAGAATTGCCGCAAACCAAATATGCACACAGTAAAAAGTAACAATCATAAAAGGAAAGAATTTTCTCTCTTGGCACAGAATTGGAGATAGTGAGATACTACTAATGGGATGGGATGCAACTCAGCTAGGGCACAACATCAACAACAAAAGGGACAAGGCAAAACCACTAAACCAATACCTTGGGCATCAACCACAGATTTCTAGGGGCTTAACCAACCACCAATTCTAGGACTTTCAACCATTGTTCAGCCATAGGAGAAGAAAAAGATTGGAACTTTAACCACTCACTGGTTCTTACCCATTTTCCACTGTTCAAAACACCAGTAACTGTAAAATGGAGAAAAAATTATAGACCAATTGGCCATGGGAACTGCCACCCCCAAGATTATTTGGACACTTTAACCAATGCCCTAAAGTTGAGAACTTCTCCAAAGAATGGTGTACTACTTGCCAGAGTGAAGTACAAACACAAAAGGGTAAAAGGCAAGGAATTAACAGCTAAAAAAGGGGAAAGGCCTAACCTTTAAATGGTTGCAAAAAACTATCTCACTCCCCCACCTACCCACCACCTCTTGCTCTTGTCACTGTTAAAGTCGAGATATTAAGCTTTAAAACCCATAAATTAGGCCTTCTAGTAGTACCAGACAAAAAAGGGGTGCATCTAGAACCCCAAAACTAGATAAACCCCAAGAAAAATCCCCAGAAAAAAAATACTACTTTTTTGCGTCAAAAGTTTGCCCAAACCCTTTTCGGGAATTTACAAGGGGCAGCCATGGAAATTACATGCGATGTTGATGGGCTATCCCGATAGAGAAAAAATCAACCAAAGGAGTTGATCTTGAGGAGTTGATAAAGACACACTATTATTTAAAAAAACTTCCTAAAATAAAAATCGACAATATTCAAATTTGGGTATTGGATGAAAAGATCAATAAAAGGAGGGAGGGTGACCCAGGAAAAGTAGGGTCAAATTGGTCCCATCCCCTCAAAAAAAAAAAATCCCATCCCCAACAAACAACAACACCACCTACTGGCTACAACTACTGATACCAATATACACACTTTTGCCTACATGTATAAAAGACAGCTAATAATACTGAGAAAAAGAAAGAGCCTCCTCACCAATTCCCCAGTCCCACTCTCCCAACTTGCACAAACTGGAATCTACTACAATTAATACCTGACATGGATTATAACACCTAGAAGCAGATAATATCAAAAAAGAGAGGACTTTTGGGGGGAAAATTGGTTTTCTCGATTTCAAACAGACTGAAACACGGATTAATCGACCCGAATAAAATATAATGATATAAAAAGGGACAACAAAACTAAAAACTTTAATTGTCAGTGTGTGATTTTGAGCAGTTGGAGGGAAGCCATTAAAATACAATATCCATGTACATGTATTCTAATCTTGTTACAATTATTATGTTACATTATTTTGACAATCTTGGGTTGATGAATCATTACCTTCTCTTCGCTTTGTCTTTTGTCTGATTTTCTTCCCTGGGGCCACCGTGGAATTGAAGAATTGCTGCTGATACGCTCCCTTTAGCGTTTGTTTTTTATAAAAATAATTTG
Organism: Hypericum androsaemum; assembly: GCA_963995505.1. Taxonomy (NCBI): domain Eukaryota; kingdom Viridiplantae; phylum Streptophyta; class Magnoliopsida; order Malpighiales; family Hypericaceae; genus Hypericum; species Hypericum androsaemum. Next base: position 1,529,269 of record OZ023199.1, read on the forward strand.
TTTTGGGGACTGTTACTTAGAAAAGAGTCCAAAGGGTAATTAGTGCTTATAAAAGGATTAGGGAGACAAAGTTGTTTAGGAAATGGGCTATTGCCATTTTTCTCATAACTATTTGAAATTTAGATACCGTGCTATTTAAGTTCGAGTCGGGTCAGAGCATATACGGTACCAAAACTACATCTATAAGCTTTTATAGCATATATGCAATTGTGAGTACTATGCAATAAGTATATGCTATAATAGATTATTGACCCTCTTTGAGAAATAAGTTGGAGTTTTCTTCTAATAAACTTATGGATTTATGAGTCAATTGTAATTTATTATGGGTTACGTAGGTTTTTAAGTTAAAAAGATTTGATTTTCCTAATTGGTACCTAGGTTTTTTAGGTAAAAGAGTTTGAGTTTCCTGATTCATCAGTGCTGATGTGTCACTTGGATAAAGTATACACGAGATCTACTAATTTGTCAAATTGGACAACAGAGTATTAAAAGGGGATTTCAAGAGATTTTTTTTTAACTTATATCGAATTAGAATCTTACGAATATAATCGACATTATTAATAAATTATTTCTAAATATAATTAGATAATACTTTAACTATAGATGCAGAAGATCAGAAACTAAATAAAATCAAATCACACTATGATCTAATAAAGCGCAGATCTTTTAATTTTCAAATCGTGGGTAACTAATTGATTACAATAAAGGGAGACGAGAATTAGATAAATTGCATACATGTTCTTATTTTTTTAAGGAAAAATTTTGGTCAATACATCTTACCCGAATTGATCCTTAAAACCCTAATCTTCGACCGTGCTTAAACAATTTAGAAGAATTGTCACTTTTAAAAAATACTCATCAAATCGTTCAAATTGTATCATATAGTAACGGCCATGAAAAAACGTGAAATTGAGGTGATGGAGACTTCTTCTTTGCGGAGTGATTTTTATGGCGTTAACAAATTTTCGAAGAGAATTCTTACCTTTTTATCATATTGCTACTTGATATATGTTTATCTTTAATATTTTGTGTAGGAGATCGGTGCTTAATTGCACATTTGGTGTAACAAATTATTGGAGTTAGTATTGAAAATTTCTTATAAAAAATTGTATCTATTCACTAAATCGTTCCTCCATTAATTAAAAAAAATCTCGGTCCACTATTGAAAATTGAATGGTAAATAAAGGTAGATCCTAGTCTGGTAAAATATATTCGTATTGTACCTACGTACCTGGTTGTTTTCTATTCACGTGACCCTAAACATTTGTCCTTTATTGGAGACTTAATTGTTTGTACTTTGAAGCATGACTTACTTTCGTAGAGCTCTGCCTTGAAAAAAGTTGTTTTGAAAAACTATTAACTTTTATGGATTACTTTCTCAATTATTTTTTTCATTACACTCTTTCATAATGTTGACAAACTAACCTTAATATTTCAATCTCAAAATTAATTGGAAATAAAATTTTCAGATTTAGATTCTTTTTTAACCAAGATTTTAAAAAACGTGGTCCGACTGTGAATCGGGAACTTTTTCCTCCCGTGTTTGGGGTTTAACCTGTCTGCCTTGCGAACCGTCCAAAATCTGGTCGGATCGGGTAGTTCTACCTGATTTTTTGACTTCACCCACAGGTCCGACCAGATTTTTTTTCCAAATCAATACAAAATAAAAAAAATTGTAGCACACGCTCGATTTCTCCGATCCAAATCAATAATGAAAAGTGGACAAGATATGAAATAAATTGGTCATTATTTTGAAAATGCAAATATTGACACATATATTTTGACTATTTGATCTATATATTATTTATAATATTAAAAAATAATAAATAATATATGGTTGGATCAGCGATACCTCCGGTCGGATTAAATTTCGAGTCGACAGTGGGGTTGTTTTTTAAAACATTGTCAACTCTCAAATGACAAAGAGATATGACGCATATTTTTTTCTAAATTTTTAAATTAAGAGTCGAGTATTATCGGGTTCTATGTAGGGAACGGTTCTTTCAATAATAGAATTGAGTTGAGAAAGGACACTAATAACATGGTAAGCACCATCCGGAGTGTAGCGAGAACCGTTGATTTGGCCGATTTAGATGTGCGTGTAATTAAAAAAATCCCCTGGAATTACGAAAGTTCCTGAAATTTTTAGGTTTTTTTATAATCAAGGAGATTGTGTCTAGCAATTGATTATTTCTGTTAATGAGTGTTTTTAACTTTTTATCCAATAAGGCAATGTCTCTTAAAATTATGAAAATTTTGCGTAATCAAAGAGACTTCCTATATTTAGTCTTCAAAGCCAAGATAATGTCTTTAATTAGGATTATATTTTCAATTCTATAGTTATGGTTTTTAATCTTTAGTTTTAGAGCCAATGTATATTATTTGTTGAACACTTGTATATCATGCGACGAGCAAATGACGATGATACACCATGCGATAAACACTAGTATACTATGCAATACGCAGTGGTACACCATGCTTTGAGCAATTGTACATTGTAACAAATAATAATCAAATTGTCCCTACTTAATTTCTAGTATTGCGAGTTCGTCAATTTACGCGCGCGGCCTTTTCTCCTCGTCTTTGTGGTGCTGTTGGGTTTATTCCAAACCCAATCTTGGCGTTCCAAATAGTGTATTTTACATCTATAACTCCTGAATCCAAAACATAGTGAATCCAATAGACAAGATATGTAACTAGCATTTATTTAAAAACATACCTTTCGAAGATTAAGGGTTTCAGGGCATTGAAATGTTTGCGGTTGGTCTTTCGGGCATTGATATGTTTTATCTTTGGTTTTTATCGGTGCTTAATTGCACATTTGGTGTAACAAAATATTGGAGTTAATACAAATTTTTACCTTAAATTGTATCCAATTAACTAAATCTTTCCTTCATTAATTTTTTTAACTCGGTCCATTATTGAAAACTGAATTGTAAATAAGGGTAGACCCTTCACCCTAGTCTGGTCAATTATTTTGGTATTATAACTACGTACCTGGCTGTTTTCTTTTCACGTGACCCTAAGTATTTGCCCTTTTATTGGAGACTTGATCGTTTGAAGTATGAAATTTTTTTTTGAAGCGTGACTTACTTTCGCAGAGCTGCCATGAAAAAAGTTGCAGTGAAAAACCATTAACTTTTATAAATTACTTTCTCAATTATGTTTTTGCTTTGATAAAGCCAATTGGACTGTATTATAATTTTGAATGACACACGACTTTCTCAATTTGACATTTTTAGTTAAAAATTTATAATCATGGTTAATTTTTTGCCAACTCGTGCTCATGTGAATTGAGATATCAACGACACATCACTTTTCTCTCTCATCGTTTACGTTGACATGACAAATGAGACTCTAACAAATGCGTCCGAGCCCAACGGGAACATGATGGTACCAATTCGGGGAGATGCAGCAGGGTTCAAGGTCATGTTTGAAGAGACGTACAAGAGGTAGAGCACACGAATGAGTCACACTTTCCATGTCCAGTACAAATAATAAGAGAGAAAAATGACGTGTCATATCCACAATGACACCATTATCAATAAAAATTATCACTAAAAACATCAAATTGGGAAAATCCACATTAGTACCTTAGAATGCTAAAAGTTAAAACTCGAAATCAGAAAGTATTAAACAAAACTTTTCCCTAAAAATAATCGTACAATTGGGTCATCACAGCGGTCCATTCTTTTTCTTTATAATTGTTAGATCGACTAATCCTAATTCAAATCACCCACAAATAGTCTAACTACTGGTCGAGGTTCACACCAGTCCAGCGTGTTCATTAAGCACAGTCCAAATCGTCAATTACTTCTTCTTCTTCCCCTTTCCTTTCCTCGTTACCAGATCTCTCCCTCAAACGACACCGCATTGCCTCCGAACCAAAACAATGGGCAAATACTCGCCGATCATATACGTAACCCTAGCTCTCCTGATCCTCCTCCTAATCTCCCACACCCCGAGAAAGCCCTCCTCCAACCGCCACCGGCGCCTCAAGCTCCGGTCGTCCTTCAAGTTCAAGAACCCTAACCATCACGAGCCCGTCGCCTTCGACCCCGTCGTCGCTGACATCGAGCGCCGCCGCGAGGACAAGCATTGGGAGAGGCAGTACTTCGAGCACGCCCACCCCGAGGTGGTTGACGTGCACGGGGACGGAGACCGCGGTGGCGACCACCACGCCCCGGGCCACGAGGCGCAGCCCGAGTGGGAGGACTTCATGGACGCCGAGGATTATCTCAACGACGAGGAGAAGTTTAATATCACCAACAGGTAATTGGGGATCCGGCCCTTTGGGTTTTAGCTGGTGGGTTCTTTTAAAGTTTGGATTTTTAGTGTTCTATGAACTTTAGAGGGCCCGCTTTTAATGGGAATACCAAGGACTGCCTTTGGTTTTAGGTGGGTTCTTTGAAGTTTGTAGCTTTAGGGTACTTGTGAATTGTAAAGGGTTCACCTTTACGGTGAACGTGGGGGTGAAAGACTGTCTAGCTCGGGTAGCCCTGGTTTCTGGAGCTGAATCTGTAATGGGGACACTGTGGGTCGAGTTTCGTTGGTTCATTGAAGTTTAGAGTTTTAGGGTTGTGGTGAATTGTAAAGGGCCCGCCTTTAGTGTGAATGTGGGTGTGGAGTGTCTACTGCTGGTGGTTGCTGGAGCTGATTCTATAACTGGTAATGCTTAGTGTATGAAGAATCGATCTATATTTTGAGCTAAAGAATATAGAGGGGAATGAGCGAACTTGGTTCAGATGCAAGCAAGCCGATAGATTGGTTCTTTTAGCAACTTAGGGTTCCATGGAAGTATAGTGACAAACTGATTCAGGGGTGCCCTTGTATTAAGTAAGATGGGGTTTGCTAGTGGTGTTATTGGTGTAACTTGGCAGATTCCGTCGGAGGTGAATGCCTGTCTTCATGGGCCTGTAGGGCATAAAGCAGTTCATGGTCCCCAATCTTTTTCTTGATCTAAATGAACTTGTGCCGTGCGGTTGGCAGGTTGTTGTTGCTGTTTCCGAAGATTGACGTGGATCCAGCTGATGGTTATGTCAGCGAGCATGAATTGACTGAATGGAATCTGAATCAAGCGCAGAAGGATGTCATTCACAGGACTCAAAGAGATATGGATATTCACGATAAGAATCACAATGGTTTTGTATCGTTTGCTGAGTACGAGCCTCCCAGCTGGGTTCAACATTCAGGTTCGTGCCTTCGTTGCATTTTCCTGTTTGCCAATTGCTCTGGGCTATATAATTTCTTTACAGTCATTTTGAATAAGAACTTTCCATCTATTGCATGTGCTTGCTCTATTGGTACATGGTCAAATCGACTTGCTCCTTGCATTTTAGTGTTGTTCTCAGAAGAAATATGGGGTGATGTGATGGCATTTCAAATTTTCAAATGATTTATTGGTTGATCTTACCAATTTTCAACTGTCCAAAAGTCCATTAGAGGAGCTTTTCCATTGCAGCTGGACAAAGCCACAAGTTTATCATCTATGGTTGTTGGCAAGAATGTCTATATATTCAATTAAGTGTTGGACAACCGAGCAAGTTGTCTGATGACGTTAATGATCGTGTGGAGAATGGCTGCATGCATTACAAGGTCTGAACATAGAGGAGATTTATAGCCTAGATCTAGTTTTCTGAATAACTGGTCTAGGCAATTATATCACCAACTCTGGAGGGTTATCCTTGGAAGTTACTCTATGCTCTGCTTAAATGAAATAGCTGTTCTTTTCATTCAGCTGACCCTGTTTCCTGCGGCAGATGTAAATTCTTTTGGCTATGACATGGGATGGTGGAAAGAAGAACATTTTAATGCGTCTGACGCTGATGGAGATGGCCAGCTGAACATAACAGAATTTAACGAGTGAGTTTTCGTTGGTGCTGACTTTTGATGATAAGATAGTAACTCTTCGTTTTCTTAAATTAGTACTTATTCTTTTGTGTAATGTTTACAGCTTTCTGCATCCGGCTGACAGCCAAAACCCAGCGCTAATTCGGTGGCTTTGCAAGGAGGAAGTTAGGTATTATTGATCATATCACGTTATTTTATGTTTGTCATTTCCACTTTTATTATCTACGGGGCATATTCTCGTGTCCTCCTTCACAAGCCAAAAACATACTCAGCGACTGGTAGCTGACTTTTCACAAGCTCATAGGAAGTTTTATGAATATAATGTGCTCACTGGAAGCCATAAAGTTATCAATTTGTGGAGAAATTAATAGCTACATGAAAGGCATACCACATCATTATTGAAGTGCACATTGTTTATAGCATAACCCTTAATGTTTGAAAATTTGAGACTTTTTCTCTCTGTCATAAGGTCCACACTGAAACTCATTGGCTGTCATCAAGTTGTGTTTTATAAAATCTTCTTTTGCATTTTGTTTTTCTTCTCGTCCTCAGAGAAAGAGATTCGGACAAAGATGGTAAGATCAGCTTCAAAGAATTTTTCCATGGACTGTTTGACCTGGTGCGGAATTACGACGAAGTTGACCATAATTCTTCACATCATCTTGATGACACGATGGAGGCTCCTGCAAAAGTGTTATTTTCTCAATTAGATAAAGACGGGGATGGGTAAGTAAATCTTGTTGCATTTAGGAGTTCTCCGTCTTTCTCGTAGTTGTTTTGGAAATGCATGGATTAACTAGGAGTTGCTTTGCTTGTAGACATCTATCGGATGAAGAACTGGTGCCTGTGATTGGGAAGCTTCATCCATCAGAGCGTTACTATGCTAAACAACAGGCTGACTACACTATCTCACAGGTACTCTTGACTTCAGCTGGCTTTGCTGATACTTTGTCCTGTTACGTTGTTGGACGCGGGTATTAGATTTTGATTCTTTCTGGGGTGCCAGAGCCTTACTATAACAGAGGCATGTGGAACCTATCCACTACTCGTTCTTGCGTTTGGAATAAAATTGTCAGTGGAGAGTTGGTGCCCTTACTTGAGTTGAAACCATTTTCCACATCCTCACGGGATTGTAGCCATGCTAAGTGATAATGTGCTCTTTTGTAATATTTCCGGTAGGGAGTGGAAACTGGCAGAGATTATGGTATCACCTTTAGTTTGAGAATTTTTTTGGTTGTAATTGATGACTTAGTCCTGCTCACATTAATAGGCAGCCACAGTTTTTCTGAATTCTTTGAACTACATATTCGGTCCCAGCTTTCTGCTGTTTCATTTGGATCATGACCTCTATGCCCTGAAAAGCTTCAAATGTTTCGAGTTATGATTCAGCACTTTGAAACCTTTTGCAGGCAGATACAGATAAAGATGGACGTCTATCGTTGGCAGAGATGGTCGACAATCCATATGTGTTCTACAGTGCCATTTTTAACGATGAAGAAGATGATGACTATAACATGCACGACGAGTTCCGCTGAATGAGCGAGGTAAGATTCTGCAGTTTCATTTCCCTGTGCGGCTTCCTACGCCCCAGTTGCCCCCCAGAGTTCCTTCTAACCTCTGGCTTTCGGTAATTGCAGGATCACGAAGACAGCAGGAGTAGGCTTTCAATTCTTTTTGATGAACAACTTTAGGTTTTAGGCTATTACTGGTTCGTCTAGTAAATTATTGCCAAAGAGAAGCTGCAATCCATGGTGAGTACTGCTGCTGTCCCTGGTGTCCGGATTCTTCGGTTCCTCTGATGGAGTGAACTACTGTTCTCATCACTACATTCCCTTCGTTGCAGCTCGTAGGCCCCTTTACGTCTCTCTCCCCACCGGGTTGCCACAAGCCACCGGTGTAATGCCTCGATTCCGGAGAACTCTCTTCTACCATGAGATTATACTAGCCATTGATAGCTTGGAAGAACTAGCCCTTGGAATTCTGTCTACTAGGTGTACATGATCATGTCTTTTTTTTTCCTCCTTTTCCACTGGTATTTTCCCGTCTTTGATTCCACGATTATAGAGCAGGTACCTGGTAAAATCAATACATCAAAGTAACAAAAAAAATCTGATCTTCTTTGGACATCTTCTTGCAACCTTCAGTTCTGTGTAAGATTATCAACTAGTAATTTCATTTTCGACGTGCACATCAACTAGTCTTTGATTTGGAGTACGTGTTTGTACATGCTTTTGGCCAAAAATCACTGCCATCGGCCACGCATTCAACTAATCAAGTTTCGAGTCATGGACACAGTGAGATTGAAATTGTGCCCTAATCAGAACGCATCCTCGAAATTTTACCAACTTGGACCCTCCAACATATATTGAAATATACAAACATGTCTGTTAACTAAGCTGAATTATCTTGCTAAATGTTGGACAAAATTCGTATTCCACATTTAGCAAGAGAATCGCAGGTATCCATATTTAAAATGGGATATTATTTCTCATTATCTTCTAGTACTCACAATAACATGTATCGAACACAAATTAATCTAGAGTCGAACACAAGTAACGTTTTTTTGAAGAAAACCTACTTTGTTCATATAAATAATCTTTGCAGAAATTAAACAACCCCAACGTGCTTTCTACGTCCATTTTATTACAGGGAAAACATTAGCTAGTTAATGGAAAAATCATTAATAGGAAACCAAATTCTGCAATCCAACCAATTGGAAACTTTGATTATTAATTATATCATAGGAAAAAAGACATCATTTAGATAGTCAAGCTCCTAGTTAAAATAGTCTTCCAATCCATCATTTTCCACGTTGTTGACCCTTTCGACGGGCGACCGGCTTTTCGTCGTCGCTCCTGTCGTCTTCCTCATCTTCAACTCCATCATCATTATCCTCCTCCTCCTCCTCGTCATCAGACGGCGGGGAGGGGTCCAGACGTGCGGCGTCCTGGGCCCACCGGATGATCTTCTCCACCTCGTCCTCCTCTTCAACCACGCGATCCAACTCCGCCCCGCCGCCGCCGGAGGAGGACGGGGCCCCCTTGAGCGCGGCAAATCTCGCTAACAGGTCCCCATCGTCCACCGGATCCGTCGAGGCCTCTCCCCTCGCCGGAGCTGGATCCCGGCGGGGATTGGACTTGAGAGACTGGAACCGGCGGTCGAGGTCGTCCGGGAGGAGGCGGTCGCCGGGGAGGCGGGTAGTGTGGGAGTCAACGGAGAGCTTGAGGAGGAGCTCGTCTTGGGCGGCTCGAAGCATCTCCTCCACTTCGTCCTTGTCGTCGTCTTTCTTCTTCCCTCTCGCCGAGGGTATCATCGTAATTTCACTCCACAGGGACCTCGTCCTCTTCCTTAAATCATTCTCATTATAGTCCAGCTGCGACTTTATTTGTTCAGTTTGGTGTCGTATTGTTATTTTGTTACTGTCTCCCTGTCGTTGGGCTAAATGGGCCCGTCTCTTCAGCCCATGAAAAAAAAATTCGATATTCGGAATCGAGTATTGTTAATCATCCCAAAATACGAGCCTTGTTGAATCCGATTTTTAGAGAGAGATTGTCTTTTTGCCCAGTAACTGTGTGATTTGAGTCCATATCCATATTCTGTACTAACTCTGGTAAACGGAGAGAATCTGTTTATGTGATTATGCAAAATTTTAAAAACATGCATAGAAAATCTTAATTTTCTTAGAAAATATCAGATATTAATTATAGAATTTCACAAAAAGATAAGAAATTTATGGGAACATCAAAGACAGGTTTCAAAATTGGTATTTAACTTTTTCGAAATTTATTTTTCAGGTTTTCAGATTTATGGTATTCAAATTTTAGATATCATTCAAAATGTCCACATGATCATTTGTTTCAAAAAACTATGTTTCTGGGATTAATATCCCATTTCTCCATACTTAATCCATTAAGATTTGACCATCTATCTGCTGCAAGTTGAACCATAGTTCTACATGCAAACCCCAAATCCTCGCCCTTTCACATGCATGAATGAGCTAGGTCTCGAAGACGAGTTTTTCAACCATTGGATCCGCCATTTGCGGCATACCTTCGGCTCGGCCGCGCACCGGAACACTAGTCGACGAACTTCCACCGTGATCACGTGCAAAATTGGAAGGGAAACTGAGGTTAGAGCAGCTCCTCAAAAAAAGCAATATGAGCTGATACACCATCCGGGAAAAGGAGTCTTACATTCAGCAGGAAGGCTTAAATCAGGTTGATCCAGTACCGAAGTACAATTTGAAGTTCGAAAAGACACCTTAAGCAGCGATTAACAATGGGCGGCGATCGGCTCGAGTCCCTTGCACGTTCTTCATCCTGGAAAAAAAGAGTCGTATAGGTCAGCAGGATGGCTTAATTAAGGTGAACACATCATCAAAGTACAATCTTGAGTTGAAGTGAAACCTTGAGCACAGTGATTAACGAAGGGCGGCGATCGGCTTTAATCCCTCCCGCTTTCTTCATCCTGGTCTACTGCTTCATGGACGTCGACCATGAAGGTGTACTCCTGGTCACAACCCAGATAGGAATCACACATGAAGTAGAGGGTGTACGACTTCCTCCCGGCTTCTGTTGGAGCAGCAAAGTCGACTTTCACCTTTGATTTCCTCTGCAGCGAAACCCTCTTGATGACCAGTAGCTGGTTGCTCTTGGTATCCCCAACGACGAGCCACAAGCCTTCTGTAGTAGCATGGAGTCACGCTCCCACATCCCCTGCGTGACCATTTGACATATTTCCATTGCAAGAAGAGCGAGGCTCAACCAGCCATTACTCGAAATCACATCCACCATTGCTTGAAGCAATCTGCTCGCAGAGAGCAGCACCTTACGTTGGTCCACTGCCAGATTACCACCCACAGATTGTCTCGAGAAATGAGCTTGAAGCAGTGCATTTGCTTTCACGTGAGGATCACTGTATCTAGGATTCTCGAATGAGAATCTCTGGTGATGAACCAACCTCCGAAGCACCTCTTCCTCCCCTGGTCGAACAGGTAGTTGAGCATACTCTGAAGCCGAGGTCAGAACTTCCAGAAGACCCTTCACCTTGGTTCTGGGCGTCAGAGAAGAACTGAAACGTTCAATTGTGGTGTAGCTAATGTAGTAATAGGACGCTATCATGCCAAGATTCGGTGAATAAAGGTCTGTCTCATCCTTAATAGTAACACATTTACTCGCTTCCAAATCTGTCAGTGTGTTCTCCACCAGCTCGGAAAGGTGATCAGACAGATGCCTGTGACTAACGCCCTGTAGATTGTAGTAGTTCGGGTTTTGAGCGAGCCTCCTATACATGAATGTCCATGTGAGATAATCAACTGCATCCTGCTTGTTCTTAATAACCCGAGCAACAATCTCGGCGTTAAAATTATCATGAAGGAAATGATGCAGATGACTCTCCACAGGGAATGCTTCGTACAAGAATTTCTTGTAGTACTCCTTCCTTGGAGCATGACAAAGAATGACACATTTCCCAGAGTTATCATGCAGAGGTCGACTGGCATGACCCATCATCTGTAACAGATCTGTGACGGGGTAATCCGTGTGTTCATTTTCACGTCCATCATAGTATTGAGTTCCCATCACAACCACCAAATGAGCCAACAAAGGCACTCCCCAACAGATAGAACTACTCATAACACAGACCTGAATTCACCCAGCTTCGAACAGCTGCGAGACAATTTCTTGATCCAGAGCGCTCAATCCCTCGTGCAAGTACCCAACACCATGCAGCAAAGTGGCTCTCAGCATCTCTTCCTGAATTTTGCCAATAAAAGGTTCCAGTTCCTCTGCAGATCGCAGCAGAAAACCTGGTTTTTCTCCACTGTCCATGCTCGAGTATGTCATCAGATCAACAGCTGTGAGCCGCACATGCTTTCTGGTAGGAACAAAAACAATAGCAGGTTTTCCATTCTTCGCATGCTGGTTAATTGCTGTGAAGGTTGGCTTGATCATGGCTTGCATCCTAGCTTCAAAATTTGCAATATCCACTCCTTGAATGTGTATCTCCAAGGGTACGGGACGGACACTGGGAGGAAAATTGAAGAGACCATTAGAGGTAGCACCAATCCATTCACCAAGATCCTTTGCATTGGCAAGTGAAGAGGAAAGAGCAATAATTCTGATTTTGTTCTCAATCTGACTGGCAATATACCTCATCCTAGAGACAATCACCTCCAAGACAGGACCACCTGGACCCCCAATCAAGTGAAGTTCATCAACAATGAACAGTGTAACTTGCTGGGCATATTTTCGTCGCTTCCAGCGACGAGACAAAGTGTCCCATTTGTCAGGAGTGCTAATAACAATTTGACCCTTCTCGAGCAGTTTCAAATCAGTGGTTGTTTCTCCAGTCAGTTCAACAACCCGCATCCCAAGACCCTTCCCAAACTTCTTCTCCCAATCCCGATACCGTTCCTTGGCAATTGCTTCCAGGGGTGCAATGTAAACAGCTCGCATGGCATTTCCATTTCCATTCTGGTGATTCCTAAGGATTGCAAATTCTGCACATATGGTCTTCCCACTCCCGGTTGGTGCAGCAACAAAAACATTATCATCCGTATTATACAGAACACTGAACACTTGGGTCTGAACAGGATTGAAGTGTTTGAAATCCTGATACATAGCTTCATATTTAAAATTTCTCAATGCAGTCACAGGCAGAGGCTGTAAATCCAGCAACTCTGTTGGAGGAGGATACTTCTCAGGTAAGATGAGATGTCTAAAAGAGATAGGTAGAACAGTTTGAGATCCAAGCCACCTATCTGACACCACTCGGATAAAATACTGAGGGGGCAACGGTTCACTTATTTGGACCGTGAAATTCAATGCGTGGTCCTCGTCTATGTACTGTTTCTTAAGCATGAAATATTCATGATGAAGAATATGTTCCCCATCATTATCCTCCACAAGAACCCAGAAAGGCTCCACATGGCCATGCACTTTGTCCTCCCACTGGAAGTCCGGCGTTATGGTAAGTTCAACTCTTAACACAGACCTCGTAATAGGCTGGACATGCGCTGCAAGGTTCAACTTAGGGAACTGGTGGATAAATCTGTGCAGTGTTCTGCCCATCTTAGGGAAGCGGATAAGCTCCCCTATCTCCTGAGACGAGAGATCAGAGTATCTCTCCCACGCCAAGTCCTTTTTCTCCAACTTAATCAGTATTTCATTCGGGATTCCATGGAACTGGCGAAGAGGTGTCTGTACAGTCCACATTCTCTTGTTCACCATTTTGCACAAGTTGAGCGCCTTTTCTGCTAGCTGTGCCCATCCACTTCTCAGAACAATTTCAAAAATAGCTCGCATGAGACGTCCAGCACTCTGAAAGAATCATGGAATCAAATGAGTAAAAAACTGAAAATCCAGTAGTCCAACTAAATTAAAAAATAGCTGAGAAAGATAAATCAAAGCAGTTACAACCAAATACAAACTCACCTGAGTTATATACACCATATCAGACATTAATGAAAGCCCGTCAAGCTTCAGTTGAGAAATATATGCTTGAAGCAGGACATTAATCTTCGCACTCGGCTCCTCCAGGCTTTCCTTTATAGGAATGGGAACGCGGTCCAGAAGCTTAGCCAACTCCATCTTCTCATCTTGTCTCACTGTGACATACTTAAATTCTTCACTTAGAGAGAAAAGACGACAGAGATCTATGACTCCCATAGTAGGCTTCAGGTGCTCATTGTATGTAGATATAGTCCCGTGAGTTATGTAGTAGTAGCTAGCAATGCGGCCCAAATCTGTCACTTGGAAATACCCACCCTTTCTATCATACTTCACCAAGTTATTTCTATCCAAGATTGTTGCAGCAGAATGAATCTGCGGAAATCCAATACAGGGTAGCACATGGTTAGTATTGAAACCTCCAGCAGAAAGAACAAGGTACTGTAATGCAAAAAAGATAAGAGCAAACTACTAGATGACGAGTCAGAGGGCTTATAGAGCAATTGCCTTTTTTTCTTCTCCTCTACCGATCATCCTAATAGCATGTACAAAAACAAAGCCTAACTGACCAGCAAAGAAGTACAGAAGCTGCTATTCAAGCTTAATAATCATCACACAATCAAAGACCAGTACAGATACTTCTAGCAAGAGAAGCAAGACGCAAGATGATAATGGTAAGTGAAAGGCAAGTGGTCTCATAAAGATTTGCAGCTACTATGCTTGATCAAATTGTCAATTATGCAAATCATACAGCAACATAAAGACACATACACACATATAAATATGTCTGCAAGCAAGGAAAAAAAATATTGAAAGCCAAGCCGAATAAGGACAAACCAGCAGGAAGAGTAAGAAAAATATGCCAATATGACTCACCAGATCAACCCTCCTCTCCTCCAATGTGATGTCTTCCGTGAGAACATCTGGCCTCAAGTCATAGAGGGTAGGGTTCCGTAACATTCGAATATACAAGTATGTGTAACCAAGCCAGTTACAGGCTTCTCTAGCGTTCTGCACAGTACCAAGAACAATTTCTGCATTCAACTGATCAGGTAGTTTAGAAATGAACTGACTTTCAATGGGAAGCTGTTGGTTCATTAGAGATAGATAGTACCGCAGCTCACTGTGGCCAGTTATAATAATCCCTTCACCAGAGGAATCAAATTGCGGCCTTCCTGCACGACCCAACATCTGCATAACATCAATGGGACTCAGTTCAGACCATGCTCCCTTTTCAGGATCATAGACCTGTGTTCCCTTTATAATCACAGTATGAGCGGGTAAATTCACACCCCAAGCAAGAGTTGCAGTCGAAACCAACACTTTTAGATGTCCCTCCCGAAAAAGTTCTTCCACTAAATCACGATCAAGCCGGGACAAGCCAGCATGATGTATAGCAAAACCATATGGCAGAAGATCCTTCAGATCATTATTCTTCACAGGGTTATCCTGATCTTGGAGAATTTGACGGCTTGCAGAGTCCTCTTTAAGAAATGTCCCGAGAGTATCATTAGCAAGTGCAGAGTCCCGTATTGCTTTGGCAGTCTTTGCTGTCTCCTTTCTTGAGTGCACAAAAATAAGAACCTGATGCTTCCCAGCAACATCCATCACCTTTTCATAGCAGATTTCATTCATCAGTTGGAACCTCTGCAGTGGCTTCTTTACCGTGATACCGATGTATTGTTGCGAAAGAGGAACAGGTCTGTAACTATTGTCAAAATGAAAGAGCCCCTTTTGCACATCAATTCTTAAGAACAAGGCCACATCTTCATAATTAGGAAGTGTGGCAGATAAACCGACCAACCTGATATGTTCTTTTTCTGTTTCAATCTGCTTCACAGTCCTAGCCACAATGCTCTCAAGAACAGGACCTCTGTTATCATGAAGGAGATGAATTTCATCAATGATGAGAAGTTTCACCAGCTGAGTGTATGTGCGGTCACCCGATTTTCTGGTTATAATATCCCACTTCTCAGGAGTGGTCACGATAATTTGTGTTTCTTCAATCTGTTGGCGGGTCATCGACTGATCTCCACTTAGTTCACTCACCCTTATACCATATTCCTGTAGTCTCCCTGAGAGATTATTTACAACCTCGGTCACAAGAGCCTTCATTGGTGCCACATAAACAATCTTGTAGGTGCTATGGTCCAATGAACCATCATCCCGATTCCTGCTCATTTCAATCTGCTGGAGTATAGTAAGGACAGCAACATTAGTTTTTCCAGCCCCGGTAGGAGCACACAGGAGAATGTTGTCTGCTTTGAAGAGGGCAGTATCATACACTTTACTTTGAACCCTGTTCAGTTGTTGCATGCCCTTGAAAGCTGGCTGCGCCCACTTGGGCATTTCCGATATCTTCACAAGCTTCTCATCTGGACCAAGTGGCTTAGGCTTCGAATATGGCACATGAACTTCTTCATAGCCCTTCTTTTTCTGCGTAAATGAACCAACCGGTAGGTGACACTTCTTATTGGCCATAAAAAGGCCACCCTGCTCAAAAGAAATTCTGTCGAGATCAAGTAGATGCCGCTCACCTTTCACCCATCCACCATCTGTATCCATATCAACAACCGCCCTCCTAGCACTGTCCTCATCCCCACCACTCCCATCCTTCAGCCGCCGTGCCTCTTTCCTTATACTCTTCTCCACTTTCCTTTGCCTCTCTTTCGCAGTTTCCCTTGTGGCATGCAACTGGTTTAAGATAGCAGTCAAACCAGGACCAGAACTTGTCATTTCCTCTTCAATTTGGCTCCTCTCCTCTTGGTCCTTGGCCCTAGCTAAACGAGTACACCAAACGATCTTCAACCTGTTCTTCAAGAAAAGTTTAACAAGGTTAAACTTCTCAAACTCAAGATGCACCAGCAACTTTGTTTCCACTTCCCTATCTTCACCGCCCTCAGCCAGTATCTTCAGCACCACCTCTGCCAGCTTCTGACACTGCATGGGATCGAGCTTCTGTTCATAAGATTGAGAAATCGTCCTCTGAAGCCAATAGGCATCAATATCCTGCACATTCAAACCCTCATTTGCCTCCCGGGCATCGTCATCATCAACCCCACCACCCATTTGCATAGCCCCAGAACCATTTTCCTCCACGCCATCATCCTCGAAATCATCCTCTCCATCCTCCGGCACCATATCAAGGTCGCTCTCCTCCTCCTCCTCGTTATCCTCATCAAACTCAACAGCCACCCCCACATCATCATCCAGGACATCCTCCTCGTTACTAGTACCAGGTGCGGCAGCATCACCAGCATCATGGTACACCCCTTCATCAACCGAGGTGAGCACACTCTCCTCGCAAATCCTCTGCTTCTTAGCCTGCCTCGCGGGAGCAGCAGGCTCAGCCAGCGGGTCCCTCTCCTTCTTCTTCTTCTTCGACTTCTTCAGCTTCTCGTCCAGCTCGGT
Source organism: Hypericum androsaemum (assembly GCA_963995505.1). Lineage (NCBI taxonomy): Eukaryota > Viridiplantae > Streptophyta > Magnoliopsida > Malpighiales > Hypericaceae > Hypericum > Hypericum androsaemum. The sequence goes on from OZ023199.1 coordinate 1,545,978, forward strand.
CGGCCTGCCCCTCAATGCGCGGTCACCAAAGCTCTTCGGGTCGATCCTCCCCCACAGCGTCTCCGGCTCCCCGGTGGGCTCGTGCGTGTCGTGGGGGCGGGAGTCCGTGGTAAGGACAAGGCTGGAGTTCGCCTTGTACTCATACTGCTTGGACCGGGCGTGGGCCTCAGCGCCGCCTCCCAAGTTAGCCATCAATCACGGAACCAAACAACCCTAATTAAACAAATCAAAGCACACAACGGGAAATTAAGTCAGAGAATAAAGCTAAAACCCTAGAGAAGTCACAAAACCCTAACAGCAAAAAAGCAGCAGATTTTAAGAAACTCCGTTGAGAAAGAAGAGCACCCTTTGAACCAGCGAGGGAACCGTCGCCCTTTAGAGGTGTGGCGGTTTCTGATGTTTCCTTCTGTTTTGGGAGGGGAATTTATATGAATGATATATATATACAAATTGGGCTTCCGAAGCGGTTTAGGGATTTTACTTGGGAAGAAAGTAACTGCTCACACCGACATTGGCCCAAATTGGAGAGATTTTTTCTAAATAAGCAAAAAATATACATATTTTTTCTATTTAGACAAAAAAATTATATATATTCCAGAATAAGTTGAAAGATTAATTAATATTAAAAAAATACTGAATTGGGAACACCTCTATCCAATCATGTACATGTGGAAAGTAAGGATAGCAATTAGACTCTAGTCCTGAGGGTCTATCTTGATTCAAACCCGACTTCAATTATTTTTGAATTTGTTTGTTTGGTTTGTTTGTATTGATTTGTTTAATGAATGAAAATGTCTCATTGTTATTTGAAAACTATCAAAAGATAATTTAATTTTTTTTAAATTAAATATTGTTTTAAAAAATACGGACCCGCTAGTCGTCCAGATCCTGCCTGGTTTTTTGGGTCCCAGATTCTCCCAGAATCCTTATTTTAAAAGAAGATAAGGGTAAAAATCTGAGTCCATCATTCAAAAAGAGGGTAAGGATATGAGTCTATAGATCTTACTCGGATGCTGCCCATTGTCATCCATAGTCGGAAGATTCGAAAAAATAAATAAATATACATATTCCCTAAATAAAAATGTCAAAATATATTAAGACAATAATAAATATTCATAAATGTAAAGTATACTTTTAAGTTTTTTGTCATTGACCTTTCGAAATCTGTTACAGACAAAAGCAGTTCCAATTTAGAATATTTATTGGATTTCCTAATGTCTTCTAACTTTCTGCAAGTTTCTTAAATTTTTTCTGATACCTATTTTTGAAGGTCGTTTCGAAAATTATAATGTTACTTAAAAAAATTTAGAATACATTCTTAAATTTAAATTTCTTCTGTTTAAGAAAATTTGAATTAAAATTTTAAAATTGATACTTCAAAAACCTGAAGTACATGCTTCAATTTTTTGAGAGAGTACTCCAGGCATGGGAACATGTTTCTGCAAAAGGAATTCACTCCAATTACACAACTTTAAAATTGACTCCTATAACATATATATAGCCTTTATTCTTTCTCATATTTTTAAATGCATGTCCATAATTTATGTATTTTACTTGTAGCAGAACACTAAATTAGATTATTAAATATAATATAATCCAATTATATGGGTCGACATATATTTTTTAATGTAATTAAGTGGGTTCCATTATCTTCGCCGTTATTTTTTTTGGTAAACTTTACCCTATAATTACACCGTTCAGGATTAAATCATAAACATCCGTAAATTTGTAAACACCTGATACTATATTTAAATATCGACATCTTTCTCCCTCTATGTTTAGAACAAAAATATGATCAACGGAGAAAAAGAATTGACCAGCCTTCATTAACACATTTTCTAAGTAATTAAAACCATTAATTCCAAACGTTTTTCGATGGTTCCCAAACAAAAATGGGTTTTCATTGGAGGTTCTTTTCTTTGTTGACACCGAAAAGTACATTTTGGAATTGGGTGTTCCAAGAACTTTAGCTTAAAAAAAACGACAATTGAATTTATATTTAATATTATTCTTACATTTTGTATACTTATTTTTTTTCGAATCTTCCGACATGTACAGGTTTGAACATTTAGTATTTTTTTAATATTAAATAATCTTTCAACCTATTTTAAAAAAATATATAACTTTTTGCCTATTTAAGAAAAATATGTATGTTTTTTTTCATTTCCGAAAAAATCTCCAAATTGGATGATAATGGGCTTATATAAAGAAGTATTTAGGTGCGGTTGTAATAGAAAGAGCTCAAATTCTAACCTCATGTTTATGAGACGTAGAAAAGGTAACGGAAGCGTGCAAAAGTTTCTTCGGATCGGACGGAGATCGGCCCTCGAGTGCGAAGAGAGCTTAACTACAAGACCCACCTGTCCAGTAGAGCAAAAATTAGCCTTGGTGATCCGACAGTGTCGAGTAAAAGTGTGAGGACCAGAAAACCATAATGAATAATTAAAAGTTGGGGGGGGGGGGGAGCAAATTATAATTTGTCCAGGGACTAAACTAAACTTTTGCCAAACCTTACCCTATAAAAGAAGGCTGGACGAAACCCTAAAGCTCACCCTCTGAAATTTCCGTTTTTCTTCTCTTTCAAGGTAGAGGAGATCTTCCGGGTGAGTCCAGGGACAAGGGAGAACACGACGAGTCCAGATCAATCACGCTAGGGTAAGCTGTCTTGCCCGTTGTCTTATCCTCTCTGTTGTGAATCGTTGAAGTTTGGAGATTAATCGTAGTGCGTGATTGATCACAAATCGTAGGGACTTGAGGAGGACGCCGGAAATTAGGAGAGACGCGGATTGACGAGGTTAGGTTAGAAGGAAACGAGGTAAGTCGAACCCCTTTTCCATCTGCAAAGTATGAACGTATTTGGGGCGTAATCCGTATGTATTTGACTATTTGGGGTGTATTCTGTCCGTATCTGACCATTGTGAGTATGTGCCGTATTTGTTTCGCACTCTGCCTGTGATTTGAGTTCGTTTTAAGTTTGCCATGCGAGCTGAATTCGTTTTAAGTCTGCATGTGATCTGAATCTATCTGTTCTGGTCGGGATTATCCTGGTGCTTCTGTGCCCGTAGAGTACTCTGGATTTTCGTACTCTATGTGAGCATCGGTGATATCTGTGCCCTGTGGTGAGACTATCCTTTTCGTTTTCGTGCTTCTAGCGTTAAGGATTTGTCTTCAGTGCCCCACAGGTTCCCGATAGTCGTACTCCGGAGTCCGTCGTTGATGTTAGAGTCGTTGATTTTGTTTCGGTTTGGTGCAATCTGTGTATGCATGTGTATGTATGTTAATTGTGAGTTCGGCTTACTGAGTTGCGTAAACTCAGCAAAATACGTATTTTGTTTCAGATGCGACGGGGGTGGATCGAGTGTGAGAGCTAGAGGCGAGGACATGCATTCATTCATTCGTTCGACTTTTCGTTTTAAGACTTTTCGCTGTAATTATTTCTTTATGGATTTTAAGACTAGAGGATGGATTTTATGAGTTGAGAAATAAAGATGCCTTGCGGGGATATTTACCCCGCGGCGGTTGACATGCCTTGTTTATCGGGGCGTGACAACTTTATTGGTATCAGAGCTTTTTCTAAATAACCACAAAAAAAAAAACTGCAGGCATACATACCTCGCATTACATCGAGAGAGAGATGGGTTGAATAGATGGAGGGGTGCATGCTACTGTTTAAAAAAAAACCCGGAAACAGCTAGTGGTAAAAAAGGGGGGGGGGGGGGGGGGGGGGGGGGGGGGTGGGGTACAGATCATTTTGAAACCATGGTTTGCTGTCAAAAATTTTGTGATTTTCGTGGCCAAAACCACCTAAAACTTTGAAAGGCCATAACTTTTGGGGGGGGGGGAGGGGGGGGTAACAGATCATTTTGAAACCATGGTTTGGTGTCAAAAATTTTGTGATTTTCGTGGCCAAAACCACCTAAAACTTTGAAAGGCCATAACTTTTGACTCGCTTAACCGATTCGCTATTATAACCACTTTTCGGAAAGGGAATTTCAAGATCTACAAACTTTTTGCTTCGCCAGAGCGATCGATTTTTTGGAACTAAATCGCAGCCGTTTGAAAGTTACAGCCATTTGAAGTTTTAGCAAAAATTTTAAGTGGTTTTCGTCAATAAATTCTAGTTTCCTCGGCATATTTTCGCATTCCTAGGCAAGTAATAAGTTGTGAGGAATCTCAGGGGAGTCATTCGCAGTGAATTAAGGGTACGGGTTGTGGGTTGTGATTATGTGAGATTATATGAGCTTAAGATTCTGTGATTCTAACATTTGTGATGTGGTGATTTCGTGAAGTTGGGAGTGAGAATCTGTGAATGACATCTTGATGGTTATGATTTGGCGATGTCTTGTTTTTCTGTGTATGGAGTATGTACTAATTGTGACATTAACAAACATAATTAGTAAATTACTTAAGAGCCATGGCACCACAAACTCGGAGGATGATTAGAGGGCAAAGTTCAGGGACCAGCTCAGGAGAGGTACCCGCGTTACTACCACTCACCGGACCGACACCTGCTCAGAACGCTGCACAAGGGAGCGGAACCGGACCGGCACCTGCTCAGAACGCCGCACAAGGGAGCGGAACCCTATCGCCACCACCACCACCACCACCCACTGCTACAGGGGATAATGTGCCACCGCCTGAGGATAATGATCCACCACACGCGGAGGAGGAACCGTCAGAAGAGGAAGAAGAGGAAGAGGTTCCCCCACTAGTACCCCCTGTGGTACCAGCCACCGGAATCACTCTTGATGCTGGACTAGTGACTAACTTGTTGACTCATCTACTGGCTCAGCAGCAACATCCTGCACCGGTTATGACAGCACCGGTGGCAATAGCTCAACCAGAGTATGGTTATCGAAGGTTTCAGAGAGCTAAGCCCCCTGCCTTTGAAGGTACTCAGGATCCCATCCAGGTGGAGGATTGGATAATGGAGATACAGAAGGCATTTCAGATTGCTCGTACTAAAACACGGGATAAGGCATCGTATGCCTCCTACATGCTGACTGGAGATGCACGGAGATGGTGGGAGACGCATCAGCGGACCTGCCAGCCCGGAGCAGCAGAGATTAACTGGGAGATATTTCTGAGAGACTTCCGTGCTAGGTACGAACCCGCCCCACTGAGGAGGGAGAAGGCTAGACAGTTTGACCAGCTGGTCCAAAGAGGCAAAACTGTTATGCAATATGAACAAGAGTTCACTAGGTACGTTACTACCGGGTATATCTGTTAAGTATACACATTACTACAGTGTTGAATTTGAAATAAATTGTTGCATATCCAGGCTCTCTGTGTTCAAGTCAGCTGCAGCCTTGGATGAGGATACCAGAGCTCGAAAATTTGAGGAGGGGTTAGCCAAGGAGATTCGGGACCACATTGTTCCACTATTCCTCCCAACGTACTCTGAAGTACTGACATGAGCGTTAGCAGTAGAACAGAACCTGCGACGCGATGAGGCTGATAAGGAGACTGGAAAGAGGAAGGTGGGACAATATACTGGAGGGCAAAGCTCAGCTGCTGAGGTTACAAAGAAGCCTTATAACCCTCCGCGAGGAGGTAATGCTGCCACTAATTCGCCCAACAGTACGGATCAGTGTCGAAGATGTAGACGCTGGGGACATCGTGAGGAGCAATGCCGGTGGGCAAACGGGGTGTGCTTCTGTTGTGGAAAGGTGGGACATGTGGTGGCAAGGTGCCCAGATGTGACAATGAACCCGACACGGACAGTCACAGCTACTCCAACTCGAGCAGGGGCAGCTCAAACTGCAACAACACTGGCACGAGTTTATGCATTGAACCAAGAGGATGCTCAGCAATGGGGAGGGGACGTCGTGACAGGTACGATCCTATTTAACAGCCGGAGGAAACTATCAATCTTTGTGTTTGATTATTTGCTAAATATAGATTGGTTGGTTGTTTGTACTGTTAAGTATTTAGAGATTGGATATTGTGTCAGGTAAGCTGCTAGTAGTCGGTCATTCGGCGAAGGCTTTATTTAATTCTGGTACCACACATTCATTTTTATCTGAGAGTTTCGTGAAGAGATATAAACTCTCCAAGCAAGAGAGTGAAGATCCATTGGCAGTCAGCACTCCTTTGGGGAAGACCATTGCAGTCACCCAATTATGCAAGGATTGTGAGATCACCATATGTGGGCACAAACAAAAAGGGGACTTCGGAGTCATGGGAATGATGGGATTCGATGTGATTCTAGGAATGGATTGGCTGACTAAATACTATGCAGTGATCGATTGCAGGGGGAAGGTAGTAACCTTCCAGATTCCAGGGGAACCGGTAATTCGATACGAAAGCGAGTTGGGGCAGGGAGATTATCGGATAGTCTCGATGCTGGAGGCAAGAAAATTAGTACGGAGCGGTGCAACATCATTTTTAGCCACTGTTCGGGACACAAGGCTTGAGCAGACACTGGAGGATATACCAATTGTACAACAATTCCCAGACATCTTTTCGGAGGAAGTACAAGAGCTGCCACCAGATCGAGAAGTCGAATTTCAGATAGAACTGATACCCGGAGCCGGTCCAGTATCAAAGGCACCGTACCGCATGGCTCCGGCAGAACTGAAGGAGTTGAAGGTACAGCTAGAAGAGCTGTTAGACAAAGGATTTATCCATCCCAGTGTATCTCCATGGGGGGCCCCAGTGTTGTTTGTAAAGAAAAAGGATGGATCTATGCGGATGTGTGTCGATTACCGCGAGCTGAACAAACTAACCATCAAGAATCGGTACCCGTTGCCACGAATAGAAGACTTATTCGACCAGCTAAGAGGGGCGCAGGTATTCTCCAAGATTGATTTGCGGTCAGGTTATCACCAATTGAGGATTAAGGAGGAGGATGTACACCTTACTGTATTTTGCACTCGGTATGGGCACTATGAATTCGTGGTCATGCCATTCGGACTAACTAACGCTCCCGCCAAATTTATGGACCTCATGAATAGGACGTTCCGTCCATACCTTGATAAGTTTGTTGTGGTGTTCATCGATGATATCCTGGTATACTCCGCTAGTAAAGAAAGCCACGAAGAACATCTGAGGGCTGTATTGCAGACACTCAGAGCAGAACGATTATATGCCAAATTTAAAAAGTGCGAGTTCTGGCTTGAAAAGGTGGCCTTTCTGGGTCATGTGATATCCAAGGAGGGAGTTTCGGTAGACCCTGGCAAGATTGAAGCAGTGGTGAACTGGGAGCAACCTGTCAATGTGTCCGAAGTGCGAAGCTTCCTCGGATTGGCGGGATACTATCGAAAGTTTGTTGAGAGATTCTCGAAGATAGCAATGCCCTTGACCCAATTGACCCAAAAGGGGGTGAGGTTTGTGTGGGATAAGGAGTGTGAAGGAAGCTTTCAAGAGCTAAAGAAAAGACTAGTATCTGCCCCAATTTTGGCGTTACCAACTGAAGGGGCCAACTTTGTAGTTTACAGCGATGCCTCAAAGAGAGGCCTTGGTTGTGTGCTTATGCAGGGTGATAAGGTCATCGCATATACCTCCAGGCAGCTTAAATCCTATGAGAGGAACTATCCCACTCATGACCTAGAACTGGCTGCAGTGGTCCACGCTTTAAAGGTTTGGCGACATTATCTGTACGGGGTACGGTGTGAAATATATACTGATCACAAGAGCCTCAAGTACATATTCACTCAGAAGGAGCTAAATATGAGGCAAAGACGATGGTTGGAACTCATCAAAGATTATGATATTGGAATCCACTACCATCCGGGAAAGGCAAATGTGGTAGTAGACGCTTTGAGTAGAAAAGACTCTTACATGACAGCTTACGAAGCCACGGAACAGGAAGAGTTAGTGGAAGAGCTAAGAAGATTAAGGATAGAAGACAGTGGGCCAGCAATAGGGATGTTAGCAAGTCTTGTGGTAGAGCCCTCTCTATGAACATTACTCGGGGAAGGACAGCTAAGAGATGCCACCCTGAGAACCACCCGTCGCCAGGTTGAACAAGGAGAGGTGACTGAGGACTTCCATATTAAAGCAGATATATATTTGTACTTTCGAAATAGGCTTTGCGTGCCGGCCGCGAAAGAATTAAAGAACTTGGTGCTGGGGGAGGCCCATAATGCTCGTTACACTTACCACCCGGGAGGAACCAAAATGTACCAAGATCTCAAGCAGGAATTCTGGTGGTCAAGAATGAAGAAGAAAATAGCAGACTACGTAGCTAGTTGCATGGTGTGCCAACTGGTCAAAGCAGAACATCAACGACCGGCCGGGCCTCTACAACCACTAGATATTCCAGAGTGGAAATGGGAAAAAATCACAATGGACTTTGTGACTGGACTGCCGAGAAGCTTACATGGAAAAGACGTTGTATGGGTAGTAGTGGACCGATTGACCAAGGGAGCCCACTTCCTGGCTTACAAAACGGGTATGTCCATGGAGCAGATGGCAGAACTCTATATAAGGGAAGTGGTGCGCTTACATGGGGTTCCGGTTAGTATCACCTCTGATAGGGACACAAGGTTCATGTCTAAGTTCTGGAAGAGTCTGCAGGGATCAATGGGGACCAAGTTACAATTCAGTACCGCCTTCCACCCACAGTCAGACGGACAGTCTGAGCGAACTATACAGACTCTTGAAGATATGTTACGGGCATGTGTACTAGACTTTGGGAGAAACTGGGAGAGTCATCTTCCCTTGGTGGAATTTGCATATAATAACAGTTTCCAGGCAAGTATAGGGATGCCCCCTTACGAAGCTTTATACGGAAGAAAATGCCGATCACCGATTAGCTGGAACGAAGTGGGCGAGAAAAGAATACTAGGACCAGAAATATTTGAAGAATTGACCAACAAGGTACCAGTCATACGTGGGAGAAATCAGGCAGCGCAAGATCGACAGAAGAAGTTCGCAGATCGTCGCAGAAGGGAATTAGAATTTAAGGTGGGGGATCACGTATTCCTGAAAGTATCACCTACCAAGGGAGTCAGGAGATTTGGGGTGAGAGGAAAACTCAGCCCGCGATATATTGGACCTTATGACATAATAGAACGTATCGGAAAACTTGCATACCGTTTAGCTTTACCTCCCAGCTTGGCCGGGATCCATAATGTATTCCACGTATCCATGCTGCGCAAATACATTCCAAGTGACGGACAAGTGGTTCATGAAATTCCGACGGTGCTACGGCCTGACGTAAGTTACGAGGAAATTTCGCTGAGAATTGTGGACGTGAAAACTCAACAGTTGCGAAAGAGGACCATCCCATATGTTAAGGTACAATGGAGCAACCATACAGAAAGAGAAGCAACCTGGGAGTTAGAGACAGAAATGAAGAACAAGTATCCTTTCCTGTTCGAACAACCAAGTAAGTCCCTTTAATTAAGTTTGTGGACAAACTTCAATTTAAGAAGGGAAGGATGTGAGGACCAGAAAACTATAATGAATAATTAAAAGTTAGGGGGGAGCAAATTATAAGTTGTCCAGGGACTAAACTGAACTTTTGCCAAACCTTACCCTATAAAAGAAGGCTGGACGAAACCCTAAAGCTCACCCTCTGAAATTTCCATTTTTCTTCTCTTTCAAGGTAGAGGAGATCTTCCGGGTGAGTCCAGGGACGAGGGAGAACACAACGAGTCCAGATCAATCACGCTAGGGTAAGCTGTCTTGCCCGTTGTCTTGTCCTCCCTGTTGTGAATCGTTGAAGTTTGGAGATTAATCGTAGTGCGTGATTGATCACAAATCGTAGGGACTTGAGGAGGACGCCGGAAATTAGGAGAGACGCGGATTGACGAGGTTAGGTTAGAAGGAAACGAGGTAAGTCGAACCCCTTTTCCATCTGCAAAGTATGAACGTATTTGGGGCGTAATCCGTCCGTATTTGACTGTTTGGGGTGTATTCTGTCCGTATCTGACCATTGTGAGTATGTGCCGTATTTGTTTCGCACTCTGCCTGTGATTTGAGTTCGTTTTAAGTTTGCCATGCGAGCTGAATTCGTTTTAAGTCTGCATGTGATCTGAATCTATCTGTTCTGGTCGGGATTATCCTGGTGCTTCTGTGCCCGTAGGGTACTCTGGATTTTCGTACTCTATGTGAGCATCGGTGATATCTGTGCCCTGTGGTGAGACTATCCTTTTCGTTTCCGTGCTTCTAGCGTTAAGGATTTGTCTTCAGTGCCCCACAGGTTCCCGATAGTCGTACTCCGGAGTCCGTCGTTGATGTTAGAGTCGTTGATTTTGTTTCGGTTTGGTGCAATCTGTGTATGCATGTGTATGTATGTTAATTGTGAGTTCGGCTTACTGAGTTGCGTAAACTCAGCAAAATACGTATTTTGTTTCAGATACGACGGGGGTGGATCGAGTGTGAGAGCTAGAGGCGAGGACATGCATTCATTCATTCGACTTTTCGTTTTAAGACTTTTCGCTGTAATTATTTCTTTATGGATTTTAAGACTAGAGGATGGATTTTATGAGTTGAGAAATAAAGATGCCTTGCGGGGATATTTACCCCGCGGCGGTTGACATGCCTTGTTTATCGGGGCGTGACAAAAAGGGTCGTCGTTCAATAGATAAAAATTATTCTAAGATAACAAACCGATCTTCCCCAAAAGATCACATCAACAAGAATTGGCACCTCGATGTCGGTTCTCCAAAATAAGATGTTCCATGATTAACTCTGCGTTAGAATTTTCATTTGGTTTGCAAGTACTACACACTCCCCCCCTCCTGATTGTATACTCCTCCTGAAACAAGATAGTTTGGCAGTGGTAACATTCCGCCTTATCTCAATATAGCCATTGTTTGTTTATAAATAAAGCGTGCATGACACCCACCAATTAAAAATATATATACACTCGCACATGAAGCCTTCTTTAGTCTTATGTTTTTTAACCCGAAATCTTTCTCAATACCCACGCAATTATAGCGTCCTATTATTTGTTATACATTCACTAAAATAGAGACATGCACGGTGCATATTACTTTTCACAATTTTTCATAAGAAGCATTTAATGCAATTTGACTCTCTATTTTTATTTATCATTTTACACTAACGGAAGTAGTGGCAATACCAACAAGATCTTATTTGTAATATCAAACCGAACTCTCAACAGTTGTCATAAGCCAGAATCCGCAGAGAGATGAATCAAACATAAATCATGGATAAGAAAGACTTGCTTAAGAATCAGAAAGAGGTAAGCTCCAATAGAAAAATATTGGATGGAAAAAATACTTCGAAAATAAACCTGATCTCATGCAATAGTCAAAAATTCTTGCTCTACCTTTGAGTGCAATTTGAACTATGGGCAAATTACCCTCACATCCCTGAACTTTGGTCACCCTCCCTCTAGGGTCCCTGACTTTTGAAAAATGATTGTCCCGTCCCTATGTTTTGATGATAATAGACTCTCGGGTCCCTGTCGCCGGAATATGCCATTTTCTCCGGCGAACCCCTACTTGAAAAGACCAAAATGCCCCTCCTCTTTAAAAATAAAAAATATATATTTCATTCTCCATTCACCTTCTTCTTCCTCCAACAATTACAAAAAAATCAGAAAAATGGAAAACAGTAATAACAACAGCACAAAGCTGATCCTCCTCCACCCTTACATCCAAAAGCAAGCAAGCGGCGGCGGCTCCACCAACCGCATATGGCTCCTCGCTTTTGTCTCCCTCCTAACCATAGCCTCCCTCCTCAAATAAACACTAGCCAACTGAAAAAGGAAAAAAACCCACATAACCCAGAATCCAAAATCATCGAAGAACCCAACATCAATAAATTATAGAGGGAAATAGCCCACTACAAGCAACTCTCCGTTTCCTGACTACAAATGGAATGACCTAAAAAAACCCAAAAAAAAGTAGGAAGGGAAGCAAACATTTAAGAGAGAGAGATGGAGACTTAAAGAAAAGAAAAAAAGAAAAGGACGTCAGCGAGGTTTCTTGTGAAGAAAATAGTATGATTAGATTCTATAAAGCTACAGGCGGGGACGTCGTCGTCGGAGGCATCGGGGGAGGTGGGAGAGCTCGAGGTCCTCTAGCTTCTGCTAGTGGGACCCCTCCATCGCCACCACTTGGTTTCGGCGGAAGTTAATCCCTTATTGTAGGTGCTAATTTTTCCGGATAGGGAGTTGCCGATCTCGACAACATCAACGATGACGTTGGCGGTGCCGGGGAGCTCGGGCGGGCCCTTGTCGAGGGTGATCTTGACGGATTCGAAGATGTCGAGGGACTGCAGCCGGAGGTTAACCGCCTTGGAAGCTTCTAGAAGCTCCTGCATCGTGGCGGCGATGTCTCGACCTCGATTATGTAGTCCTTGGTTCGGTTCGTCATCGGCTTTGGATTTCTGGGCTTTGGATTTTACCTTTTCTTAATAAAAAACTGATTGAATCTCAAGATTTTCTAGTTGTTAGGGTTTCCAGAGAAGGGCCTTTGATGATTTGGAGAAGATGATTAGTAATAACTCTAGGCCAATAGGTTTCTGCAGATTAGGGCCTCATGAGATCTACTTAGTCGCCATTGTCAAGAAGAAGAAATATCATTGAAGGATTTTTTTTTTAATTCATGAAGAAGGTTAGTGTTTCATTTGAAGGTGGAATGAAGAAGATGAAGTGGGTTTAGAGTAAAATTTAATAAGAGAGGGTATTTTGGTCATTTCAAGTGAGGGTTCACCGGAGAAAAAAGAATATTCTAGCTCATCAAAATTTAGGGACAGGAAAATCATTTTCTAAAAGTCAGGGATCCTAGGGGGAGGGTAACCAAAGGTCAGGGACGTAAGAGTAATTTACCCTTTAACTATTTATTTATGGAATTAGAAGGAACCAATTAAGTCGATCACTGATCCAATTTGAATACCTATACAAACTAGACTTCAACAGAAAACTGAAGAGTAACGACAGTAAATGATTGAGTTCAGTAATTCTTCATATAAAATTATTGACTCTAGAGATATAATAATATGGAGAAGACCATCTCGTCTAGCAGTTTGAGAGTACATGACAGGCACGCAGCCCGTTTTTTCGAAAGCTCGAAATTTGCGTGGAAAAGTTAATGCGTAAAACAAGGTTAAGGAGGCTAATAAGCTCAGGCAAAGAGAGAGCATTCTCTAGCCTCCCTCATAAATAATACTTATAAAGCTCCGTCGGGTAACAAATTGACAGCCTTAAACTACAAATTCAATGAACCTGCAGATAAAACTCTTATACGGCAGCTGGTGCTGCTCCACGAATGGGTAGGAGCAAAATAGTACAAGAGATTCCTCGATGTTCAAACACGAAAGGTAGTAGAAGTCGATGCCCCGGAAAAACTTGGAAGGATGGCCGACCAGCCGGGCGGCGTCATACGTTGCGGTACACAATTGAGGCTTGAGCCAAATTAACCTACTGTCAACCCAAAACCAAACTTGTAGTCTTTCTTCCGGTGATCCAACTGCAAAGCACGCATTAAGTCTTGTTACGATGTGATACAACAGCCTATTGATTGGATCTGGATGCATATTGTCATGAAGATGTTGCAAAAGGGAAATGCAGAAAAGAGCTGTTGCAACAGGGAGTAAGCAAGAGCCCCGGGTAAGCACGTTAGGGGCTTCAATGTCTCCGAGGGTTAGCCATTTGTGTACATGTGATTACAAACATAGCCAAGGAAAATAGGTGGCGACTCTCAAATGTTGAAATTCTCAGAAAGTAGAGGAATCATGGTGACAAGATGACCGACCTCTGCAGAGAGGATAAACTGGAGCCCCATATTCAAGCGTTCCTCCAGGAAAGCAGAGGCAACTCCATTGGAATCGATCTTTCCTCTAAGCCGAGCCTGGAAACACCAAATAGGGAGTTATACCACGAGATAGCCATATCATGCAAAGTTCTAATCAAAGCAAGTCGAGCAAGAGAGTTGGTGCAAGTTCATAGGCCAAAACAGCCTTCCAGATTGATAGTGGGGTACAAGAGACGGGATAGGAGTCGCATGGTTATTCACTTGCTCTTACTTAATCCTAAATGTGTCCAGATAATCCTCTATCTGGTCGATAATGACTGAGAACGCAATGGTGCACATAACATTTTCAGCAAAAAGACTCGGGGATTGTCAGATGGCACTCCTACATTCAGACGAGCATACCAATAGGAGGAAAATCCAGCTCCCATAATTGCAGCAAACTTTCTTCATTCAACTGTCTTGTCATAGCTTATCCCAAAACTAATCTCTTTACAATGATGAGCATAAACATACTTTGTGTCCAGTGAAATAAAAATGCAGATTCTGTGATTAGTACTCTCACCATACTCCACCTCCGAGAAAATAAAAGGTAGTGACACAGTGCATATCAAAAGATATATAGGCCGTAAGATGGCCTTGGATCACACTTGCCATAAAACTTACTTGTCTGAGGATGTAATCATAACCAACACTGGCTGTGACATCTTTTGACAGATAGTTGTACATCATATCTGTTGCAAGAGATACCTGGCAAAAGGAAGAGAAGAGGGATCAAGGACGATAGAACCACTGAAACAAGTACCCGCGAGAAACTTGACTACCTTGTCTGAGATCTTCTGAACATAGCTTAAAGCAACCATTCCTGTGCTGGCAGCCTGCCCTGTTGCAACCTGCAGCAAAAAAAAAGTACCCATTTGTATAAATTTAGGAAGCATTTAAAGATGACCACCATGGGATAGATTTGAAGAAACTATCTTATTTGAGCACTAAGAGCAGGAATATGATCACAAAAGAAAGAAACATAAAACCTTCTCCCAATTTCCTTATCTATTTTTGTCGCATCACTTCAACAATTTACCAACTTCCTTTGCAGAGAAGACACTATCCATTGAATTCAAACGATTGGTCCGTGAATATAAAAGTTTTGGAATGGGAAAAAACTGTTTTTTCTTCATGATCTGAATCGTTAACATTCTTCAAATATATCATACCATCTTGTCTGTCTCATACCGAGCCGCATAACCAACACCGGACTTTCTATGCTGGCCAGCCCAGAACACCTCACCACCCAGAGACAGATACTGTGTTATACTCTGCATTCAAGCCAATGTTCAATTAGTAACATATGCTAATGTATACACATTAAAGTACTACCACCAGTCAATGAAAGAGAGAAAAAAACAAGAATAAAAAGAAGAAAACAGCAGCATTCACAAAGGTTGCAGAATTGTGTCATCATGCCACGGAATCCAAATGGTGTTGTTTTCTCAACTTTATAACGTCAATAGCAGCATCGCTTGAATCTGATAATCTTACCTGAATGTAGCTGGCCCCAAACAATGCACCATTTCCTAGCTGAAACTGACTCCTGAAGTCTTTTCCCTGCATCAGAAAATATTAAAGCATGCCAAGGAAAGTAAATTTTATAACGCACAGTACACACTCCTTCAAATAAATGAACATGCCAGACCGAATAACATCAGAAAAAAAGAAAGAACAGACATGAACGGAATGTTAATTCGATGAGTGTGTGGATGAGCAACCAACTATCATTGTTAGCACCACCAAATAGCTACGTTCAATCAATATACCTAAACAGGGCCTTAATCTATGATATAAATGAAGCAATATATTTAGCGACATTATTTCAGATCATAAGGACGAATTGCTTAATTATTTCTATTAGAAATATGCCAAATACAGATTCTTAGCACCTTGGTAAGCAATTTACACCTTAAATTTAGCTAAGAATAGTCAACCAAAATAACTTAACCATAACAGCCTCTTTCTTTCTGAGAAGTAAAAGGTGATATCAGTTTACAGTCCACATGTTATACCGGATGTGATAACAATTGAAAAGCACAAGTAGTTTAGTGCATGTGGTTAACCTTGTAATCAAAGTTGATCATCCCATGAGACATATGGGGCTCGCTTGTCAGCTGAACAGAAAGAAATTGACTATCAAACAGATGAATCTCAAATCAAATTAAGTAGATTAGAACTTAAACAAACACTAACGAGAGAGAGCACGACTAATAAACATGTGTGTACCTGCGCATTGGCCTTCAAAGTTAAATCCTCTGTCAAATCGCACTTGATTCTGGCGTTTACTCTCCCATCCGTCAGTACCCTCCCAAAGAGCATCAGCTATCATAATAACATCCAGAAACCTTAACAACTATTGCAAAAGATGGGTACAATATCCAAAGAAGCCTGTTTTTCCAATTCCGAATAAACCACAGATTGACAACTTGCCTTTGGGTCTATAAAGTTAGCTCCAAACTCATAGTGTGAAGTGGGGATCTTGATGATTTCCGCGGACTGGGAAGGAACTTCCATAGGCCCCATGAACACGCTGTTGCATAAAGACACGTGCTGATTAAGCCGGGAAACTCGACACGTATACAAATTGGTGAAAACCAGAGCTACCTGTGGCTGAGAGAGAACTTCTGATTTAGCCCCTTTGTGAAATCCAAGCGCATCCCCTCAAAGAATTCGGGCTTCAAAGACACTGCCAAATATGTTCGACAATGTCAACGTCAAATCACGCGGAACACACAGCGCAGCATTTCTAAAATCTAGTTAAGGAAAACAAATCTATACGAGTCCTACCGAAATCAAAAGCTTACAGGCCAACATATTGGTTCCATTGGGAACATACACTAGCAGCCTAAATGCCACATTTCGAAAAAAGGGGTAACCGCCAAGCAATTCTAACCACGCATCAATCAAACCCTAATCCCGTCTCAAACCAAAACCCACCAAGAGAAACACACACCCATCGTAAAGATGCAAACTTTTTCCAAATTCGAACAGAACCCAGATACAGAAACAAAAAACAGGCAACAACTTTGAATTGAAATTAAAAAAGGGGGATTTAGGGATTGAAGAAAACCGAACTAAGGGCCTCGCGGTGGAGCTCCTCGTAAGGGATAGGGCAAGGGAGGTTGGAGTAGTCGACCTTCTCCACGACCTTGCTCGTTGACTCCGCCGTTGGGAGGGTTGACTCGCCGCCGAGCATCGCCGCCGCCATTGGGGAAAAAGGTGGAGCCTTTTGGGTCTTTGGGCCTGGAATTGGGGGGGAGGATCGGGAGGGTTTAAGAAGGAGAGTGAGGTGGAAGAGAGAGAGAGAGAGAGAGAGAGAGAGAGAGAGGGGCAGCTGCCGCTGGAGAGGGATTGGGCTGAAGAGAGAGAGAGTTGCGGGGTTTTAGAAAAGGGTTTTAAGAGCCGCTGCTTCTCCTCCTTGGTGGGCCCCATCTTTCTATTAAATCAAATATTTCCTTTATTTTTTTTTTCCTTTTTGAGGGTTTTTTTTAATATTATATTGAAATCTACCGAACAATTTATATTTAAGTCGGACATAAATTTTGAAAAATGGCAAATTTAAAAAAATAATATTGCATTTTCAAAAACACTATCAAAATTTGATTAAATTATTAAATTAAAACAAGGTCTGATTGATCAAAGTAGTAGTTAATTTATTTAGGTAGGGTTCCAAGTTTACGCGCTAAAATCTAATTTTTCTTTTTGATATAAACAGAGAAGACAAAATGCCTCTAATCTTTATTCACTAATAAGCATCCACCAGAGCATGTAAAACTAACTCCCATAAGATCATCTTTACAGGTATCTCGACTCACTAAAGGGCAAGAAGTGCATACAACATAATCACAGTCAATTCATACGCACTAAATTTTAACAGAAGTATGGTAGAAAATAAAATGATATTATTTTAAGCCATATTATCATATATAAGAGAGTTTTGTATTTTTTAAAATTTGAAATCGATTGATTAAATTACTTTTTATTATTGGATACATATATACTAAAAATTACGAGATGAAAATTTCAACGATTATTTAAAGACGATAAAAAATGAAACATGAAGAATGATATAAAAATTATTACACAAATAAGTTATCACAAACTATTGTCTTAAAATATTTTTCAAATTCATAAATTGTACATATATTTATTATGCAATAATTAAACAGAGATTTGGAACTAAATTTTTAGAAAAATATTAATTATTACGATATACAAATTATTAAATTTTGAAACTGATCTTGACTTAGAACCAAATTTTTTTTTACATTCTATCACAATTAAATAAAAAGTTACTAGGGTTAAAACGTTCTTGTCATGAAGTTGGATACAATGTCAAATATTTACCGTCAAACAAGATCTACTCGATCAATCATGACCAAACTGTATTTTTTACTCCAAATTAAATGACCAAAATATGAATCGACAGAGTTGACTAATTCATATTTGTTTAATTAAGACCATTTAAAACTCTATAGTAAATTTCAACCCAAAAGTTTTGAGTCAAAACTTCTGTATAAAATTGCATTTTAAACTTAGTATTTGAATCATACTCCGAGTAATAAAAAATGCACCATATTGAGAGTGACCAATTTACCCATAGGCTGCATGTGAAGCAACTCCGTTAAAACGCAGATATAACTTTTTCCATCAACTGCCAAGACCGCACGTTGACTCGAAGTCAAGGTGTGAACCAACTCTCCTTTAAGAGTGTGTTAGCTCTTTTTCCCTCCTCTTATTACAGCTCTACTTCTTCAACCGCTCCTACTGCTCCAAGAACGGTTCTTGAAGAAAAAAAAAAAAAAGAACGCTTCTTGAAGAACAAAAACCAAAGGGAAAGAGAAAGAGAGATGTTTCCGGGTTCGAGTTCCGGCGACGGGAACCACCCCACCAACCAGCCATTGCAGGGGCAGAGGGCCAGCCGGTCCAGGGATACCGCGGGCACGGAGGCGCCGGCGGCTGCACCGAGCACGGAGTTCGACGACGCCTACTTCCGGTACTACGCCAACGTCGGGGTTCACGAACATATGATAAAGGTGGGCAACTTTACCAACTTGGTTTACCTTTTTTTTTTCTTTTGGTTGTTATTTAGTTCTTTTGTTGAAGGAAATTGTTGTGGAAGTTTGTTACTTGGTTTGCTTCTTGGTGTGGAGTTTTTTTCGGTTGGCCTAAACCCGAGGCTTTAAACAACATTGCACTTTGTTTTTTTTTATGCAGGATCGTATACGAACAGAGACTTATAGAGCCGCAATCGTGCACCATCAGAAATATATTGAAGGGAAAGTAAGGAAACAAAGTTAAAATTGAAAGTAACATTCTTTTGTGTCACCCTGCAGAATAATCTACGAGAAATGTTTCCTCTACAAGAATTCTGTGACACTAGAAAACATCTCATTCATTTGGCTCTTTTATGTGTGTTGTTCAGGTGGTTGTGGATGTTGGTTGTGGTACGGGCATTCTTTCCATATTCTGTGCTCGGGCCGGGGCTAAACGAGTAAGAGTTTTCGCGACTGATCTTTAATCATGGTTGCAGCATCTGTTGTTTGATTGCTGTTATCATCTGGCCATCATCAACCCTGTGCCCCATCGAACTTACTCGAAGCTGCATTTGCCAGGTGTATGCAGTGGAAGCTAGTGACATTGCAGTCCAGGTGCGGAGTGTTTTGATCGATTATTCGAGTATTGCATACTGATGTTCTGGTTTGCATTGATCGTTTTGATCTTCATTGCCAGGCCAATGAAGTTGTAAAGGCTAATAATTTGGCTGACAAGATCATTGTGTTACATGGTCGTGTCGAGGTATGCATTCGGAACATTATAGTTCTGTCCTCTGCTCTCTGTTATTCCTCAGCATATCCAATTCCTAGTTTCTTCTGCATCTACCTATCAAGCTAACATGGGTTTTAATTATACAGGATGTTGAAATTGATGAGGAGGTTGATGTTATAATCTCGGAATGGATGGGCCACATGCTTTTGTTCGAGGTGACTATTCTTTTTTCTCGTTGACCATAGATGACCCTTTGAAATTGCTTATTCCACTCATCTATTGTAGAGCATGCTGGGGAGTGTCATTACTGCAAGGGACCGTTGGCTAAAACGCGGTGGTCTAATTCTTCCTTCTAATGCCTCGGTGAGTTTTGTATCATTTTTCGGGTTTCAGCACTGAACATTAGTTCATCTGATACTGATTCTTAATGTTTACCGCCTGAAGTTGCACATGGCACCGGTCACGCATCCAGACAGATACCGAGACAGCATTGATTTCTGGCGCGACGTTTATGGAATCGATAGTGAGTATCAAGTTCTGTTGTTGTAAGACCATATTTCCTCTAACATGCCGAGACAGCATTTGTTTAGACATGGGTTAAGTTTATAATACCTGTCCTTTTTGTTGGTTACAGTGTCTGCCATGATGCCATTGGCAAAACAGTGTGCTTTCGAGGAGCCAATGATTGAGACAATTAAAGGCGAAAATGTTATGACGTGGCCGGATATGGTAAGGGTTCATTGAAGAGATGATTGTCATCTTCGAGCGTAAATAAGAACGCCAAGTTAATTTGCCGCTTGTTTAAATGGATTTGCGCTCGGGCTATAGCTCTTGAGATTTTGTCTCTCTGTCAGTTAGTTGTGTTGATGAGCTTCTTAAACCACTTTTCTGGAGGTCCAATGTAAATGTTTTGCTTTCAGCAGTTACTACACGTGGACTGCTATTCAGTTCAACTTCAGGAACTTGAATCTGTGTCGCCAACATTTAAGTTCAGTTCAATGATGCGAGGTATTCCCCACTTCTTCATGATTCTTCTTCTTATTCCCAACCTGAATGAAGATAAACGGTTTAAAATTGCTGGTCTTGCTCACTGTTCTTTGATATACACTTTTCCATATGATGCAAGCATGTTTTTACTGGTTTTTTTCGTTGAATTATAGCTCCGTTACACGGGTTTGCGTTTTGGTTCGATGTCGAATTTGGTGGCCCCGAAACATTCTCTAGCAACTCCATAATGGATGATGATCAAATAAAAAGTACAATTCAGTATGATGGACCTGTTCTGTCCACTGCTCCTGGGGACCCCCAAACACATTGGCAACAGGTACTGTGAATTCATGATCCCATTATTTTGTGTATTCTCTTCTCCAAAGTTTCCATGTACTTCTTTGGTCCATCTGATAATTCCATCAATGAAATTTACTCACTTTTACTCCTCTGTTGAAGACGTTGATATATTTTCACGACCCACTTGAAGTCGAGATAGATCAAGTAATCGAAGGCTTAGTGACACTGTCTCAAAGCGAAGAAACCCACCGTGTCATGAATATTCACCTTGAATACGCGTAAGTCGGAAGACTTCCTTGAGCAGTGAGTGGTACATCACTTATGTTGCTGCTAACTGGTGCAATGTTCCCTCCTTTTGCAGTACTGGTGGTCAGTTCTTTGTAAAGAACTTGGTCATGAGGTGCTCAGTCCAAGCTGCATTGCTGGTTCGGAACTGAATAGCTGGACAAATTGTGATCGATTTAGTATACGCGTTGCCTTAGGATACCATTTGCTGTTATGGTTACAAATCATTCACTTTACACTTCTTGTCGACGGATTGTCCCGACAGAAGAGAAGTACAGAACTAGTGTAGGAAAATTCATAGCAAACCTATTAACAATGTGAGATGAGAACTATGTTAAACATAGGATGTAGTCCACTTACTAGGTCTTTAAAGTTTCTTTCTTTTTTCAGTTCCCATTCAACAGAATTCTGTTACATTGACACATTCCCTTGTGCAAATGGACATTGACACGCACCGGCTGTCCTGTGTTCATGGATCACCAATCTGGAAGAATGTGTATCTAAGGAGAAAGGTGCAACAATGACTTAGTTTGAGACTTGCTTGTGGTTCTTTCTTGCTCAAAAAGAGGGAAAATGTGACATTAGAAGATGAGAACTTAAAAAGGTTAGCCTACTAAAAAGTGGAGACACTGTAGGCCTGAGAAGTGTTTTATGGTACCACTGGAGTAGATTCTGATATGGATTTAGTCTAAATCTACAGTGTCTTGAGGTGCACTTTACTTAATTTTAGCTCATGTGGCAAATATAACACCTAAAAAGACAGGAAGCTTTCTTTTTTGTCTCCAACATTAATAATAATGACATAAAAAATAATGGAATAATCTTAAAACATGAAGTTAGATCACTATATAGTTCGGTTAAAAAGGCTATATTTACAAAGCTGGGACGATTGCGTTGATAAGCTGGTATAAACGGTAGGATATTTCGTTCCCTTGGAAATACAGCAGTGGTATATACTTGTTGGAAGAGCTCTATCCCTTTACAAACGTCCTCCCGACTCAAATTTTAGATTAATCAGCTCAATAAGTATCTAAATATCAGATGATATAAGAAAACTTTAGTTGTAAGTTGAAGTGCATTCAACCAATGACTTTTTCAAATGTATATTATGAGCTTTTTTCTCTCTTTTTTTCTTTCGTGAGATTTGAGAGCACAATTACTTTGGACCCTCTTCACATTTGTCTAATTTGGGGAAGTTTGTGTTGCAACAACAGCAGCAACTTTGGTATCACTTTAATTTGTATTGGACGGTGACATTTTGTAGGGCCTAGTGCTCCTTACTTTCTGCCGATTGCCTTCCAATGGCGTTATTTCGAACAACTTTACAGGCCGACAAAAGTTTTGGCATTTGTTTTGGTAAATTTTGGTAAAATGTGAGGATTACCATAAGAGTAAAATGAAGTTTCCATCTGAGAACGTATGATCCCAAAAGGTGACAAAACTTTAAAGTATGATCAAACTCGAGGCATGTGATATAGCCGTTGTATAACGCTTCAATTAGCAGCTAATGTAATAATCATCATGTGAAATTAAAACAAAAAGAGGCTGCATAATTGCCTTATATAATTACCACTACCCTGAAAATATTTACAAGACAGCGTTTGGGTGTGTTGCTTTCTGCAGTTCCAAGGACAAAAAATGGCTCGTCTCCCCTCACAAACTACCACAAAAGTTTCACATCAAAACATAGGCGTAGAAGCTATTTCATCAGATCTTTTTCACCCCCATCGCTGATCAAAATTTACGCTCAGCTAGTATAAAACTGCCCTACGTCGACTAATTTAGCTAGAGATCGGCTCGAAAAAGGTTTAGCCATCAAACGTTGAACAAGTATCTAAGATCTTCCTGGGTGAGACGAGTATTCGAGGCCCCGGTCTGATCTTCGCCAAAGGCCGATGAAACCATCTTCCTCTTCTCTTCCTGCAATTGCACATCGTCAACATGAATAACCATTTAATCAGAATCCCATCGGGCAGGCAGGTGTGCAATAATCAGAGAAGTTTTGTACAGACTCAATGATTCTTAAGAGGCTTCATCCATCTATATACTCTAGCACCGATCGCCAAAAAAGAAATTGGCTGTTTCATCATATAATAGTGCCTAATTATTAGCTTAAAGCAGATAACTAGTACTCAGAATTCAGTTGACGGTCTACATAATCAAACCACTTCCAAACAAACCAGAAGTGCAACAGCCGACGACCTTAAAATTCAGTTCATTGTTCACTTTGGAAGGAACCACTTCCAAACACACTGCAGAAGGCAAAGGCCCTCGACAAAAGCCAGGCCAAAGGAACCAAAAATATTTCTCTTATACTATAAGAGTAATTGTGGTGACTACAGACATCCAATCATCTCAACCAAAAGTTTCATGACAGTCGCCATCATTGGAACGAAGAGGTGAAAACTAAACGGACGGAAATAAGAGGCAGCTAAATCAGCCAGAAATATATAGGGAAAATCAATATCATGGCAATCTTAACAGCTTAATGATAAGATTATAACTCAATAATACCTGCAGAGCTAGTATTCTGTCTTCAACAGTGCCATTAATCGTTAGCCGTGTAACAGTAACAGGACGAGTTTGTCCAATTCTATGAGCGCGATCAACAGCCTGGTCTTCAGTTGTTGGATTCCACCAAAGGTCCAGCATGATAACATGAGATGCAGCAACCATATTCAAGCCAAGGTTTCCGGCCTTTAGTGACATTAACATCACAGTCACCTGAAAATTATTTCAATCAACTTAATACCAAATTGATGCCCAAAGCAGAAAGAACACTGTTGAAAAATCTTTTATGGTACGATAAGGAGTCGGGTCAAACCTCAGGGTCATTGTTGAAATCTTTAACAGCCTTATCTCTTGCAGCCAAAGTCATTGTTCCATCAAGCCGCCTATAGTTGAAGAGACCTGTTCTAAGCGAATCTTCAACCAAGTCTAGCATGCCAGTCCATTGGGAGAAAATAATAGACTTTATTGCTCCAGTTGTAGTTTTTTCCCCAGAGGTTCTACTGCCTCCCACATAATCATCAAACTCTGCCCTTGGACTACTTGCATCATTATGGGACTGAAGAATATCAATAACTGCTCTGATTTTTGATGAACAATACTCCCTCTCCCACACCACCCCGTCCTCGTCAAATTCACGAGATGTAAAATCAGTATCCCCATTGTAGGCTGCACAACTCCTTAGGGTATCTGCTGAGAAGACCACATCAGAACCAATGGGTTCTTTGCAGTCACGAGCAGGACATGCACTCTCATCACCCGTCAAGTATTCGGACACGCATTGATAGCAGAAAACATGACCACACATGGTGACAACAGGGTCCTCTGGCGGATCCTGTAAAGCATCAGACAAAAGGAAGATTCTGAACAATGTCATGAAAGACTCTCTTCCCAGGCAGGAAGACCACGTGCATGCAAGCTTGCAGGCATGAGACTCATGCTGTAGGCAGATGACAAGCCCAAGACCCGAAGCATGGATGCACAAATTAGACCATATGCTAAACAGCTTCTTAGTGCAAGGTTTCAAGAGAGTATCTACTTTTCAACCCAGACCCCTGAAAACGTTTACATAATCAGGACAAACAATGACAAACAGAACACGTTTCTCATCACCCGTCAAATAATCAGGCACACATGAAAAAACATGACCACACACAGTGACAACAGGGTCCTCCGGTGGATCCTGTAAAGTATTAGATCAGAAAAAAGACTGAACAATGTCATCAAAAACTGTCTTTCCAAGATGACTGCATGCAAGTATTTAAGCAGGAGACTCGTGTACTAGAAAGATTGCTAGCCAACCCAGCAGCGTGGATGAAAAATTAAATCATATGGCATCTTGGTGCAACTTTATACAAAAAAAACTTATTTAAAACTCAGACCCCTGAAACATCTAATTTACACATAACTCCTAATACTCTTATTTGAAATGAAAACGATGACCAACAGAGGCATTTATGGATACATACGATCACCAATCAAGTGCACAATTTCAAGATCAGGTCTTATCCAATGAGTCCCACATGTCAACCTTATAGAAACAAACTAAAACTTCCTTCGTATGATTGATCCTCTCCTAACCTGTTTAGTATTGGACTAGACTAGAGTATGTTAACCCATGGGATCGTGGAAACAACAGTGACTCAATGGACCTACAGCGAGCAATTCTACAAATATAAGTTAAAGCAGAGAGACAGAGAAACTGGCAAGCCTTCAATTGCATGCAACGGAAAAGAAACATGGCAATGGTCCTTACTCTATACCTGGTAATTTATGGTCATGGAAACGCTCCCATCAAAAAACATATGTGAAGACTAACAAAAAAAAAAGAGGACCAGATGAAAAACTCACATTGCAAACAAGGCATATTGCAGATGAAGCGGCCAAGTGGTTTAATAGATTGATCACCATATCCCTAGGAAGTTTCTCAGCCATTTCTGCAGAATGCTTTCCACCAAAGCCAGAAACAGAAGCTTTCACAAGAACTGGGTGGTCACAAGCCTGACGAAGGCGCAAAAGCATCAAGAGAATATTGGCATAATTTTGCTTCACCGTGCCAGCAGCAGCAAAAGCCTGTAAACAACGATCAACAAGCTCAGTAACTAGTTTAGTTAGACATAAAGTGTCCGACCAAGCAATGTTAATAATCCCCATAAGAAAATTTTCCGAAGCAGTTGGTAAGTGGGTAACTAGATCAAATGTCATCGCCCAAAACAGTAGTCCCATTCTATGATGCTAGTTTCACATTCGACAATCTTCCTGGCATATTACTGAGGAAGACTTTCATAAGAAGAGCAATGAGAGAGAGCAGTCAAAATCGCAGATCTACTTGATAATCCATCAAGTAATGAATGAACTTTCAGACTTGTGCATCATTATTTGGAATTTGGGTGCCTTCCACAAAAGATTAATTTTCTGCACAGCTAACCTGCAACTTTTTATCACAGGTATACCACTATACCTGCTGAGTTTTATCATCCCATCGAGAAAATGTTTTGTTTAAAAGTCTTAACAAATTCTGGCTGTTTCAACAATTAGAATCAATCCCACAATTGAAACAACTACTTAATGAATCATTAACCATGAAACAAAATAAAAGACTAACAATGAATTAACACTGTGCAAAATATGGCAACGTTGTTGCCAAAGCCATTAAGAACTGTGTGATAGTATAGGTGAGAAAGCCATGATTATCTGGTTAATTGCTTCTTTTCATGTACAATGACAACCAGTTTAGACAAGAACACAGAACTCACAACAGAAGAAAATTTATCCTGGATGGCTGGACATACCCTTAAGTTATCCTATAGTTATCAACAAAACAAATTTACATTTTAAAAAAGGACCCACAGCCAAAGAAATTTTCAACTAATACAGATAGGGAGCTTATAAAGCCAAGAAGAACATCACCTTAAATTTAGAGCGTGAATCAGCTTCCAGCCAAGAATAAAAAGCACGTTCCTTACTTGAGAACTCAACTTTCTTCAGGGAGATTGATTTTGGTGGTAAGGTTATTATAGGCTCCCCATTGATCAATGTCCCTACACAAGCAGGATGATAACATCAGATCGAGAGTATCTGGAGTAGAATAATTGAATAAGAAGTCGCCTCCTAATTGAGTTACGAATAGGAAAAACAAGCTAATGGTGGTAACAGTTAAAAGCTGACACAGAAGACAGCAAATTGAAACATTCATAAAGTAAGCACGAGATGACATCATTAGGAAGAATCGCCAACAAAGGAGCTCTTCATCTGAAAACATTTGAAAGATGATTTACCTTGAACAAGCTAAAACAACAAATAAACTAGGACACAGATAACGATAATTCAGAGGCAAAAAGTAATAATGGTTCACCAATATGATTTCCACAAGATGAGAAAATGTCGAGCACTATGAAAGAAAAAAAAAACTAGGGAAACGTAGATACTCCACTTACCTTTTGTACGACGTAACAATATTCCCCTCAACACAACTTGCAACTTCTTGTATCCATTCAGTGGGTGTCTTGATATTGGAACCTTTATGGCGTTGATGAATGATTTGTATACATTATAAGGTTCATATCTAAGAAACCTGAAGTAGCTATACAAATCATCGATTGTATTTTGTATGGGAGTACCAGATAAACACCACCTTCTCTTGGCACGGAGACTGCAACAAGCTCTAGCAACTTGAGTTCTATGATTTTTAATTGTTTGAGCTTCATCCAGTATTACCCGTGCCCAAGCCACTCTTGCAAGTGCACCAGAACTGCAGTCTATATCATAGTTGTCAACTCCTTTTTTACCCTTCTTTCTCTTCTTGGAAATATTTGTCTTCTTCTGCTTCTTAAAATGTGAAAATTCTGAAGACAATTCACCGTTTACATTATTTCCCTGCCCATCCTCCTCATCTACCAAAGGCTGCTTTGGGACTTCATTAGTAACAATTGCGTATGTTGTCAAAACGACATCATACGTGGCCAATTCAAAAGGATCCTTTGTCCTACTCCCACCATGATAAATCAGAACACGAAGCTTAGATTCATGGGCAACTTTTTCATCCAGCTCCCGGTCCCACTGCCGAAGCACACTTGCAGGGCACACAACCAAAGTGCCAGCAGGAGGTCTTCGACCTCTAAACGCTCTTGTAGAGGATTCAACTTCTGGCTTAGGGTTAGCATCAGGAGATTCACCAATTTGTTTCGAGTTATCCAGATTATTAATAACATTGTCATCATCTTCATCTAAGTTCAATGCTTCAGCTTTCTTATTGCAGCTATCCTCTGATTTAGAGCTAAATTCCAGTGACCTCTGCATCTGTATGAGTGCAATCATGGAGATTGTTTTACCAAGACCCTGGAATGGCAAAAGAATTTTAGCTCTCCACTGCAGAAGAGAAAGCAAATAATCACAGATCACTGTGTACTTACCTGATCATCAGCTAGAATTCCCCCCAAACAATGCAAGCTTCTTGTTTCCCTTTGAAGCATCCATTGAAGTGCAATTTTCTGTTTAAAATGATTTTAGCGAAAATATTACACAAAAGAAGTCCAGGGGATAAATATAGAATTGACAATAAATCTGTAAGGTAGACCTGATGTCTTAGAAGTGGCACCGACAAAAGGCCATGAGGTATGTCAGCTTCTGTTTTTGGTTGATAGAGATCCTGCAAGAGCCAGTCAGTCACCACCAAATAAACATTTAGACCCCGAGGCCAGCGAGAGCAACTCATATATAACATAAGAGAAATGAAAGATGTTCAGCTCTAGAAACTTTAGACCAAACAGAAGAAAATTGCAACCATGCTATCATAAAGCAAGGAAACAACGAAGACAAAACACCACAAAACCGTGGCCAAAATTACTACACAAGTTTAGACAGATCCATGCATATCAGCAAAAGTTGAGTATGAATAATTTTTTTTGGCAGAAGTCGGAACACCAAGCTACAAGACTCAATCAATGGGACTGTTCCTTGTTAATACATCTTACAACATACAATGAAAAGGTTATTCTGTGTACAAATATAAAGTGAGCGAGTTGAGATGGTAACTGTTAGAAACTGCAGTTCATGTTAGCTAAACTCATCCCGAAGTACCTGAAGAGCAGCCTGATAAATCAACCTCTCATCACTTTCAGGAGCCTTTTCATCAGTAACCCCAGGTAAAAAGGATGGGGGTAGGATCCTGCTTCTTCCATTAATAACAACTACATCATCGTTGCTTTGGTCATGAGGGTCTCTGTAGCCCCTGTTATTTGATGAACTCGAACCTACTGAATGGTGCATGCTTCCATATCCATTACGTGATTGACTACTGCTGGCAACATCTGCAAAGTTTTCATATCGATGGTCAAATGCAGATGACTTAACAGATGGTGGAAGTGATCTTTTTGATGCCTGTTGATATGCAAGTTTTTCATAATCTGCTCCAGAAACATTAGCAATCTGAGGGTTAACTTTTTGAGAATGACCGAAAGTTCCATCACCGGGAAAACGCCTAGCATCGTCAGCCTGAGAATTTAGCGAATTTACGGCTCTAAAACTTCTGCTAGAACCAGGTTCATTCTGCACCGTTTTTGAAGAATTGTCATATGCATGTATCAAGTTGCCATGGCCATTGGATGCATAACCCCGCCCAGCAGAACTAACATTGGGACCATTAACTGAAAAGGAACCAAAAAACACCGGTTAGCAGTATGTACCTATAACTTCCGCATAGAATAAATGTTAGATCAATGACGAATATAGTGGTAACTCTTGAGTTTATAATGGGAATTTTCCTTTTAATCCTTAGTTCCGGCAAGCTCCTCTGATTTAAACCTGGAGTTAGATAGATTTACATATCCAAGATATAGTCACAGTGCACACATTTTCACTCCTGCTCATCCATCGTCCATAAAATTAAGGAAACTGTCAGGTCTCACAATGCACACCTTTTAGCCCTGAGATACTCTTCAGGGTCAAAGAAATTATTTTCTCAGGATCAAAGAAATCTTTGCTGCAGGAACAGCCAACTGTTTATGGAGTTGTAGCTTACATCTCTGCCGAAAACCCAGAGATAAAAAATTTTCTGATAATTTAGATTTACGAATCTACATTCACCAGCATCTATTTTAATTCCTCAACAAAATTTGCTTCTCCTCTCACAATTCTAAATCTATCCCTCAGATATGCCTCTTAGATTCCCCTCGTTAGTCGTTTCTACTTTTTCTAGTGCCTGATCTGCAAACTGTCATATGGATTTGACTACTTCCTGGTATCTTATACCTGGTGGTGTTAGTCAAATTTGCCTTGCCTCGTGATCTCATTCCATCAATTGAAGAATAAGCCAAAAATGGAGAACAGAATAATAACAAGAACATAAAATCAGAATGTAACCTGTGTTTCTTGAGCTTGAGGCATGTGAAGAATTATCCCAAGCTGGCAGTACCCTAGAATTGGTAGGTTCTTTTTCTGGAGATAACTGGAATTCTTCATCGCTGAAGTCAAAATCGATATCGCTATCCGAAGAGATGTCAATGGGCTCCATCGAAACAGAATCTTTACTAGCAGATAAATTGACCTAAAATCACAAAAGAATGATCACGCTGCTGAAACATCACAATGGGGAGAGACTCGTCAAGGCCGAACTCTATCCAACTCACCAGGTCCCTGAAATGCGCGGAAACGTTACCGTACACCCAACCACCCAAAAGAGTACAGTACTTCCGAGTCAACCCGATGAATTGACGAAGACCATCAGCATTGTCGGACATCAACGCGAGCCACCCATTCCCCTCTCGAGCAGCCGAGACTCGTCAACTGTAACCACCACAAACAACGCATCAGAACCCTCATTCCCGGTCCCAATTTCGAAACCCGAAAAAACAACAAATAGTGTGACAGTTTGCATGCCGAAATTAACTCAACCAATCGATCTTCACCACAACAACAAGAACACCCCCAAAACCCAGAAAGAAAAGCAACCAAATTTAGCGTAAAGAGAAGAACTTTCTCACAAAGAAACCGCCACGCGACGGTATCGGGGCCTAGGGTTATGGAGGGGCCGGCGGAGAGGGCGATGAAGGGAGTTAGGTCTCCACTGACGTCAGCGATTCCCCCCGCTTTGAGGTCTTCGAGGGGTTTGTTGGGGTGAATCTGTGTGGGTCCCGCAGTTTCCAACCCCCGAACTCTCTCTTCTTCTTGTGTGGGTCTGTCTGTCTGTCTGTTTTAACTTTTAACCTTCCCCTTTCCAACTGGTGCACTTGAAAGAGAGCGTTCCCGCTTTAAAAATATATTATCTGACTCGAACCTTAATTAGTCAGATATATTTATCCGGAGAACTTGATTGGTTGATTGATGGGACGAGGAGGTAATAGGAAACGGCGTCGTATATAGCGTGCTGCGGTAAACTTCCCCTTTCCAACTGGTGCACTTGAAAGAGAACGTTCCCGCTTTAAAAATATATTATCTGACTCGAATCTGAATTAGTCAGATACATTTATCCAGAGAACTTGATTGGTTGATTGATGGGACGAGGAGGTAATAGGAAACGGCGTCGTATACAGCGTGCTCCGGTAAACTTCCCCTTTCCGACCCGTGCACCACGACCACGACCAACACGGAAAGAATTTATCGGATTTTAAAAATATTAACCCGTTCGAATTCAAATTAAACTGTTACAATATATTTTATAGGTTAAAGAATAAATCTATAGAGTGAAAGCCATTTTATTTAAAATAAGTGCAGTTTTTTTAAATATGTAGATTTTGAGTTCGCATACGAGAATTTTGAGGAAAAAATCGTCTGTTCATATGATGTTTTGATCAACATCATTCAATTTATTAGTAATGAAATATATGCTTTCTAGAGAAAAATATATGATTTCGGATTTGAGTTTTTTTGCACAAACGATGTTAAATAATTATTAGAATTTGTTGAGAAAAATTATTAGAATAATTTTACCACTATACATAGTTACTAAAACATATAATATTTATGTAAAAATTTAATTCTCGTGGAAAATCTACTCTTTGGGCATATCGTTGAACATTTGGGCCGACAAATATGTTTGGGTTTCAAATAGTACGGGCCGACCCGTAATGTCTGGGCTTCTAACTCTTACCCGATGGAAAGAAAAAGGTTCGATTTTTATTACTCACTCCCCTCACTGATATCCTCGCTACAGTACGGAAATTCTGCCCGGTGGCCGGATCAAGACATTCCAAAGTTGAGATCTTTGGTGGGTTTCCAATGGGGTCGTCAACGCTTCTGTTTGACCAGCTCAAGGTACTTACTTGCTTGCTTGCCCTTTGTTGTGGTTCTAATGTGGGGTTTGGTTGGTGAGATTAACCAGATAGTAAAAATGGTGGCTTTTTTTGTTCAAATGTGATCCAACAGGGAGCAGAGCCGTTCTTCTTGTTGGCCGGGCCCAATGTGATCGAATCCGAGGAGCATATCATGAGGATGGCTGGACACATCAAGGCCATATCTACCAAGTTTGTTTCTTTTTGTACTTATGATCCTTCTTTTTTGGGTTTTAGAGATAGGTGCTGGTTTTGATAATGCTGGAGGTCGAGATTGGAAGGTGTGGAAAATTGGAAATTTGGAAGAGCTTTGCAACTCGATAGATTAGTCTAGTGGTTGGTTTTGGTAAGTTGAAGCAGAGGGAATGGGGAGAGCTTTACGAGTTAAACGAACTAGTTGGGTTATGCCAAATCTGTTGATATGTTGGTTAGTTTTGGTTAATGGTTTTCAATGAGCCAGGGGTGTGTTTAATTGGTTTCTGAAAGGAAAATGAAGTTAACTGTTGTTTTGATGTGATAAGCTTTTTGATCATGTAGAGTAGGGTTGCCTCTTGTTTTCAAGTCAAGCTTTGACAAGGCCAACAGAACCTCCTCTAAATCGTTCCGTGGTCCTGGCATGGCTGAAGGTTTAAAGGTGCTGAGTCGATCTGTTCTTGCTCTCTTTCTCGTGCATTTACTTCTGGTCCATCGCTTTTGACATTCAGATGTCTTTAATTAATTAACAAGAAAACCAAATTGATGAACCTTTCGACTAGATGACATTCTTATTGAATGTGAGATTCAAAGTAAATCGTGGGAAGAGTTGGTTTGTGGAGTTTCAGTTATGCTTTTGGTTAATGACAATATTTTTTCCACATTGCTATAACAGATCCTTGAGAAAGTTAAAGTCGCATATGACCTTCCTGTTGTTACTGATGTTCATGAGAGTGTTCAGGTAGTCTGCTGAGTTACCGAGTCTCTATTCTACCAATGTGAAGTTCCATGGATGTGATCGTGTGATTTCTTTCTTTGTTATCTTCAATTTGCCAGTGTGATGAAGTTGGAAGGGTTGCCGATATCATACAAATTCCAGCATTTTTATGCCGTCAGGTAAGCCTGAGTCAATACCATCTAGACGAAACTTATGCTTCAGTGATGATAGTTGTTCGTAGGTAATTTCTCAGACAAATAGTTGTTAATCCATTATCTAAAGGTGTTCCTTTTCCTTTTTACATGTTCAATTAGTTTATTTTGATTGGTGTGTAATGCTACAGACAGATCTTCTAGTTGCAGCTGCTAAGACTGGAAAGATTATTAATATAAAAAAGGGCCAGTTTTGTGCTCCTTCGGTGAGTCTGTCTTTCCTTCTCCGTCTCTGTAAATTTTGGAAGTGCCTGTTCAATTTACTTTCAGAAATTGCTCGTACCAATGTTCAAATTGCCTTTTTTATGGTGCAGGTCATGACAAATTCTGCTGAGAAGGTTCGATTGGCTGGAAATCCAAATGTTATGGTTTGTGAGAGAGGAACAATGTTTGGTTATAGTAAGTTATCGAGTACATGTCTCGTTTCCAAGTTTTTCATCACCACAATGTGTCAAAAGTCAAACTGACTGACGAAACCTGAGAAAACTTTCTCTGACAAAGCTGACTGGCTGAAACTACTATTAGCTGAAATATCTTTGGATCTCTGTAAACCTAGATTGGAAATCAAATCATTTAGTTAGTTAGACATGCAGTGTCGCAACTGCTAGTTCAGGTCATCAGGTCGAAGGCTTCTCTATGGTGAAAAAGGGAATTGGTGTCTCTCGTACTATGATCTTCATTGTGTAGGCCAATGTTGATCCGTGTTGTGAACTAATTTTCTTCAGCTTTTTACCGTTCAAATCATATAACAGCAAGCTTTTATTTTGCCTGTCTAGTCATAGTTATTTGTTGGTTATATTTGATGTTGAGTCAAATAAATGTATGGCATTATGAGTTGAATGACCCTAAATAGAGTTTTCAATCTGAGCACAAGCATATGGGTTCAATTCTCAAAATGCCTTATGATGAGCGACAGATGATTGCCACGGCCAAAATTCACCACTGATTATGTCACTCTAGAGTACTGAAGTCTTTTTGATTAACTTATGTCGCTGTTTGCTAATTCTGGTTTGATTTCATCACAATGTATTGTTTGACTTGCAGATGACTTGATTGTTGATCCTCGTAATCTGGAGTGGATGAGGGAAGCCAATTGTCCTATTGTGAGTAAACTGCTCATTTGATCAGATGGCTTGCAGTTCCATTCGCTACTCATTTAATTGGTTTTCCAATGTGCTTCGGTTTTGACATGGATATGGGGATGTGCAGTTGCTAACTTATGAGTACTGTTGCAGGTAGCTGATATAACACATTCTCTGCAACAGCCTGCTGGAAAAAAGGTAAACGATCCCTTGAAACAAGATACTTCGCGCCGACTTAACTTTCGTAACATCAATAAGGGACAGTTCAAGTATGCAAGGATAAGTTTCACACTTCACTAGCTAATATTTCGCTCGTCAGGTTTCTGACTTTTTTCCAAAAAGATTAATGTCCTCTTTTTCCTCGTGTAGTTGGATGGAGGAGGTGTTGCCAGCGGTGGTCTTCGTGAACTAATACCCTGCATTGCGAGGACTGCGGTTGCTGTTGGGGTGGACGGAATCTTCATGGAGGTCCGAAGTATTGTTCTTACTGATTCTCAATGCCATGTATCATAAAGTACAACTTTAGTGAAATCCTGTATGCGTGCAGGTGCATGACGATCCTCTTAATGCTCCAGTTGATGGGCCAACACAGTGGGTGAGCCTTTAATACCAAATCGAAATATATGTTAGACTGATCCCTTCACAAGCCTATCTCTTCTGTGCTAAAAAGTTGATAAAAAGAGGAACTGATTTCTGTTAATTATGGTCCCTTACAATCTGTTCTTCCGTGATACCAGCCTCTGCGTCATCTGGAGGAGTTGCTCGAAGAACTCGTTGCTATCGGTGTAAGTTCATATTGTTTGACACACCTTTTCTTTCTGTTCAAACCCTGGCATAGATTCCTTTTTTCATTTCGCGTATATTCTGACCTTCCTCGCCCTTTTGGTGTTTATATTTACTAGAGGGTAACCAAGGGGAAGAAACCTCTGAACATCGATCTGACTCCTTACCGCGATTAGAACAGCTTGAAGGTCCCTCTCACAAGTCAAAATGATCCCCAATTGTAAGCATCCCTAATCTACCACATTTTATGACCTCGGCCAAATGATACACCGTCTGATCTCTCGAGTTCAAGACGAGACCATACTGCCGCGTGAAGTCTCTTATACCATCGTAAGTTTTGTAACCAATGCCATCATGCAGCTAGTCGCGGTGCAGAACGAGTTTCAACTGCGGTAACTGAAGAACGTCTTCAATGGCAAGCAAAGTTCCGTATCTATGGATCGCCTGTCAATGTTTCTGCTCGAGTTTGCCTACCATTAATTGGTAGGGAAATCCAGGCTACGATACTTGTACCTTAGTTTTGAACTCTACTTGTTGGTTCGTCACTTGTACTATGAGCAAAGTGGTTGCTGTGTAATAATTTTTTCAACTACTTTTGTTTTGGTGAACCTCAGGATTAATATTCGATGGATCTTATTTAGTGGTATCTCTCGATAGTTGGAATGCTTATCAACTACTTTGCATGTATGTTAGCTGGTGTTTAATGAAATCACTTCGATTGGCTAAATTTTACCCTGTTTTTCAATTCAAAATATATTGTAGAGGAGAGACGTTACGAAATAAGCAGGGTATTCACCAAGATAGCTAGAATTTTGCCTCTTTTGTCAAAATTATCTTACATTCATTCGGCCAACTAATCGAGATTATTGCACACGCTAAAACGGTGGTAAATGATATCTTTTTATAAATATGTAAACACAATACTACGTCGTTATTATTAATTAATTATTTTTAGAATAGAAAAATGATTAGACTAAGATCCAGATTGCACTCTATATTTAGTTTATTTTATAACGGTGCGGAAATAATTTATTTATTTTGATGTCAAAGTTCTTTATCGAGGAGGTGGTATTTCCCTTTCAAGACTTTTTTCGGTAATATTTTATTGCGGTAGGTGACGGTCGTAATCTCGCAAGAATGAATTCCGCATTAAGTATGTTGTACGTATTATATTAATAAATTTTACCTTTAAAAATTTGAGATTCACAAGCTAAGTTTAAAACACTACTTCTGTTGAAAACAGGTCAAAGCACTTCCAAACACATTGATAATTCTCTTGGGGAGAATTTTGTCAGCTACCATGCAGTAAATATTTAAAATAATTTTTCGAAGGGTCTCTCAACGCAATAGTACACGATCTTTGGAACTCAAATGCTATATTTTCTTGTTTGTACAATCTAATATATTCAGGATATTCAATAGACTGACTAATCCAAATATAAATCGTGTGAGATTATTAAGAACTGATCATCTAATAAATATTTTAGAAAATTATATTCTCAATTATTCAAAAATACTATATCGCTGATAGAAACACCAAGTTGTTTCTGTACAGTGTGGACGCCGCCATTTCAAATGAACAAATGATGGTGCAGTAAAATCCGGAGAATTGACCACACCACAGTGACAGTGAAATAAGATTCACCTACTACAACTAAATTAGACACGGAATCCCATCACAGCCTCGCCTTGACCATTCTGCCTCGCCAAAAAGGTGAGGTAAAAAATGAGCAAAGCTAACCCAACTTTTTCTGCATATCTACAATGCTCCGTTTATTGACACTGTGTATATTTAGATAATTAGGCAGAGAAGTTTACGAAAATAGTCCGCGCAACATATCACGTGATAATGTTATTAATTGGTTCCTAAGACTAGAGTTAGTAGTTACTCGGTCTAACCCGAATCGCCAAATAAATAATTAATTTTTCTCTCATCCATATACATGCATTATTTATACGAATTTCTATAGAAAATTAAAAAATCAAACTCTATACAAATTAAAAATATTCGGCTCAATTTATAGAGAATAATTTTTTTGATATTTTTATTGAATAATAGTGTGTCAAGTGTCACTAAATTAGATTGCAAAAATGAAAAAAAGATATTCATAATCCTATGTGCCGGATGACCGCCCCTGACACACGCCCGGATGGGAGACATATTTTAGTTCTTATTTGAACCTAAAGAAGTATTGAAAAAAAACAAAATAATCGATCTAAATAACTATAATGTCTCGTGATCGGACCAACTGTCATCACAAATTAACAAGGACTTTTTCAGCGTAATTTGTCGTCACTCACACGCGCACTAAACTACTTTCCAAAAAGTGGCTCTTTCTTGATTTTTCTTCAAACCAAACGTGCTTAAAAGGGTGTTACAATAAAATTATGCATGAACACCTAAAATTAAAAAGACAGAAATCACGTAGCATTAATTTTATTTTCTTAAAAAAACTGTCCGGGATTCGTTTATTACAACGCAACATCGTATCAAGGTAGGACAAGTAAATTTCATGTGAAATCGTCTTGAAACTTGGAAGCTATAATGGGCCAAAGAGAGGAGTTTTCTCCTTCACCCCTTCATCTTTTCGACGCCCAAAATTTAAAAAGAAAAATTATGTTCTGGTCCCAGTAGTTTGGTCTCTCTCTCGGGTCCCTGTGTTTCTAAAATCTATGGTGACATCCCTCGTGTTTCGTTTTAGAAACTCTAGGGTTCCTCGATGATGTCACGAGTCCTGTTTTTGTTTGTAATTATAAAAAGGACCAAAATGTCCTTAAAAAATATTTTAAAAAATCAACTTCAACCTTCAACCCAAAATAACCATCCCAGGAATCCAAAATAAGAAGATAAAATTCTAAGACCAACCCAATGAATTAAATGAACATCTCAGGCTGCAAGAATCCAGTAAAGGGACCTTCAAACCCAAATCTCCATCTCAGGTTCACCGGACGAGCTCATGCCACTGTCCAAAACCCTAATCACTCCTGATCTCGCCGTCGCCTTTGAAATCAGTAACATGAGGTCGTCGCCGGAGATGGGGCCAACAATATCCACCACAAGCCGGTGTCGGCGCCGATGTCGATGACTCCCGTGGCGGGCCGAAACAGCTTGGCAGAGTTAGGGGCAGATTCGTCAGAGATGGAATCCGGGTCGGCTGTGGCAGGGATGAGCCGGCGAGGACACTGAAGCGGCCGCATTTGGTATGGACCCTGCAGGCTGCAGCTAATGAGCGTCGACAGTTTGACCCACGAGAATGTAGCGAGCCACCTCTAGAAGTACTGCCCACCTTGGTTTAACCCGTCGAAGTGAGTCACCTCAACTTCAACACCGGGGTGAGAGGTTGAAGACGACACGACAGCCAGGAAGACAGCAGCTCGGCCGTTTGAGAGGTTAAATTAATGAGTTTCGTTTGGTTGCTGTAGAGAGAAACTGACTGGGCCCCAACGTGGGTCGACTTCTTACTGTGCCCCGATGGCGCGAGGCGGGTTGGTTGCCTCTTTGGAAATACTTCACCATAGCCGCGAGGTGGGTCAGCCGCTTGCTGGGCCCCGATGGCTTGGTCCCGTCGTTCGTCTTTTCCGATTAGAACCTCAATCAACCCGAGTTGGTCCGCTTGATTTTGGTCTTTGATTTTGCCTCTTTGTTTTTTTATTTTTTCGGAATTTTTTGTTGATTTTATGGGTTAGGATCGAATGTTCTTGAAGGTTCACGAGATTGAAGATGACAAATTTTTTTACTTTTTTGGTTTAAGGGTATTTTGGTCAGTTTCATGCCAAAAAAATAAAAAAGATGGTGACATCAGTCAGGGACCCAAGAGTATCTAAAACCAAAGTCAGGGGACGTCAGCATATATTTTAAAAATGCATGGACCCGAGAGGAAGGAAGACCAAATTACAGGGACCTGAGCATAATTTTCTCTTAAAAAATTGAAGAAAAATGCTCATCACAATTCACAATGATCTAATTTCTTTCTTTATTGAAGTTCTCAACAATTATTTGAACATTTTCAAATTAAATTTTTGGTATTAATAGTCAAAGGAAGTCAAATTTTATGTAGCAGCGTCTTTGCAATTATATTTTTCTGTTCTTAAAACTTGAATTAAAAATCTTCTTCGGAGAATATAAATCCCTCAGAGCTTTGATCAATTACAGTCATAACAGTGATTTAATGAATCTCTGATATTCATAATAAAAAATTATCAACTTTTTTTCAAGAGTGGGACTCTCAATAAAAAAAAGAAAATTTTCACTTTTATACTATATAAATTACGACTATTTGAAATGATCCTCAATTTTAAAAACAATATTTAAAAAATAATAATATTTTGAATTTCTGTGACTTACACTATTTTGGCACATAGAGATTTGAGAAGCTTCGACTCCAAATCTCAAAACAACATTATTTTGAGTATGACATAGCACGCCACAAAATTTAATGTCAGTTTCAAAACGACGACGTTTTGATGTTCTTAGTTAAAATTGATTAAGAAGCTCCCCAAAACTCTATGTGCCAAAATAGTGTAAACTACCGTCATTTTTAATGTTCATGATCACATCTCAAGAGATTCTCTATAGGAGTGAACTTTTTCCAAAAATTATATTCCCGAGATTTAATCTAAATCATAGTTACGTTGAATCCAAATTTTTACTGTTTGAACAAACTAGTACAATGATCTTATTTTAAATCTAGAAAAAAGAGAAGAACAGAAGCAGCAGCTTTTTTCCCAACCCACACGCTCTAACAGCGACCGGTCCTTTCTGTTCGAGACAAAAACCTTGCAGCTTTTTAATGGGAGGAAGTTTAGTCGATGTTCCCAAAATACCCCTTGGCATTTAATCCATGGAAAACTACTTGACCATGCTCTTGGGAGCCGAAACCACCTTCTGTCC
The DNA here is from genome assembly GCA_963995505.1 of Hypericum androsaemum. Taxonomy (NCBI): domain Eukaryota; kingdom Viridiplantae; phylum Streptophyta; class Magnoliopsida; order Malpighiales; family Hypericaceae; genus Hypericum; species Hypericum androsaemum. The sequence continues at coordinate 1,585,693 of OZ023199.1, forward strand.
TCCTCCGGTGTTAATATTCCTAATTCCATAGGGAAAACAACAACCGAATTTACTCACTCCAGCAACCCACCCAGGGAATTTCTCAGTGGACACATTCCCATCACCAAAATAATTAGAATTTGTATGTATGTTTCAGATAAGTTGGTTAGTGTAAGCGGTTTTATTTTTTTTAAAAATTATTGAGTTTGAAATTTACGAATAAAAATGTCAATGAAAGAGCACACTACCTAAATAGAACTATAGAATCCAAAAGTTCTTGAATCTATACATCAAAAGTAAAAAAAAACATGTCGGTTACATTCAATTGACTCTTTTTACTGTTGGAAAAAAACTTTGTGTGAATTTTGTTTGAAAAAATTATTAGATTATTTTTATGGTACAATCAATCTAGAATAGATGATACGAGAAATTAAGCGGTTAATTGTAGACTTTGATACAAGAAATTGTTCTTAGGTCTCTCTCAAGTGATTAAAATGAGTTTAAATTCAGAAAGATACATATACTTGTCAAAAACAAATATTGTGCATCAACTTGCAAAAATGTTACTTTGTTTTTCTGAATTTTCTAAACAAATTTTGAACCTCTATATTGCAAAAAATGCCTAACTTGTAGTACCAAATAAATGCGTTGGCAGTTTATCTTCTACAAAGATTCATCGGTCAATTTTCTTTTATCCTTATCTTTTGAGATTTTTTATTTGAACCCTTTTTGAATAATTAAATTTGGTGGGCATAGTTTTCCAAAGAATTAAATGGAAGCCCGTACTACAATGTTAAATTTAAGTCGATGACTTTGGGATAAGAGTTTCTCATTTGTTGTCCGCCCATAGGGGTAATGGGCTTCGAGGGCAATACGGTAATTCTACAAAGGAACAGTAAATCGTCTTCTTTATTTATAACGGGAGAAACAACCAACTACCTAGAGCCTGCAGGAAGCCAAACACTAGCTTTTTCATTAATTATTGTTACTCGTTTTTAACGATCTTCACATATAAAAGTCCATACTATTCAATTTAAATTAAATAATTAACGTAAATCAAAATAACAAATCTAACTTATAAAACTCCAGGTAATTTAATGCAAAACCAGCAATATTCACTGCACCAATAAAAAAATATAATTACAAGCTAGAAACAATTTTGACAGCAAAATGAATGCAACTTTTAGGGGACCGTTATTAAATCAATATATTCCTGAAAAAAAGTTATTCAAGCAATCTTTTAGTCAAACGATAAATCTTTTAAATTAAGGAAAAGAATATAAAATAAAAGCAAAAACTATTATATTGCTAGTAGGAAAATATAATTCGAAAACTATCTTTTTATATCACCAAATATTCAGATTTATACTTCGCCAATTAATCTAAATTTAGATCAAAAATTTTTCATTTGAAATGTGACAAAATTTTATCAGATGGGCTAAAGTCGAGATTTCTTTTAAATAAGATGGACATCGAACACAATTTAAATTTAAGATATAATTAGAAAGAACATAATATCAAGCAGGAAACAATTTTGTCAGGACAATTAATGCAACCATTAAATGACTGTTATTATTGCGACATTATTGGTGAAGCATGGACGTCTTTTTCCGGCTTATTCTTCCAACAGACTCCGATGCCCCTTAATTAATTACGACGACGCTTTGTCTTTCTGTTTTCTTCCTAAATAAAAAAAATTTTACAACAGAAAAGTTCGTTGGATTCATGTAATTTATAACCAACCCACCCCTAAAAAAATGTAATTTACTTCCCTACATTGACCAAAAAATTGCAATAAAATTCCTATAAAGGGATATTCTGTAATTTAATTATTCCTTAAAAAATAATTAAATCACACAAATAAAAATTCAACAAAGTCATTTTAAAAATAAATTAACTAATTAATAATCAATTTTTTAAGAAAAAATTAATAATTAGCTTGAAATTCGAACAATCTCTTATATAAACTAGCGAGAGAATTGTTGACTTAACCAAATAATTATTAGAAAAACTGTGCACTTCTAAAAATCTTATAGCCAGCTCAGAACAGAGTAGTATAAATAAATTAGAATGAAAGTGACAGGTCAAAGTAGGAAAAGTCCGTATAAGAGTGTCAATGTGCCAGCGGACTCGTAGATCGAGGTCCACCATAATCTCTGCGGAGCTTCTGCATCCTATTCAATTTTCCTAACAATAATTTTATTTTAATTTTTAATTTTTCCCCAATAATCATTAATCACCCAAACAATAATTCAATCACTTTGGTAATTATGTACTAAGGAGTATTTTCAGAGGAATACTCTGTATGATACTCTAGACTACATTTTTGTTTGATTTTTTTCCCAATAGAATATAACATTTAAAAGTTTAAGAAAATAATTATAGTACAAAACTTGAGAAATAAATTAAATTTCCAAACCATTAAAAAATTAAAACAACTGACATAAAAAATAAGAATCTTTAAAAAAATTGAAGGACCAGAGAATGAAGTAAACCCGTTAGCGAACATGTACGCCAGTTGTATTCTTTAAGCTACCCATATTTGTAATTATGATACTCGACTATGTATTGTCAATAATTTAAATGGCATTCCTACCTATTTCTCAAAAAAGAATGACATAACTCTTCGAAATCACGTACCATTAGAAAGAGCCGACTTGAATAACATAATGTGCGGTGCAATTATTATCATTCTAGCTTGATTCGATCAGAGGGATCCTAATTATTTGCCGGAGAAGGATTGCCCCGATGACCAATAAAATCGATTCAGAAATAAGGTTTAAAAAAATGTAGTTCGACTGACGATCTGGCCGATTAGACCGCTAATCGAACAAGGTAACGTGAGGAAGTTCTTTTATGTGAGGTTGCGGCTACTGATGTGAATCACAAGTAGGCAATGTAGGTATTTAGTTTTTTAAGCAAATTTTATTAATATTAGTATTTACAACTTCCTCGCTTTTTTAAGGTTGCGATTGCCGACTTTATTAAAATTTTCTGTAATAAAATTTAGTATAGAAAAAATCATGATGAAAAACAACAGCTCTATAGGAAAAACTTTATATTGGTTAGCTTTTTTTTAATATCTAACTATCTAGTTATTTCCACTTGGCATAATATTATTCGTAAAAATAGATTTATTCTGATAATATTTTTGTGGTTAGCTTATCTTTAGCAACAAATTTAAAAAATAATTTAAATTTGTATCTCTATAAATAGAGTCAAATGTTAACATATTTTCATATACCATCACAATATTTAATCGTGTTATTGAAAATATAATTATTTTCATAATATATAATTTTAATATAAACAAATCAGAGTAGATAATATGTGGATGAGAGAGAAATTAATTATTTATTATCTGAACTGGGTTGCTGATGTGGGTAGAAAATATGTACGTTGATTGGATTGGGTAGGAATTGGGTAAGTTTGTGCATAGAAGAGAGAGAAATTAATAATTTATTCCGTGACCTGGATTGGATGGGTTGCTGATGTGGGTAGTCTTAGTACTGCACATTGTAAGTATCTATGTACTCTAGTCTGGAATAACCAATAAATAAACAACCAAAATTTTACCTTGGTTTTAATTAGTTGTATGGTCGACCACAACTGCAATTTAATTCTCATTAATTGTGTGGTATAATAACAACTACCAGCAATTCCCTACTTCTCGTGCTCTCTCACAGGGACGCAACCAACACTGTCGAAAAATTCCACGCGTGATGTCGGATATGAAGAATCCAACTCCCATTAATGTGGTGATCGAACACTACAGCTATGTGTTTCGAGTTAGAATACTTCATAAGTATTCTATAATTAAAAAAAATTAAAAATAGAACTTTTTTGATCAAAGATTTATTAAATTTTAACAGGTTGAATTTTGTGTTTGTTGTAATTTAATTTATTTTTAACTATGTGTGGCACGATCGTTGCTCTTTCGCCTAAGTTTCTAAGTCACCCACGGTCAATATCAACTTCTTTAAGCCCTTTCAAATTTATATAAATTATTTAACCCTAAAAAATTTAAATAAATCATTTGAGTGAAAATTTGGAGATTGGATATTTAAATAGTAAAAAAAAACACACAATGAATGGATTTCAATACGATGTCATAAAAATAACTCCTAGTTTTTGTTTTTGGTGAAAACATAATGATATCGAACATACCGTAAGTTGACTATTTTGAGATTGAGCAAAGTGAAATCTTTCAGCATTGGCACAATCTTTCATTTATGGAATTTGCTTTCTCTAAATAGTATCACTGTTAAGTAACATTTCCTCTCTTTTTTCAAGTATAATCAAATAATTAAAGATATTTGTTCAAAATAATAATAATAATTGAAGATCTTGAATAACGTCGTAGGATTGAGAAAAAGACGAGAGGAAGAATGAGACACACATCTAATCATCTGTCCATCGAGAGCTTAAAAAGTAAAAAGCAGAATCCAGACATCCATCTAATCAATTTAATACCCACCGGACACCGCAATGTATTCCTACTGCAAATGTCATCAGCTTTTTACCCGTCAAACACTATTTATATTTTATATTTGTTATAAAAACACAATTTTTGATCAATGTTTTAAAAAGTGAAAAACGGTATTGGGGTCGGACTAATATTTTATTAAATAATTACATATACTATTAAAATATGAAATAATTTTGAGTATCTTTTCATTTTGTTAGAAATGTATCATTTTCAATAATTAAAATTATATTTTTAATAACTTTTAATTAAAAACTAGGTTTTTTTGCAAAAAATAATAAATTTGATCCGGCCGACGGGTAATGAACAACGTTGACCACTAATTCAACTACTCCTTGAAGTTGTTTTTGCATAAAACAACTCGTGTTAATGTTGGCTTGCAACTGGACAACATATTTTAAAATAATGCTATATCTTATTTTTCATGACATTCGAACACACACTGAGTTTGTTAATGTAGGCTCGAAGACAAGACTTTTGAAAAATAGTAAAAAATTTTAACAAAATTTTAACTTTATTATGTTTCTAATTGATCAAATTAGATATATTTTATTTTAATTTAGACAAATTCCACGCTGGTCCTGCTTGTTGTTGGTTTAGTCCTTTTGGAAAATCCATTAACACAATTTCCTATCATGCGATATTTGGACTATAATAAACAATTCCTTGTAATATACACTTTCCAATTAAAAAAAGATCTTTTAGACCCATGTGACCCCTAGCTTCAATTAAACCAGCAAACCCTTTCTAGTTTTTACCCATCTCTATAAAGACCAACCCCAGTTTCTTCACAAGGGGACTTCTTTTTGCACAGTTCACCTATTTGGGTTTGCAAAGGAAAAAAGGGTTAAAATTTAAAAAGGATGCGAGTAATGAGGTTCTGTTGTGGTCCTAGTGTGGCTGTCCTCTATGGGAAGAGGAAGCTCAGGAGTCTGTTTTGGAAGGTTAGGGCAAAAGTGAGGAGGCAAGTGAAGAACAGGAAGTCTTGTAAGAAGCAATTCAGCTTCCACTATGATCCTTTAAGCTATGCACTTAACTTTGATGATGGCAACTTTGGTTTCTTCTGCTGATTCCCAGCTCCAAAATATCTTCAAGACAAAGGCCAGCTCATGTCAATGAGGAGATGAAACCACCAAGGAGATAACTAAATAGGGTTTTGGGTTATGTTTAGTTTTGGTTATTGTTTCTAGAATTTTATTTTCGTTGTTTACTTTATGGTAATGTAAAATCAGTTTAATTGTAATTAGGTACATGCACTTTTAAGATCTTCCTTGCATTACATCTTCCATGGTAATTTCCTAATTTCATACTCTTCTTATGCTTCTCTCTCTTCTCTTCTTTTTGGGGTGGTGGTGTGCTTCTCTTGCTTCGTATATGGTGGTCGTTATCATCCTCTAGTGCCTAGATAATTATAATTTGTAGGTCAAATCAGGCTGTATATTCGGAATTATATTCTTAATTGGCGCAGCGTAGATAAAGATGTGTCTATCATTCAATAACTCTCTTACACAATCACCACCCACACAACATATGGCACACCATATAGCTGGTGGGTCACTCTTGTGCGTAAACGGTTCTGTTTTTTTCCTCTCTCGACTTGGTTTCCTTAGAACAGACAATTTCGCTCAAGTTTCTCCACATGTTTTGTTGCTTCAACCAAAGCCGGGGGGTTTGGTCTCTTACCGAGTGAAATATGGGTCCTATTCTTTTTTTCACCCAAGTATCGCTCTAAGGTCCTACGGAACCTCTGCCAACATCTATATCATGGGTAACAGAATTTCGTTACTATTGATTTGCTTGTTAGGTGCTTTTCCATAACAATCACTTACGTCAATTTGTGAAATAGTTGATATATCTTAACCAAAGTAAACTTCAAGTTCTAGATAGTTAAACAAGTCTTGAGTTTAACCAACTTGTACCTGTTTAGATTTTTTTTAGGACAAAAAATATAGGATAAATTATCCTCAACTTTGGTCACCCTCCATCTCTCCTCCTAGGTCCTATTCTTTTTTTCACCCAAGTATCGCTCTAAGGTCCTACGGAACCTCTGCCAACATCTATATCATGGGTAACAGAATTTTGTTACTATTGATTTGCTTGTTAGGTGCTTTTCCATAACAATCACTTACGTCAATTTGTGAAATAGTTGATATATCTTAACCAAAGTAAACTTCAAGTTCTAGATAGTTAAACAAGTCTTGAGTTTAACCAACTTGTACCTGTTTAGATTTTTTTTAGGACAAAAAATATAGGATAAATTATTCTCAGATCCCTGGACTTTGGTCACCCTCCATCTCTCCTCCTAGGGTCTCTGGATTTTGAAAAATGATTGTCCCGTCCATAAGTTTTGATGATAATACACTCTCGGATTCTTGGAGTCGGAATATTCTTTTTTTTCCGGTGAACTTCCACTTGAAATGACGAAAATATAACACAACCACTTAAAAAACAAAAAAATCCTCTCCCTTCGCCTTCTTCCCCAATTCATTTTCAATCACCAACCTTGAAAATATTAATTCAAAGTAGCAATCAAATCTATCGTCGACATTGAAATAAACATCATACCTACTAAGCAAGAACATTTGTCCAACTGGATTGAGGTGGTGCTCCCCTCCCTCCATCTCCCTCGTAATCAAAGCTCCTCCTCATAGCACCGTCTCCTTGATGAATTGGAAGTCTCCCACCTCGAGGCTCTGTTCCTTGAAGACCAATGGGGCGGCGCCGGCAGAAATTGGGGGAGGAGAGCGAGAGCAGGGGGAGGGAGAGAGAGAGAGAGAGAGAGAGACCTGGCTGTCACCATCGTCGTCTCTAACATCCACTGTTTGACCCGGATCTGGCCGATGCAGGTGACTGTCAGGGAGGAGGGCAACGGCGACGGCGGTAAGCTCTACGCCTCCTCCACCTAAGTTCCTCCTCGACAGTGATATGTGTTCTTACGGTTGGGAGAGATAGGGAAGCACCACGACTTGCTCAGCTGGTGTTCGGCCTCTGGCCGGACCAGGATGCTCCTCCCTCCCAACGAACCCCGTGCTTAGATACGGCGGCACGAACTACTGTAATCCACATAATCGTCACCTTCAATTGCATCAAACCCATGTTTTACCTCCTGCTGAAAAGACGACCCTTCTAGGGTTAGGGTTCGGGCCCAGGGGCGAGAGGTTAGAGACGGGCTGAGCCTAGATTTATTTTATTTGGGTTGTTGATGTTCGACTTATTTAGTTTGTGGGTGATATTTTGGATTGATTTCGTCTTCGGGGAATGAATAATTTCTTCTTCTTCATGTTGTTCTATTTGGTTTTGATTTTATTTGGATTTAGTTTTTTATTAAAGGTGAGAGGTAGAAGGTGAAGTGGGAGGAAGAAGATGAAGTGGAATGGAAAAAGTAATTTTTTATTTTTTAAGTGGGAGGGGCATTTTGATCTTTTCAAGTGGGGGTTCGCCGGAGAATATGGAATATTCCGGCACCAGGGACCCGAGAGTCTATTATCATCAAAACTTAAGGATGAAAAAATTATTTTTCAATATCCAGGGACCCTAAAGAGAGTGTGACCAAAGTACAGAGACGTCAGTAATTTGCCCAAAAATATATGCTTAGTAATAAATATGAGTGGAATTGCATCGACCGAAGTGGCAACTGGGAGGGATTTTTTTTAGAAGTAACCCTGAGATCATATATATTAAGAAATTTAGGTAGGAAAGTCGATAAACAGTAATATATCTAATTCTATCGGATAGACCACAATCTAGCTCTCGGGGAGAGAGCCTAGCCTACAGTGCTTGCTAGACCAATTAGCCACTTGGTTTAGCAATCTAGGAATAAAAACTAACTTACAATTTGGTAAATCAACCAATAATTTACGAATACGGTTGACCAGATCTTCAACTTCCCAATGAACACGAACTATTGGATCATTTACAAAGGAATATATGCAAGATAACAGTCGGTCTCAACTGGGACACAAATCGCTCTGTCGAATAGAGGACGGAGCAAGGTCGATCGTAAGCAACTCAACATCTAAATGAAAAATGCAACTTTCAGAGTCTGACCTTAATTGATATGGCCTTGGTGTTGAGTGGGGAGGGATTTGAGATTGCACTCGCTTTAGGTTCTAAAAGACCTATTGAATGGAGATAATGCTGCAAACATCATTTTCTATTAGTGTAACAATTCTAAATTTAGTCCTTACTCGTGATAAATTGTAATTATCTTGCAGCTGCCTCAGTTCTAAATAATGTATGAAACTGAGGCAGCTTCAAGATTATAATGTCACAAACGGATCTGAAGCTAGTAACAGCCGATGGAGGGACCTTTTAGTGCTATCACTGGCCTACCTAAGTTTTATCGTTTTCAATTCTTGAGCATTTTGTGGTCTGGGAGTACATCTCCATAAAGTTCTAAAAGTTCCCTTAAAATAATTATATTCTAAAAAGTTGTTTTCTCAATCCTAATCGTCCATCCAGTCATTCACCAACCTATAAAATTTAAGTCGATTTTTTGAAAGATAAATGGTGCAATTTATCTAATTTAGGTCGAATTAGATTACAAAATGATACAATTTATTTATAGAGCTTCACTTTGTTATATTCTTAAGGCTCAACGTTGAAACATGTAATTGGATTTGAACAATCTCCCGTCACTTCATATTCTAGGTTAACATTTTTTTTTGGAAAAAAAAATGCAAAGCGAAGAAACTAAATTGCTTCGATTTTAAAAATGTGTCCATAGGATATGAGCGTCTACCCTAAAAAATGAAATTATAAAAATAACACTAAATTACCTCATATTACCTACTTATAAATAAACAAAATTATACAAAATACAAGGTACAGCTATTTTCAATGTAAACTAATGCGAATATAATTACTCAATATTGCTTATTTTACTTCACCTCGTCAATTTGTACCAACCAACAGTTTTAGTGCCCGACTCAGAATTAATGACTTTGGCGATATTATGTTGTAGTAAAAGGAAGAAAAAAAAGCTCATAACCAAGTCGGGCTTCTATGGGCCTTAGCCCAAAAATGTAGAAAACCCCAAAAGAAGATCCAACGAGTTAAAAACTCTCCCTTTCCCTCCCAAACGAAAACCCAAAAAATGAAAAAAAGCTGAAGCGCGGGTTTTTGATTTATTTTCCCAAATTCCAAACCAAACCCGCCAAATTCCCCCCCAAAAATTAAAAACCCCCACCGCTTCCCTTTTATCCCTTTAAATTAAATCCCCCAAACTCCAAAAATTACAAAAAGAACAAAATACAAGCAAAAAACCCTATCCCCCTCACCGACCGGCGAGAATATGACGAGATCGAACCCGATGAATGCGAAGAAGCGCGTGGAGGCCGACGCGGTGGAACCCGCCGCCTCCCTCCTCCGCGCCAGGAACGGCAGCGCCTTCACCCGCTGGTAACTAACCCCGGACTTCTCCCACACTCTTTCCTTATTTGTAGGTTATTAGCGACGGTTATATATATTTTTAGGCTCTGTTTGTTTCGCCTCTTTCGTTATTATAACTGCACGTTCTTTTCTAAGAAGTGGTGTGTTTATTTGAACCGAATGGGAAGAGATGACAGTTATTTTAGGATCCGTTTGTTTCGTTAGAAAATATTTCACCGGAAAATGACTTTCCGAGTTTCCAACTGTATGTTGTTTTTTTAGGCTCTGTTTTTTTTTTCGTTGGAAAAATGACTAACTACGATTTACATCGTAAGGAAAGGTAAGTTTATTTGCACTTTGGAAAATCATTTTATGGAAAACAAATGGAGCCTTCGAGACTATCTATGTATTAGTGGTCTTCGTGCTGACCGGTAGTTTAATTTTGTTTTAGTTTGTGTGAACAAAATTGACTGTTGGAATGATGGCAGTGAGGAGTGCAAGAAGGATGTCCCTGTGGTGCTTATTGGGATGCACAGCTGCAGCCTTGATGCAAAGATCAAGATGAACTTGGGTGAGTGACTTGTGCTCCTTAGCCGTGTTTGGTTGTGTGCATTTGTGGGTTGTTTGATTGACTTGGTGGGTTGCTTGTTGCGTTTTAGATGCACAGGTTGTGGAGATGCCCGCAGAGGCTAAGAAGAAGCCGGTGGAAAGGTTGGGACACTGGCAATGTTGTTTCCTTGGTGGGTTATGACTTATGAGTGTTGATGTGTTTTGTTTCTTGGGGGTTAATATGCTTTTGTTTTTTCTTTCTGCAGGAAGAAGGCAACATCTCTTGAACCCATGGCAAAGAAGGCTAAGAAGGTGAAAGCTAAGAAAAAGAAAGCCGGCGGGAATCCTAACAAGCCTAAGCGTCCTCCCACTGCCTTTTTTATATTCATGTAATGCGTCCTGCATTTCAGTCTGTGTTTGTGATACTTCATGATGTTGTGGGGAGCTATTTCTAGAAGTGCTAGTTATTTTTTTTTTTAATTTGACATTTTTAATCCTCTTTCAGGAATGATTTTAGAAAGGAGTTCAAGGAAGCAAATCCAGGGTCTAACGATGTTAAAACGGTATGCCTTCACCGATCAAGTTGTGCTTTTGTTTTTGCTCATTTGGGGCTACATCTCTCTAATGTTTATGCTTTTTTTGTTATAGGTTGCAAAGGAAGGTGGTGTGAAGTGGAAGTCATTGTCCGATGAGGTTAGTTTTGTCTACTCTTGTCAAGCTCTTTGGTTGGGATGTTTTTAGTAATGTCCTATAATGTTCTCTTTGATTTGTTACAGGAGAGGAAGCAGTATCTTGATAAAGCTGCTGAGCTTAAGGCTGAGTATAACAAGGTGTTAGAGACCAATGATGCGGAGAATGAAGATGTGGTAAGATTGCTTATGACTAACATGTTTTCCCGTGTTTCTGTTATGTTCAGCAACCCTGTATCTGTGGCTTATGTGATCTTCTGTCGTGCTCATTCCCAGGAAGAGGCTGGTTCAGAGAAGGAAACCGGTCAACAGGAAGTGTCTGATGAGAAGGATGGTGGTGACAAGGAACTAGAAGACTCGTCTGATGATGAGTAATACGTCAGTATGCCCTCTCATAAATGAACATCTTATGTAGGGTTGTAAATCCTTTTAGAATTCAGTAGCTAGTGATGGTTTTGAACTGCGTAGGAGTAGTACGGTTCAGTGTGTTTCCCAGCTTCATTTACTAGTGATTTTGTATTTTAATGAAAGTGCAGCTTGGCTGTCTTCGATTATCTTCGATTTAGGTTAAAATGGTGAGGTCATCTTTTTTCACATGTTGGTGCTTGTAACTCCCAATCTTTTGCTTGAACCTTGGTTTTATCACGAGAACTAAAATGGCGGTATAGATTAAGACTTGTGGGCATAACTTTGTTTCTCAGTTGGATATTTAAATGTTTTCTTGATTATTAGACCACTGGTCGTTGTTATGCCTTTCAGTATTGTTCTTCAGGGTTGGTACCCAAACATGGATAACTCTGCCCCTCTTTTCATTTTCTGGAACACCACTATTGATTTGGGTGATTCAAGTAATTGATTGTACTGTTTCTGGCTGTTGTTATTTCTCGGAGATGATTAATTGAATGATGCATTTCTATAATAATTGCAAAAACAATGAGAAATCTTAATTATTATTAATCATTAGAGCAAATATTGTAATGAAATTAAGAAAAAGGTGATGGGAAATATAACAGCTACAACAAACTGATTGCCCTAAGGTGTAGTAAAGCTGTTCTGGCAAGGAAACTAAATGCAAGACAATTTTGAGTCAGCATCTGGCTGACTCAAATCTCTCTTATCTTTCTAAGCTCTGCATGGTGGCATAGGCTTGCCACATAAGCAGAGATTGTGAGCATAAGCTCCTGATGGGAAGATATTGTATGGTCTTCCCTGAGGGATCTCTCCACAAAGTCTGTTGGCTCTGAAGTTGGCATGTCTTAGTGCGTTGAGTCCCAACAAGCTTGTTGGGATCTTCCCTGTGAGGCCATTGATAGATAGGTTGAGCCATTCAAGGTCAGACAAGTTCCCCAATGTAGTAGGGATAGAGCCTGTTATGTGATTCCTTGAAATGTCCAACCTCTTCAGCTCGACGAGGTTCGAGATCGAACTGGGGATGTGGCCGGTAATCTTGTTGCTTCCGATGTTGAGCACTTTCAGGCTGAGACCGTTGATGAATTCTGGAATTGTACCTGAAATCTGATTCCTTGAGAGATCCAGTATCTCCAAGAACCTGCTTGTCTTGCTGTTTATGATGCTTGAGAGAAACCCAGTAAGCTGATTTCCTTGAAGTTCAACTGAAGACATCGTTTCTGGTAATTTGATCTGCATAATGTCGAACTTCAGTTGGTTGCCTGCGAGCTTGAGATTTTGCAGGCTATCCATGTTGGCGAAGAACCCAGAAATGCCACCAGAAAGGAAGTTGTCTGATAGGTCTAACGATGTCAAAGAATGCGGCCTTGTGAATTTTGGAAGCATTCCTCTCAGTCTACAGCCGGCTAGGCGGACATCTGTGAGCTCTCTGTCTTTGATCCAACTGGGAATGGTTTCGAGGTTGAGATTGTTGTAAGACAGGTCTATCTGCAACAGAGACGGAAAGCTTCTTCCTCGGATGACCGGTAAAGGTTCTACGAAGGAATTTCTAGATAAGTTAAGGTACCAAAGGCTCTGCAATCCTGCAATAGATGCTGGAATGCGACCCGTTAACCTATTAGAACCAAGAGAAAGATGTGTCATAGATTTTAAGCCAATGTGGCTTGGGATGCTTCCCACCAGATGGTTGTGGTCCAGGGACAGTTCCTGAAGTTTGGCCAAGCTGAAAAGTGAAGTAGGGATGTGTCCTGATAGTTGGTTATTGGATATATCAATCAAAGTGAGATTCTGCAACTGTCCCATGATATCCGGTACGAACCCGGATAACAAATTGAAGCTAAGATCAAGAGACTGCAAACCAGTTAAACTTTTCAAAGTGGCAGGCATAGGACCTGCTAGGGAATTCCTGGCCAAATTCAACACCTGCAGCTTCCTCAGGCTCCCAAGGGTTGGAGGAATTTGCCCTCTCAAATGGTTCCCACTCAGTGAGAGGGTGTTGAGACTGGACAAGTGACCTAGCCCAGGAGGAATTCCCCATTCTAGGGCATTGTCTTCTAGGACCAAATCTGTGAGGTGGGCCAAATTTGAGAGGCTTCCAGGAATTGGACCTCCAATGTGCTTCATACCAGTGATCATCATTTCTTCCAAGCAGCTCAAGTTGCCTAGTGATGGTGATAGAGTGCCCTTCATGTAAATGTCACCTAAACTTGCAGGTCCTTGCAGCACCAAACCAGTGACCCTCCCCTTGGAATTGCAGGAAACACCTTCCCAGTCTCCTCCACAGCAATCTCTTCCTATCCATGAAGATAGAATACCTGTAGTGTCACCGTTGGTACAAGTGGTTAGTGACTTAGTTTCACTTATTCAGGTCTTGGATTCAAGCTTTACGAATGTAAAAAATACTATTGGGAGAGCCATCCCCTAAAATAGTGTCTGTCGATGTTCGACTCTGAATATTAGAGATTCACATGACAAAAAAGAAAGAAAGAAAAGAATACCTGTAGTGTCCACCTGGATTCTGGCCTTGAAACCCATCAGGATTTCCCTGTCTGCCTCAGAGCATACAGGACCAATTGAAGTTTCCTGAGCCAATCCATTTCTTGGGAAGAAATTAAACAAGGAATATATCAGGACAAGCTTGGAAACCCACCAAGGGATCTGCATTTTAGGAGGTGGGTCGGGATCAAATCAGATCAAAAATTGTTTTTTTAACAATCTAAGGAAAGAAACCCTGACATGGAATTTGGTTTCTGACAAGATGGACTTTGAATTGGTAAAGGAAATTGAGTGGGGAAGGACAAAATTCTAACATGAATAAAGTGACAAGGGAGAACAAGACCACATGGTGTGTCTTATTTTAGCATGTTCCTTACGTAGACAAGAAGGTATAATGATGATAGAGATGGTAGGAAAAAAGAATCGAAAACTTTAGGACCAAGAAAAATATATTAGAGAAGATGATTTATAATTATAGGACCAGTGGCCCTCTTATTTATAGTTGCTATTCCTTTATGTTATGTCCCTTTCTCACACTATTAATTGGGCCAAGAAGAGATGTAATTTCGGTTTTCAAGAGTTTCACATGCAAATTTTACGACCGTTTGATGAAAATTCACGAGTACCCTCCAACGTTGGAGCGGCCTTTAGGTTTCAAAGATAGCTCTAGTCCATGACTTGATGCCCATATTTTTCAAACAACACAAGGAAGGAACGGTAAAGTTACAACTTGTTTTTTTTGTTATAACTTAGTATTCATACCGTTACTAAATCGACTAACCTAATTTTAAGCCGGAGAAATTTTTTGAAAACTGCAACTTGTTTGGGCTGTAAAATGTCGGTGACCCTTTTCTTTGATTGCCGATGCATACTCAATTTTCAGATTGTTCTACTTCCAAGGGCACAATCATTTAGAGACCTCGGTCTCGAAGTTTAGTAGATAATGCATTATACTTTTTTTGGGTTACATCGTCAAAATCTTGCATTGAAAACTTGCACGGATGATGATTTAATTCAAGTAATATTTTGATGTTGAATTTTCTGATGTGAGTGAATGTTATTAGGATTTCACTTTTATTTATAGAATTTAATAGTACTCAATTGATCTCGGTTAATTCCTTTTATTTTTTTAGTTATTTTATTGTTATGAATGATGATCATAGTTATAGACGAAACCCTTTGACCATCTTACTATAATAAAGGAGATTCTCTTTTTTGGGTGGTTTGGTGTGTCAAGTGAAAATGTCTTAACTACTCCAGAATCCAAATCCCAAACCAATACTCCAAACCCAAATTGTAAACCAAAAACCCAAAACCCAAACCCAAAACACAAAACTCAAACCCAAAATCACCGATCCCCGGACCACGGATAACCGAACCACGAACCCCAGACCACCGGACCCTCGGAACACCAGACCACGGGCCCCCAGACTAGATCACCGGACCACGGACCTGCGGACCCTAGGACCCCCTGACCACCGAACCACAGATCCCAGACTACTGAACCCCCGGGCCCCGGACCATCGGACCACCGAACCACGAACCCCCAGACCGCGGACCATCATACCCCGGACCGCCGGATCACGGATCCCCTGACCATAGGACCACCAGACTCCCGGACCACCGAACCACTGACCTTGAACCACGGACCACCAGACCCCCGGACAACTAAACCACGGATCCGGACCATTGAACCTCCGAACCGCAGACCATTGGACCACTGACACCCGGACCGCAAACCACCAGACCACATACCAAAGGACCACCAGACCCCGATACCCCTGACCACCGGACCCCGGATCACCGGACCATGGACTTCTGGACCACTGAACCACGGACCCCGCACCACCGAACCCCCGGACCACAGACCACTAACCCTCGGACTCCCGGACCCCCAGACCTTGGACCACCGGACCCTGGACCCCCAGACACCGGACCCTAGGACCCTCGGAACACCGAACCACGGACCCCGGACTACCGAAGCCCCAGACCCCAAACCATCGGATCACCGAACCACAGACCCCTGGACTGCGGACCTTGGATCACTTACCCCCAGACCCCTGGATCACACACTACCGAACCACAGACCCCGGACCACCGGACCCTCGGACTACGGACCCCCGGACCCCAGACCAGACCATGGACCTTAGAACCCGCGGACCACCGAACCATGGATACCGGACTACTGAACCCCCAAACCCCCGGACCGCGACCACTAGACCCCGGACCCCGGACCATTAGACCACCGAACCACGGACCCCCAGACCACTGAACCGCATACTCCCAGACCACAGGACCCCCGCGACCACTAGAACCCAGACCACCGGACCCCGAACTATCGGACCACGGACTACCAAACCATGAACCCCGGACTACCGAATCACGGACCCCGGACAACCAGACCACCGGACCCCTGAACAACTGGACCATAGACCCCCGGACCATCGGATCCCCAAGCCACGATCGTCGGACCCCCAAGCCACGGACCCCTGGAAAATCAGACCGCTAGACACCCGAACCGCTGGACCCCCCGACCCCGAACCATCGGATCACTGGACCGCCAGACCCCAGACCCCGGACCCCCGACTCTGGTCCCCCCTGACCACGAACCCCGACTCCCGGAACTCCCGACGCGTTCTTTTTTTATTTTTGTACAGCTTAAAAAAGAAAATATTGAAAAATATGTTTTGTGGATTTTGAAATAGATGCATGCGTATTTACTAGTTCTCTATAAAGGCGTTATTTTATTTGTAAGGAGCGCATTCAATTCCTCTTTGTCCATAATAGCAGATACTAAAAAGTTACAAAGGTGATACAATATATTATGAGGAGGGGTTTATGTTATTTAGTGAATACTAATTTAGATGATAAAAAATATAGCCCAAGGGCTTATTGTTCCACGCATTATTATTTAGATTTTACTTCTTTTCATAGGTAAAATCATGCTTATTACTCCAAAAGGTTCAAGGTAATATAAACATTACGAAGGACCACCAAAAAGTTGCTCAAGGAAAAGCTCATATAAACCTATAAAAAACAACAACCCATGAAACATTCAGCACTCACTTAATTAGAGAAATTAGTGTTTCAAGGACGTGATTTAATTTTAGATTTTATTCCGAATTTTTTCATAATTTAAAATTATATTCTAATTCGAATTTGGATTAATCACCCAACCAAAATATTAAATTGATCAACATTTAGATGTAAAATATTGCGATCGTTTGCATGTGGGCTGTAGCTATTGAGGTCGGCAAAAATGAATCACTTTCTTTTGATCCAAAACAAAAAGTAATAATGGTGACGGTTGTTAGTGACTTTGATTGCTCATATTCATCAAGTTGCTTGGTTTTTGAATATGTGTATTACACGGTAAGATGATTTCGACCAAAAATATAATTTTGGAGTTGCCCTTAGTTTGAGTAACTAATAAAATGCAATAGAAAAATTCTATCACCATTCAAAAAAATAAGTCTCTACTCAGTAAATATTTGAATATGATAAGGTTTTGAAAAAATTACGGAAAAGAAAATTTTTTCTTCATCCCTTGTTGCTATGGCACATTAAGTGAGGTAGTTTTAGAAATTCTGAGTTCGAATCATTAATAATATACGGTGTAAAATAATTATTAAATAACTTTTTCATATTTTAAATATGTTATCCGGTTCAAATTTGGATTAGTCGGTCTATAAGTTTATAAATACTATAATAGTATAAAAAATGAAGGTAAAAAAATCTTTCTGACTAACGTTACAAAATTGAATTTTGTTACGTTTGTATTTATTTCACGCGTCCCGCGAGTGCTACTTGCAACCGTAAACGGTGGGAGCGCCATAGGAAATAATTCTCCCAAGTGGACGTGGCTTCATCATATGGCAGTTTTTCACAGTTATATTTAGTATTTCACAGTTTTTTTAATTTAATTCTATGTAATTTATGTGATGGTTTGTATCAAATCTTTTGTTTAATTTTAAGTTACGAGGGTATTAGTGAAATATTATGTATTTAATGAAACTTATGTCTTCTTTGGCATAATAAGTGTAGTACTCTATTTAAAGAATATTATTTTTTATTTATAAAGTTTGAATTCGAGACATTAAAAAATAGAAGTAATGGCAGAAACAGGATTGTAAAACCCAATGGGCCTGCTCCATATCTAGACCAACGGCCCAAGAGAGGAAATTCTTGGTTCATTTCGGCCAGAGCATGCGGCCCATGATAGGGATTCACCTGTACAGTGGCTTGACGCTTGTAATTTAACATCCGATAGAAATTCGAAAAAAATATTCTTTCTCGAATTTGATTCATTAAGAACATAGTTATCGTAAAAGTTTTGCCATAACAATCAAATTTTTTTTAATAAGAGTGTTACTTGTCTAAATAGGTTGGATACATGAAAATTTTACTTAACTCGAATCTAACTCGATTGGATCCAGAAAAAATATATTTGTTTCCCTTTCGCTATTTCCACCACTTGTATTAATTCTCACTGTTACTAATTTTGGCAGAATAATTGTCTGCAGAGTAGCTAGATTCTCCAGTAAAATGCGACCAATTATTATTCTCATTCCGATGACAGAGACACAAACAGACACCAATGTTTGGGACTTGTATAAATAGTGAACTTGTTCGCTATTAGTTTTTCCGATTGCTTTTCTTTTGTTCTCTTAATAAATCATGTTTACCTATAAAAAAAACAGACACCAATGTAACTCGAGATCAAGATCCTAAACCCAAGACACGGATCCCAAATTTACTTATTTGCTGATACTATACTAAGTGCAGAAAGAAACCGAAATCCATGACGTTGTTCGGACCCAACAGCACTCAATCCGGGCTCCATCAATTCCAACCAGAAAGATCAGAGCTAAAGATCACAACTTCACCAATTATTTACTTGACAAGACCCAAATTGAGGATACCCCAGGAAGTAACAGGCCAGGACTTCTCTTTAGCCTTCATCAACAGGACCCTAGCCCAGGCAATCCAGCCTTCCCATGAGGTCCTCTTATCCCAGGGGCTTCCCCACTCCAGCAACAGGGTCAGCCCTCTTGCAGCCTCCTTCTCGGCCTCCTCGAACCTAGATTCGGCCAAGTAAACCTGAGCCAGCACCAAGTGTGGCTCACCAACAAAAGGGTTCTTCTCAATACACTTGAGCAGCAGCTCCTCTGCCCTGTCCAACCCCATTTTGGTGCCACCACAAACAGCCTCCCAGTAGTAATCCCTTGCCTCTATCTGTTCCTTTGCATCCAACACCTTAGTGCAGTTTTCGAAGACAGGAGCCTCCACAAGGGATATATCCTCATCCCTCTCATTGTCGACAATGTCCACACCGCCCTTCGATCTCCGTCTTTCCTCCAGGAAGATCTCCTCCTCCCTCCTCACCAGGGTGTAGACCGCGCCCATCCGCGATATGGAGTTCATCCACAGGCCTGGCTTCCCGTCCCCGGGCCACAGCGCCGCAAAGCTGTTCCCGGAGAACTCCAGCCTCCCGTTAGAGTTATCAAACAGCACATCCTGGAACCCGAAAAGCTGGTCGCTGAAGTCGGCCATTGTCATCAGGACAAAAGTAGCCACTATCCTCCTGCTCACTACGAGGTCGTCCCCTGTCTTGATGTGCTTCACCGTGACCCCTCCAGGAGGCACTATAGAGTTCACCTTCCTCCTCCATGGCTCCTCGGAATCGGACACGCCCTTGTCCCTGGCATTCTTCAGGGACAACTCAGACAACCTGTAGCCATGATCATTGCCAGTGAGTACAAAAATCAACCTTTTCATTCTATGAACCAAAAACCTTGAGGCAATTCGTCGTTGAATTTTCAACACACTTACAAACAAACTCACCACACTCGCAATTGACGATGTGACATTGCTAATCTCAACATAAGTCAATACAACCCAAAAACTTCAACTAGTTGCTATAATCTCCGTATTCAACCCAAAAACTTTAACGGGATCATCCCACGTTAAAATCTCTTTATCCAACCCAAAAATAATACGTTGATGAATTTTCAACACACTTATAAACAAGTACGCCACAACTGATATCTCAACACGAGTCAATACAACCCAAAAACTTAAAACTAGTTATAATCTCTATATCCAACCCGAAAACTTTAACCGGATCATCACACGTTAAAATCTCCTTATCAATCCAAAAACAACACACTTATAAACAAGTCCGCCACTGACCTGAGATGCTCGACGAGCTCCTCGTCGGAGTACTGAAACAAGAGATCGTCATGGATGAGAGGCTGGCGGGGGACAATGCAGAACAAATGGATCAACCTCTCCGCCTCGGCCCCGACATGGCCGCGAACCACTTCGCGGCCCGTGTCGGGGTCGAAGATGGCGAGGTTGACGTACGAGTTGGAGTAGGCCGAGTGGAAGAGCCCGCACAGGCACACGCTGTCCGGGGCCCGCCATATCTTGAGGACACGGTAGATGTCGACGAGGTGGTCGAGGAAGCTCCCGTGCTTGTGCCAGCACTCGCCGGCCCCCACCGACCGGAGGACGGCGACGAGGGACGGCAGGTTCTTGTCGACGGTCTCGAGCTCGCCGCGGAGGAAGGGGCGGGCCGAGGCCAAGAGGGTCTCGAGATAAGCCGGCGCCGGAGCGGTTAGTGAAGAAGCTGGCATGGTTGGAGGCCGAGGAGGGAGAGATCGAGGAGGGTGAAGGAATTGGGTTTGATGTGTTTTTATTTTGGGAGGTTAACTTGGGAGAGACGTGACGGTTGGTGATTCTGCTCGGAGGATTTATTGGAAGAGATAAGGTTGTTAGGTGTATTAGTCGGTTCGGTAAATATTATTTATATTCGAATAATAGCGTGATACTAAACCAAAAAAGAAATAGATGGAACGATAATTGAGGGGATCAACCTGATACTAATGTGTACTTTACAATTGATATAACATCTATTTATAGGCTAAAAAGTGGAGGTGATAGGCCATGTCATCGAATAATGCCACGTAAGATTATCAAATGAATATATCCACGATAATATTTCATAATAGTATACACCAATTTGACATTAGGATAATAGTGTATCAGGATAAATTTTTTATTCTAAAAAAAATTGACATTAGGATAAATTTTTTTGGGAAAAGTCCACTTTAGTACCCTGTGGTATCGACCAAAATCACTTTAGTACTCTGTGGTAAAAAACTGATCAATTGAGTCATACTTATTCCAATTAACATCAAAAAGGGCCTCGGGCAGCTGCCCGGAGCTGCCCGAACCTACCCGACCCCTGCCTGGGCTACGTGGCCAGCCACGTCACCATTTTTGATGACGTGGCGCCATGTGGAGAGGAGGAGGAGGAGGAGGAGGCGGGGAGGAGGAGGAGGAGGAGGAGGAAGAGGACGCGGGGAGGAGGGGGAGGAGGAGGAGGAGGAGGGGAGGAGGAGGAGGAAGAGGACGCGGGGAGGAGGGGGAGGAGGAGGAGGAGGAGGAGGCGGAGGAGGAGGATGCGGAGAGGAGGAGGAGGAGGACGCGGAGGAGGAGGACGCGGAGAGGAGGAGGAGGAGGAGGACGACGCGGAGAGGATGAGGAGGAGGAGGAGGAGGAGGGGAGGAGGAGGAGGAGGATGCGGAGGACGCGAAGGAGGAGGACGCGGAGGAGGAGGAGGAGGAGGAGGGGAGGAGGAGGAGGACGCGGAGGACGCGGAGGAGGAGGAGGAGGAGGAGGGGAGGAGGAGGACGCGGAGAGGATGAGGAGGAGGAGGAGGAGGAGGGGAGGAGGAGGAGGAGGACGCGAAGGACGCGGAGGAGGAGGAGGGGAGGAGGAGGAGGACGCGGAGGAGGAGGAGGAGGAGGAGGAGGACGCGGAGGGGAGGAGGAGGAGGAGGACGCGGAGGAGGAGGAGGCGGAGGAGGAGGAGGAGGAGGAGGAGGAGGAGGGGGGAAGGAGATGGATGTCTACGTGGTGCCACGTAATCAAAAATGGTGACGTGGCTGGCCACGTAGCCCGGGCAGGGGTCGGGTAGGTTCGGGCAGCTCCCTGAGGCCCTTTTTGATGTTAATTGGAATAAGTATGACTCAATTGATCGATTTTTTACCAAAGGGTACTAAAGTGATTTTGGTCGATACTACATGGTACTAAAGTGGACTTTTCCCAATTTTTTTTGAGAGAGACCTATTTTATTCCAGCACTATGGAAAGATTTTGACCTATTTCGATGAATGGACAAAACACAAATACCATCTCGCTTAAAGTTGTAATTCTTACGTTTGAACTTCGACCTATTTTAGCGCATGGGTATAGACTAAATTTTCTTTTAGTTTAATCAAATGTTTATATTCTGATTTTAGAAATATACTTATGTTTATTATACTTTATACTTATATTGGACCTAAAATTGAATAACTAATCAACATAGTGCGTATTAAAAAGTAACAAAATGTTCCAATAAATATTTAGCACTAGTATATTTAAAAAAATTAGAACCCGATATCTAATTAAACTAACATATTAATTTCATTTAAGATAGCTAATCATAATTTAAATTTTGGGTATTCTAATTGTTAATCTATTTGATAACCGATAAAAACAAAGCGGTCAATAATGGAAACATATGCTTATCTGCTAAACTTTTTCTAAAGTGTCATACGGTATTTTATTATAAGTTTTGTTTTTCTCTATATATGCTGACTCACACAGCAGTAAACTCTCTTTTGGCATATTCCGGCGAGAGGGACTCAAGAGTATCTAAAACCAAATACGGGGACGGTAAAATTATTTTTTAAAACTAAGAGATCCGAAAAATAGGATGACCAAACACCAGAGACAATAAATTAATTTACCCTAAAATTTATGCAGTCAATCAGAATTTTGACGATGAAAATTTGATTTATTTAAAAAGATATTAAATTTATTTCATATAAATAAAAAACTATTGAAAGAGTCCAAAATTTTTAAATAAGATATGATAGTACTTGATTCAAAATTTCATAAATTCACTATTTTTTTAAAAATTATCACAAGAATAATGTCTTTCACGAAACAATAAAATGTAGTCTAATATACATGATTTTTTTTCAAAAAAAAATTCATGTGTTTTGAGTGGGCTCCGGATGAACTAACTTTTTCTCTATCACAAATAAATTCGACTCAATTATCGTAGAGGCCGTTTCAACTAACTTTGTCATTACCACAAAAAAAAAAACTAAACTTGTATCTATCTGACATAATTTATTTTTTGTCAAACTTTATCTGACATTTGGATATTTACCGACAAATAGACACACAACCACATAGAATGATAAAATAATTATATTATCAACAAAATTACACTAATAGAATTATACATATATTAGTCTACTTGCAACAATTAATCGCAAACAAGTCCAAGCCACTGGTTTCCCATTTGTCGTTACATCCACCAAATTAAACATAGATACCCTTTGGCGATACCAAAGTATCCAGTTCTAATTTTTTATCCGTGTAACTACGCGTCATAAAAGTGACAAGGCCCATTTGTTTCGTTTTACCAATACGGTTATTGGAAAGAATCGAAAAAAGAAGACAGCAGACAAACAAAAAACAATGTAAAAAGATACAGTATCAGTTGAATCTGAGACCGACTAGTCTTAACGGATTGAACAAATCGGTCTGACTGAATTGATCAATGGTCCGACCACGTTGACCACAAGTCCAACTATGCTTTGAGTTTGGGGTTGAAACGACCTGCTCTGATTCCCGAGTTGCGGTTGGACCAACAATCAGAAAAAAAGGGGCGGGATCAGTACCGGCTAACACCGAGTGCAGAAACCATGTCCAAGGCCTTCATTAGGAAAGCATAAGTGAATGCATCTTCTTGAAGCTTCTCGAATCTGTACGAAACCAACGACAGAGAGAAGAAGACTAGTAAGGTTGAGTCACTGAGGACAATGGAAATGGAATTGCCATCACATGGTATGGAAGATAGTGGAACGCAGTAAGGTTGAAGAGGACACAACTTGAACACATTTTGGAAGGGGAACCCGGGAAGTTCCCCTTTGGCTATGAGGATTATGATCACCAGGTGAGCCTCTTAGCAACTACAGATTAGAAAGAACTCCGGGTCTCGATTAGATGAGTAGAGATTACCTTCCAGATTTTGAAAAATGGCCACTTCCCAGTTCACACTTGAACAGCAGGACATTACCATCGGTTTTCAAGTCCCTCAGCTTCGCGACAAACTTTGCAGGTTCCGAATACATGACACGTGGATCTGCAGCAATGCAGATGCTTATTTAAGATATATGCAATAACCAAATGTCATGCATGTCTATTCTCCTCTTTCATAGTTTCTTCGTCAATTTATATGATACAAAGTCAGCAATTCCCAATTTCTTTTGTCTTGTACATTAGTCTGCACAAGTTTGCAAGTGTTTCTGTGTATTAAGGACAAGTATATTAGTGACTGAGCTTATCTTTGTACTCCGAAATGAGAACGGCTTAATGATCCCGTGTCAAAGGTAAAGCTCCTAGCTAATATAATTGTGATATCATATACTTTACATGTATAATTAAACTAGAAAGTGTTAATTCACGAAAAAGGAGCAGAAAAATTTACCATTTAAGCCTGCTGTAACCAGGATGTGAGGATAGTTTTCAGCCTTAACCTGCACAAGGAATGAAGGAAAGGCTTTGGGTCAAAACACTATGTTTTTATTTTTTATTTTGTGCAGAAACACCATTACCACTTTGAAACTGAGTACAAAACAGCGAAGGAGATATATAATCTGTACAATTTTGGAAACAATTCTTCTGTTCAAATGCCCAGCTCTGCCAGATAAGATACAAAGTGCGACTACTTACATTGTCAACAGGAGAATATGACTTCATGTACCAGTAGAACTCCTCTTTACGGGGATCTCCCCATTCCTGCAACAACCAAAAGAGATTAACTGATACCGACATCTCAAGAGACAAAAGTTTGTGGGAAAATACGAAAGCAATCTGTTAAGGGCATCAGAACAATGGGTTTTGACTAATATAAAGCCCCCACTTAGGGTGATAAACTTTTTCTTTCAAATAAACAGAGAAAGCCAATCTTGAAAGCCCTTGAATACACATGGGAGGAAGATATTGGCAACTCTTTTGTGGAAAATTCTAGTCAAACTATTACAAGAAGACATCATCAGTTTACTGAAATCAGGCAAACTAAAAGGAAAGGAAGCGTTTATATGTAACCGTGATACAAATGTTTTGGTTTACAGGAAGCAGTAACATAATGAGGCAAAAGCAGTAGAGATTATGTGATTTTAACCACTCCTGGACTTCTACATCATGTTTCACAGTGTTTCTCTCATTTAAGGGCGCACAAAAATGCTATGAAAAAAAGTAGACATTCATATCCAGTACTTCTCAGAAGCGTTCAGATTCTTGATTATCTAGTCACATGTAAAAAGGTGCATATTGATATTGCTTACCAGTCATTTAATCTCCTTTTACGTGCCAAACATTAATTCAGTTCTTAGTTCCTCATATCGATACGCCTTCTCATGCCATTAGAAGTCTAAAATATCTGTATTCAAATAAAACATGTGTACCTCCCACTCTGCAGTAGTAAGAGGTATAGTTGGATCAAGCATCGTAGTCAGAACATCTACAAACGGCACTCCAGCAACGGCAGCCTTGAATAAATCTGGCCTCATATTTAGAACAGAACCAATGAGCAATCCTCCGGCACTTCTACCTTCGATGCATAATTTCTCTTTTGAAGCATACTTCTGCTCTATGAGATATTCCGCACAAGCAATAAAGTCAGTGAAAGTGTTCTTTTTCTTCAACAGCTTCCCATTCTCATACCACGGCCTTCCCATTTCACCTCCTCCACGAATGTGAGCAATTGCATAAATAAAGCCACGATCTAGAAGAGAAAGCCTTGACCCCTTGAATGTCGGATCTATGCACACCTATACAAGGAGTAAAGCAGAGGTAATGGAGCGAAGATTTCATGACACTTGCACACCATACTTGTATTCCAATAGTCCAATTATAGTCGTTAAATTTTCTGACTAGCAAGACAATGATCAGTTTTGGACAATTACAATGGTGCGAACATACATAATAGAAAGATTGATGCAACCCACTTTACAAGGAACTAAAGAAGGGTTTTGTGTCATCTTACTGTAAAATTCTTGAGCCATCTCCAGAGAGTGGTTATTGCCAAAATGAATGAGACGCACAGAACAACAAAAGCACAATGGCAATGTGTTTCAACAATTAGTTCTAACGTTACCTCGTATGACCCATAACCGTAGAGCAGCATTGGATCAGAACCATCCACCTTTACATGATTCTTCTTATAAACAATGGATATTGGAATTTGAGTACCATCAGAAGCACTGGCCCATTTTCTTTCAGTAACGTAGTTAGATGCATCGAAACCTCCTAAAACCTGAACAAGATGGCTAGAAGTAATATGATCACCGCATAATAACTTAAAACGACACAAATTTTAAAAGGTAAAGAATTCATCACTTTTTGGAAATTTTCTGAAGCTAAAAAGAAAAGGGCATTCAAATTCATAATACCGGGCATTTTATAATTTATAATTTCAGATTTTACTGGCATGTAATCATGCAAAACAGACATGACACTACATTAAAGAGAAAAACAATGATCAGTAAGGGACTTTAGACAATCTGAAACTAGCAAATAGCCTGCGTATTTCCGCCTTCGAATTCAGAATTTGTCTCATTCAAGACATCTTGACGAAAGAGAAAATTCAAATAACTGATGTATCTTTAAAAATACACACTTGGGCGAGTAGACTCTCAGCCCGCTGTCAGTTATAAATGACACAAGCATGGTGCACCGTGTAGTACAAAACACACCAGCAACTACAGCATATCTCAAAAAGGCTTAAATTCTTAGTGTGAGATAAAAGTAAAATGAATGAAGAACTCATAAATAGCCACATGATCAATGTCGATGAACAAAACTAAATTTCTAAGGTTGAATGATAAAGGGCATGTAGATAAATTTTCTGCTCAAAGCCAGAGTGGAAATTCAAATAGACAATATATGTGTTCAAGTAGCGATGACAACAAGTGAAGAGACCAAAAATTCACAACTTACTTCCTCAGTCTTCGCTAGGACAGAAACACCAGTGTTCATGTCATAATGATACACAGACCTGGGTGTCCGCAACGAACTATACTCAAATCTCAAGATAGTGGAATTGAACTCTGATTCCAGTGAGTCAGCAGAATAAACAGGGTCTACAAACTCAACGATGTGACCATCTGTTAAGCTTGTGATTGGCTCGTCAACAGGTGGGAGTGGATAAGCTGTTATCTTGGCAAGACCATTTTCACGCTCATACACAACGAGATTGTTCGCGAAGAGTTGTAAATCCTGGATCTTAACACTGGAAACAGGAGGAAAAGTTAAGTTGATAACAGTGATGAGGTGTCGCAACACCTAAAATATATCACTTGTGACAGATATAGGAATATCTGAATCTATAAACATAATAAACACTTGGAGAGCAGATCACATGAATCTGTCAAGACAAAGCATTTCGCTGAATCTGCAGAAACCTCTTTTCCCTTTTCCTCTAAAAGACCGAAAATATGAAATATAATATATTCTAGATTAGCACAATAAGATGTTTTACCTTTCCCTATGAGGAATCAAGACCATAGTAGAGGAAGTATCATCTACCGGACATGCTAGCAATTCCGAATTGAAAAACTCATCACTTCTTCTCATTATGAAGAAATGATTTCCCCGATGGCTGACTGATGTGTCAATACCAATCACACGAGGGGTTAAAACCTTAATACCACTGTCAGGTGCATCGGTATCGATACAAAACGTGAACCTAGTTGTTTTACTTTCGGATGAGACAAACAAGAATTTTTCACTCTCAGAAGCTCTCAGCTCAAGAGAGAACATGTCATCCTTCTCATGATAAAGAAGCGAGTCACTCGACTGATCTGTTCCCAGCTTGTGCAACCACACCTATATATAGCCACAATCAAACATATAAATAAAATCAAAGACTTCTGCTAAGAAAGATAAATATAAAAATTATATTATGCAGAAAATTTTCTTTATTGGAACACTATAAACACTGTTTGTCCGAAATCTTTGCACAAGCTCAGCACATCAAGGCTCATATAAAAACATCGCAAATAGCGCAAGGAACAGGAAATTCATACAGAATCTAAGCAAGAATGGTACCTTATCAGGGCGAAGAATCTCATCCATAGTTATGTAAACAAGAGCATCATCACCCGCCCATTCAATATTCGATGTCACACCAGTTAAAGGTTTCCCAATAAAAGCTCGAGTCTCCGCATCAATCACGTGCACAGTATAAATCTCATCTCCTTTGGCGTCTTCTGCATATGCCACCATCTTATGGTTCGGACTAACCTAGAGCGGGTTAAACAAGATACTTAGCCTAAACAAATTCATAACAATGTAAAAACAAGAGCCAAGCTATTTTAAACCTTGAATGCACCAATGCTGTAGAACCCGTAGGCTTGAGCCTTGACATTCTCGTCCAAGATCACGTGCTCCGGGGGAGCGTCCGGTCCGGTAGGCATGATATCGTGTACAGTTTGGACAGCCTCAGCGTCGGATACAATCCGCCGACAATGCTGGC
Source organism: Hypericum androsaemum (assembly GCA_963995505.1). Classification (NCBI taxonomy): domain Eukaryota; kingdom Viridiplantae; phylum Streptophyta; class Magnoliopsida; order Malpighiales; family Hypericaceae; genus Hypericum; species Hypericum androsaemum. The sequence continues at coordinate 1,614,273 of OZ023199.1, forward strand.
AATACTCTTTGCCCTCCAAGTTCCTCTTGTAGTAGTAGTAAGGCCCCTTTCTACACGGCGCGGATATATCGTCCTCCTTAATCCGACCCCGTATTTCAGCAAACAGCTGGTCCTCAAACTTCTTTGTGTCTTCAAACAACACATAATAACGAACACTATCGAATAAGACCTAAATTAAGTAAATCAAATTATATTTTAAAGAAAAATTGAGTTAATCTCGAGAGAGACCGGCCATAACGGAATCGGTGTAGGCGTTCTCCTGCTTCAAGTAGTTTAGGACGTCGGGGCTGGAGCGGGAGTCGTCGCGGAGCCAGTAGTAGTTGTCCACGCGCGCGTCGCCGAACAACTCCATCACGCGCTCCACCTTCTTGGCCGCCGGCGGCTCCGACGCGGACATCGACATTGACGCGCTGGCGGGGAGTCGCGCCTTGCGGACGGACTTCGGGCGCGGGAGGGACGAGAGCGGCGCGGCGGAGAGGAGGGAGAGCGCTGTGGTGAGGTGAAGGGAAGGTCGACGGCAGTTTATAGGACGGAGCAGCTGCATTTGTCCTATTTGGTCTTTTCACCTATTTATTTCCCCTTTTTTATTTTATTGATTTTCGCTTTGCTTTTTTTAAGATTTCCTTTATCGTTTGGGCTGGGCTTAGAAATGGGTGGACCATTAAATTTGACCAACTATTACTTCAGATCAACTTGATTAATCAAAATGTTTCGAGTTGAAACTTTGATCTCACAAACGTGCAAGCTACTATTAGAAAAATTTAGGGAAAAGTCCACTTTCGTACCCTGTGGTATCGACCAAAATCACTTTAGTACCCTGTGGTAAAAAACCGATCAATTGAGTCATACTTATTCCAATTAACATCAAAAAGGGCCTCGGGCAGCTGCCCGGAACTGCCCGAACCTACCCGCCCGCTGCCCGGGCCACGTGGTCAGCCACATCACCAATTTTGGTGACGTGGCGCCACGTCACCAAGAGGAGGAGGAGGAGGCGGGGAGGAGGAGGAGGAGGAGGAGGGGGACGCGGGGAGGAGGAGGAGAGGAGGAGGGGGACGCGGGGAGGAGGAGGAGAGGAGGAGGGGGGCGCGGGGGAGGAGGGGGAAGCGGGGAGGAGGAGGACGCGGAGGAGGAGGGCAACGTGGGGAGGAGGAGGAGAGGAGGAGGAGGGGGACGCGGAGGAGGAGGACGCGGAGGAGGAGGAGGAGGAGGAGGGCAACGTGGGGAGGAGGAGGAGAGGAGGAGGAGGGGGACGCGGAGGAGGAGGACGCGGAGGAGGAGGAGGAGGACGCGGAGGAGGAGGGGGACGCGGGGAGGAGGAGGATGCGGGGAGGAGGAGGACGCGGAGGAGGAGGGGGATGCGGGGAGGAGGAGGAGAGGAGGAGGAGGAGGAGGAGGGGAGGAGGAGGAGGAGGAGGAACGCGGAGGAGGAACGCGGAGGAGGAGGAGGAGGCGGAGGAGGAGGAGGAGGAGGAGGGGGATGCGGGGAGGAGGAGGAGAGGAGGAGGAGGAGGAGGAGGAGGAGGAGGAGGAACGCGGAGGAGGAGGAGGAGGAGGAGGAGGAGGAGGAGGAGGAGGAAAATCGGAGGAGGAGGAATTGGTGACGTGGCGCCACGTCACCAAAATTGGTGACGTGGCTGACCACGTGGCCCGGGCAGCGGGCGGGTAGGTGCGGGCAGCTCCGGGCATCTGCCCGAGGCCCTTTTTGATGTTAATTGGAATAAGTATGACTCGATTGATCGGTTTTTTACCACAGGGTACTAAAGTGATTTTGGTCGATACCACAGGGTACGAAAGTGGACTTTTCCCTAAAATTTATGATTCGAAAATTCTTCACTCCGAATATATCAACCCTCTAGTTAATGTCCCTCTGTTTTCTCTGTTTTTCAGGTTCTTTCTTTTGTTTGTACGATGATATTTTTACTTTCGTAAGATTTGAAATCAAAATTGTTTTAAATAAATGAAAGTCTTTTACTGCTTGGAACAATAAAATCTCATAAGCTCCTTTGAAAATACTTGCACTTCATGAATCATTGTTCCACACAGTAACTAACCATTGGCATCACAATTAGAACCGAAAATGGACCCTAAACAACCTGAAAGATGTTAAATCCTTGAAAACCAAAAAGAGAGCCAAAAAAGAACTTAAATAAGAGTTCCAATTAAGCCAAGTTTGGAGGAGATGTGCGCATAATTAACCTTAGCTCATTTGCTTGCTTACATTTAAGAGTAGAAAAGAAGCAAATGAGCAAAATCTGCATAACAACAAGCAGAGTGCAGAAGACTTGAATTATACTAATTGATGAGCTAGACTTACTACCTAAAAGCCGGTGAAAGCTGCAAGGGCACAGACACAGACGACTACTGCCAAGGATACGTTCAAACACACCGAGGAGATAGAGGAGCAGATCCTGACCATCTTTCCACATTTCAACTTTCTTATATCAGCCAGAGCACGAATGGCTCCTGCAGACGAGAAGGTAAGGCCGAGGACGTTGAGCAGGAAGAACAACCGGAAAAACACCTGGTTGGCTTTCGCTAGGTCTGTGAGGAAAGGGAAAGGAGTTCCGTTGATGAGCCGCCCTTGCACGTCAAGTGCTACAAATGTGTTGGCCAAACTCAGGACTCCAAAGTAACTTGCTGCTGATGTCATCCAGGAGTGTAATTTCTCGGGAGGGACATCCGCCAACTTGCGCGTGCCTTTGTTCACCTGCAAGACATTCAACAGCAGCTAACATTGGAGACAGAAAACTCACAGTTGCTCAACTTGAGCGGGACACATTGCATGCAGAAAGGGAGAGTAAGGAAAAACTACAACCCCCACCCCCACAAACAGCAATAAATTGAGCAGAAAGAAAGATCAATTGAGAAATCAACTAGAAGACTCTCACTCCAAAACAGCCTCCTCAAAAAAAAAGAAAAGAAGGACAAACAATGAAAATCCAAACTAGTGATTAGTCTTGCAACGATGTGAACAAAAGTGATCTGCTCCTCTATATATAATCTAAACTGATACCCCCAATTCAAGCAGAAAAGAAGCTTTCTTTCATGTACGCAGTAAGCAGGGTCATATCATATACTTGAAGAAGAAAGATGCTCAATGTTAGGGATTGTTTCAAATTTCTAATTAGAGTAGGGCTCTATTTACTGATCATATTAGTCTTCTATATATATACGGCCTATGCCTAGGTTTTATTTGTACTAGTTGAGAGTTGTGAGGTAGAGAGAGCCCTCACGGAGGCCTTGTAACCGATTGGACTCACATAGTGGACGACTCTCCTTTGCCTATGGTTTTCTCCCCGTCTCAGAGTTTCCACGTAATTCTTGTGTCTCGTGTTTTACTCGTTTTCGATCTTATTTCTCAACAATTGGTATCAAAGCCGGATCTGAGTATACGAGTATTTGACATAAAAAAAGTGAACAGTAACCGATTTGGGAGAAAATCGGGATTTAGGGTTTTGAAACCCTTGTAGCCGTCGCCGCACCGGGAGAAGCTCAGCCGCTCCGTCCATCGCTGAGGGAAGAAGAAGGAATCGCGAGGAGAGAGAGAGCTCGAGGAGAGAGAGAACTCGAGGAGAGAGAGAGCTCGGGGAGAGAGCCCACGAACCCGCGCCGCCGAGGAAGGAGAGGAGAGCTCGCCGTCGCCTGGAGCTTTCCGCCGCTCGCCGTTTTCGGGGAGAGAGAGGAGACCGACGGCGGAAGAAGAAGAAAAAAAAAGGGGAGAGAGAAAGAGGAAGTTTTGAAAAAAAAAACTTATTCCCGAGTTGACTTGGTCAACAGTTTGACTGGTCAACATTTTGACTAGTCAACAGTTTGACTGGTTGACCAAAAGTCAACTGATTTTGCTATTTGTTAATTTTCTAACCGGTTTTGGGCTGTTTTCTGAGTTCGAGTTATTTCAGAATGACTTCGATGAAGTACGAGATTCCTCAGTTGACGAGGAAAACTAATTTTTCCTTGTGGCAGGTCAAGATGCGCGCTATTCTGACATATTTAGAGCTGGATGAGACTCTACTTGATGAAAAGTCGATGCCTTCGAGTTGGGATGCTGCGATGAAGGCGTCAAAGAACCGTAAGGCTATGAGTCAGATCCAGTTGCATCTGCCAGATGATATTTTGCGGGACGTGTTGAAGGAGACAATAGCTTCCTCATTATGGACAAAGCTTGAAAAGTTGTGCATGCCCAAGAGTTTGACCAACAAACTGTGCTTGAAGCAACGACTATTTTTTATCCGGATGCAAGAAGATAAGTCTGCTCACGACCACCTTAATGAATTTAAGGATATAGTGACTGATCTTAGAACTCTGAATGTGAAATATGATGATGAAGATCTTGCTTTATTGTTATTATGCTCGTTGCCTACTTCTTATCAGCAATTCAGAGATACTCTGTTGTTCAGCCATGATACTCTGAGTTGGGATGATGTTCATAATTCGCTCTTGGAGAAAGAGAGAATTGATAAGCACACTGTGAGTTCCTCTGAAAATAGCCAAGGGAATGGCTTGGTAGTGAGAGGGAGGTCTGAGGAGAGGAATGTTAAGTCTGGTTCGAGGAAGAAGAGCAGAAGTAAATCAAGGTCAAGGCACAAGGATAAGACTTGTTTCAATTGTCATAAGGTTGGGCATATTAAATGGTTCTATCCGGAGTTGAAGAACAAGAAGAAGGGCGAAAAGTCCAGTGCTCCGAAAGGAGAAAGTTCTGATAGCGGCACTAGTGTTGCCACCACCACTCAGAAAGAAGAATCTGATGGAGACCTTTTGTCTATGATTGATGGAAAGTCTAAAGTTGATGCTGCTTGGGTCCTTGATTCTGCTTGTACGTTTCATATGTATCCTATCCGGGACTGGTTTTCAACATATGAACGTGCGGAGGGTAATGTTCTCATGGCAAATAATTTTGTCTGCAAGGTTGTTGGTATTGGCACAGTGAAGATCAAGATGCATGATGGTGTCATTCGAACCTTGACGAATGTGAGGCATATCCCTGATTTGAAGCGAAACTTGATTTCGCTGAGTACTCTTGATACATTGGGGTACAAGTATACCGGAGAAGGTGGAGTTCTTCGTGTGAGTAAGAACTCATTAGTGCATATGAAGGCCAAGAAAGAGGTTAGAAATCTGTACGTTTTGCAGGGTTCTACAGTTACAGGGACTGCTGCTGCTGCATCTGGCTCGTTGACAGATTCTGAGAATACCTCATTGTGGCATATGCGACTTGGTCACATGAGTGAGAAAGGCATAACCGAGCTAAATAAGAGGATATTATTAAGTAGACAGGGTATTGGAAAGCTGGAATTTTGTGAGCACTGTGTGTTTGGCAAGCAGAAGAAAGTCAGTTTTCAGAAAGGTGTGCACACTACAAAGGGAAAACTTGACTATGTTTATTCTGATCTTTGGGGACCGTCTCAAGTTGCAACAAAGAATGGTTCCAAGTATATGCTGACTATTATTGATGATTATTCGAGGAAGGTATGGGCGTTCTTCTTGAAGAGCAAGGATCATGTCTTTGTCACTTTTAAGCAGTGGAAAACTATGATTGAAAAGCAGACTTAGAGAGATATCAAGTATCTCCGCACAGACAATGGATTGGAGTTTTGCTCTAGTTGGTTTGATGAGTTCTGCAAGAATGAGGATATTGTCAGGCATAAGACAATCCCGGGTATACCTCAACAGAATGGAGTCGCTGAAAGAATGAACAGAACTTTGTTGGAGAAAGTTCGTTGTATGCTGTCAAATGCTGGTTTGCCTAAGTCATTGATTTCGGATCTTCAAACACAACGTTGCTCGGATTGATGAAATTAACAACGAGGCGAACATGGGTTACGAGCTGGGTATCAACCAGTTTGCTGATCTTACAAATGAGGGGAGTTCAAGGCAAGGAACAGGTACAAGGCCCACTTGTGCCCTGACCAGACTGGCTTCAAGTACGAGAATGTCGCTGCTGTTCCATCTAGTGTGGATTAGAGAAAGAATGGGGCTGTCACCCCAATCAAAAACCAAGGCCATCTTGGGGTGGATTGGAGGAAGCTCTTTCAAGGGAAATCAAACGTGTAGACAGAGGACTCTCCATGAATTATATAACCTGGAATATTAGAGGGGCCAATTCCCCTCTTAAAAGAAAGGCGGTGATTGTGAAGAAGCTAATTGATTGTTGGTGGAAGGAGCTTGATACTGTAACCTATGGTCCAGACAAGTTGGTGCATAAGCTGAAGCTTTTAAAAGGGAAAATTCAGATTTGGAACAAGGAGATCTTCGGCCGGGTTGAAGAGAACATCAGGCAAGTTAAGCAGGAAATTCATATGCTAGATCTAAAGAAAGAAGAGACAGATGTTAAATCCTTGAAAGCCAAAAAGAAAGCTGAAACGAACTTAAATAAGAGTTCCAATTAAGCACGAATCATGGACAGAAACAGGAGCAACCAGAACTTGGAAACTTTTCATCAACTTGCATGTTCTCAAACACAAAATGCATCATCTACACGTTTACGAAAGGAAATTCAAAGCAAATGTATTGTCATACAAAACGATTGGATTATAACCATGTACATTCGTCAATTCATAAATGGTTTGAGCCATTCGGGCAAGTGCTACAACAACGAAATAAAGAGTCCAACGCTTAAATCTATCGACCATTCACTCCTCCAACTGGCCGATTAAATACTTGACTAGGCACTCTAATTAAACTCAAACTCTAACCCTACCATTAGGTTTAGGTGCTTCATGGAAGCGGATAACGCCACTCCGTTTCCTCGAATCTTGGAACTCTTGGTATCTCTTACGCAACTTATTCGAGAGTGATTCCAACTTCTCTTCTTCATCCCGCATGAGTATTCCTTGTCCTTCACGTCACCACTAGGGCTATTGCTTTTACCCTCACCAATTACACCATTAGCACCCACAACATGCAGTGGAACCTCAATCCTCTCTATGATCTTCTGATGATCATGGATAAGGTTTCCTGTAAAAACCGGGAAGAGGAAAAATTTATCTTGACATGAACAAGAATAACAATAGAATGAAACATATGAAAAGAGAAAGAGAATACGGAATATCTATAACTTATTTATATCATACCTCCAATATCTAGAACTTCTTATCTCTGCCTCGACCTCCATACCCTTTCCCATCTCTTCCTGATTCACCGGCGGCTTGGAAAGTCCGTTGACTATTCGGCCGCGACGTGCTTCCAATTCTTTCGGCCACTTCCATGCTGCAAAGGCAATTGCAGCGTCTATAACTCGGAAGACCTCGTCCTTGTCCATCGCAAGGAGGCCGCGCAAGCAGCCTTCTACACCGGCGGGGAGTGCCATAATTGACAGAATATAGCTTTCTTATTGTTGTTATGTGAATAACGTAAATAAAAGAGGTAGCGTAATGGTCGTTCTTATAGACTTACGGAGACACTTAATTGACTGAAAGATAAGTTATATCTTCAGTAGATCTGTAATTAGATACGGCTAGCTGGAACCAACAAATAATTTGACAGCTGGGTAACTTTTTATGAAAGATTTTGGTAATTAATGACAGTTATGAAATTATGAAAATATGCTCTATTTAATTTCAACTCTTAATTTCCTATTTCGCAATATGCAAACTTAGAAGATCCAAACTAAATAGGAAGTTACTGAGATTAGAATCATACCAAACAGAAGCTATGCATTTGCATCGATAAATGAAGGTGAAAAAATAACAAAAAGAAAGGATATTCAATAATAGACTTTCCAATCTTCTATTTTCTGGGGGAAATACGTTCATATCTTTAAATTTTAGTTAAGATAACCTTTTGTAAAATCCAATTTATAATAATCGTGGACATAATAGAAACATAATAAAATATGCTTCAGTGCAAAATAATAGCGAGCGTCCCAAAAAAAAAAGACCTAAAATTTTGGTAAATATTAACGTCAAATAAAATACTAGCGCTGTGTTAAAATAGATGATAAAATACTTCAAAAAATCAGACTAATATTTTTACAATCGATTAAAAATAGAAGAACTGCTAATATAACAAAAATTTCGTTCATAAGATATATTATTTACACTTGTCAACGTTTGAACCTCGATTTCTTTGATATGGAACACTATTTCTGTCGCTGGGCTAAATGCCTTTTGGCAATAACATACTACAATGCTATGATTCAGTTCTTAACTCGAAAATAGTTGAAATAAAATAAGGAATAACAACCACATATGTATCTCTATTTATAAAAAAAGTTCAATTAAGACCCCGTGTTTTAGTAATTGTGTGGTTAGAAAGAAAAATCTATGTCGGATTGCAACAGCGTATTCAACCGAAGTATGCAAATTATAATTAGATACAGATTTTTTTAAACAAGATTATATAATCCAAACTGAATAGGAAGTTCTTGAGATTTGAATCATAATTAAACAGAAGCTATGCATTTGCATCAACAACGAAGGTGAGAAAATAACAAAAATGTAACGAACTTAGTACCGAAATGAATAGAATTAGAAGTTTAAGGGATTTTAGGTAAAGGTCTAGGTTGGGTATAAATAGAAGATTAGTAGAGTATAGGAACCATCTTGACAATTGTAATCCAATTCAGAAAAAGAACATTACATTCTCTGTATCCTTCTCCCTCTTTCTCTCTCTCTCTCTCTCACCTTTCCCAATTCTTAGGGTTTCTTGATTCCCAATTCTAATCAAGATTGTTACATGGTATCAGAGCCTTCAATCCTCGAAATTGTGGGTTAATGACAAGATCGAAAGCTATGGAAGAACAGTTCAAGGCTTTTCAGCGGAGTGTTGCGATTCAATTGGTGCGTTACGAGGATGAGAACGCGCAGCGCAGGAGGCAGATGGAAGAGCTTCAGAAAAGTACTGATGAGCTTCGCCACGGAGCTGAGGAGCTTCGCAAGGGAACGGAAGAGTTGCGGGTGGAGACCAGAACGAGGTTCAAGGAATCGTCTCAGAGAATGGCGGAGATGGAGGTGCGAATGGGTGACAGGTTGCGTGAATTAATGGAGGAGATCAGAGCGGCTAATTCTGGAAAGGGTAAAGAGGTGGAGGAAGAAAGAAAGAACATCTCCTTTGCTTCCAACCCTCAAGAACCTCTAAAAATATTTCCTTTGCTTCCAACCCCTCAAGAACCTCCAAGAACGGTAGAGAAGAGTGGAAGCAGCGGAAGGCAGAATGGGTTTAACCCTTACAATCACCATCATGAAGGCGGAGAGTTGCGACTGTCCAAGGGGTTTTTTCAAAAACGAGTTCATGAGCAGTATCAGGTAAATTTTCAACTTCCTAGAATAGATATCCCTATGTTCTCTGGATTGAATCCACGGGGATGGGTGAGACGTTGCGAGAAGTACTTTATGTTGAATAAGGTTCCAGAAGAGAGGAAGGTGGGTGTAGGTGCAGTATATTTGGAGGAGAAAGCAGATGCTTGGTATATGTCGTGGACAGTGAACAATGAACGAGCTCGATGGAATAAGTTTGTAGATGCATTATGCTGTAGGTTTGGCAATCGAGGGTACGAGGCTCTAGTCAAGGAATTCAATCAGTTGAGACAGGATGGAACTGTAGAAGCATATGTGAATAAGTTTGAAGAACTTAAGTCTTATATTGGTTGAGAATAGGTGCTTGTCGGAGAGATTTTTTGTCTCAAGCTTCTTGGCAGGTTTAGATGAGGATATCCACGCAATGGTGTTGGCAGCTAGTCCAACTTCTCTGGCTGAGGCTATTCGGTTGGCAAGATTAAATGAAAGTACAATTTGGGCTTTGTTTAAGAGAAGGCCACCTAATGGAGTTGGGTTTGGGATAAATCATCTCTATGTTCTGAATTTGATGGAAGGACATGATATAGAGGATTGTTTAACAATCAAATCCCTACAAGCACTAGAAACTGTGGACATGATTATTAGAAATGGCATGCTGAAAATTTTGGGAAAAAGTCATCAAAAGCCTATGGGAAAAAGTCATCAAAAGCCTATGATGGTGTTGTTAGACTCGGGCAGCACGTTTAGTTTCGTTGATGTGGCATTAGTCCAATCTTTGTCTCTCCAAGTTGAATCAACACCTGCCATAGAAGTGGCCTTGGCAAATGGTGAAAAGATGATCAGTAGAGAGCAGTGTATCAGGTTTAAATGGGAGATGGGTGGCCACCAATTTCAATGCGATTTGCGGATATTGAAGTTAGACAAAATAGAATATGCTTCAGTGCAAAATAATAGCGAGCGTCCGAAAAAAATGACCTAAAATTTTGGTAAATATTAACGACAAATAAAATGCTAGCGCTGTGTTAAAATAGATAATAAAATACTTCAAAAAATCAGATTAATATTTTTACAAACGAAAAAAATATAACAAATGTTAATATAACAAAAAATTTCGTTAATAAAATATTTTTTTTACACCTACAAAGGTTCCTTGATATAGTACACTATTTTTGTCACCGGGATAAATACCCTTTGGCAATAACATACTACATTTGGTTCTTACCTCGAAAATAGTTGAAATAAAATAAAGAATAACAACCATATATGTATCTCTACTTATAAAAAAAGTCCAATTAAGACTATGTGTTTTAGTAATTGTGTGATTAGTAAGAGAAATCTATGCCGGATTACAACATCGTATTCAACTGAATTATGTAGATTAGAATTAACATATTTTTATATTTATCGACATTAAATCGAGAATCATTACACAAAAACTCGTAACTCTGAAGGCGGATGACGTACTCCATAAAGTGAACCAATTCATAACCCAATTGGTCATTACATTCGTCCTCCACAGAATATAAGTGAACATAATGGGGCCTGACTAATAGCCTTAGAAATCAAATTAGCTAAATTTTCTACTCTTCAATCTATCCACATAGTCCATTAACATAATCAAAATAGCTAAATAAAGCTCAATGACTAGCAAAGCAACCATTGAGATTTGAGACTAATTCATATTATATCAAATAGCAACGGTATAAATATATCTTAACGAAAAGATCTCGAAATCTCCCTTACATTTCCCTCACATTATCCTCTCCCTCTCTTATTACGCAATTCCCCATTTATCGTTGTTATCATCATAGGAAACCAATTTTTAATTGATTAGTTTCTAATAGTCATTGAACGGAAACCATCCGAGAATTAGAGGGTTTCTTTCCTGCAAGTTCGTTCCGGGGTCTGACTTCATCATGACGTCAGCTTGTTTGAAGGAAGTTTTTTCCCCATTTTTCTCTAATTAAAGTGGCAATTAAAATATACGATGATTACCAAGAAGTTGCTACTTACTAGCCATGGGACCAGGTTTGGTGCTGGAGGCCAAATCAAGCACGGTGCTGTAGAATTTTTATTGAAGAACACAAGCGGGGACTATTTTGCAAAAATGCAAAAATACGGGAGTGCAAAATAAAAAACCCACAACTATTGAATCATAACTAGGTAAACTATTGAATCATAACTGAGTAAACTATTGAATCGAAACTGAGTAAACCGTTGAATCGTAACTGGGACAGACCCCGATTTATCCGGGACGAGAAAAAATAGACCATTGAATCATAACTAGGTAGACTATTGAATCATAATTAAGTAAACTATTGAATCATAACTAAATTATCAATTAAATCGTCCAAGACGGTCTTGGTTGGATTTGGCCTTCCAGGACCAAATCCGCTCCCAATAAAATATGCTTCAATGCAAAATAATAGCGAGCGTCCCAAAAAATGACCTAATATTTTGGTAAATATTAACGACAAATAAAATACTAGTGTTGTGTTAAAATAGTATTTAAATACTTCAAAAATCAGATTAATATTTTTACAAACGAAAAAACTAGAAGAAATGCTAAATATAACCAAAATTTTCGTTAATAAGATATATTTTTTACACCTGCCAATGTTTAAACCCTCGACCTGCTTAATATAGTACACTCTTTCTATCGTTGGGTTAAATGCCCTTTGAAAATAAGATACTACAATACTACGATTCGATTCTTACCTCGAAAATAGTTGAAATAAAATAAGGAATAACAACCATATATGTATCTCTACTAATAAAAAAAGTCCAATTAAGACCTCGTGTTTTAGTAATTGTGTGGTTAGAAAGATAAATCTATGCCGGATCGCAACAACGTATTCAACTGAATTATGTAGATTATAATTAAATACATATTTTTTTAACAAGATTCTATAATCCAAACTGAATAGGAAGTTCTTGAGATTTGAATCATAATTAAGCAGAAGCTATGCATTTGCATCAATAACGAAGGTGAGAAAATAACAAAAAATGGACGGATGATTAATTTTATTTTTGGTTAATTATCAATATTTTTCGTTTTTCTCTAAATTCCAGTCGCAATTAAAATCTATGATGATTACCAACAAGTTGCTAATAACTAATTGTTGGAATCGGTATGTTGTCTTTGAAATTATGCCGAAATAATCTACAGGTACCTGTTGATGCCAATTTAAAGTGTTCCCGTATCTAATAAAAAATAGCACCCGAGTTTCCGAAAGAGGGGCTCCCGCCCAAACTCTCTCTTTCGCCAACATCTTCCAACAATTGCCAAACACAAAAACACAACAAAGTGCAGATCTACGATGTTGACGAAGTAAATCAAAGCAAAGATCTTAGCCAGAAATCTTATATATATAAAACAAGGCAATCGATCTCCTAATTATGGTTACAATTACAAAAATTACAGCTGTATATGATCATTAATTACATAGATATACGATCAATACAGCTTGCAAAAATACATAATCTAGTTCGACATAATAATGAAGAAAATTGTGCAGCGGTTAAAAAATTGGAGCACTAACGGCCGACTCTGTCTTAGACAGTTAGTGAAGAATTGATTCACCATCTACTTCAGCAGCAACTTACAGAAGTTAAAACTGTCATGAATACAACTTGCAATTACATGATCTGTCTAAAGCGGTTAAAATTGCAGCACCAACTTCCAACAAAACGTCTCCTGCTGCAAGATCTATTTCTTCCTGGCATTTGCTCCACAAACTCTAATCCTAGATTGAGGTGCCTCATGGAAGGGGATGACACGGCTCCGCTTCCTCGAACCTTGGCATTCTTGGTATCTCTCACGCAACTTACTCGAGAGAAATTCCAGCTTCTCTTGACTAAAGTCGACATTCTTGGGCCTCTCTCGCTTCATCCCGCATGAGTATTCTTTGCCTTTCACGTCACTGCTAGGGTTATTACTTTTACCCTTTACAATCACACAAGTAGCTCCCGCAACAGCCTTGGGAACATGCAGCGGGACGACATAATTCTTAGGAGCCTCTTTCGTAGTAATCGGCTTTATCGCCTCAATCTTCTCTTTGATCTTTTGAGGATCATGAGTACGGTTTTCTGTTGAAATCAGGAAGAGGAAAATTATACTCTAACGTGATCAAGAGTAACGATATGGTTTATAACACCGCATCTTTGGTCTAAAAGAGAAAAAAAAAACATTACGAAATATTCATAAAAGGGGCCCTTACCAATCACACCAGTAGTTTTCCGAACAATATTGGGAACATGCAGCCGGACGACAAAATTTTTAGGAGCCTCTTTCGTAACAATTGGCGTTATCAACTCCATCTTCTCTTTGATCTTCTCATGATCGTGAGTAGAGTTTCCTGTAAAAATCGGGAAGAGGAAAAAATTATCTCGACATGAACAAGAGTAACAATATGCTTTATAATGCAACATATGAAAAGAGAAAGCAATACGAAATATTCATAATAGGGGCGTCATATTATACCTCCAAAATCAGAATTTCCTGTCTCTGCCTCGACCTCCACGCCCCTTTTCATCTCATTGTGATTCACCGACGGCTTGGGAAGTCCATTGACTATTCGGCTGCGACGTGCTTCCAATTCTTTCGGCCACCTCCATGCTGCAAAGGCAATCGCCGAGTCTATAACTCGAAAGACCTCGTCCTTGTCCATCGCGAGGACGCCGGGCAAGCAACCTTCTACACCGGCCGGGAGTGCCATGATTGACAGAGTATAGCTTTCTTTCTTACGGAGGTAGATATGGTTGTTATGTGAAGAACGTAAATAAAAGAGGTAACCTAATGGTCGTTCTTATATAGGCAATCGACTTACATGAGACATATAATTGACTAAAAGATCAGTTCTATCTTCAATAGATCTCTAATTTGAAAGTTGGATAACTTTTTAATGAAAGATTTGGTAATTAATGAGTTGGGAAATTATGAAAGCATGCTTTATTTAATTTCATCTCCTAATTTCCGAATTTATAATATGCAAACTAAGAAGATGTATTTAACTTGGAACTGATATAAAATTATAACAAGAATATATAATCTAAACTAAATAGGAAGTTATGGAGATTACATTCATAATTAAACAGAACCTATGCATTTCTATTAATAAATGAAGGTGAAAAAATTAACAGAAAGAAAGGATAATTAATAATAAACATGTCAATCTTCCATTGTTTGGGGGGATACATTCATATCTTTAATTTTAGATAAGATAACATTTTGTGAATAGATAAAAATAGTTTGTTAATACAATCATAATAATCGAGGACATAATATAAACATAATAAAACACGCCTCGGTGCCAAATAGAAGCGTCGTCCTAAAAATTTTGAACTAAAATTTTGGTAAATATTGACGATTGCATAGTGCATAGAAACAACATAAAATACTAAATTATAGATGATAAAAGATTTAAAAAAAATCAAAATTATAATTTTTACAAATGAAGAAAGGCATTATAATGTAGGACAATACTGCATTCAGATCATTGCTCTAAATGAAGAAACAAAATAGAACTCTTTTTTAGAATTAACATATTTTTATATTTATCGACATTAAATCGAGAATCATTATAAAAAACTCGTAACTCTGAAGGCGGATGACGTACTCCATAAAGTGAACCAATTCATAACCCAATTGGTCATTACATTCGTCCTCCACGGAATATAAGTGAACATAATGGAGCCTGACTAATAGCCTTAGAAATCAAATTAGCTAAATTTTCTACTCTTCAATCTATCCACATAGTTAAACCATTAACATAATCAAAATAGCTAAATAAAGCTCAATGACTAGCAAAGCAACCATTGAGATTTGAGACTAATTCATATTATATCAAATAGCAATGGTATAAATATATCTTAACGAAGAGATCTCGAACTCTCCCTTACATTTTCCTCACATTATCCTCTCCCTCTCTTATTACGGAATTCCCCATTTATCGTTGTTATCATCATAGGAAATCAATTTTTAATTGATTAGTTTCTAATAGTCATTGAACGGAAACCATCCGAGAATTAGAGGGTTTCTTTCCTGCAAAGTTCGTTCCGGGGTCTGACTTCATCATGACGTCAGCTTGTTTGAAGGAAGTTTTTTCCCCATTTTTCTCTAATTAAAGCGGCAATTAAAATATACGATGATTACCAACAAGTTGCTACTTACTAGCCATGGGACCGGATTTGGTGCTGGAGGCCAAATCCAGCACGGTGCTTGAGGATTTTTATTGAAGGACACTCGGGGACTATTTTGCAAAAATGCAGAAATACGGGGGTGCAAAATAAAAAAAGCCCACAACTATTGAATCATAACTGGGTAAACTATTGAATCGTAACTGAGTAAACCATTGAATCGTAACAGAGTAAACCATTGAATCGTAACTGGGTAACTGGGACGGACCCCGATTTATCCGGGACGGGAAAAAATGGACCATTGAATCATAACTAGGTAGACTATTGAATCATAATTAAGTGAACTATTGAATCATAACTAAATTAATAATTAAATCGTCCAAGACGGTCTTGGTTGGATTTGGCCTTCCAGGACCAAATTCGCTCCCAATAAAATATGTTTCAGTGCAAAATAATAGCGAGCGTCCCAAAAAATGACCTAAATTTTGGTAAATATTAACGACAAATAAAATACTAGCGCTGTGTTAAAATAGTATTTAAATACTTCAAAAATCAGATTAATATTTTTACAAACGAAAAAACTAGAAGAAATCCTAAATATATCCAAAATTTTCGTTAATAAGATATATTTTTTACACCTGCCAATGTTTAAACCCTCGACCTGCTTAATATAGTACACTCTTTCTATCGTTGGGTTAAATGCCCTTTGAAAATAAGATACTACAATACTACGATTCGATTCTTACCTCGAAAATAGTTGAAATAAAATAAGGAATAACAACCATATATGTATCTCTACTAATAAAAAAAGTCCAATTAAGACCTCGTGTTTTAGTAATTGTGTGGTTAGAAAGATAAATCTATGCCGGATCGCAACAACGTATTCAACTGAATTATGTAGATTATAATTAAATACATATTTTTTTAACAAGATTCTATAATCCAAACTGAATAGGAAGTTCTTGAGATTTGAATCATAATTAAGCAGAAGCTATGCATTTGCATCAATAACGAAGGTGAGAAAATAACAAAAAATGGACGGATGATTAATTTTATTTTTGGTTAATTATCAATATTTTTCGTTTTTCTCTAAATTCCAGTCGCAATTAAAATCTATGATGATTACCAACAAGTTGCTAATAACTAATTGTTGGAATCGGTATGTTGTCTTTGAAATTATGCCGAAATAATCTACAGGTACCTGTTGATGCCAATTTAAAGTGTTCCCGTATCTAATAAAAAATAGCACCCGAGTTTCCGAAAGAGGGGCTCCCGCCCAAACTCTCTCTTTCGCCAACATCTTCCAACAATTGCCAAACACAAAAACACAACAAAGTGCAGATCTACGATGTTGACGAAGTAAATCAAAGCAAGGATCTTAGCCAGAAATCTTATATATATAAAACAAGGCAATCGATCTCCTAATTATGGTTACAATTACAAAAAGTACAGCTGTATATGATCATTAATTACATAGATATACGATCAATACAGCTTGCAAAAATACATGATCTAGTTCAACATAATAATGAAGAAAATTGTGCAGCGGTTAAAAAATTGGAGCACTAACGGCTGACACTGTCTTAGACAGTTAGTGAAGAATTGATTCACCATCTACTTCAGCAGCAACTTACAGAAGTTAAAACTGTCATGAATACAACTTGCAATTACATGATCTGTCTAAAGCAGTTAAAATTGCAGCACCAACTTCCGACAAGAAGCCTCCTGCTGCAAGATCTATTTCTACCTGGTATTTGCTCCTCAAACTCTAATCCTAGATTTAGGTGCCTCATGGAAGGGGATGACACGGCTCCGCTTCCTCGAACCTTGGCATTCTTGGTATCTCTCACGCAACTTACTCGAGAGAGATTCCAGCTTCTCTTGACTAAAGTCGACATTTTTGGGCCTCTCTCGCTTCATCCCGCATGAGTATTCCTTGCCTTCCACGTCACCGCTAGGACTATTACTTTTACCCTTTACAATCACACCAGTAGCTCCCCCAACAGCCTTGGGAACATGCAGCGGGACGACATAATTCTTAGGAGCCTCTTTCGTAGTAATCGGCTTTATCGCCTCAATCTTCCCTGTGATCTTTTGAGGATCATGAGTACGGTTTTCTGTTGAAATCAGGACGAGGAAAATTATACTCTAACGAGATATGGTTTACAATGCGGCATCTTCGATCAAAAAGTGAAAAATTATTACAAAATATCCATAAAAGGGGTATTACTTTTGCCCTTACCGATCACACAAGTAGTTTCCCGAACAATATTGGTAACATGCAGTTTGACGACAAAATTCCTAGGAGCCTCTTTCGTAGTAATCGGTGTTATCAACTCCATCTTATCTTTGATCTTCTCATGATCATGAGTAGAGTTTCCTGTAAAAATTGGGAAGAGGAAAAATTTATCTCGACATGAACAAGAGTAACAATATGCTTCATAATACGACATATGAAAAGAGAAAGACAATACAAAATATTCATAACAGAGGCGTGATATTGTACCTCCTAAATCAGAATTTCTTGTCTCTGCCTCGACCTCCACGCCCCTTCCCATGTCACCCTGATTCATCGACCGCTTGGGAAGTACATTGACTATTCGACTGCGACGTGCTTCCAATTCTTCCGGCCACCTCCATGCTGCAAAGGCAATCGTCGTGTCTATAACTCGGAAGACCTCGTCCTTGTCCATCGCGAGGAGGCCGGGCAAGCAGCCTTCTACACCGGCGGGGAGTGCCATGATTGACAGAATATAGCTCTCTCTCTTACAGAAGTAGGTATGGTTGTTATGTGAAGAACGTAAATAAAAGAGGTAGCCTAATGGTCGTTCTTATATAGGCAATGAACTTACGTGAGACATATAACTCTCTAAAAGATAAGTTCTATCTTCAATAGATCTGTAATTTGTTGGATAACTTTTTAATGAAAGATTTGGTAATTAATGGGTTGGGAAATTAACGTAAAAAGAATAAGGTGGGAAATTATAAAATATGCTTTATTTAATTTCAACTCCTTATTTTCGAATTCAAAATATGCAAACTAAGAAGATTTATTTTTACTTGGAACTGATACAAAATTATAACAAGAATATCTAATTCAAACTAAATAGGAAGTTATGGAGGTTAGATTGTAATAATCGAGGACATAATAAAACATGCTTCGGTGAAATAAAATCGTCGTCCTGAACTAAAATTTTGGTAAATATTGATGACAGCATAAAAACAACATAAAATACTAAATTATAGATGATAAAAGATTTAAAAAAAATTCAAAATTAAATTTTATATAAACGAAAAAGGCATTATAATGTAGGACAATGCTACCTTCAGATCATTGCTCGAGATGAAGTAACCAAATATAACTCGATGAGTAATTTAAAAGAAAAAAGTATAACTGATGATTAGTAATGAAATCAAATAGTTAAATTAACTAGTGATGCCAGTATTTTAGTTTAACAAAAATTTATTGAGTTTCAACACTTAAAAATTAAACTGTATTTGTTGAATACATATTAGAAAATGCTACCCCAAGTGATAAAACCAAATATAACTCGATGTTTCCGTAGAGAAAAAGATATGTCAATGACTAGTAAAACAACCACTCAAACAAGTAGTTAAATCAATTCGTGATGTCAATATTTTAGTTTAAAGAAAATGTCTTGAATTTCATTACATATAAATTAAATAGTGGTTGTTCAATACAATGCTACTTGAAATGAAGAAACTAAATATAACTAGATGACTAGTAAAGATACCTCTCAAACCAAGTAGTTAAATTAACTAGTAATGTCGATAGTTTAATTTAACGAACATATCTCGAGTTTCATCACTTTGAAATAAAACAGTGTTTGTTGATTAAAATGCTACTCTAAATGAAGAAACCAAATGTAACTAGATGACTAGTAAATCAACCACTCCTCGTTAAATCAACTCGTGATGTCGGTATTTTAGTTTAACGAAGATGCCCAAATTTCAGTTTTTAGAAATTAAATAGTATTTGTTGAATATTATATGAATTTTTAAAATCAATTTTCACCAACTCGAAGTTAAATTGCTCAGCACAACCCAGGTAGAGTAAAAGCAACCGCTCAAAAATGTCAAAAAATAGCCGATCCAGGAGGGAGAGTTTGATCTTTTACTTGGTCTCTATTTCCTCACATTATCCTTTCTCTCTCTTATTTCGGGATTCCCATTTATCGTTGTAATCAGAGATTTCTATTCGATTAGTTGCTTTTAGTATCAACCAATTTTTACGCTCTCTATTTCCTTTCCCCCAATTTTGGCGTAGGATTGATTGTTAATCCCGACAGTATTCTTTTTTTAGGGAATCGCGACAGTATTCTAGGGTTAGGGTTTCATAGAAAATCAAATTTTAATCGATTAGCTTCTCGTAGTCATTGAACCGGCCGAGAATTAGATGGCTTCTTTCCTGGAATCGTTCTGGGCCATGGGTTTGGATTAGGTACAAAGTGAAGAAATCATTCCGAATATTTTGGAGTGAAAGGAGGACTGCGGCAAGCGCAGTTATGTGATACTGGCATGCGTAGTTATGTCATAATGGCATGTATATTTGTGACAATGGCATGTCCTATTTATAATAATGTTGTGCGTGATTTTTTTTATTTTGATCCCCGTATTTTAGCATTTTTGCAAAAAAGTCATACTGGCATGCACTGTTATGTGATACTGGCATGCGCAGTTATGTCATAATGACATTTATTTCAGACCTGTGTTTGCGCGTAACTTTTTTCATTTTGGTCTCCGTATTTTAGCATTTTTGCAAAAAAGCCTCCGCTTGTCTTCATTCCGAACGGTTCAGAATCTGGGCATTCCGTACCCAATCCATACCCCCGCGCCATAACATCATCATGACGTCAGTTGTTCGAAGAAAATTTATTTTTTTGGTAAAAGTATATTTTAGTACCCTGTAGTTTGACGTATTTCAAGTTTAGGGTATGTGGTTTAAAGTTTCATATTCGATCCCTGTAGTTTTTTTTCCGGACATGCCTGAGTCCCAGGCAGTCCGAGTAGCTGCCCGGAACTGAGGCATGTCAAAAAAAAAAAATCACATGGACCGAATATGAAACTTTAAACCACATACCCTAAACTTGAAATACGTCAAACTACAGGGTACTAAAATATACTTTTACCTCCTTTTTTTTCCTCTGATTCGATTAGTTTGCTTTTATTTTCAACCAATTTTACCCTCTCTATTTCCTTTCCCCCAATTTTCGCTTAGGGAATATTAATTGCGATAGGGTTTCAAAGGACATTAATTTTAATCGATAGTCATTAAACCTAATGATAACGAAAGAGTTTCTTTATTGAAAATTGGTGGTACAACAACATAGTAAAATTTCCATTTTAATAAGTCATTTTTTTCACCGAAAATAGTCCGGGACAACAAAAATTATTTAGTCACTTATAATTTATCTAAAACACAACATAAGAATTCCAATTAAGCACAAATAACGAAGGGGAACCTAAACAACCAGCAGCAACTTCATCAGCTACTTACATATCCTAAAAACTATACACATATACTACTGATAGTTCATCCAGGAAATGACTTGATTGAACTCATACTTAATTATATTTGTCAATGTGAAATTTTGAGTTCAAATTTTACTAATATAAATGATATTATTAGAAGATTCGTCCATTAGATACATCTTTCGTAGTATATTGGAATGGATGACTTGGGCAGGGGGAACTAACTTGTAGTGCAGGCTGGACTTAGTGCTCACCTTGCAAAACCTTTGAACTCTCTAGTTAATATACCTCTGTTTTCTCTGTTTTCCACGTAGCCTATAATGGGACTACCGTGAGAGATAGGTTCTTTATTTTGTTGTTATTTTCAATAATATTTTTTACATTCGTAAAGCAAATAATTTCTTTGAATAAATTTAATTCTCTTATAGTTGGACTAACTAACATGGTAAAGATAAAATCTCATAGGCTCCTTTGAAAATACTTGCACTTCATGAATTATTGCGAAAAAAGCCGAAATCACGCATAGATATTCAATCAAGCCGAAATCATGCATGATTGCCACCCAAAACGAAATTGAAATAAATGGAGTTTTTCTAGATTATATGCAAGTGCATACATAAATGGAGTTAATATCCTAAAACTCCTAAACTCTTGAGACTTAAACATCCAAACTAATGGCTAGTTGAGCTAGTCTTAATTACAGCTAATCAATCTCCTAATTATGGTTACAACAAGTACAGGAATTGATACAAGAAAATTCTGCCGCAGTTAAAACTGCAACATTAACTGCATTTAGTGTCTTGGTCAGTAGTTAGTAAAGAATTGATACAAGATCTACTTGGGAAACAACTTACAGAAGTGAAAACTGTCATGAATACAATTTGCAAATTCATGATCTGTCTGCAGCAGTTAAAATTGCAGCACCAACTTCCAACAAAACGACCCTTACAGCAAGATCTATTTCTACCAGGCATTTGCTACTCAAACTCTAATCCTAGATTTAGGTGCCTCGTGGAAGGGGATAACACGGCTCCGTTTCCTCGAACCTTGGCACTCTTGGTATCTCTCACGCAACTTAGTCGAGAGAGACTCCAACTTTTCCTGACTAAAGTCGCCATTCTTGGGCCTTTCTCGTTTCATCCCGCATGAGTATTCCTTGCCTTTCACGTCACCGCTATGGCTATTACTTTTGCCCTTACCAATCACATTAGTAGCTCCCCCAACAGCCTTGGGAACACGCTGTGGGACGGCAAAATTCTTAGGAACCTCTTTCGTAGTAATCAGCGCCATCGCCTCAATCCTCTCTTTGATCTTCTGATGATCACGAGTATAGTTTCCTGTTGAAATCGGAAAGAGGAAAATTAATACTCTAACAAGATCAAGAGTAACGATATGGTTTATAACGCGGCATACGTGGTTGAAAAGAGAAATCATTATGAAATATCTATAAGGGGTATTGCTTTTGCCCTTACCAATCATACCACTAGTTTTCCGAACAACATTGGGAACATGTAACCGGACGGCAAAATTCTTAGGAGCCTCTTTCGTACTAGTTGGCTTTGTCAACTCCATCTTCTCTTTGGTCTTCTCATGATCACGAGTAGATTTTCCTGTAAAAATAGGGAAGAGGAAAAATTAATCTCGACATGAATAAGAGTAACAATATGTTTTGTAACGCAACATATGAAAAGAGAAAGACAATACGAAATATTCATAATAGGGGCGTGATATTATACCTCCAAAACCAGAAGTTCTTGTCTCTACCTCAACCTCCGCGCCCCTTCCCATCTCATCATGATTCACCGACGGCTTGGGAAGTCCATTGACTATTCGGCTGCGACGTGCTTCCAATTCTTCCGGCCACCTCCATGCTGCAAAGGCAATCGTCGTGTCTATAACTCGGAAGACCTCGTCCTTGTCCATCGCGAGGAGGCCGGGCACGCAGCCTTCTACACCGGCGGGGAGTGCCATGATTGACAGAGTATAGCTCTCTCTTACAGAAGTAGATATGGTTGTTATGTGAAGAACGTAAATAAAAGAGGTAGCCTAATGGTCGTTCCTTATATAGGCAATGGACTTACGTGAGACATATAACTCCCTACAAGATAAGTTCTATCTTCAATAGATCTGTAATTTGTAGGATAACTTTTTAATGAAAGATTTGGTAATTAATGAGCTGGGAAATTGACGTAGCAAAACAAATGAGTTAGGAAATTATAAAAATATATTTTATTTAATTTCAGCACATAATATCCGATTCATAACACAAACTACGAAGATGTGTTTAACTTGGAACTGATACAAAATTATAACAAGAATATATAATCCAAACTAATTAAGAAGTTATGAAGATTAGATTCATAATTAAGCAAAAGCTATGCATTTTTATCAAAAAGAAATGATAATTAATAATAGACTTCCAATCTTCCATTATATGGGGATACATTCGTATATTTAATTTTTAGACAAGATAACATTTTGTGAATAAATAAAAATAGTTTGTGAATACAATTATAATAATCGAGGACATTATAAAACACGCTTCGGTGTAAAATGAAAGCGTCGTCCTAAAATTTTTGAGCTAAATTGTCGTAAATAATGACGACAACATATAAACAACATAAAATACTAAGTAGTAGATGATAAAAGATTTAAAATATTCAAAATTAAAATTTTACAAACAAAAAAGACATTATAATATGGGACAATGCTACATTCAGATCATTGCTCGAAATGAAAAAATTAAATATAACTCGATGACTAGTAAAGAAACTACTCAAACCAAGTAGTAAAATCAAATAGTGATATTGATATTTTAGTTTATCGAAAATGTCTCGAGTTGAATATTTAGAAATTAAATTAAATATTTAATAGAAAATGTTACTCGAAGTGAAGAAACCAAATATAACTCGATGACTAACTAGTAAAGCAACCACTCAAAGCAAGTAGTTAAATTAAACGGGAATGCCGGCATTTTAATTTAACAAAGGTGTTCCAAATTTCAGCAATTAGAAATTAAACGGTGTTGTTGAATACTTAACAGAAAATGCTACTATAAATGAGGAAACCAAATATAAATCAATGACTAGTTAAGCAACCACTCGTAGTTAAATATGTCTGGTATTCTAGTTTAACGAAAATGTCCTGAATTTCAGCGTTTAGAAATTAAACACTGTTTGTTGAATAATTATTAGAATTTTTTTAATCAATTTTTAATTTTTATCGATTCAAATCTAAATTACTCAGCACAATCTCGAAAAAATTAAGCAACCGTTCAAAAATCGTAAAAAAAATTCGCCTATACAGGAGGAGAGTTTGGTCTTTTACTCGGCCTCTCTCTTTTATTTTGGCCTCTTCTATTTCCTTTCCCCCAATTTTCGCGCAGGAGTGTTAATCGCGACGGTATTTCTAGGGTTAGGGTTTCATAGGAATCAATTTTTAATCGATTAGTTTCTGGTAGTCATCCGAGAATTAGAGGGCTTCTTTTCTGGAAAGTTCGGTCCGGGGTCTGACATCATCATGCCGTCAGTTGATTGCATAAAGTTTACTTTTTTTTCCTCTCTTTATAATTAGCTGTTGAGGATTGGGCGCCACCCGAGGAGGAGAAGGAACGGAAGATAATTTTGTCTGGGTGAGTTTTGGTAGAAATTCGTTAATTTTGATCATATTTGTGTATTTGTTGGACGATTTAGGTTAGGTTAGATCGTGAAGCTGCACTTAGGAAGAACCCTAGAGGCGACCGCTTTATGTTGCTTATTCCTGATATTGCCATGATTTTGATCGCTCCTTAAGAATGAGCTGAATCCGTTTCCGCGTGCAGTTGGTCGGGATGTGAACTCGAAGTGTTTGTTGCGTAGGGAAGCGAATGCAGTTGCATCATGATTTTGATCTTGTTGGGGTTGGTTAGTTAGGGAACTTATTCTTGAATTATTGACAAGGTTTTATTTGCAGGAGCATGGCAGAGGAGTTGCAGGGTTCAGGAAGTTCCTCTGTTGCCATTGACTCGTCCAATCGGGGTTTCCAGGTGAGTTTCATGCTTATCTCATGGCATATAAGAATTTTTGCTTCAAGTTTTTATTGAGGTTACTTGAATTCCTTGTTCCTTAGGGGTTTTGTTTAACTTCATTGTGCTGTGCTTGGTGAGATTGCAGCTCCTGAAGAAGCATGGTTGGAAAGAAGGAACTGGATTAGGAGCTCATGAGCAAGTACGTTGTCATCCCTCTATTTATTTTTCATTATATAAAGTTCTTTTGTTAAATCTCGTCTTGTATTTTCCCCTTTGGTGTTTTATTCCATGTTGTTCTGTAACCGTTTTTCATTCAATTCCTTTTTCCATCGGACATAAGGAAGGGTATACCATGGAAAGACGATCAATAGTTCTGATTTTTTGCTTCCTCTGTGTGTTTTGCAGTACCTGTAGTCTTTCAGGAAGCTCTTTGCTATTGAATTTACTTTATAATGGTGTTTTCTGCAGGGGAGGCTTGAGCCAGTGAAAACGCATTCGAAGAACAATAAGAGGGGTTTAGGGGCGGATAAAAAGAAAACGACTTCAAAGCATTCTGACACTTCTGACTCTAAGAGTAAAGATGAGAAGGTACGGTTATTTTTATCGTCATTTTAGATTCTATCATAATTTGATGGCATGGTTCAGATCGTACTGTCATTCTGGGTGGATATATATCTGAAAGTCAATTTTATGTTTCAGGACTCTTCATCTTCGAAGAAATCCAAGGCACTTTCAAAAAAGCAACGGAAGATGCAGGAGTTTGAAAAGCATTTACAAGAGAAGGAACTTGAACAGGCCTTCTTCCGGGAGTTCTGGCCAGATAATGTTTGAGACTACAAGTGCACCAAGTCTTCCTTGCCTTTGAAAAAGGTTTTTCCTTTGGCTGCATGAGAATCTTCTAGGTAATGAAAGGTCCTTTTCCACATCATCTAGCCGGAAATTATCTCTGGATGGACTATGTACAGTTTACTAACATGTGAAACGAAGGTGGTTGTAGTCTCTATGTCCCATGTAGCCTAAAATCCTATTCTTGCTGTATTAGCACCGAACGCAAAATACAAACACAAGATGCAGATGCACATACATTTTTCTGGAAATGATTGTTTAGAAATCTCTCGTGTTTCTGTGGCAGTAATATTCTTGTATTGTCTGCAATACCTGTCTGCCAATTGTGAGTCTGCCTATGCTTAGTTGAGTTTTACAGGGGAAATCTTTCCGCGGAACTTCGGATTCTCATGATTAAGTCCCAGATATCGAAGATTGATGGGTTGGAAGTTGGCTGCAGCAATGTGGGTGTATAAGAAGAAAAGGTTGATGGCAAATATGTAGAAGAATAGACGCTTAACACCTTCTCGGTCAAGCAAGGTCACTGGATCACTCGACAGAAGGCTCTTCAACGTTCTGGGCTTAGGGACGAGTTTTCTACCATTGGATTGCGTCCCCTTGCATTTCGGCTTTCTTCTTTTGGTCGATTTTCAACTACAACGATGGAGAGTAACTTCTAGTTTCAAGATTTTTTAATATCCAGCTTCAATTCAGGGGAAAAACATAAATGCTTCGAAAGATACCTAATCGAATCTCTTAGCGGGTTATGAGTTAGAAGATTTTCCACTAGTTAATGAAAACGAGTCGATGTCTGCTTCCAGTATAATCTTATCTATTGTCAGTTAAAAAATTTGCAGTTTCCGGTTCAATTCTGTTTCTCAACTCTGTTGCCTGCGGAAGGGAAGAAAAATTGCAGTACTACACCAAATTTGCGAAAAATACTTGGTTAGGTTCTTTAGAACAACGAGAAGCGAAATGTGACAACTAGCTGGTAGAAGTATGCTGCTGCAACACCAAATTTGCATATATTAGCTCATTCCATGCATCAGGTACACCAGGAAGACACCAATGACTGCAGTCCTGTCGCCTAGTCGAAACCTTCTTGCCCGAGGCGACCTTCTTGCCAAATACCGAAGGGTGTCCGTCCTTTCGAAAATTTGTCAACTTTGTAACGTTTAGTAGCTTCGCTGGAACTTGAGATTCCTGAAGTACATCCTCTACTATCTTCATCTTCACAGGATAACTATCCAGGATCGGTCCACTCTGTGCTGGTTCGGTCTCGCCATTGCAGGATCCTCCCGAGTCCCAGTCTCCACCTCTGTTTATTTGCAGATTATATCAGCCCAAAAACCTGAATTGCCAATCACATGGAATCCTGAAAGTACTAACTTCATATGCACAAGGATCTAACCTGAAATGTGCTGACGAGTATCCGCGGTAGAAGACTAACTTCTTCGACGGCTTCGCGTTATATTTAACCCATTCTGCCCATGTCCTTATAGCCTTTCTGTAGGCTTCCAATGCATCAAACTGTGGATAAAGCTGGTCACCTTCTTTGTAGTAATTTACGCTGTACAAAACACAAGTAACCCATTATTTGGAGACGACTTGCATACTTCTACCCTATAAGACTGGAGGAGGGTCTAAGTTTGGAAAACTGAGGAGCATGATTAATATTGTTCTTGCAACCCCTTAATCAAACACTGGAGTTGCTTCTTTATGCGAAGAGCTCCCACAACGGGATACCGTAGAATCCGAGCATGGTTTGAGTATTCGGTCAGAGCCTCATAATTTGATCCTGGATTTGATATCCATGAAAAGTAGTAACAATTCCGTTATGTTATAGTTTGGTGTATTACCCCCGAGCAGTCTTTCCATGAGTCCACCAGTGGCCAGTATTGAAAACAAGTATGTCTGCTCGCTTCCATCGGCCTGATGTCTTGTCTATTTGGTCTATAGATAGTGTAGGGTTTGAGCTTCCTTGCGCATTGATCCGGACCCCTTCTTTAACAAGGAAATGAGACCTCACAAATTCCACACTGCAATCATAATCCTGTTAATCAACATGAGCCAATCAGTAGAGATATTACTTTTAAGATGTATGCCGACACAACGACGACGACCAGTGATGCAAGCAATTAAGGGACACACTTGTTAGAGTGCAATGATGGCCTACTAGATTGATGAGGTTGAAACCAGGTGCATAAAAAATATAGGTGTACATTACCCGAAACTTGAAGACGAAGTAACCCCTTCCTTTGGTTATTTTGCGACCATGGATCTCATACATGCTGCTCTTATTAGAAAGGCCTTCACGCAGGAGGCAGAGCAGAGATTCAAACTGATTCCGGTTCATCGAGTCTCCGACCAGCATAAGCCGTTTACCTCTCAACCTATTCAAGAAGTCTGTCGCATTAAACCTGCAACCAAAAGCAACATTCACAAGATTGCATTCCAGGTCAGCTGATCCAACAAGGACATATAACAGAAACAACGCAACTCCTTTCACTTGCCACATTTAAGGTCCAGTAAAAAGGATCAAATTTTGATTCAAGGCAACAAGCATTTTGAGCCTTCAAGTAATGAATGAAGTGCTTAACAAACTCACTCATGGAAGTACTAACACAAAAAAGGACTTTCATCTTGGAAAACACTCTTTTCTTGATACCATCATCCAAACCCACCGAAACAGCATACATGGTTGGATCGCATCCCTGGTCAGTTGATCCGACAAGGAAATGTCAGACGAAACTATCCAACTCCTTCCTCTAAACAACTTCCCCCAAGCTCCAATCGACCAAGAACAAGACTGGCCCAACACAAGAACATCTCATTCACACTCACCAGGTCAGCTCACTACGGAAAAAGATCAAATTTTGCTTTATGATTGAATAACAAGCCTTGTGGGCCTCCAAGTAGAAAATGCAGTTCTTAACAAACTAACTCAAGAGAGTACTAACACCCAAAATGGGTCTCATCTTAAAAAAGCCCTCTCTTTCCTAAACACCATCATCCCAAATCCACTTCCTTAACACACAAAAACCATTCCCTAAATCTCAAAGATGACCCCTTCACTAGCATTCTCCAACAAAACTAAAAAACCCAAATGAAGAAGAATCTCATCTCACCTGGGGAGATCACACCCGTCGGGCTTCCACCTCCATTTGAGATACTCAGAATCCTTCCTCCCATTCCCCTGGCAATCGAACGCCTCGTCCACGTATGGACACGAACCCGCCTCGTAAAGCGGGTAGCTTTCGTCCCTCACCCACCTCCCCTCGTACAAGTCACACTCTCTTCCGCCATTATCATCACCCTCCTCCACCTCGGCATCCCCCTTCTCCTTCTCTGCCTCCCGACCCAACACGGGTTCCCTTTCCGGGTCGGGTTCTTCGGACACATCCTCCGCTTCCTGCCCATCATTGGGTGGGTCGGATTGGGGCTGGAACCGGGTTACAATGGAGGGTAAGGGAGGAGGTGGTAATGAGGCGTTGAGGGTGGCGCGTGGGAGGGCGTCGAGGTGGGATGCGAGTGGGGGTTGGAGGACGCGCTTGTTGAAGAGGAGGAAGAAGGTGAGGAGGAAGAGGAGGAGGAAGAGGGAGGTGGTTAAAGTGTAGTAGAACTTGCTCTTCAAAGATGGAAACTTTAGCTTTCCCATTTTGACGAGGTTTGGGTTTTCCTTTGGTTTCCTTACATGGCAGAGCAGTTAATTAAGGAAAGATCTGTCTTTTTATCCATTTTCTTTTGGGAAAAGTACACTAAAGTACACTGTAGTTTTAGCGATTATCATTTGGGTACCCTGTGGTTTCAAAACCGTAAAACGGGTCCAACTTATTTCAATTTTTATCACGGACTAGTCCCGAGATCCGGTTCATGATTTTTTGGAAAAAGGCAGCGTATTGATGCCTACGTGGAATGCCACGTGGTGGTGAATGTGAATGCTCAATGATGACGTGGCATGGATAAATTACCAAATTAATACCTAATTTATTTTATTTAAAAAAAAATATCTTTATCCTCCCTCATTCTTCCTTCGTCCCCAGCCATCCTCCTCCTCCTCTCTCTCTCTCTCATCCTCTTCCCCCTCCCCTCTCTCCTCTATTGAGGAGACAAAGAATCCTACCTCTTTCACACAGCAAAGAGTAAAATAATCAAACTCTTAGTCGAATTATAAACCAATAATAACCTCAACATCCCAACTCCCCTAAGCAATTACTCGAGACAGAACGAAACACGCAAAGTGGGAAAATGTACCAAACAATTGCAATTTTGATTCTTGGGGACCTCTCATTCTTCTCGGACTCCCGATTTTCCAACTCAATATCCCCCTTCCTCAAGGAGATGAAGGTAAGACCATGGGCAAGGAGATGAAGCTCGCCCCAGGAATGGTGTAATCGCCACCGAGAATGCCTCGCAGTCGACACCAAGCACTGCCGTCTTCTAGCAGCCATCCTTTCTCTGCCACGAGGATGCCATTTTGGTGCTGTCAGGGGACCCACTGGAAGTAGGATTTTTTGTCTCCTCAATGGAGGAGAGAGGGGAGGGGAGGGGAGGGGGAAGAGGATGAGAGAGAGAGAGAGAGAGAGAGGAGGATGGCTGGGGACGAAGGAAGAATGAGGGGGATAAAGATATTTTTTTAAAATAAAATAAAGTTGGTATTAATTTGGTAATTTACCCATGCCACATCATCATTGAGCATTCACATTCACCACCACGTGGCATTCCACGTAGGCATCAATACACTGCCTTTTTCCAAAAATCATGAACCGGACCTCGGGGCTGGTCCGTGATAAAAAGTAAAATAAGTTGGACCCGTTTTACGGTTTTGAAACCACAGGGTACCCAAGTGATAATCGCTAAAACTACAAGGTACTTTAGTGTACTTTTTGCTTTTTTTTATCGATTTTATTACAACCGGCAGACGAAAATAGTCTGGTAGTTATGGGACTCGAAACTCGTATCTCATATTTACTAAATCAGTTAATAAAATTCAATTCTAATAAGACATAAATATTGTTATGTTATCGGTAATAGTGCAGGTATATTTCTTTCCAACTCCCACGTTCTTATTAATGAAAGTTTTTTGTCGGCTAAAAATGTTGAACAACGTGATGTTTGATAAATTAATAAATTCAAGAATGAGTACCAAAGATCTATACATTCTTTTTAATTTAACCGAAAGTCTTTAATTAATTTATTTGATATAATGCCCGGTGGAACATGCGTATATAGCTATCTTCGGCGACGTGATACCACATAGCCATCAATTTTTAATGAAGTGACGATGGTTGAGCATTAAAGTATACACTCCAAAGCTAGAGAGCCATTAAAGATTTGTTTTATGGAAAGGTCAGTGGTTGGTACAATACCCTTCTCAAAAAAAAAAGTTGGTACAATAAATATTGACGGAAATAATATTAGTAGTTCCAACACAAACATGGTTAGTTATATCAAACTTATTAGATTTGATATATTTTTTCGGTATCAGAGTTGTTTTATTTATAAAAAAATCATTGAAAATACTAATACATATACAGAATTCACGATAAATACCAAAGACCATTTGACATTGCGACGTGAGACGTTTACAAATTGACAAAAATTTGGGATTCAATTCCGTAATAAATTTATTTTAAAAAAATTTCACTGTAAAAATAAAAAAATGTTAAAAATTTTATTGATCATTTATTAGCTTTTATTTTTGGTAGAATAAAATTTAGGCGAATTCACCCAAATCCGAAACTTTAAACGGCATTGAACAGGAAAACAAAAAACAACTAAAGTTGTCGCTGAGTGCTGAGTTACTAAGGATTTCTTTCAGAGGAAAATACGTTTCTAATGAATACACACTTTTGGAGCAGAAAATGAATACACTTAAATATTTTGTGATCTAACGGTTTTGCACTTATGAAGTTTTTATAAAACTGTGCAAATTAGTCCCTATATTTCAAATTGTAATTAAAAATGCAAGAACAAATTTTGTGAGGGTCAATTTCAAAATTCGTTGGAGTAAAAAACCAAAAATTTAGTATTTGATTCGCAATTGGTATTTTTAATTGACTATTCAGCTGGGACGCTTGCAGTTATTAAATTATAGAGAAATTATTTCATACCGGTGAACATGGATAAATACATATTCCAACAATTCTATAGCTCTAACTCTAAGCAAGCTGGTTTATTATTGGGAGAATTGCCAATTAATAAAGCCGCTCAACTCTAAATGTCAATTTTTTTAATTAAAAAAAAAAGTTCTCCATGTTTTAAGGTAGCGTTTTTTTTGTATAGAACCATGTCATCATAGATACCCTCTATTGTTCTTATCTGATACTCCATATATAATGTGACAAGATTAACTTCAGACATAATAGAAGATCATCTAAACCATGACCAAAACAGACACGAAAGTTGAAACCAACCAACATGATTTGGCAGTGTTACTATCCTATTGTAGTAACCATCTTGCAAAACCAGCAACTTCCAGCTTCCAGGAAGCACTGCTCGTTAGTAGCTCCAACGTCAGTCTTTCCCCTTCCGAGGTCCTATCTGCGCTAAAGCAATGCTGAGCAGCAATCTATACGTTTCGTGAATTCCGCTACCTTGTCGAGCAGCTATCCTGAAGATGCTAAATCATCGTATGCAGGAGTCTAGGAGATCAGTTTTGCTGCGGACGTATCGAAAACCTTAGCAGAGGACAATAACAAAATTGGTTGTTGATTGCGAAAGGAGGCCCCTCACAGCTTAGCATAGTACCACCAAAATCGGTCCCAATCGCAGCACTGATCGATCGGCCACCCTCTTCAGCCTCATAAACGAGATAAACTCCGATCTTTTTTACTTCGATTATACACTGTGCTCCCACTCTAACATACACATGATCCTTGCCTGAAAACCCATCCCTCAAGCTCCAATGGCTCAGCCATTGCTTATTCTCCACCTCCTCGATCTCATAACACGTAGGGTGATAGGTCCAGGTTAGTCCCTTAGTTTCATTCTCTATAGTAACAAAAGGCAAACCGAAACCCTCAAAGTACCCCGCTCGATATCCTCTGACTGCAGGTTGCATGGCTGCA
This sequence comes from Hypericum androsaemum, assembly GCA_963995505.1. Classification (NCBI taxonomy): domain Eukaryota; kingdom Viridiplantae; phylum Streptophyta; class Magnoliopsida; order Malpighiales; family Hypericaceae; genus Hypericum; species Hypericum androsaemum. The sequence continues at coordinate 1,647,038 of OZ023199.1, forward strand.
TATACGATGCACAAATTTATGCCAATGACCGCGTCGTCACGTTGATTACATGGTACATCGAATGATAATGAAGACCTCTTCTCATTTTGATAATTGTACCAAGGCGGAATGTCGTTCCCCGGAAGGTACATGCTATGTATGCCACATTCAGACAATACCTGTGTGAACAGAATAAGAACACACAATCAAACAAATGCACTATTATCACTTCACAAAGCAAACACATGTAATCCTCTAAAATCAGAAGTATCTACGAAAGACATCCGACGAGGAACATTGTTCGTGATACCACAATAAATTGTAGTGCATTGAATTGCTGAGAGAAGTCACTAGATTGGAAAGAAGTCAAGGGTTTGATGAGCATACCTGGAAGGGAGTTTTCCTTGTGTTACCAGAAATGGAGCTCACCATGTTCACTTCAGATCTTCCAAGAGATTTCAAGTCAAACAAGCGCAATGTTCTTATCATCTCCTGGTCGACATTTTCCAAGGTATGCAACTTGAAGATGCCTCCGATCTCAACCAGATTTTGGCAACCATATAGAATTAAACATTTCAGTCTTGCAAAGCTTTTCAGCCTCCTTATTCTTTCCAGTGAGGTGCAATCGCTCACGTTGACATAGTTCAAGCTATCTGGAAGCTGCGGAAGATATCTGAGTCTCTCGCACTGGTAGAGTGAAAGGGAATCAAGAGAGGTAAGACTCTGAATACTTTCTGGAAGAGTAAGAATGGGATTGTTCCCCAAATCGAGTTCTTGGAGTGTTTGTAGTACACTGAGGTCTTCGGGAATATCAGCATCACAAATATTACAGTTTGTCAGGCTTAAATGCACCAGAAAGCGAGGAAGGAAAGTGAACAAGGGCCTACTAGTTCTTGGCCTTTTAGCTGGAGGTTGAAAACTTGGCCTCTTCGTGCTTGCGATGGTTGAATTTGTCGAGATTGGTTGTATATATTGCCTCCCGGAAAGGTCAGAGCAACCGGATAAAACAAGTTTTTGAAGTGATTTCGGCAACCCAATTGCCTCTGGAAGCATCCCAAGACTTGTGCAATTTTTTAAGTTCAAGCAGATAAGCTTGTCCAAGATTCCAATGGATTCGTCGATTTCTAGTAAACTCGAGCAGCTTTCCAGTATCAATCTCTCAAGACTTGGGACAACATTGAAATCGGGGATGGAAACCAAGAAATATGAATGACTGAGGTTGAGGGTCTTCAAGTTTGCAAGACACTGAAACTAAATTAAGACAAGGGAGGGGTCAGAATCATTTGGATACATAAATGTGTGCAGACATAAAAGGATAGAAGGCTAACAAACCTGGAACCTATCACCAAAAACTTGCAGTCTGCTACCGGACATGTCAAGAACCACGAGATCCTCGAAAGAGAATACATTCGGTATCACATTCAGCGGGAAACCATGCCAACTTAACCAGACCAAACTACTCGGAAACTCCCTGCATTCTCCCTCAAGTACTGCATGATTGAGATTCAGAAGCTTGAGGTTGCTCATTGTTGCTAATGCCTCAATTCTCAACTCCATCTTATCAGTTAAGCTTGCATTTGCTTGCTTGTGGTCAAGGACGAAGCTCCTAACTTTTTTAGTTCCCTGGATCCGGATGCATCGTAAGTATCAGCAACAGAAAAAAAGGTAAAAATTTCATAAGCATAGAAACAAGCTAGATACTATGACAGGTAACATGAACGTGCTTCTTACAGAATTTTTTCTGAGGACAAGAACTGCATCTTTATGGCGCCAAACTCGGGTACGCTCCCCAGGATTCTCAGATTCTTGGCCAACTAAATCTCTTGCTATGTCTCTGATAAGTTGATGCATGACCAATTTATTATTTTCATGGGTTGCTACCAGACATCTTTCAGTAAGCCTTTGAAGCCCGAGCACTCTGTACAAATCGCAGCCTTCAAGTACCTTTTCCACATAATCTTTGTCCATACCAACAAAGAAACAAGCTATATCGAGGAGCAAGTTTTTGTCACGACCATCTTGAAGGGAGTCGAAGCTAATCTTGAGAACCTTGCGGATTTTACCATCATCAATTTCAACTGGTTCTCTTAATGCACTTTCCCACTGGTGTATACTCAATCTAGATAAACAAGAGCCGAGGACTTCTAGAGCTAGTGGAAGCCCACCACAGTGGCGTATCGCAACTCCGCAGAGCTTCATGTAGTCATTTAAAGGATGATCCTGCCCAAAAGCATGCCAACTGAAGAGCTTAAGTGATGAAACATTGTCAAGAGGTTCAACTTTAATCTTCAAGCAGGGTACCTGAGCTTTAAGCAAGCCCCTGTTGCGGGTAGTTACGATGAGTTTACTTCCCGACTTAGGGGGGCCCTCCATCCCGATGAATGCCTGCAGTTCTTCCGCTTCGTGAACATCATCAAGAACAATGAGAACTCTTTTGCGACTCATAGCATCTCTGATCTTCAGGATCCCTTCATCAACACTTCGCGGCTTAGCTGTTTTACCCTTCTGGATATCCGGCAGAAGTTGTCTTTGTAACCGAAGTAAGCCACTAGATTGAGCTGCAACTTCTCTAACACTCGAAATAAAGCTCCTCCTCTCAAACTTGTTGAAGTTCTGGTTATAGATAGTCTTCGCAATGGTCGTCTTCCCGACTCCGCCAAGTCCGAATATCATCGCCATGCTAGTGCAATCCGACGAGTGTTGCAACCACAAGTTGATGTCTCTTGTTCGAGTTTCGATGCCAACTAGATTGGGGCAAACATACAACGGCGGATGATGAAGAGCTTCCTTGCAGACCTTTTCAACAACATCTTTCACAAACTGTGCCTCATACCTAGGCGAAAATCAAAACAAGCGGTTGCACGCATAAGTTCGATAACCGATAAGCTATACTTAAGTAGTTGAAATGAGAAGAATCAAGGATAATACCCATCCTGAAGTACCATTCCTCCGATAGTAGAAACTTCTCTTAGAGCAGCCCTGTATGCTTCCACCACATTCATCTCATTCTTGAAGCCCTCTTTGTGCTTGGCAAGTGCTTCACCATAGCTCCCCAGCTGCTCTCTAACCTGGGATGGATCCACCTTGTAGAAGATCGGGATCAAATTGATCCCTGCAGTTCTTCTTTGCTCCAACAGCATCACAAGCTCATCGAGGCACCATCTCGAAGACGCGTAATCCTTTGACAACACCACCACTGCAACTCTCGAATCCCTCATTGCGATCTGGATTCCATCCGCGATCTTCTCTCCTCTCTCGATTTCATCGTCGTCCCTGAATGTGTCAAGCCCTGCTTCTACCAAAGCCGAGTACAGGTGGTCAGCAAACTTCTTCCGGGTGTCTTTGCCTCTAAAGCTCAAAAACACATGATAGCTGAATCTGCCGGATGCTGAGCTGCACGATCCACCACATGCTCCCGCAACGGCCATTGAGGAGGGCACCGGGCTTCAAACTTCACTTGTCAAATCAAGAAACCAGATCCCAGAAATATCAGTGCTGCAAAACTGAAACATACCCAAAGGAAGAACATAAACAAGACAAGCCCTTGTTAGAATCTTTGTATCCAACACAAAATCTTAAGACAATAGGTAGGTGAGTTTTCCACAATTATAAACATCGACTTCGCCAACGTGCAGCCGATGAAACATGGTCGTGTGAGGACAACAACGAGCAGGGGGATCAAATTCAATCCGCTATGATACCATGTTTATAATCTTCATATCCGATCCAAAACCTCAAGGCAATAATTAGATGAATTTTCCACCCGCACCTGCAACTAGCAATGCAGTAATTTCAATCATATAATGTAACTCACTTGCATTAAAAGAGGAGAAAATCCAAACACAAGTCCTGGATGCTAAAGAACCTACTGTTCCAAACCAATTCATTTTACTGAATAAAACTCACAGATATCAAGCCAATTTTTTACCTGGTGGTGTATGGTGAATAGGGTCTAATCCTCATTCAACCAAAGAAGCTATTTGACGCAATCAGAAAGCAGCATCGTTCCAATGTACAGGTGTTACCTGGCCAGTGGTTTGGACAATATCTCTGGGCAGTGGACCAGAAAGTCGCAAGCAATGAACCAAGTTCACATCTGAGATGGACTCGTATGGTCAAATGGCTCCATGCCACCTTTCTTTTTGGTGGCGGTGGAAGTACATTGCTATATTTTGACGTAACAATCCAAATTCGAATAGAATAATATTGACACGTTACGTTATTAACTAGCCCGGACCCATTCTTTTAACGCCCTGCTTATGAAAATGTTTGGACATCGTTTAATATATTTTTTTAAATATTTAATATTCAGAGTTAAGATTCGGATTCTTATCTTTCAATGATTTTTTGGACATCGTTTCATAATTTACAGTGCCTTTATTTATCAAAGTCTAGATTTAAGTTGGTTAAGATATTAAATGAAAATGAATATTTAACATAATATTTTTAGGGGAAAAAAATTCAAAAGTCCCTATAGTTTGGTATATTGTGCTGAGAGATCCATTACTTAGTAAATTCGACTCTGAATTTTAAGTAATTGAACTTATTAGTCTCTGTGACTAATTTATATCTCAAATAGTGATATGAGATTACTAAAACACCCTTCCTCAGAAAAGATAAACCCTTACTAAACCCACTCCATTCTATCTTCACCGAAACAAAACAAAAGCAAAAAAAAAAAAGTCCAAGTCCAATCTTCACCGAGACCCCAATTAAGGAATCGTTGCATATCCTTGTTCGATTCAATCAAACTAATAGAAACCCCAATTAAGGAGTCCCAATTCGATCAAACACCAGCACAGAATTGCCAAGGAAATTAAAGGTAGAAGAAGCCAACCTGGTAGAAGCTGAAGTGGAGCTGGGGGTCAATTTCGAGGAGGTCGCCGCGGTCCTTCTTCTTGGCGGGGACGTGCACGGTGGAGGAGCCGTCGGCGTCGCGGGTGACTTTGAGGTTGGCGTCCTTGAACATCTCTTCTTCTTCAATATCCCTCCGAGGCGCCTTCGCCAGCAATTCCCTCTTTGATTTCGTCATTTCTCTCTTGGAACGGAGTTTGATTTGGTTTGCACTTGGAGATATATATATATATATATATATATATATATATATTTATTTTTGGCTTTTGTTTTGTTTCGGTGAAGATGGAATGAAGTGGGTTTGGTTGGTTAACGCCAGGTTTGATTTTCCAGTGGAAGGGTATTTTAGTAATTTTATATTATTGTTTGGGATATAAATCGATTAAAAGGATTAATGAATTTAATTTCTTAAAATATAGGGATCATTTCACTAAGTAATAGACTTTTTAGTATAATATATCAAACATAGAAGTTTACGAATTTTTCCCCCTATTTTTAAAGATTTGAATCAGAAACACATTAATTAAATTAGAACTGAGTCATGTAGTTTGAGATGATTTTAGTTTGGTACCGTACAATTTGAAATTAATTAAAATTAGCAATTTACTCATCATGCTCACTATAATTTCGAATTAATTTGAAAACATATAACCACATCAAACGTTCAAACCCTATGGCCAACGACATATCTCCCCTATTAGCCCCACCACCACCACCACCGCCATGCCGCCCTTTCTCACCGCAACTTTCGCCACGCAGCCGCTCCTCCACCCCAAATCCCCAAACTGCCCTTCACCCCGCCGTGGATGCTCGCGGTGCCCCTCACTTACTTTCGTTCGCGAAGACGTTCCGGAGGTTCTCTTCCCCCAAATGCCAGCGGAGGAAGCTGGTTAGAATCCCCGAAATACTCGGATTCGCGGTGTTTTTGGATTGGTTAATGCAGCATTGCTCGCTCGGTTTGTCTTCTATGATATCGAACTTGTTGCGAATTTATTCGTGTTTGCTATCTTAAGATTAGCGGTTGAGCCGTTTATGATCTTTTCAGTCTGGCCTGCTTATCTTGTGTTGGATTTGTTCTCTGTTAGGTACGCAAAAATGCCAATGGTCTGCAAGTTTATTGACGATTTGTTCGAGAAGGGAGGGAGATGCATTACGGTATTCGGCCTTGGAGGGCCTGGCGAAAAAGGTGAGATGGATATGCTCGAGCTCTAAAGTTGATCAGAGTTCGCGATTACTGATGATTTAATGCAACTGATCTAGGTTGCACTTCGTAGTTTAACTATCTACTCGATTTCCTGCATACCAATCTATCTTATGCTGAAACAGGGATAGCCATGACACTCTCCTTTCACCATTAAGAGAGCACAGAATGTAATGAAGAGGAGCTGAGGCCTTTTGTCTGTCTAAGAAAATAATGATCATTTTGCGTAGCGAGTTGGTTCTTCTAGCAAGTTTCACTGCATTGTGTTTTGCACTGAGCATTTGATTGTTGATTGGGTTTCGTTCCATGGTCGCTGAGCATATCCTGGCAACTGGAGGTGAGAGGCTGGTTTCTTTTTTGTTTTTGTTGTGACATGGATTATCTTGCTTTGCCCTTTGGTCTGGTATTTTGATGGCACCTTCTGATTCATTTCCAGACAGGTTTTAGCAGGGAGGAGAAGATACTGGTGTGGAGCTCGCCCACCACCAAATCGTCATGAGCAATGTTCCACAACTTAGACACGCTTGCCTGCTCCACAAACACCTTGAACGGTTTTGGTGAGAGCAACTTACCAATCAACACAGAATCGGTAAGTGTAGAGAGTCAGACTTGTTAAGTAACAGAATAGGAATCGATGGACCCTCCTTGAGTCGCCTAGTCTCTTGGAGGAAGGAGACCAAGGAAATATCCGGAGTCGCCATAGAATCCATGGGTAACGAAGAACAGAGAAGGGTCTGAGTTAAGAGCAAATTCGGTTGCATGGGGTGAAATTAGAGGCAGGGGTGGAATGTGGAACAATTATATGGAATATAATAATCGGAGGAATATTGAAGAACCCAAGCCAGGTTTGTCCAATGAGAAACCAACTTGTGAGGTAAGACGGCATCTAGAATTGTATATAAAAAAACCAACTTGCAACGCAAAATATGCTGCATAAAGGATAAACAAAGAAGAATCGTGCATAATATAATAATCATTTCCGAATCGTTCAACGCCCGACATGTTCCTTCGGTGTAAACTTAAAACTTAGTGATCTCAAATGAAGTAAAACTTAAAACAGAGTAGTTGAAGGTCAACGACATTGGATTCAGTTCTATCCCCTCTAGCTCTCGCTCTGGCTTGGCCACCATAGGAGGATTTTGCTCATCTACGGGATTTTAATCTTCTCAGGATTCCCCTAGCTACTTTCTCTGGGGTCTTAACCACCGAATCGAGTCAAGCTGCGAAAATTGGGAGCTTTCTCTGCGAAGGTCAGGCATTCTACCATGTAAAAACTGTTTTGTAAACTAGACTTGTTCTTTTAAGATAAACTAAGCAATGGGAGTTCGGGCCCTGTTTGTTGCAACGAAAACAAATTCATGGAGGAAGAACTTTCCATGAATTGATTTCTTGGGAAAGTTGTTTGTTTGATGATATTCCAGATTGTTGTGAAGCATGTACAGACCTTTGTTATGAGATAACGACTAAGATTTTTTTGGAAATATTTCAAGTTCGAGTCTTACAATTGGAAAACACAGGCATCGCGTTTCCTTATCCAATTAGAGTTTTCCCCCTTCTTGATCTTGACTGTTGTTCTAATATAAATTTCTTTTTTCTTAGACGAATAAAGATGGGTAAGCGAAAGGATGAGTACTTCTGGACTCATATGAAGAAAAGGCCCGAGGGCGTGGAATGCAAGTATTGTTCAAGCCTCTTTAAGGGCAGGCCTTCGATTTCCAGGATGAAGAGCCATCTGCTTGGAACTCCCAATCAGGGTATTAGTATTTGTGACAAGATACCCCATGAGCTGAGGCTTGAGTTGGAAGAAATCAATAAAAGGCATAAATTCTTGCCGAGTTCAAGCAATGTAGTCGAAAGTCTGCGCTTGGAACCACAATCAGGTGAACCGGTAACCGGGCAACGAGACCGGACAGTTTCGGGATGGACACAGGATGAACAGCCAGCTTCTGTGCATCCAGGAGGATCACAACCATCCGAGGCAAGGGCGACCAAAGGCATTAAATTGCTGACTACTGCGTTCGAGGGTGATGCACTTCGGAGCAACTTGGATAAAGTTTGGTCTTGGCTGATGAATAGTGACATAGGAGGGGTTGGTGTTTATGGCATGGGAGGCATAGGAAAAACTGCACTGGCCAAGCATATCAACAACAGGCTTCTAAGGGATCCTAATCCATTCCTTCATGTTTACTGGGTTGGCGTGTCACAACATTGCAGCATAAAAAAACTACAGAATGCCATTGCAGGAGCTATAGGCTTGAGTTTGCCAAGTTTTGAGAATGAGACTCTTCATGCAGCTAGACTTTGCGAAGCATTGGTAGAAAAGAAGAAATCGGTTCTCATCTTGGATGATGTTTGGGAATTTCTTGATCTTGAACGTGCCGGAATTCCTGTTGGGTCCAATACTTATAAGTTGGTTGTAACTTCTCGCACTCTGAGCGTGTATCGACTGATTGGGTGTCGAAAGATTATCAAGATGCAGACTCTCTCGAAGCAACAAAGTTGGAGTCTATTCTTGGCAACTCTTGGAGGTGGAACAACACTTCCAATTCAAGTTGAAGAAGTAGCAAAATCAATTGTAGAACAATGCGAAGGTTTGCCACTCGGGATTGTAACGGTTGCAAAATGCATGAGAGGTGTGGTTGACTTGAGAGAATGGAGAAAAATATCGGAAGAATTGAAAGGTTCGATGCCACGGCAGCAGATAGTGGAGCTATTTGATTCACTGAAGCTAAGTTATAACGCGCTCCGGGAACCAATGTTCAAACAAGTGTTTATGTTTTGTGCATTATTGCAAAAAGATCTTGAACATTATCCAGATTATTATGTTACTGCTCTCTCCTCTGAACAAGAGATGGTTGCCAATAAACAAGATGTGGTTGATTGTTTGGTGGCCAACGGACTGACAGGAGGACTTGAGAGCGGGCAGATAGAATTTGACGCAATGCACCACTCGCTGAATCTACTTGAAGATAATGCCTTGTTGATATTTGAGCCATTCATAAAATCACACAGGTTACTGAAGATTATGGCTATCTTAATAACAAAGGAAAGAGGTGATGCCATAATTGAGATCGATAATAAGAAGCTAGAAAATCTACCTGCAGAGGAGAAATGGACCAGTGCTCTGAAGGATGTGTTATTAGTTAACACCAGCATCTCATGTATAGCCCCTAGTCACCCACCAAAATGTCCACGGCTCTCATCATTGTACGCTAACAGCAGGTGCCTTCTATCAATTGATGAGTTGTTCTTCCAACATCTTTCCGGACTCATAATTCTTGATCTCTCTAACACAGAAATAGAGAGGTTGCCTTATTCCGTATGTATGTTGGGAAATCTTACTTCATTGGTTGTCAGTGGTTGCAAGAGATTGAATTATGTGCCCCCGTTATCAATGCTTCAGGCATTGAAGAAGTTGGATATGAGCTATTGTTATGATGTTCAAGAAGTTCCTGGTGGCATGGAATTGTTAAAAGATCTGAATTATCTCAATCTCATCGGAACAGGCATAGTTGAGTTACCAGACGGCTTATTAGGCAGCCTTTCTCGTCTGCAGGACCTCAAGGTTAGTGCTTACATCAAAGTAGAGGAATTAGCGGCTCTAAAAAAATTGGAAACACTAGCATGCTGCTTTAGGTTTCATGAATGCTCAAGCACATTTGCTAACTTGACTCATTCGCTGCGTCGGCGATTGGATCGATACTCTCTTCTTATTGGAGATTGGAACGACGAGAAATTTTATGATATACCTTTATCTCAATACTCCGTAGCATATTCGGATTTTGGTTTAGTCTATGAGCGAGTGGTCAAATTTCAGGAAACGGTTGAAATTGATGATACATGGTCCATAAATCTTCCAAGAAATATCCAATGTTTGATTATTCATGATGCGTACTCTGTTTGGAAGAGCTTAGTGTTGCAGAATGGTCTTTGTGCTGCTGGATTGCGATGCTAGGATATCCTCCATTGTGATGGCTTAGAATACTTGTGGCGGTTTCCCTCCTCGAGCGGTACTCTATTTGAACGCATTGAGATTCTGGAGTTATCCTCATTGAATGACCTCCTCTCTCTGTTTCGATCGGAAAGTGCTGCTCCGTCATCACCAGAAGCCAACATGCCTTTATATCCTGGTGTTTTCTGCCAGCTCAGGAAGCTATATATCTGCAGCTGCGAAAAAATTGTGAGGTTGTTTCCTCCGGAGCTGCTACCAAACCTTCAAAACCTCGAGAAGCTCGATGTCAGTATCTGCGATGCAATGGAGGTGATATTCGAGGACGAAGATAACAACAACACTGGCGGGAGTTGTTCCACTGGTATGTTCACTCTCCCAAAGCTTAAGATTCTGAAGCTGAATGGTCTAGAACGATTACAAAGAATCAGCAGCAAGAACATCATCTGTGGATCTCTGCAAAAGATTTATGTGGTGGATTGCGAAAACTTGCTCAATATTTCTATTAGTCTGCCCATACCTTCTCTTAAACAACTGTTCGTTTATCCACAAGAGTGGTGGCAGTCAGTCCATTGGGAGAATCCTGACGCAAAGGCTCTTCTTCCATATTGCCCGTTGTTGAGGGAATTTGAATACGATTCTGATTAATGAATTAAATGCTTGGACAATGGTTGATCTATTGCATTTCTTCTTGGAGATAAGGATAGAAGATATGTTAAATTATTATATTTATAGCTTTTGAATTATATTAAAATTTTATGTAATAGGTTTATTTTAGTTCTTTATAAATATGACATATACGCTATTATTTTAGTTGGTTGAATTTGATTAATAAAAATCTAGAGTTTTTCTTAATTATTTGTCATTTTTCGATTGTCGTAGAATCAACGGATCAAAATTTTTATCATATTTTTCTGATATTCTCAGAATCAACAGATTCGCGATTTCCTAGGTTCGCCTGCATCACAAACACTATTAGTAGAGTATTATTCTTTGATTTTCAACTTTACATAATTGCGGCAATCTAGTGCAATATAGAATTGTTTTTGAGGTTCGATAAATCGATAGAGTAAAGAGTAGAGAATCCAATGCCCTAAAAAATTAAGATTTCGTTCGCAAAGTTCGTCTAAGGAAGATGTTGGTGAATGAAGTGACAGTGAACTGCAAATATTTTCCCGTTCAATTACTGTCGTATGATTAATAAAAGATGCAAAATACCTTATTCCATTTTATTCATCTAATTTGTTTCACAATAATTTAAGAAAAATAGATTTTGACAGGCTATTCTGAGAAAAACGACGTTGATGTGGGCCTTTTTTATGTCCTAGTTTGAGATATTTTTTAGTTTCGTACCATATAATTTGAAATTAATAAAATTAGTAATTAATTTCAATTTCATCATGCTTACTATAATTTCGAATTAATTTGAAAACATAAAACCTCCTCCAACGTTCAAAGTCAAAGCCCCTATCGCCAACAAACATATCTCCCTAATTAGCCTCGCCATTCTTCACAAAAAAAATAGCCTCGCCACCAACATGCCGCCCTTCCTCGCCGCAACTTCCTCCGCAGCCGCCGCGCAGCCTCTCCTCCTCCCCAAAATCCCCAAAATTTATTTTAATTTTTAATTCAATCTTTTTGAGTTTTTAAATTTATTTCAAATAATTTGATATTTTATTTTTTTAATTTTGGGGAAAAAGTAAATGTAAATTTGAGTTTGCACTCAATGTACCAAATATCTTTAGCTTCAAAAGAATCTAAGCCCTGTAAGCTATTCATCCGGATATGTCGTGTTTTCACTGGTTGAAATATCATGGAGGTCGTTTCCACCCAAAAAACAAATCATGGAGGTCGTATATTGAAGATAGGAATTTTTTCTGAAATGGACAAAAATATATATATATTTTTTCTGAGTAGACAAAAAATTATACATATTTTTAAAATAGGTTAAAAATTATTTAATAATCTTTCAACTTATTTTGGAAATATGTATAAGTTTTTGTCCATTTACGAATAATGTGTATATTTTTTGGAGATTTTTTCTCAATTAGGTAAAAAAATACACATATTTTTCTTAAATAGATAAAAAGTTATACATATTTCCAAAATATGTTGAAAGATTTTTTAATATTAAAAAACTTTGAAGGAGCTGCCTTCCCAAAATGGCACCTCGACTGCAAACATCTATTCATGTCCAAAAGACCGAATTTAAAAATTATTTTCATCTTACGGGCAGCAATTTGCTTGCCCGTAATAGTTGTTTTTATATGTCCAAGTGATGCTCCTACTGTCGTTTAGAAAAAATGGTGTCCAATAAGTTAGGTTTTGTTTGTATATTTGATTATTTAAAAAGAATTTGTTATCCGTATGAATTAATTTAATTTTGCAGTTATTCTTTGTGATTCATATAGATTCTTGAGCATGGATTGGGTACAGGAAACCCAATCCTGTACCAAACAAAATAGGGGTAAAACAGTCCAAAAAGGGAAAAAAGAGGACGCATCAGAGGGCTGACACGAGTGATGATGGGGGCTAATGCGCGTGGGAGCGCGTGCCTGAAGCCTCCACCTTCAATTTATATTATTTAATTAATTATAAGTTTTATTAAATATTAACCTCATGCTATTTTATCATAATCGACCTGCCATTTGGTCATGCCTTTTATTGTAATCGGACATGTCATTTTATCGTACTCCGCTCTGCCATTTAGTCATAATCGGGCATGTCATTTAATTGTAACTTAGCATGTCATTTTATCGTACATGGTCTGCCATTTGGTCATTACTGAGCATGCCTTTTTATTATTACCGGACATGTTATTTTATCGTGCACGAGCTCTGCCATTTGATTGTCAACAGACATGTCATTTTATCGTAACATGGTTTGCCATTTAGTCATAACCGAGCATACCATTTTAGCATATTCGAGTATACCGTTTGAATATAACCGGGCCTGCCATTTGAACATAATCAGGCATGCCATTTGGTCGTCACCAGTCATATCACTTTAGACATACATCACGATCAAAAATAAAAAATAAGAACAAATGACTTAACTCTTCACTAAATCAACATTTACACACTTGAAAAAATCATTTCAAAGAGAAGAGAGAGAGTATGGGGGAGAGAGAGTGAGGGAGAAGAAGGAAAATATGAAGGAAGGAAAAAGGAGAGAGAAGGAAACCTCTTCTTCGCCGGCGTCGCTCCTCGTCGGCGTCGATTTTATTTAGGATCGGAAAAATAGAGATGGAGGGAGAGGAAGGAAAGTGAAATGGAGGAGCAAGGAAAGTGGAAGGGGAGGAGAAAGAGAAAGAGAAAGAGAAATGGCTGCCAGGAAGGAAAGGAAAAAGAGAAAAATAGAATGAGCCAAGAAAGAGGAGGAAAAGGGAAAAAGGGAGGTAAAAGACAAAAATAACCCTGATGAATCTCTACCGTTAGATCTCTGAGGCGCGTCTAATCATCAAATTTATGGCCTAGATTAAATCATGTTTGGTACAGGAACTCCTATCTCTCCCCGTACCCAATCCAACTCCTAGATTCTTACGGTTCACCGAAATTTTGGACTTTTGACTGTAATAATTTATTCATGGTTCGTTGGTAATAAATCATAAATTAGGTACATGCAACCATAAATTAAATACATGTAGCCATAAATAAGTAGAAGTCAAACCTAAATTTTCATACCATAAGATAATTAATTAATTTTTGGAATAATATAAATGCAGAACTAATTAATCAATTAGAGACCAATTTCCGAAATTAAATTATCTAATTATATAATTTTCATAATATAATTACAGAAATATTAAAAATAACATACACAATATTTATAATTAAAACATATATTTAATGCTAAACTAATTTAATTTTAACAAAAAAAAATTATTACCTTCCTTAATAACACAGCTTCTCTCTTCAATTGTTCCCGCTCTCTCTTTTACTTTGGCGTACAATATTGTGTGAAACTGTAAAGTTATGAACTCAATTTATAGTGTCAAAATGAACAGAAAAATATTAAATGCACTTACTATTTGGTCAAAAAAGTAATAAAGCATTGCATGTGGTTGTTCGACAGCAACGAAGGATGGAGCCCTCGTGTGGTTGTTCGACACCAATAAAGGATGGATCCCTGCATATGTCTTAATTCATGCTATTTCTCTGAGATAATAACTGGTTCTGTCAAAAATTTACTGCCCATTCTAATTTTTCTTCACTCTAAAAAAAATCTGATTTCAATGGAGGCGCCATGCCAATTCGGCGCCTCCCCTCTATTATTTTTTTCCTACTTTCTCTGATTTCGAATCTTAAAGCTGGGCCACATGTCGTTCACCACAACGGAGGCGCCATTTTGAGAAGGTGTCTTCTTCAAAAAAATTTAATATTAAAAAATCTTTCAACTTATTTTGAGAATAAGTATAATTTTTTGCATATTTAAGAAAAATACGTATATTTTTTGCCTAATTGAGAAAAAATCCATTTTTTCCCATTTCAGAAAAAAATCTGTTAAGATATGGGAGGCCGGAGGGGATACCAAAGCCTGCCAGTCGGGATGAGAAAGGAGAATTTTGAACAATTCTCCCTCTTTTCAAATTTAATCATATTTCTTTCTAAATTTTTTAATGTGAAAAATTCACTTAAGTACCCTATAATTTCACGCACTTTTAACTTAGTACGATATAGCTTAATTTTTTCTTTTTAAGTGACTGAGATTTCAAAAAATGACACATTCGATGATAAATTTTTTAACTATGATTAATTTTTCCAACTAGACTATGCTAGTAAGTGCCACATCATCTCCATGTAATATTTTTTTTATCCTAAATGACGATGACATAGAAAAACTAAAAACCCTAATTAAGAAGCCCAAAATTTTCTAACTCAAATTTAAAAAAATCCAAACTCAAAAAATGATTCAGTGCCCCTCTCTCCCCCCCTCTGCCTCTCTCGTTCAATTAAAATCCATATAATATCCGTACAATCAACAACAAGAACGAAGTCGAGGAGATAGCTTAAATAATTTATTAACATTTATTTATTTTCACCTAAAAATTTTATAAATTAGGCTAGCATTCACTTATGATGAAACTTTAGTAAAGTATGTAAAAATATATGTATTTACTAAAAAATATAAGCTGAAATCAAGATTTAATACTAACATTTTTTTTAAATATTAGTTATTGCGATAGAGAGTTTATTAAATTTTAACATTGTTCTCAACTCGGGACCGATACTTTTTATCGAGTTATAAAGGTTAACGCTTTATAAAAGATGGATTTAGTGAATGAAAATGAAAGTGGAAGGGAAGAAGAAGTCAATCGAAAGAAACCCCTATTCCGAGAAGCTTGTGAAGCCTTATGGTAAGTTCTTCTACGTCATGAGTTATATTATATTGTCTCTCTTTATTTCAGGTCTTACGTACTTTAGCCACCTCAATCTGCAACCCTTCTTATGTTGCACTGGACCCTGCATGAATCATTGACACCTCAATAATTAATTTCATAAATTTTTTTACAAACTTTTCTTGGGAAATAAAGTGCACTTTAACAAGATACAACAACATAATTCTTCCGAAGAAAAATAATTTACAAGAAGGAAAATTCCATCCCACTGCTTAGGCAGCCACCACAACAACTTTCTTTTTTTTTTAAAGATAAATTTACATCAAGAATTACAACTTTACGGTGTTTGAAATATGAACTTTGTTCAAATTGTCTGTTGTTTATCCATGTAACTCTGTCCAAGCCCATTCAGCCAGCTCATGCAACTTGGTCCAAGGCCTTCGGGCCAGCTTCTGAAACGCCCCGATCACGGGCTTCACCAGATATGCTTCAACTGCAAGGTAAAGACCGGCGAGAATTATACGAACCCACCAAGGAGCTGAGAGCCGTTTCGACGCAGACAAAGTTGAGTAGTAGAAATTGGCCAACAATCTGCACTTTTTCACCGATGGGTGGTATGGAGAATCGTCCATCTCGACTCTGGCTTCAACGACCGACAATATATCAAGCGCCCAGAGGACGATCGTCTGCTCTAACGTGCAATTCTGTCTCGTGCAGCTTGTCGTGGCGTTCATGGCGAAATCATTCTCCCCGGATGCTCTGTGCATTAAAGAAACCGTGCTTATGTTAGAATCTTCGTATACATTCAAAAACTTTGAGATAATGGGTATGTAGTAACGATGGGCAATCTCAACATGGTCGTATCAACGAGGGATACTCATTACCATACTTATATTGAACTCACTGACCTCGGTAAGCTACTGACAGCGACAGCTAATATAACGACGATGGCCGATTTACGATACACCATTCGTAGGCCTCCTGTTGAGTTGAATCCCATCTATGAGGACGTCAAATAGAATTAGTTACTTAAGAACTAAGTTCGTATATATTTAGTATCATTAGTAAAGAGCTTTTACTTTACCTGAAAGTAATTGAGGACGAGGCTGTACTGGCCATATGCCATTGGAGATGCGCGGCAGAGAAAAGAGATCCAGAGGTGAGAACAGAAGTTGGTGTTTACTTAGGTCGTTTCTTTGAACGGATTGCTATTTATAAACTGTTTTCGAGATAGACGTAGAAGAATTGAAGATGGTATATACGTTCAATAATTATTTGTGAGAATTTATTTAAATAGAAGTTGCTGACGTTTAAGCTCTGGCAAATCCAATTCTAGGTTACTTGTTTAGTATATATAAAGATTAAATTAAATAGGGTACTTAAAAAATTGAGTGCTCCTGGTCCAACTCTTATATTTCCATGCACTTGGCTTGGCTGGCCTGGCAAGGTTGCTGAAGAAAGGAAAATAATATTTTTAAGAATGGGAAAGGAAAGGCTTAGTCAACGTTGGATATTTTGCGTTTATAATACATGCCCGGTATTTTGTAGTTTTGAATTGAGTAGGGACAACATAAAAATCGTTCTCACGGAGGAGATTTCGTTTAGACCATCAGATTTCATTAAAAATCGTGTCTACAGATTTGACAGTCACTAAAAATCATATCTATAAATATAATGACTTGATCCATTTCAGTAGGGACAATTCTTGTTCACACTAAATCCGAACCCGGTATTTGTGAGTAATATTATGAAGAGAAGGAATAATATTTTGAGTAAAAAATTCTAAGGTGCTTGTAAGATTAGAAACGAAAGCGGCTTTCATCTTTCATCCTAGACCCTTTTGAGTTGATTTTTTGTTTATTACGACCAAAATACCATGGACAGCCTTTTTTTTAATAAAATAGGATAAAGTTATTCTGAAGTTTGGACTTTCACACATTAATATCCCAAGTAACAAAAGTTTTATATTGACAGACAACAAAGTGACATCCGCTAACTAAGTTATTTGAGTTATTTGTGTGTCATGTCACATCAATTTTATCCGTGTATCTTGCCACATAACTCATTTTAAATGTATGACATGTTATTTCATTAATTTGAAAGTAAATGGAACAAACTTGATAACATTCAGAATCAAATCTAATTTAGGAGAAAATCAATGGTGTCCAAATTGGAGGGTCAACGATATGTCATGCTGATAAAATTAGTTATGTGACATGACACGGGAGATAATTCAAATAACTTAGATTAACAGGTATCACTAATTTGTCAATTAGGTAAACACATCTCTCACGTGAATTTGACACTACAAAGTATTTAGGGTAAATTAGCTTAGAAAATTAGAAATTTGGCATATTCGACTCTTAGATTCCTATATTTTTTAAATAGATTAGAAAAATTTATAAAGTTTAGTTTTATCATTTTGCTGACTTCATCAATAAATTTTTCAAGAAAATAACTTTTTTACCCTTCAAAAAAAATAAAAAAGCCAATAAATGAGCACATCGACGCCAAGAACCCCTCGTTCTTGGACGCCGGAGAACGACGACGACGAGTCGGCGGTTATCGTCTCCAAGAAAGCCAACCTCGGAGCCCTTCCCAATTGCTCTTCAGTCCTCACCGTCGCCGACCCAGACCCTTTCCTCCGGAACATCTCCGCCGACAACATCAAGGGAGGAGATGGACGCGCCGGCCAAATCCTCGCTAATATCCCCAAATCAATCCTCCATTCCAAACCCTAAATCTCGTCGTGCTTTCCTGTTTTACTGCCACAATCTATTGGTGCCCTAAATCACTTAGGTTATTAACAACTCGTCGAAAGCAGTCGCGATAACATACACAAACGCGATAACGTTTCCTACTTCCTTTTGGTTCCAGCCGAAGTCGCAGTTCCTGGAAAGCGAGAAAATGATTATTGTTTGTAGACCCAGATTCACCACGATGGACCAGGCAGAAGATCTCGAGTCACTAGAAGGTCGCACGCAGATCGACGGCCGGTAGAATATTAACCACAAACGAGGAGCAGCGTGAGGCCGAGGAGCAGGTTGGGGAAGGTGAGGATAGAAAGAGAGTAGACTATTCCGGTCGTTGGTCTGATTTTGTTATTTTGGGTTAATTTTGATTGTCTTTAGAAAGATGACCGGAGGGTCGCTGGAGAATCGCCAGAATTTTTGGTTAATTGTGTCATCATACCAAAACTCAAACAATTAAATTCTCTCCATCTTAGTTAATCAGCTGCACATGACACGTACCTAAAAAAAATTGCTACCAATCAACTAAAAAAAATAAAATTATATACACATCACGGGAAAAAAACATAAAATCAAAATTTTCCTCTAACGAGAACCAAATGCAATTCCACAATATACATTTCATGTAACTAACACAAAGATTATCCAGCTTGAGGGAAATGTTGAAGATTCTGCTGCGAAGATATGATCAATCCAGCTTGTAATAGTGGCTATTCAGTAGCTAATGTTCCCCCTAAAAAAGTATTATGATAATTAATTATTCAATTTTATTTTTTTCTTTGTACTTTCCCCCTAAAAAATGACAGTACACTTTGTTCTATCATCAAATACTTAATTATCACTTTTCCAAAAAAAAATTATCACAGTTCATTTTTCATGCTATTCGTTGTCCTTTCCGCTCCACTGAACATAAACACAACTAGTCCTTCGTGGAAATTAAGACTACCCACATCAGCAACTCATCCAATCCAGGTCACGGAATAAATTATTAATTTTTCTCTCTTTCATACACAATTCCTACCAAATCCAATCCACTTATATATTTTCTACCCACATCAGCAACCCAGTTCACAGAATAAACAATTAATTTCTCTCTCATCCACATATTATCTACTCTGATTTGTTTAGATTAAAATTATATATTACAAAAATAATTATGTTTTCAATAAGACGATTAAATATTGTGATTAAGTCATAAAATTACAAAAGCAAAAATTGGAATACTAAATTAGATAAAAATAATTTAAGGTAGAAATGATAAATTACAAATATGACATTTTCATATTACAAATACACGAATTTCAAATTACATAATTAATTATCGAATAAATTTTATCAAAATAAATTTATTTTTACGAATAATATTATGCCAAGTAAAAATAACTAGATAGTTATATTTAAAAAAAATACGGGCCAATCTGCTCGGGAGCGGAATTGGCTGGCCAATCCGCTCGGCCGAGCGGAAATCAATAACATCCTTTTTTTTTAATTGATAAAATATTGGCCGAGGGAGGCTGCACCATTTGTAATGTGATATGATGACGAATTCATGGTACTAGTCATAGCATGACGTCGTATCTTCTGACAGGCCGACAAGTTTTTTCTTGAATAAGTATATTGTAAGATTTTGCCAGGATAAGTTTTACTCAAAATATCTAGATATTTTGTGAGGAGCTTTTTTCCCTCGGCACCGTCGGCTGGCCTCCGTTGCCGGTCGTCTCGGTTGCTGCTTTTCTTCCCAGAGGCCACTCGTCGTCTCCGCTTGCTTTTCTCCTCTTCATCGACCTCCCCGTCCGTCCACCATTCTCGCAGCTCGCTGATCTCGCGTCTAAGCCACCACTTCGACGACCTCTCCGCTCACCGACCTCCCCGCGTGAATCGCCGACCGTCCTCGCCGCTCTTGACCCTGTCCGTCCACCATCCTCGCCGATCTTGACCGCTCTTATCAGCTCTCGATCGTCCTCGTGAATTGCCGATCTTCGCCGACCTCCTCAGCTGCTCCTCGCCCACAACCTCCGATCACCTGTCGCCGTCCTCCTCCTTCGTGACCTACAAGATCGGCGTACTCAGCTGGTGACTCGCCGATAGTGACTCTCGAGGCTGTCTGGGTCTGGAGTTCTCGGCTCGTAAGGGTGGTCGTCTCCGTCTCCAGTTCCTTGCCTTAGCTATCCGTCGCCGCCAGCTCTCAGTCGCTGCCAGGTCATTGTCGCCGCCAACTCTCCGACTCCACCGCCTAGTCGGCTCTCCACGGCTGGGCTCTTTTGAGATCACCGACGGCCTCCGGGGAGGATGGTCGTCTCTGATCTCCTCCCCGATCGGCTCTATGTGGTTTTCGAGTCATTTTTTATTCTATTGCTTTTCTGTCTTTATTGTTTTGGTTGTGTGTGTGTGTTTGCTTATGCTTACGAGTCACTTGTGTTTAGTGGCAGCGTCGGTCTTTTGCTTGTTTGTTTTCTGTTTATGTTTTTGTTTGGGCCATATTTTGCCCGACCAGAGACCCATTTGGATCTTGTTGCCTGTTCATTGGTTGCGGGTGGAGAACTTTGTCTCGGTTGATTTACGTCGATCTTGGCTCTCATCTGAGTATTTCGTTGCATTCAGATGCCCTCTTGACGATGTATTGAGGTTTATAGCTTTGGCAGAATTACGCCCCGGTCGTCGGCCTTTGTGCTTTATCGACTGCCCTTCGCTCACCCCCTGTGCCACCCTGCTGTCTTCAGATTGTCTTTCGTTTTCTGTTGGTTGTCTTGTCTTATGTCTGTATTTCAGCTTGATTTTCTTGTCTTATGTCTGTAATTCTTTTTTAATATAGACTTCGTGTCACTTTTTTCCAAAAAAAAATAAGTATATTGTATTGATCGTAAATGTCAAAAGAAGAACTTGCTAAAGTCGACAAGTTATATATGTGTCATCTATGAAGTAGCTTCCTCGTGCATTTACATGGATTGATAATTCAAAAAAAATTAAGAGATTTATAATTCGTTTGATTGAGAAATAATTACTGAGAAATTTTTACTATTATTCCGCGAATTCATCCGACTCGAACGACCAATGAGTGTCACGTGGTTTAAAAACATTGCATATCTCTCATATTGTCTAGGAATGACAGAAGTATTTATATCTCGTGGGTCAAATCCTACCTTACTCTGTGGGTCATTTTGACTTTGACTGAGTCTAGAGTATGATATGAGTATGGTCCACTTTTAGAGGTGGAGTATAAGTTAGGGTATGGATCATATGAATCATTCCCTACCCTTATTCTTTTACCCTATTTTGAATCATACCTTAATCAGACCATAATTTAACCCATTCATTTTTTTAACTTATAAATGTAATATAATTTTCAAATATTCTACAATATGCTTCAGTTATTGATAACAATGACTCTGAAATTTGAAATACATGTTGTTCTAATTTTCTTTATTGATATGTACTAGATATTTCATAGTTATTATACACATATTCATTATGTTTATGAATTGAAATTTGAAAGGAAGAACCTTGTACCATTTAACTTAGATTATAAAATTTGATGTTTTATTATTTTTTGAAGTTTTTATGAGATGTTGATGTGTAACATATAAAATGACTTGAATTTATGATTTATTTGAATTATATATAACTAAATTTTATGTTAAAAATTATGAAAATATCTTATATTTTATATAAGGGTTGAACCTATAAACTCTGTAGAGCCCGCTTGAGGATAAGAGTGTAGGTCTGATAATGAAATTTTTTAAGGGTAAAAAATAGTGTATAGGTCCAATTTTTGAACGAGAGTATTTATTGGATCCTACCTACAAGCTACCAGCATCCCTAATATTGTCGAATAATCGCACTGCCGATAATATTATAATGAGCAATTCTCAAAAACTAATATTATAATGAGCTGCCCCTAAAAGAAGAAATTTTAAACAAGAAAAAAAGGCGGAGAGTTTAAAAAAATTCCTCTGGATTGGAGAGTTTGGGTACTCTTCTTATGTGGGTTCGAGGAGATTTTATCGGGGAGCTGATTGGCCAAATCGGAAAAGGGCTTTACTTGTTTTCGTTTCTGGTGATGGATGATTGTTATTTTAGCAAGTCCGTTTATATACTTTTGGAACTTGGTCTTTGGTGTCTTGCTTCTTGTTGTTCACTTGGGCTATTGAGAAGGTTGTGATTCGGAAGGAATCAGCTAGCTTGTGCAGAAGTCTAATCTGTTGTTACTAGTCCTATATTATGATTATTCTGCCTACTGCGAGCTGCCGGCGGGAGTATTTGCAGGGTTATACCGATGTTATCAGAATGCTGTTACCCATCAGTTTTTAATGTTGTCAAATCTTACGGACTCGTGCAATTTGTTCAAAGATAATGCCGAGCACTAAAGGTAGGAGCTCACAAGGATCTATAACTGGGAATGGGCTCTTGACGATACAAGCACAGGGATCTGGGGTTGATGCGAAGGCCAAGAAAGCATTGGAATGTCCATGCATTGCCGATTTGCGTGACGGACCATGTGGTGTTCGATTCTCAGATGCCTTCCTATGTTTTCTCAAAAGCACGGATGGGGAGAAGGTAATTGCAAACCCGGTGGATTTACTTTTGCAGATCGACAGTTCAACTACATTGTAATCGAGTTGCATGGTTGAGCATACATGCAGCATTTCCTAAATTTCTTTTTTCTGACATTTCTCCCAATATTATGAAAATATTAGCCATTTCCTAAAGGCACTGCTGATTGCTGACTTTGGTATAACTTAAGAGTTCAAAGATGATCATCCAACCCTGCTTCCTGATTTGAGATTATTCCGTTGATAATCCGTGATACGTTTGGAATTGAGCAACACTTTTCGATGCAGTAACCCATTCGAGCTTCTCCTTATGTAGGGTGCAGACTGTGTGAGCCAATTTGTGGCTATGCAGAAGTGTCTCAAGGCCAATCCAGATGCATATTTCAAAGCAGAGGAGGTTACAAAAGAGGAGGAGCCAGACCTAGAATACCACATCATTCCTCCTCCTTGGTCTCGATGTTCTCCTAACCCGAAGCCGAAACTTTAGAAAACACATGGGAGAAGATGCCATTAATTCCCATGGAGAAGATGCCAATTCTCTACTGATTGAGACTAGCAAGTGATGATGCATCTCTTGATGAGTATAGGGATCGTATCCTACGAACTTGAACTACTTGCGTACTTGCGGCGATAAGAACTTCGATAAATTTTTAAATCGTACTCGAATTTCGAGTAGTCAAGTCAAATACACATCTTGTGTATTTATACAACGGTTGGGCATTAAGAGAGAAAATTATATCTTAGTGACACAGTGATGTGGCGACTTTACTCATTTTATACTACATGTGAATCTCCTATAGTAGTCTCAACTAAAAAATGCTACGAATTTTAAAAAAATTTAATGTCAAATTAGGTGATTTTATTTTTATACCGTGGTTTAAAATTAATAAAATCACTTGTAAAAATTTCAATGTACCATCATGCTCAATAGCAATTTAATTGGACCGTTAAAAAATAAGAAATTTTCTCAAATTCAAATTCGAATAATAATGAAACAATGTCCTTAACTCAATTCATCAAAGTACTTGTTGATAATTTGAAATTAATTTGAATACGTAAAACCTCCTCAAGCGGCCAAACCCCCTATCGCCAACAAATCAACATCCCTCCCCAGTTAGCCTCACCACCATGCCGCCCTTCCTCGCCGCAACTTCCTCCGCCGCGGCCGCCGCCGCCTCGCAGCCACTCCTCCGCCCCAAAATCCCCAAACTACCCTTCACCCCTCCCCCTCTCGTCTCCTACCCCCGAACCCTCCCCACAACCGCTCGAGCCAACGCCAAGAGCACCCGAAACGACGCCGCCCCGGTTGCCAAAACGGGAAAGAACCCTAGAGGTCAAGAGAAGGAGGAGGCGGTAGAGGTCGAGGTGGAGAAGGAGGACGTGACGTGGATGAAGAACAAAGCCCAGCGCTTGGTGAAGCTCACCGGGTCAGTCTCCCAGGCCATCCCCGGCCCCCGGCTCGGGTCGAGCTCCATGCCGTGGATGCTCGCGGTTCCCCTCACTTACTTCGGGCTTACTTTCGTCGGTGCTGTCGCGAAGACGTTCCGGAGGTTCTCTTCCCCCAAGTACCAGCGCAGGAAGCTGGTTAGTATCCCCAAATTGGTTTGGTTCGATTGGTTGATGCTTGGTTTTGGATCGGTTAATGCAGCATTGCTCGCTCGGTTTGTCTCCTATGATATCGAACTTGTTGCAATTGTTGTGGTGTTTACGATGTTAAGATTAGCGGTTGAGCTTCTTATGATCTTTTCGGTCTGGCCTGCTTATGTTGAGTTGGATTTGTTCTCTGTTAGGTACGAAAAAATGCCATGGTCTGCAAGTTTATTGACGATTTATTCGAGAAGGGAGGGGATGCGTTACAATATTCGACCTTGGAGGGCCTGGCGAAAAAGGTGAGATGGATATGCTCGTGCTCTAAAGTTGATCTCCAGTTTCAGAGTTTGTGATTACTCATGATTTAATGAAACTGATCTAGGTTGCACTTAGTAGTTGAACTACGTGCTCGATTTGCTGCATACCAATCTATCTTATGCTGCAACCCGAGGTCGATGCTTAATCAATCCAAAAATCAGTGCTAGAGCATCGGTTCGAGTCCGAATGGCAACAAGATACCTGAGTCGTTATATATATGACGAGTGATACATAAATGTAGTGAGTAATCTTGCCTTTTATCCAAGAAAGGCTCTTTCTAGTTTGCTCGGTAGTCGTTGATGCCATTTTGGCTTTCCTTTAATATGCTGAAATGGGGATCACCATGACATTTTCCTTTCATTATTAAGAGATCACAGAATGAAATGAAGTGGCTGAGGCCTTTTGTCAGTCTAAGAAAATATTAACCATTTTTGCATACAGTGAGTTAGTTCTTCTAGCAAGTTTCACTGCATTGTGTTTTGCACTGAGCATTTGATTGCTGATAGTTGCATTGCCTAAATTGATCGGGTTTCATTCCATGGTTGATGAGGATATCCTGGCTACTGGAAGTCAGGCTGGTTCTTTTTTGTTTTTGTTGTGACATGGATTATCTTGCTTTGCCCTTTGGTCCGGTATTTTGATGGCATCTTCTGATTCATTTCCAGACAGGTTTCAGCAGGGAGGATATTTTGCGCAAGTACATCCGGTATGCATTGAATGAGAAGCCTTTCAATCCAGAATTGGTTTCTGGCCTAATTCAGCTCAAGAAGGCCTTGATGTTGGAGGATTCCTCAGTGGCTGACATATTGAATGAAATATCAAAACGCATTGTGGCAAATAAAGGTATATTGGTTAAGCATAGAGTGTATCACAGTTAAAAATGTCTAGGGGCCTGCCATTTTTTTATGCACGCCGGTGATAACATTTATACCCCTTGCCGCAATTTTGGCGAGACCTTTTTTTCCATAGCATGCGATAAAACTTCCATAGAGCCATTTCAAAGTGTTGATATCTAGGAAATTAAATGCAATCGAAAATATACTCTTGTTACACCATCCTGCTCTTCAACCTGATTTGCTGATGTTGATCCGTTGCTTGCTCTTTTTGTATGTCAATTAAAATTGCACTCCATCTAATTATGGCACATATGAAGCATGTTCCCTGGCTGTTTCTTACCAGCAGTCCGTCTAAAATGTTTTTCAGTTGAAATCATTTACTGGGGATGTTCTTGTTCACTCCATTTACATTGGGTGTTTCCAGCAAGCTCTCACAATATACTCGTTTCAGGCCGAGTTGTTATGGATCCGTCAATTTATTCAGAGAAGGGATTCAACAGAAAACTTGCTGTGCAAGCTCTCTTTGGAAAGGTGTTCTATTTGTCCGAGGTAAGCGGTCAGCCTGAAAGCATGATTTGCTGAACTTCATGTTTGCCTCTTGTTGCTGCATTTCATTTCTGATCCAAGTTATGATTTTTGCTTGACTACATGTTTTGTGATTTCCATTTTCACTGTATCCTCGTGTTAAATGGCTCTCATATTGGCTCGAATACCCTCTTTCTATGTGCAAAAGTGGGTTTTGAGGATGTTGTGCTGTACCATTTCTTGAATTGCTTAATGTACTAGGAAGCTGTGAATGGCTGTTGGTCTTATCTTCTGTAACGTTGAAGGATGAGCAGTGGTCAACATAAATTACATTTGCCAAGCCTGCTCATTTATATTTTATGCTGTGTGACTTTCAGTCTTTAACATTACTTTTCCTTTGATATGCTAATAACAAGTCTGCTTGTTTGCCTTCATATTGCATTGCACCAGCTGCCGGAGTTCTGTTCAAGGGACAGCTCCTTAGTAGTCAAGGAAATCTTCGGAGTCACAGAGTATGTTGAACTTCTACTTTCTTCGATTTTATTGGAGTTGCAACTCTGTGAAGGATGTTGATCATAGAGGAAATATATTTGACTCATTCAAAAAATTTTAACAGCTGTTGCAATTGTTAAGTTTGTATTTCAATTTGCAGCGAAGATGTGGACAAGCTTCGGTTGCATACTCTCACTGAAGCCGGCGACATGGAGTCCCTCGAGAAGATGGTCAACGGTTTTGACTTGGAAGATTCAGATGAGATGGCGGATGGTTATGACTTAGAAGATCCAGATGAGATGGTCCATGATAATGAGTTAGAAGGTTCAGAGGAGATGGTCGACTGTTCCGAATCAGAAAATCCAGATAAAAACTCATCTGCAGAACGGTATGAAGAGGATTGATAAATTTCTCTTAATGTTAAATGATGGGAGTCTGTAGGAAGTGATGAATTATGAGAGTTAGCTACCACAAGTACTATGAATTTTGGCCCGGATGATGAAAGCATCGAAATTTTCTGCAGTTCTTCTGTTCCTTTTTGCTTGAAGACTTCAAATTTCCTGGTCGATGAAAGACCAGCGATGACTATACAGCACTAATAAAATCCTGAAGATATCGAGAGATGCATGACAAATGCATATGAATCGATGAAAATATCACGAGATGCATGACAAACGCATATGAGTCTATGAAAATATCGCAAGATGCATTATGAAATGTCCTGAGATTAAACAGGAGAAGTTGCACAGTAGCATTCGGAGCTGGTGAAAGGCGCCATCAGTGTGCATGATTTATAGACAACAGCAACTTAAATCATGTCAAAGCTTCAACTGGTACGTCCTCAGCTTCAGCCACAACAAACTTGCCTTCCGAGAATTCGCAGCTCGGAATGGGAACCCCGAGCTGTTTCTGCATCTTTCTCACAACGAACAACTCTGATTCCTCGCAGATGGTAACCACGGTGCCCTTCCTGCCAAGGCGGCCTGTCCGGCCAGCTCGGTGAGCATAGTGAATCGAGTCTGTCGGCAAGTCTAGATTGACGACAAGATCACATTCCGGCACATCCAAACCCCTAGCGGAGAGTTCATTTGTCACGAGGATCCTCAACTCCCCATTTTTGAACCTCTTTAGTATAGTTGACCTGGCAAGCTTGCCAAGATCTCCATGTAGCTCATCAGCTTTCAGCCCTCTAGCTTCTAACTTGAAAACAGCATCTTTCAGTTGTCTAGTGTGATTCATGAAGGCGATCACACACTTGGCATCAAGTGCATGAACGCACTTTCTCAAAGCATCAACCTTGTGTTGCAATTTCGCGACACAGTGATAGTGTTTCAAATTCGGCGGGAGACTCTGCACTGTTTGTTGAGCCTGTTGATTTGAGCTTGAACTCGAGCTAGATGAAGACCTTGACAGGTTAACAGGGGCTGGTGCAGGTAGGGAATCTAATGAACTAACCTGTCTGGCTTGCACCAGTAACGGGTCGTGTCCCCAACTTTTAGCTGCCCGTATTACAGAGAACGGAACAGTTGCAGACACCATGATGGTCTGGCGCTCCACCCGCCTAGCAACCGGGCTCTTTGGTACGGAGGGGCCTGAACCAGATCTCCTCCCCACATGTTCTATTATCCGATGCATATCCTCTCGAAAGTTGAACGAAAGAAGCTCGTCGACTTCATCCAAGACCAAATAACGACAATCGTGAGTGTGAAGCTTGCCAGCGGCACTAATCTCTGCAACCCGGCCAGGTGTACCAACAACTATTGCAGGTTTGTTTTTCTTGAGAGCTTCTTCCTGTCTTGATCTGTTAGCACCCCCAACAAGTTGTTGAACCACTCGCTTGTTCGCTGGTCCTAGCAGCTTCTCAAACTCCCTCACAATTTGCATTGCCAACTCCCTAGATGGTGCCACGATGACCGCTTCGATCTCCTTCTTCTTTCCAGGTTCCTTATCACCACTCAACGACTCATCCTTCAGGGGTCCAATTTCAGACAGTATAGGTAGAAGATAGGCCAATGTCTTTCCTGATCCGGTATAAGACTGGATTACAACATCGTGACTCTTACGAATAGTAGGGATAGCGGCACACTGGACATCAGTTGGGACCGTGAAGCCCTCTTTATCCAACCTATCTATCAACAAAGGCGGAACTCCAAGCTCGGAAAACGACTTAGCAGCAAAGGGAGCCCCCTCTATCTCCACCGACTTCCTAGTCACCTCAGCAGCGCTTTGTTTCACATTGCTCGTCGCATCCTTGGCCTTCCCTTTCGAAACTCTAACCTTGGAACCCAACTCCAACCTCTCAGCCCCCTCTATCTCCACCGACCTCCTCGTCACCTCAGCAGCGCCTCGTATCACATTGCTCCTCGCATCCTTGACCTTCCCTTTCGAAACTCTAACCTTGGATCCCAACTCGAACCTCTCAACTCCATCTACCTCCCCCCGTCCATTCGCCGCTTCCTCCTCCCTCTTAAAGCCTAGACTATCAAGCGTAAGAGGCCCACTCCGGCCACTGC
Organism: Hypericum androsaemum; assembly: GCA_963995505.1. Classification (NCBI taxonomy): domain Eukaryota; kingdom Viridiplantae; phylum Streptophyta; class Magnoliopsida; order Malpighiales; family Hypericaceae; genus Hypericum; species Hypericum androsaemum. The sequence continues at coordinate 1,675,933 of OZ023199.1, forward strand.
GATCAACAACCTGACTGATAAAGCGCGAGCCATGGCTCCCATTACGCGGGAACAAACACGCCCTACCTAAACCCGACAACCTCTGGAAAGGCAACGACTCCCCGACAAAGAGGAGCAACCGCGTCGAAGCTAAAGCCGGCATATTGATTGTAAGACCTCCAGCAATGAAAGGGACCAGCTTTACCACACACACTTAAAACAAACTCCTACTACTCATAAGCAGCTGATAAGATGAGAACACTCTTCCAGTATACCAACAAAAGGGCAGCCCCGTTTCCCCAAAACAAATATCACGAAACTGCAAAACAGAAAATGAGCAAATGAGTATTAGCCATATGTTGGAGATCATGGAAATTCAAGTTAGTCCATTAAAAAAGTTTGCTCTTTTCTATCGTCTTTGTATTGGATGCATCAAGGAACGACTAATTCGGATTCGAGTCGGGTATAACCGAAGAGAGAGAGTCCAACTAACCTTGTAGTTTCCTGGAGCAGAGGCGGCACCAGAAGGAAGGAAGCCACACAGGCGAGCAAGGAGGAGGAGAATACCCAAAGTGAGGTTGGAAGCGTTCGTTTTAGTTCTTATGGGCTGTGGATAATACAAATCCTTGATGGGCTTTGGGGTTTTGGGCTCTGGCCCATTTTTTGTTCGAGCCAAAAATAACCCAACGTTATTGTGCGTGCATATAATAAATTGGGATTCTTTTTTTTTAATAGACTGAAATTCTATAAAAAATTAAAATTTTATTTGGAAATTTATTTACAAATAGATTATTAACACAATTCAACTGAATTTATTATTTATTTTGTTTTCAGTAAAAAAAATTTTGTTACTGGGTCGACTGGGTTGACCTCATCTAGCTGGGTCAGGCTGGGCTGACCTCTGGGTGGCCCAGCCCAATGTCCAGCACATCCCACTTTGGTCCTCCAACTTCCTTGACGTTTCAGTTTGGTCACCCAACTTCCTTGACGTTTCAGTTTGGTCACCCAATTTCCATGACTTCTCACTTTGGTCATCCAACTTCCTTGACTTTTCCGTTTGGTCACCCAACTTCCTTGACTTTTCAGTTCGGTAACCCAACTTCCTTGACTTTTCAGTTCGGACACCCAACTTCCTCGACTTCACAATTCGGTCACCCAACTTCCTTGACTTTTCCGTTTGGTCACCCAACTTCCTTGACTTCTCAGTTTGGTCACCCAAGTTCCTTGACTTTTCAGTTTTGTCACCCAACTTCTTTGACTTCTCAGTTTGTTCACCCAACTTCCTTGACTTTTCAGTTTTGTCACCCAACTTCCTTGACTTCTCAGTTTGGTCACCCAACTTCCTTGACTTTGCAGTTTGGTAACTTCCTTGACTTTTCAGTTTGGTCACCCAACTTCCATGACTTTGCAGTTTGGTCAAACAACTTCCTTGACTTTTCAGTTTGGTCACCCGACTTCCTTGACTTTGCAGTTCGATCACCCAACTTCCTTGACTTTGCAGTTTGGTCACCCAACTTCAATGACTTTGCAGTTTGGTCACACAACTTCCTTGACTTTTCAGTTTGGTCACCCGACTTCCTTGACTTTGCAGTTCGATCACCCAACTTCCTTGACTTTACAATTTGGTCACCCACTTCCTTGACTTCACAGTTTGATCAACCAACTTCCTTGACTTTGCAGTTTGGTCACACAACTTCCTCGACTTTTCAGTTTGGTCACCCTACTACCTTGACTTTTCATTTGGTCACCCAACTTCCATGACTTTTCAGTTCGGTCACCCTACTTCCTTGACTTTGCAGTTCGGTCACCCGACGTCCTTGACTTTGCAGTTCGGTCACCTAACTTCCTTGACTTTACAATTTGGTCACCCTACTTCCTTGACTTTTCTGTTGGTCACCCAACTTCCATGACTTTGCAGTTTGGTCACACAACTTCCTTGAATTTTCAGTTTGGTCACCCAACTTCCTTTACTTTTCAGTTTGGTCACCCGACTTCCTTTACTTTTCAGTCTGGTCACCCGACTTTCATGACCTCCCACTTTGGTCAGCCAACTTCCATGACCTCCCACTTTGTTTACCCAACTCCCACTTTGGTCACCGAACTAGCACTGAAAAAAAAACCCAAAAAACGCAAACTTTGGACGGAGAATTCGAAGCTTTCCAATGGCAGCTCACCGTCCCAGCTACAAAGCTCTCACTTTGTCTCTGCCCTTCCCTAACATTGGAACAAAGTAACGAAGGTCCAACCAAGGCGAAGTTCTTTTGTGGGTGTGGAAGATGATCCAGAAACCAGTCTTCCAACACCACCCGCTCTCGTTTCCCGGACCCAGAATCCGGGTCCCTTTCCGGGTCGGGATTGTCAGGAACGCAATGGAACCGGAGGCGGCGAGGAGCGACCCGTACCCGGGAGGGATGACGATGGGGCCCTTCACGGGGCGGGACCCGGACGTGAAGAAGCCCGCGTGGTTGAGGCAGAGGGCTCCTCAGGGGGAGAAGTTCAGAGAGGTGAAGGACTCCCTCTCCTCATTGAAGCTCAACACTGTATGTGAAGAAGCTCAGTGCCCCAACATTGGAGAGGTTACCTGTCTGTCTTTGTGAATTGTCCGCCTTTTTTAGTAAAGACTGTTGCTTTAAGTACCGAATTGCTTAAAGATCGGTGTTTTTTGGTTGGTTGTGTCTTAGTGCCCCAACATCGGAGAGATCTTGTCTTTGTGAATTGCCCGTGTGTCTGTGGTTAAGGTGCTAATAAAAACTGTTGCTTTAAGGAGTGGCTTGGTTAAAGATTGGTGCTTTTTTTGGTTGCGTTAGTTTTAGTGTTAGCTGTGGCTTGTGCCCTTTGATGGTTGAGTAGTTGGTTGTTCTCAGATGCGCCGTGTGTCCTTTGATGGTCGAGTAGTTGGTTGTTCTCAGCTATGGCGTGTGCCCTCTGATGGTCGAGTAGTTGGATGTTCTTGGGAATCCAGGGGTGGTTTGATCAGATGAAAGGAATTCAGCTCGTGGTCTTTAGTCTCGTGGTCTTTAGTATTGATTTTAAAGAGAGGAACCATGTTGTAAGTTGCTCGTTCCCGTTGGGGAATTCACTTCTGAAATGTTCAAAAGTTTTGTCGTCTATGGTGGGAAAAGTTGAGATTTTTCGAGTTAGAAGAACCAAAATCTTATGAGAGGGATAACCATCAGTTTGTGGTACAAGTTGAAATTTTATGTCTTTTATGGTGTTTGCTGTGGTAGCAGCATATTGATCAGTCACTCTGTAAGGATTACTTTAAAAGTGGTGATAGATGCAGCAATTAGTTCCCAGATAAGATATCGAACAAATTGGAGAGGTTAACTGATGTCATATCTTCTTTTGCCAATCTGGTTAAACAAACCTGGAAAGGGGTTACCTTTCAAAAAAGATAAACAGGAAAAGGGGTTGAAATTTTGTTTTTGTGCAGTGTTGGAATGGGGGAGGAGACGGTATTGCAACGGCAACCATAATGTTGTTAGGTGATACTTGTACACGTGGCTGTAGATTTTGTGCCGTCAAAACCAGCAGAAACCCAGCACCTCCTGACCCTATGGAGCCTGAAAACACTGCCAAGGCCATTGCCAGTTGGGGGTATGTTTTCAGTCCTTATTGTACTTTCTCTTTGTTGCCAACTATCTTACTCTTTTTGTTATCCCGTCCTTTTCCTGGGATCGTGATATTGTTTAAAGCATGTTGTTTGCACCATCAAAGAGACTTTCAGTTGATAGTATTGGCCGTATTCTGTTATGGGGCCACGTGGTATGTTGTTGAATCATGTATGTTCATAAATCATTATCCTCTATTTTCGCTTTGTTCTTTTCAGCGTTGATTATATTGTTTTAACAAGTGTAGATCGCGATGACCTACCAGATGGGGGAAGTGGACATTTTGCTCAAACTGTTAAGGCTATGAAGGTAGTAATTCTGCATCTGATTGTGTGCACCCTTCTAGAAAGATGAGTAGAACACTTGAAAAGTGATTGGATTGCACGACTCCTGCAGAAACTCAAGCCCGAGATAATGGTCGAGTGTTTAACTTCTGATTTTCGAGGGGACTTGGAAGCTGTCAAAGTTCTGGTGCATTCAGGACTTGATGTCTTTGCCCACAACATTGAGACCGTAAAAAGGCTCCAGAGAATTGTTCGAGATCCTCGAGCTGGGTGAGTAAGTTCAGGAACCAATCCGTGCAACAACATTTTCAGGAGATTGAACCAATTGTTTGATCTTCGCTGGGACTAGACAAAACTGTACTCTAAATAAACCGCTGACAGTTCCTAGCACTTGAATCTGAACGGTTAAATTATTTAGAACAGTCATTCTGAACACAGTTAAAGGTTTTTGTTTTGGCCAAGCCAATAAATCAATATACACTAATGTTGTTAGTTTCATTTATCTTACTAACTTCAAAATCTTGAGAGAAGGATTGCGGAGAATATATCAAGCAATCTTATTCATTGGCTACGTAGAGAAACCCCTTTAATGTGATATTCATGATTTCTGCTTTATGTATCGAACTGCAGGTATGAACAGAGTTTATCAGTTCTAAAGCATGCTAAGGTTAGTAAGTATGGAATGACAACCAAATCCTCCATAATGTTGGGCCTCGGGGAATCTGATGATGAGCTGAAGGAAGCAATGGCTGATTTGAGGGGCATCGATGTAGACATTCTGACACTTGGGCAGTACTTACAGGTTAATTGGCATCCAATCTCTTGTGCTTCCATATTGACCTACATTATTGCATCAATCTGATGGAAGGACTTAGATATTTTTTGCTTGGTTGTTCATCTTCTTGTCTCTGTTCTGCAGCCAACTCCACTACATTTGACCGTTAAAGAGTATGTCACACCAGAGAAGTTTGCTTTCTGGAAGGAATATGGAGAATCTATTGGTTTCCGCTACGTGGCAAGTGGGCCTTTGGTAAGTTTCGTGCTTCTTTTGATTCTTTTTTTTGGATTGGCGTGAAAAAAGTCATGTGTTCCTCGTCAGTCTTCTAATTTCATGAGTACCTTGAGGATGTTTCGTGCATGCTGAAAACGCGACATTCAAATGTTGCTTGAAGTCAGAAAGCATGAACCCAGCTTAAGGCTACAAGTCGGCTTGCCATTTGCATATTTATGGAGAAGTGCTACCTCCTTTCCAAATTAGATCTTGACATCATGTATTTTTTGCAGGTTCGGTCATCTTATAGGGCTGGAGAGTTATTTGTTCAAACAATAGTGAAACAAAGGACTAAAGCAGCTGCTGTTGCTGCTGCAATATCCTAGTAACCCCATTGTCAATTCTTGGCTAGTAACCCCATTGTGTCTACATACTCTTACCCGAGTTACCACGCCAATCCGTAACTCCGTATATCTTTATCTGGTTTCTCTTGGTATAGAATATAATGGCAAAAAAACACACCTGGAGATGCAATGCATTGGATTGTTATGTTTGGTTCATCGAGCTCAAAACTCGTCCATTTGACTTTGTACCTTCAAAATTTAAATGAACAGAAATAGAGAAAAATATAGGATGCATAATGAACCATTGATTATTGGGAAAGATTATAAAGATCCCACTGTGTCTTACAGGCCATCTCTTTATATGGAAGACCTTTCCCATTCACATAAACATGTATTTGCTGCTCTTGTACTCGAGTTCAGATTGGAACTTTTTTCTTATAAGTTCATATATGGAGCCAACATGTATTTGTTGCCAAGAGCTTGTGGAACAAAGACGTTCCGTCGCCGCACCAGTTGTCAGTCATCATGCTGCAACAGTTTCAGGGCTTGTAGTTCTCTCTGAACGTGGTTGTTCTCCAGGTTTTCGAAAAGCTGTTACATTTTTCGGAGCTTCCTTGATCATACTACTTGATGAATACCTCTCATCTTGATCCCTTCACGAGATTCTTCCTGTCTCGAATTCTTCTACATCTTTATACTATTCTTCCTGTCTCGAATTCTTCTACATCTTTATACAAGTGCCTCAATATGAACAGAGCGGTATCATTGTCCCTCCAGTAGTTTCTGCACAACAAATTGATGGTTTGATGTGTCTCAGACAAGTAACTTGACAAGAGCAACATCACACAGGTTCCCTGCCACCTAGCCGCTGTGATTCGATAATAACTGCTGGCTTCTGAAACACAGCGAATCATATTCTTCTAGCGGCCGGAGCCTCGAGGTTCAGAAATGAGACTTACATTGCTTAGACCAGACCAACTTCCTAGTATGAAGGGCTGTTCGGTCCGGAACGAGGAATAAGAAAAGAAGAAGAGAGGCTCAGAATAGAAGTTACTTACGTATGGGATCCCATGGCTTGCAGATACTGATGTTCCAACGTCTTGTCCTGCATAATCAGCAAGAAAGATCACATAAGAACAGTAGCAGCCAGGTACGAGAAGTAGACAAGAAAGACCATCAATGTCTTCAGGAGGGCATAAGTCCGAACAGAAATACAGTTCATAAGCCAATCGAATCGCTACTGACGCGGAACGTAGACCTATTCTCGCAGGGTTCTGTTTCTCGTAGTACATGCAGATCGAGTCGAATTCGCTGTTAAAAACGTTCATTATCAAGATCACATTGGCTTTTGTCAATGGATTATGTAAACACTACAACTGCAAGTGCAGAAAGGTTGGTGCTGCATGAGAGACTGGTCTCAAGCATATGCGAATTCGGGTTAGACAAACAGCTCCTCACACCCTTAAATCACTATCTTCACATGTTTGTCCATGGCATCGATCTTCATTCAACCTTACAGTTACAATATCAACACAGAAATGATAATTGCATCTACGATTATAACGACGTACTTGGAGCATGTGATCTATCCGCTCTACATCACCGGCTAGCCTCTCCATCATGACCACGCCATATGATTTCTCTTCTCTCGGTTCGGTATTTTCTGAATCATCTGTTGCATGAATAACAATGAATAGGCTCAACAAGATAACACATGTAAATAAGACATACAGAAGCCTCTATATGCTTTCAAAGTACCTGGATCTTTTGGTTGGCAAGCTGTTAGAACTTTGTCCTGTTTCCAAGCAAAACAAGATAAATGACTATGATGTTGATTCAAAAGATTAATTACGTTCAACGAATTGTGAAATGAAAGAAATTAAACTTCCAGGTGCAATTGCAAGTGACAGTGGGGAGAAAAACTGCTGCATTATCTGTCTTGGTTCTAGGCTCAACTCGACTCGCATCTTGTTTACGTTAAGGATTTAAAAGATCAATGAACAGAAGAACGAATGTGTATCGATACCCATACTGATAGCGGAGGCTAATTCAGGCGGACAATAAACGTTAACGTAAGACAATGTCTAAGCTTTGAGGTCAGAAAATGTCAAAGAACCTACCCTCACGGAGATGAATTGATGTTTCGCTTTACGAGAACGAGTAGCCACATCTTCAGCCAATTCCTGAAGTACATAAAGAACGCATCATCATGTACAAAATAAATAATGTAAATTGTCAAAATTTGTAGTATATGAACATAAATCTTACTAAGGAAAGTAAAATGAGACATTGTCAAGATAGATGGGGTTTTTTTTTCCCCTTCAAAGGTGCACACCTGAAATCTGATATGCAATCTCCTGCCACCTTTGTGGTAAGGAACGATAACTGGCCTCATGCTCACATATTCTTTACATACAAGTGGCTCAATTCTGCAAGAAAATACACGAGTTGGCATAAACGCGCATCGGACTCGTAGTTGAATAATCGCGAGCGTATCTTAGGCAAACCTGTATGCTACGGGATCGAAAGGATGAAAGATATTCAACATCTGACGACAGGATGGCATCTCCTCAACTATATTTCCTTCCTGCCAATACGTTTGCCCGTGTCCTGCTCAAAAAAAGCAAAAGTGACAGCAGAATTAGATAACCAATTAGAAACAAAGTATGATGGATTTGGGAGTGTCAGCTGAAATCAAGAAGCACAATTACCGTAAGAGTACAGAAATACATTTAGCAACGTCAAGCCACTACTGAAAACGGAGGAGCCCTAGAAAAATCAGAGGTTTTACAAGTACTACCATCCATTGTATTAATGGTCAGCTAGGCTACATTGATTTGAAGGTTCACTTTCTGCCAATACAACGGCAATATTTACCTATCCCAAAACGAATATTGCGGAGAGCAAGGAAGAGACCAAGAGGAGAACCAACTGCAAAGAATGTGTCAACCTGATCCAGAAGCACGTTAGTAACATGTTCAAGGAAAAAAAACTTACATTCTCATCTTTAACGTTCGAAAAATATTGCATCTCAGCTACTCTAACAAGCTACCAAAAGCAGCCATATCATTAAGCAAAAAACACTCTTTGTGATCAAGTTTACCTCAAATAGAAGCTTCGGATACTTGATATTTGGGGTATAATTCTTCAGTCTATCGCTGATACTTGGCGATGGATACTTCATTGATGAATGTTCTGACATCATTGCCTTCTCTGCAAAACCTTTCCCTTATGATGGACATGAAGTTTAAGCACACAAACAATAAAAGCTGACTTGCAAAAGACGAGATATCAGTGTAAAACACAGCTAATGTTGGTTGATGAGACTGACCTTTTACATCACTCTCGCTGCATTGTGACTCGAAAACCGAGATTTTAGTTTTCAAGAGATTTATCTGAAATAAACACCGAAAAATGTTATATAATCTGCAAAAGTTCAAGCTTGCGCATGCTGGTACATGTTATGCAAATGCCCATCACAAACTAAGATTTAAAATATAAAAGTAGAGAAGAAGAAAAAAGTCATCCATGGTTCAGTAGTTGGAGACAGTTTAAGATATAAATAAGCAAGAAATTCAGACAAAATGAGGACTATTCAGAAGAATTGGCACCTCTTCCTTTAGAAGTGTTATCTTTTGGTCATTATCCGTAGCACCTTTGCTTTCATCCTCAGCCATTGCCTCTGTGCAGTCACTACCTTTTTCGCACGGACCAGATGACTGCGTCAATAACTCAGTGGCACCGTCTCCTATAATTGTTTGCACTGCACTGTCATCCACCATAGTATGTTTACTACAATCTGCACTCTCATCCACTAGGGTGGTCTGGATTGAGTGAGATTCAATAGTATCCATGCTCGTAGAAGCTTTGTCATCTAGTCCCTTCTCATGTATCGGGGTGCTAGTTTCGCTACCCTTGCATTGATCAACAGAACAGAGCGTATCTGGCATTTGATCATTAACAGTGGAGCTCGAATTTCCAAATCGAGTATCCAAATCGAAGGAAGAATGTTCAATTTCACATTCTTCGGAGCATGGTTCCTCTGGAGCTGACAACCAATTCATTCCTTGGTCTTGATGGCACAAGATGTCAAAAGAGAGGACACTCCCCAAGGAATGACCATAGATGGAAACCTATGAAAACAGTAGCAACAAGTTGAGACTGAACTAAGGAAATTACAAGTCTTGCTCAAGAAAAAAACAGGGATAAAATTATTTTACCTTTCCATCATAACCAGGATGCCGCAGCAGAAACTTCGTATACAACCGGTTTAGTTGATTAGATACCTGAAGGAAGAGTTTTCATTTGATTGGATCCAAGTATGCATGTAAAGGAGGACGGAAAATTTTGGTCGTTGATATGGACGGCCTTACCGAGTTTATAATCTCTTGGCAATGGACAGGGCTCATGTAGTATAGCACATCATGAACGGTGGCACTTAACATTGAACGCAAACCTCGAAGGCCATCCAACGTAATTTGATCAACGACAGCTTCACTACTAAGCTTCAAACCTTTTCTCCACTGGAAATACATTACTTTGTTAGGTACTTGCAAGAAAGCATTGGTTGAACTACTTTGAGAACACCTGAAGGTGAAGTTCATACTTCATCCTAATTTGCCCATTCTAACGCATTGAACCAAACATGCTGGTGAGAATTTACCTGACATGGTATAAAGAGAACTCTTTGAGCACAGCGCTGGCGTAAAGGTAGATGCCGTGGCTCGAGAATCTCTGCGTTGCGACGGAAGTCACTAACATCATCAACCAAATTAGAGTTCTCTAACCTTTGACCAATACCATGAATCATGAAGACTAGGTGTCGCACAGGAACCTAGGCCATTGGAATCAATTATAACCCGAACAATGTCATCCATCCAGTACAAGTTCTTCAATAGGTATCACAAGAAAGCTTTACAAGAAATCACAGAAGTGGAAGACGAGGATTGATGAGGAAAATAGTCAAAAAGAAGAATTTTCTTTATCTAGGTTGTTGAATCCAACATGAAAATTGTGCCTTGGCAATACCTGTGAGCTGTGGTCATCAATCTCCTCTTCTTTTTGCTGGCGTAACTCATCCTGTATAAATGGACGGATCATGATCAGAAACAGAACTCATCATGGTCCACACAGATATGCTTGCCTTAGTTCAATCTGTTCCGTCTTTTTTACCCATGTTGATGTAACGAAACATTCAACTTGTACAACAAATTCAGAACAAAAGCAAGCTTTTATGCTCATTTGTGACTTTGAATAAAATGTTTTGCTTCTCTTCAGCAAGCCTAACTAACTATCTACATCGATGAATAACCAAGGCGGTGCTAAGGCTAGGAAGGTTATATATCTTCGGGCTTTTTGTGTCTATCTTATACGTCCCCTGAGTTCAATTCTGCAAACATTTCTGACTTCATTTCTTGTTCTTCAACTTCTTTTATGCAACAATGCACAACCAGGCAAAATATAATACAAACCTGGGTTGGTTTATGCAGCGGTGATTCAGTGTAACCCCGCCTTAGCTTCATACCTTTCCCTCCTAATCCAAAGATACTTGAAAGTCCAGAAGTGTCAACATTTAACCAAGCTTCCCAAGTATCATCTTCTCCAGTAAAAAGCGCATGAAGCCCCTACATAAACAAACACGGGACTTCCAAAGGAGTAAGTCTAATTACATACCCGAATAACTGCACCAAACAACCATGGGTTGCATCCCACTTTCAGCAAGATGTAAAATCACCTGAGTTGATCCTTGCAGATCAACGCGCGCAGCATAGAGTCCTGATTCTTGAAATGTCCTACGGTGCCAAACCTGAAGGTAATTCCAAGCTTGTCAATTATAATCCCTTTTCAGGTGGCCACCGCAAACGTTGAGTTTTAGTTGAAGGAAAACGCTTTTAGAAAACGAGCACCTCTGAACTCGAGTGTTTATGAAAGTTTGGTTACCATACACATCAGAGAAAAGGTTAGCTGTGGCAGACTAACCTTGCTATGATATGCTACCTCTAACTGTTCAGACGTATCTTCACGAACTGGACGCCAATAGCCTCCTTTGCAGACAAACCAATGGCCTCTTAAAACACGCAGATTTTCTCCACTCCAATAAACAGGGAAACAAAGTCTCTTCTCTAAATCTACCTGCAACAATGAAGTTACTTCTGTTTTATTTGATACTCTTCAGACTCGCAAAAAAAAAGAGGAGAAATAAAATAAAATAAAGCACAAGTTGACCTGCCTCATAGAGTCCTCCCTTCACTGGGACACCAACTCTATCATCTTCCTTTCCAGTTTGAGCTGAGGTAGCATCTGACGAGCATGCACTAGCACTTTTGGCCAACTTCGCGCTTAGATTGCCCTTGACGCTCGGGCCTTCACGGCATTCAGCCAACTCTTTCCACCAGTAGGACAACAATTCTTCCTCTTTCTATCACATGATGGACACGTGGGAGATAAAAGAGAAATTTTACTCGCTCTGAAGATCAGTCTAAGTTTGCAAAATAATTTAAAAGCTGATGCTTGTAGCAACTTTTCCAGTGAAACATAGTGCCAGGAAATTGAAGGACTAACCTGCAAGAAAAATGCCTCCAGGGCCAGTGAGTCCCTCACTCCCAAACGAACGAAGTCTTTCCTCCTCAAAACTTCTGTTCCAGGTACCGAGGCAGCTAGTTCTGCCATGACAGAAGGGTCAAATCAATGAGAAATCCATGTGTTCTCAGTAAACCAACATTCACAACACAAGATAAACAGATAAAAGTTCCCTGATGAACTGACATCACAAACCGCACAAGTTGGATATTTCTAACATGATGGTTAAAGAGAAGTTTTGCAATGCAGAATGCCCATAAATGAACAAAGAGGAACACAAACAGAATGGAATTACCTCCATTCACTAAAGGCGCCTTGGAATAGTACCACCGAACATGACCCCCATCGGATGGACTACTAGTCTGCACAAGATATCTGCATCCTCTCTCAGAATGGCCAGCCACATCAACCGACCCTCCAATAAGCGGCGCACTTTCCAGGAATGCTTCCTCAATTTCACGACCACGACGACTGGCGAGTCTCTTGCTAGTACCAGCCATGTAAACCGATCCTGAACTGAAACCAGGACAAGGATAAGAAACGTTACGCAGCAAACACCATTCGATCGCCTCCCACGGATCACAGAACCGCGCAATTGCTTCTTACCACAAGCATTAAGCTCTGTCCTACAAGGCTCTAGCTTGGTAAGAATGCAACCCACAACTGCTCAACTAAAGCCAACCTTTCAGCTACCAGAAGAAAAATTCTTTTCATAAGACCAATTAACATCATTCCAAATCTACAGTACTCTCAAAATCTAACCTATACCCAATTCTTAATTTGCCCTAAACAAGCCAAAAACACATGCTCAGGGTAAAATCTAACATGAACTTACAGTACACAAAAAAAGATGGGATCTTGGGAATCGGTAAACCCAACCTTTTGGGAATTTGGAATTTGAATGATCAAAGAGAAAGCTTTAGGTTAGTATCCTCCTTGGCTTTTTTTTTTCCTTTCTTTTGGTTTCGTGAGGAAAGAGAAAGGAATGGTAGTTAGTCTGGGGGTTTGAATGTCTGGTACAAGTGTAACTGCAGTGCATAAAAATGGCGGTCGATATATGTTTATGAATTATGCATTTCTTATGGGTTAATTCACTTTTTTGGGCTGGATCATGGCCCAATAGGCCCAAGAACAAAACCAGTGTTTTTTTTACCACTTCCTGGTTCGATAACTACATAACATTGTTACATTTCTAAAGTTTGAATTTAAAATTTCTTGATTAAGTTAGAATAATTTTTTCACCAGTTAATTTAAATATATTTTGTATTTACATCATTCAAAAAATTGCGATCGGTATTACTCCCGTAATTCTTGGCATCTTTATTTTGTCTTAATCACTAAAGTTCCGGATTAAACTTGTCTATCAAAATTATGTGCTAGTTAGAATAGGTTGTCGTAATGGGTTCTAGATTGCTTAGGATGCCCGGCATTGTGCCACTAGTTTATTTATTGGGTCTGGATTAATGGGTTAATCTATCAACGAGTATTTAGATTAATTATAGATTAATTAATGAATAAGTAATTACAGTTTAATCAAAAAATTTTGATTTAAAGTTTTTGAAAATGTAATAGTGTTAAATAATTTATAAAGCTTAACATCTTTCAAAAAAATTCCAGATTCTTCTTAACCAATCAACTCATGTTAAGGCGGTTAAGAGCTATAGTTAGGAGAAATGAGCTCGACCACTAACTGATGTAAAAAACAATAAATTTAAATGCTTAATAGTTTGGTGTTTATATTTCAATAAATAAAATTTTATTTGTTCATAAAAAAAGTAGTTAACTCCTAAAGATGCTCTTTTCGTGTCATGTATGAATGAATATATACTTGGATGATATAAAAAGAGTTTTTCTACTGGTTGACGATAAATAAAGGTAAATGGCCTTTTACCCCTGGTTTATAAAAAAAAGTACATCATACTGTTGAAGTAAGAAAAAATGACTTCGGGGCAATCGGGGTTCAACTTATGCTCGGGTCATTGATTTAAGGGGGTAATCGTCGGTCCAGTTCCTTTGGGGCTAATTGACGACCAAATGTCATACAGCCGATCGTCGGCCATCTCGCCTAGATGTCGATCGTCGGTCATCCCGCATGGAAGTCGATCGTCGGCCATCCCATCCATAGGTCAATTGTCGGCCACCTTGCATAGGGGTCGATCGTCGGCCAACTTGCCTAGCGGTCGATCGTCGGTCATCCCATCCATAGGTCGATCGTCGGCCACCTTGCATAGGGGTCGATCGTCGGCCAACTTGCCTGGAGGTCGATCGTTGGCCATCCCGCCTGGAGGCCGGTCGTCGGCCATCCCGCCGAGAGGTCGATCGTCGGCCACCCCACAGAGAGGTCGATCGTCTTCCATCCCATCCATAGGTCGATCATCGGCCACCTTGCATAGGGATCGATCGTCGCTAGCGGTAATCAAGGGGGCGATTGTCGGCCAACTTGTAGGTGGGCTCGATCGTCGACGAAGAAGGCCAAGCCTGATTGTCGGTCCACGGTGATTGTCGACCCATGGTTATTTACGGTTCATGGTGATAGAAACCGTATGCGAGATGGACTCTCGAAGAAATTGAGGAACTCTAGGACTGTCGATGTACTTGGGTTGTCAAGGGATGGAGATAGGCATTGGAGACCCGAGTCAGGCAAGGATAAACATTGAAAATCCGAGGCAGGCAAGGATAAATGTTGAAAATTCAAGTCGGGCAAGGATAAGCGTCGGAGATCCGAGTTAGACGGAGATAAGCATTGCATGAGGATGAACATTGGCAAAGATAAGTCTTGAGATCTCCGAGTACGACTAGGGGACGATAGGAGGCTGAGGCGGTCTACTTTTCTATATAAGCAGGGCATTGAGAGCAAGACAGGACATCACACACAAATCAAACAAATTATTCTCAAGCTTCGTACTTTTTATCTTAGGTTAGTTTAGTTGGTAGTCTCGGCTTCGGCCACCCTTGTAACCCATAGTGTTAGGCCGACCTTAGGACGAGTACTCCGGGCCGTCACGAGATCGATCGACATTCTCTCCATTTTTTCACTCAACACATACATGGATGACTCAAAGGGTATTTCGGTCCCCCTGAAGAAATTTTACATCATTGGTATTTGAGATCGATATTTCTGTATTCAAGATTGACACATAAACATTTCAAAAAAAATTATCTGCAGTACACTCCGCTATGTTTTTCAAAAGAAATTCGGTAAGATTCGAAATAGTGAACTTGAATCATAAATGGACATCAAGTTAGATATTTTCTATATATTAAAATATGTATCATGGTATAAACCAAAAACCTAAAAAACGTGAGGTGGAAAAGGTGGTTGTCCTCCATGGCCACTCCATTGGAAGAGGAAGTATGCTTTTGTGTTTTCTGTTCGGTTTCCACTCCGCGTCGTTCTTTGAAAATGCACTGATGTTTTTTAAAAAAATCATTCGATATTTAAATATATTGAAACTAGTATTATATTTAATTTGCAGTCAAACTCTTTTAATAAATATTAAACATTGGTATATTTCAATCATTCTCTTTGTAAAATGGCACCGAATGAGAGATCCAAACAATAAATTGAAGGAAACTCTAAAATGCGTAAAAAAGCTCACCCCGATGGCCTCATGGGCAAGCATGTACGTCCTCATCTCCACGTTCCTGATTGTGAGGAGAAGACTTAGGAGGATAGGAAAAGAAAATAGATAAAAACTACATACTTACGAATACTTAAGCTAATTGCTAATAAAATTATTCTAATTTAATTAGAATTTTGAGTTTGGATCTCTAAAAAACTATAATATTAAATATTTATTTAAAAAAATTAGTTACATTTGCGCGAACTCGCCCTTGGCACGAGTACCAGAAATTTAACTTCTAACATACATCATAATCTAGGTAGATCACTACTTAAATATGTGCCTTTTTTTGGTATAAAGATATGTGCTACCGTAGGGAATGAATTGGTGCTGCCTATTAGGGTAGAGTGGTAGACAACACCATCGAAATTAAATTTGGACTGTCTAGATGTTCTCAAAATTAGTTTCCTTTTAATCAAAAGACTACGATCTCTTGCATGTGCTCGCGTGCGCATTTTTTGTAAGATTCTTTTTTCCTTTCTCATTCCTCCTACTCCTCTCTCTCGGCTCTCTCTTAATTTCTTACAAAAATTAATGGATAAATTATTTTCAGGTCCCTGGTCTTTGTCATAATTACTAGTAAGGTCCCTGGCATTTGAAAATATTGTTTGTATGAGGTGGTGTACTTGATTAGGATATAAGTCGAGGCAAGAGTTTTACTCTTTCTCCGTAAGACGAGATTACCCCGTATTCAGTGCTTACGGGCTACGACAATCATCCCCAAGATACAACAACTTTGTTGCTTCCAAGATCGTAGCACAATGATTCTTGAAGCTTCGGGCGAACCTTGGACACTCGGAACTTTCTGAGAGAGAGAGAGAGATGGACAACTATTGCTAAAGAAATGTTATGCAATGAGTTGTGGGGTGAGATGCAAATGAGGGGGAGAGACCTATTTATAGGCTGTAGAGGCAGGCATTTTCGAGGGGGCACGAGGCGATTCCGAGGAGACGCACCCTTTTGGCCAGCAGGCAGGCTATCCTTCAGGCACCTTTCCAGCCAATTCGTTCGTGTCTCTTCGGAGGGCATTCTAAATAAGCCCATTCGCAGACAGTTCGTGGCTCTTCGGTGCTCGTGGGCACCCCTTCGACAGCCGGCAGGTAACACGCTCGTGTCCCTTCGGCAGCCTATAGCTCTCAGAAATTGGGCAAAACTTGAAGGCTCCTCACGACATGTGCGAAGTGTCAAGTGCGCCACAAAGCGCCCATTGCGACCTGCGCCCATACACATGCGCATGCTCAGATGGTGCTACATACCATCCTCGTAGCATGTCTGAGTTACCTTTCCAGGTGGTCAACTTATTTCCTAGCTAACAAGGAGCATCTTCTTATAAACAAGGTAAATTTTGTTGCATTTTTCAATGTGGTAATGCCCTTTCCCATTCTCATCTTGGGCCTCCCACTTTGGGTCTTCTACCTTTGGGCTTTTTGCTTGAATTCTATCATTCAATTCCAACAGAAAACTTGTTTTGCGATCCCTGCTCTTTGGAAAAATATTGGTCTCGGATCTCTGGCTAACGTCATCAGTCGTTGTTAAATGTTGGTCTCAGGTCCCTAACTGACGTCAGCCAGGGACGCGAGACCAGCATTTAAACAAAGAGCAGGGATGCCAAAACAAATTTTCAAATGGAAGGATCCCTGCTAGTAATTATGCTATAGACTAGGAACCTGAGGGTAATTTTTCTAAAATTAATTTATGCTCCTCTTCATTTATCCAGGTCCTTTTTTTTCTCCTCCTCTTCCTTTTTCCCTCTTTCTCTATTTTTTTCTCCTCTTCTTTTTTTTTCCTCTTTCTTCTCTACCTCTTTCTCTGCTTTCTTCTTCTCCTCTTTGTTCTCTTCCTTTTTCCCTCTTTATTTTTCCATGCGAGAAGGTAGCTGAGCTGATGAAGGTGCAGGTTCCCGAGAGATATCGGTAGCGTGGGGGCATTTCTTCTGGTTCCCGATAGATGATATTGGGTACATCATTGTCGCTGCGCATGATATACAATTTTTGTTGCACAGTTACATTTGACTAATGAATAATACTAATAGTCTAATATGGAGAGTGTTGTTAGGTTAGGAGGAGGAGGAAGTGGAAGGGGAATCTTACCCAAAATTAAGAGAAAGAAAAATAAGAGATAGGATGAGAAATCAAGAAATTAACTTTTGTAGAAAGGTGAAGAAGAAGAGGAATGGAGAAAGAGAAGGAGAAAGGGGAAGGGAAAGAGGAATCCTGAATGAGGTCCACAATAAATACAACAAAAGTAGATGAACATACCAATATCACTTCAGAGGATATATAAGTGTCATTCACAGAATATACCATTGTCATTATGACACACGTGCTTTAATTACAAAATCATTCATATATAATTTCCGATATTACAAGTTTCTCATTTATGATATACGCATACCGTACCATGCTTCTCACCATGGAACTCAATCCAACGAAGAGGCGAATATTAGTTCTTAAATGCACACATTATTGCACATTCTCGTGTAACTATTATTGAAGTAGTAAAGTTTAAAGTGTAACAGCAGATGTCTTACGACCATTTTGTCCCAATCTTTCAACATGGGATTCGTCAACATATAATTATCACGTAAAGGAGCCCAAGAAGGCCCTTCATTATCCCCCGAGCCAGAAGCCGAACCCTGAAACCAAGCAAATTGGTGAGTTCAATGGACTCAAAATAGCAATAGGACCACAAGAAATTGAGATGAATAAGCTGACAGTAGACCACAAAGGTGAGTTGGAGGGGAGCAGGATTAATCAACTAAAAACTCATTATCCTAATTATGTGAACAGTTTTCCAGTAAGAGTCCAAATCCTTACCACTGCCACAAAGGAAATAGAAGTTTGACAGCGTTATGCAATATAATCCAAAATACCCCTCTGTAAAGTAAATTTTGTGTCAAGGATGCTTAGAAGATGTTCCAAGGCTATTTGTTAGAAGATGTTTATGCATAATACAAAATTTACCTATCAAAGTTAATCATGTGAAGTAGACTTAGTTTTCTTTTCTTTTTTAATGTGGTGGAGCTTTAAAGTGATAGAGGGGTATTTTCGTATTCTCAAGTGTCATTTTAGATGAAATTGATCCTAAGGACTAATGAGTTCGATTTCTCAAAACTTAAGGACTAGTTAACTAAAGGCTGGACTTCTTAGTAAATTATATCAAAACTTAAGAACTTATGAGTTTTTCCAAAAAATTTACCTTTCAAAAATATATTTCAAAAATATTACTCAGATTAAATCTAAATTATTTATTTCAATAATTGTTCGAATATCATCCAAAAATAATAATAACTAAAAATATATGAAAATTAAAGGAAGATGATAAAAAAACAAATCCAATGCAATATCTTTCCATGTGTCTAACCTTTCTCCCCCTACCTTGCCAACTGCCAAACCCACCAAGGGTTAAAATAACAAAACCATAGTCCTCCTCCCTATACACCCCAACAAAACAAGAACCCTCAGAAATAAAAAGAAATTAATTAAAAGAGAAAAAAAAGAGAAATTTTCTTAATCCTTTTATGTATCTCTAATAAAGTTGAAAACTTTTGGTGTGTTTTTGGGGTTACTTCGTCAATAGGCCCATCATTCACTGCTCTCACCTATATATACTTGTACAAATCACCAAGCAGGGAAAAGGAGATACCTAAGAAGAAGAAAAATCCCATTTTTTTTCCCTTTTCTTGAAATTTCTAGGGGATTCTCTCTCTTGGTGATGCGCTTTGGTTAGGAATTCCCATCTGGGTAGTTGTTTATTCTCTTTATCTATGAACCCTTTTACTGATTCCCTTTGTTTTGATGATTTTGGTTTGTTGGTTTCTTTGTACTTTATTGGGTTCTTGTACTGTTTGATATGTGTTCTTTTCTGGGTATTGATTGCTTTCTTGATCAGTGTAGTTTTGAGTGGAGAAGTTCAATTAGATGTGTTGCTGCTTCTTGGTTGCTCCTGATGAAGTGGACTCATGATGTTGAGTGTTGTTTGCTTTCGATTTTTTGGGATTGTTTGGGTTGCTGATCGCTGATTGCAGAAATCGCAGTGGCAATTGGTTCTATAGTCCCGATTGGATTTTTCGCCGTGGTCTTAGTAAAGGGCATCCTGGAGCTGAAATCTTGTGGTTTCGATGCGTTATGGGTTTTGGGTTATGATTTTTCCGGACCTCTTGTGCTGTTTTTGTAGTTCTTGTGTGTAGTAGGTAGTTTCCGGGTGTGTCATGCACAAGATTGATGGTTATGTTCATAGTTTCCAAAAGATGCGAGCGCAGTTATGAGATTTAATAGTGTTTAGCTGCTATATTGGTGGGGGTATTGATTCCTTGCTTGGTATTTCAGGTCTTGTCTTCGATAATTTGGTCAATAAACCCTTCCATGTTCCTGACCTGCTTTTTCACATTTTCCTAGTATTTGTGCTTCTCATCATTCTTCAGCTTTTGGGTTTAGCTACTGTATTATTTTCCGAAATGTATGTACATGCCTAATAGCTTTATGTATGCAATCTAAATTGTTTTCTTTTTATGCTGTTCTATGTCTAGTTTGTGTTTGGTACTGTCATAAAAATGCTATATTTGTTTTTCTCATATCTAGTTTGACTGCTTTCAGTGCATATATGGGCTGAATCAGACATTTCATGGGAGTTTCAGAAGATAGTGAACCGCCCTTGAAACGAGTCAAAGTGCCCCCACGAGAATCAGACAGCTTCTCGGAGCAATCTTCTGCTAACGGACCTGTTCTGTGCTCTCTGGGAGACTCAATGGCTAGGCCTCTGACCTCCCAAGGGGATGAAGAAACAATTGGCTCAAAAGGAGTTATCAAACGATCAGAGTTTGTCAAGATCATCACCAGAGCCTTATATTCACTTGGTTATGAAAAAAGTGGGGCCCTTTTAGAGGAAGAATCAGGAATACCTGTGCACACACCTGTAGTTAACCTTTTTATACAGCAAGTGATTGACGGAAAATGGGATGAAAGTGTGGCCACATTGCGTACAATTGATGTCTTGGACGGAAAAACTGTGAAATTAGCATCTTTCTTGATACTAGAGCAAAAGTTTATTGAATTTCTTAGATTGGATAATATTGCTGCTGCCTTGGGTACTCTGAGGAATGAGATTGCCCCTCTCCACATCAATTTCGATCGCATTCACGAGCTGGCTTCCTGCCTAATCTCCCCTTCAAGATGTTCAGTTTTAGGTAATGACGCGGAGAGTTCTATTTCAAGGTCAAAGATTCTGGAGAAGCTGCAGAAAGTGCTTCCAGCAAACATCATAGTTCCCGAGCGAAGGTTAGAACAACTTGTTGAGAAGGCCCTTGACATGCAAAGGGATGGTTGTGTATTCCATAATACTTTGGACAGCGATCTGTCCTTGTACTCAGATCATCAGTGTGGAAGAAATCAGATTCCTTCTGAAACAATGCAGGTCTGATGCTCTCTATTTCTAGTTCAGTTTGTCTATGCTTGAATTGTGATTTTATTCCAACGTCTTTTTCTTTTCCATTCTATCCGCTTTCATGCGGTTAATATTTGTATGTATGATTATTATGGGTGGAAAAGAACATTTGGATGAATATATGCTACTTTTCTTCCATCTGCTGTGATCAAATGATCTGGTCTGGAGAGATCTCTTAATGGCTAAGGTCTTGTATTTATGTTGGCCTGTTATACAATGGTGTCTAGAGGAAGGTATGGGAGATTGGAATGCCCAATTATGTTGTATCAACCGTTTTTAATGGAAGATTGGAGTTTTTTGTTAATGTGCTATGATCTAATGTCCTTTATCATTTGACCACCTTCATGTACTCCTCATGTCATCAAACTCTTCCCTTAGTGGTTCAGCTGCTATAATTTTCACGGTGTGGATTAACAATACCCTCATTAAAGCCATCAGAAACTATGGATCTATTTGAGCGCTTCCGTTTGCTCACGTTAAATCAGAATAACTCCTGTCTGACTAGAATCTGCTCTATTATGACTAGAGTCTGCTGAAGTGAACATTCCTACCAGGAGGAACATCATGTGGACTTTTGTGTGCGCTCGTTACTATTCTGTCCTCAAGTTTTGGGTACCAATTGAATGAAGATGCCTCAACTTGGGTACCACGGATTACCAGCTTTTGAACCTTTTCCTTAAATCACAGTTGGAAAACCGTTCTATGTGTCAGATTTTCTTCAGCACGCTATATATTGTTCTGTATAAATGGTAGACAAAATCGTGATGAGCACAGCTGCATAGGTCAGAGGTCCCCCTGTCATGGAGGTGCACTGCTGTGTTTAGGTTGGTACACGGGGAAAGCTGACCCTTCCCATGAGTACTTGAAAAGTTTGGTTTGATTTGTTATCTGTCTTCTTCAAGGGTCTGCTATTAGTTCGAAGCAAAATCATGCCCAAAATCTCATTTTTAGTTTTACTAGACCGATCTTTTCTGCAGTGCAACTGATATCACATTTTGAGGAAATGATTCCCTTTTAAATGTTAAACTGTAGTACCTTATTTGTGTGACAGTCCACTGTTAACAGTTCTGTCTTTATCCATGCAGATATTGGAAGCACACAGTGATGAAGTTTGGTTTTTGCAATTCTCTCACAATGGCAAATATTTGGCCTCGGCATCAAAAGATCAGTCGGCAATTATTTGGGAGGTAAATTCTTCTATGAAGTTTGTGGAGATTATGTCAAAACCGCATGCACTCTGCAGATTGGCTTCAACGTATGTTCTATTATGCAAATGGCTGAACACCATGGTGTAATATGTTCCAACTTATATTTTAAAAAAAACTCGGTGTTATGTGCACTGCTGTTCTCAGCTGCGAGTCTTTACTGCCTATGTAAAAGTTGGAATGAGAATGAAGATATCAATCTGGTTAGCGGAAATCCGTGTAAACACCAATGGTGCAACCATGCTAGGGAGTTTTATGGAGAAGTCATGCCTTTTTATGGTGGGGATGAAGACAGTAACAGAACAGTTAGGAGTCTGGGCATAGCGGGCACATAGAACTAAAGAATTCCGTATGCTGACTAGATGTCATTTCACTACCTGTGCTACTGTTATAGCCATGTATCGACTAATGAAGTACTCGGTGTTAGGCAGATTTTATTTATGGATTATTGCATTACTAGCTTTAGGACCTTTGCTGATGACTTGTTAGTGGATGTGTTGCCTTCTTGGTTGAGAATAGACTTTATGATTGTAGGTCGGGAAGGATGGTAAGGTGCAGCTGAAGTACAAATTAACTGGTCATCAGAAGCCGGTTTTGACTGTTTCATGGAGCCCTAACGACGACCAACTTCTTACCTGTGGACATGAGGAGGTGGTTAGATGGTGGGATGTTAATACCGGAGAATGCAAACGCGTATATGAAAAGCCTGGTATTGGCTGTGTGTCCTGCGGATGGTTTCCTAACAGCGGCGGAGTATTTGCTGGCATGACCGACAAGAGCATCTGCCTGTGGGATATGGAAGGAAGAGAAGTGGAATGTTGGAAGGGAAACAAGACCATGAGGATCTCAGACATGGCCATAACTGATGATGGAAGAAGGATTATAAGCACGTGCAGGGATAATGCGATACTGCTGTTTGATTGGTTAGAGAAACATGAAAGTTCGATTGAAGAGGATGATGCAATTACTTCGTTCTCGTTGTCCAAAGACAACAAAATGCTATTGGTCAACCTTATTAATCAGGAAATCCATCTATGGAACATTGGAAGTAACCCGAAACTTGTCTCCAAATATAAAGGTCATACACGAACTCGATTTGTTATCCGGTCTTGCTTTGGTGGATTGGAACAAGCATTCATTGCCAGTGGGAGTGAGGATTCTCAGGTACTGCAGATTTGAACAGATTGATCAGTTATCCATGCTAATTATCATTGCATTAGTGCTCCAGCTTACTCAATCTTGGTGACATCTTAATTTATCTCGTAGATTAGTATTTGAATCGGTTTTTGAATTATAAAGAACATCTCGTAGGTTTATTAGCTGTAGTTGCTGGTTTCAAGTCTGCAGACACCCTGTTCTTTTTCAGTTTGTTGGTTTTCTTCGAAATTATCAAAAGATTCGCATGCTTTTGCGTTTTATGAAGATTTGCTTTGTCCTGAAATTGAGGACTGAAACTCTTCATGCAGGTTTACATTTGGCACAGAGGTTCTGCAGAACTTTTATGGGTGCTCCCGGGGCATTCGGGAGCTGTTAATTGTGTGAGCTGGAATCCAGCGAATCTTCACATGTTGGCTTCAGCTAGCGATGACCGGACAATTCGAATATGGGGGTTGAATCGATTCAGCAACAAGCACAGAGACCATACCAATGGCGTCGTCGTCCATAACTGTAATGGAAGAACTTCGAATGGTCTGTGAACAGGTAGAAAGAAAGTGACCTGGGAAAACACCAAAAACCAGTGTTCTTTCGGGGCTATTACCGCTTGTAAATTTTCTGATCATCTGCCTTTTTTCTTGTGATTTGGTAGCAGGAAAAATGGCATAATTTGTGCGCCTGCTATCGGCCGACCGAACAAAAACCGAATTACCATTGTTCTTTGATTTCTTCCTTACTAATTTCTGCTGTAGAACTCGCACAATTGAAAAGCAACAAGTCGTCATTACTTGTTTCAATTTTGTAGGTGTTCTTCCTCCTTCATGGGGTACCTGACGTACTGTGTATATCTTTCTGCTTGTGCACAGAACACTTGTTTATTCTGGCCATCTGCCTTGTTTGCCCTCTTGATTATTCCCTTGCTTAGTTGTGAATCTCGTTATGTGCGTGATTGACCTGTCGTCGGGGCTAGGCCCTAGTCGACGACAGCCCCGAGTTGTCGTGCCTCTAAACGGGGAGGCCTTTGTGGCCGTTCTAGTCATTGATCTTTCTTGATATTATGCTCCTTTCAACTCGGAACGAATTGCTCTTTGTTTGATGTTTCCAACTGGCCTTACATTGCTGGCTGAAGTTCTAATCGAATCCGAGCTCTTACCATTTTGTTGGATGTCCTCTTAGTAAAGATGGCTTAGCTATGCTCATGAACTCTAGGCCAGCCCGATCTCCCAGTGTCCATCCCCGAAAAGCCAAGTGCCAAGTATCTGGCCGAGACTGGGGGCAATGTACTTTGGCCACATGCTCATTACTCATGAGCTCTACCAATTTGTTTTGGCCTAAAAAAAGGGTATAATTAAGAGAGACTGTTTCGACTAGGAGTGGCCATGGTTCGATTAGAATCGGAAAATTGGACATTCCCGTAACCGGATTTGAAACCATGGCCAAAGTTCTAAAACTATCCCGCAACCTTCTGTATGATTTATGATTTCTCCAAAACTATAACGTGAGTCTCGGAACCGTATTTATCTTCTTCCATTCTTCAAAAATTTTACTATACATTCTCAATTTTTTTCTTAATATCTATTGATTAATCACTTCCTATAAATTTTTCTCTAAATAAAGACAAGAGAAATACATGAGGACATTGATTACTTTAGAACTAAGAATACATAATCTATTTTTCCCCCAAAAAAATTCTAAACAAAATGGAATTTTGTAACAGGAGGTTCCGAAAACCATCCCGGAACTTTATTTCAAGATTCCAACTACTGTTTCACCTTACAAGGTTCCGGAACCGTGTTACCGCTAGTTTCGACTCCCCTGGTTTACTCTCCATTTTATTCCCTAAAAACTTCTATCCAAAAAACAGGATTATAGTCCCAGTTAAAATTCTGCTTCGAGTCCCCTGGTTTATCGCGCAAAACTCCGTTATTGAACATTAACCAAACTACCGGACATCGGTGCAGCCGTGCAGGGCATCAGATTTTAGAAGCTCGCCTTCATTGCCCTAATATCTGGCATTCACATCCTTGAGAATCAAATGATTAGTCAGAAGGTTTTTGCTTCTCCTAAGAAGCAGCAAACCTAGAGCTGGAATCCATCATACAGCAGTGTGAGCTGCTGCGATCCTTCTTTGCGCGGGATACACATTTTTTCCTCCTAGAGCTGGGCCCGCCAGCTATTTAGGGCGCTTCTTCTTTTAGACAGAAAGTTCTTTCTATTTGGCTGGCATTGTCATTGTCATCGAGTGTAATCAACATCTTCTCCAGCCGTCTGGCGAGCCCACTGGTCTCGGATTCAGAAGCGCCTGATATATGCTTTTCCTCCAGCGTCCCACCCAGTAACATCACGAAATCAACCAGGGGCTGCAACTTTTTCCTGTGCAATTGAAAGTAAAACAAATATTAGTTTGAATATCAATCTTGTGAGATAACAAGAAAGGATGTCCGAGGACATCCACCAGACAGACGAGCTATAAGAAAGGAGCGGAGTTGGCTGGAAGTAATCCATCATGCTCATTCGATAAGGAACTCGTTGTAAAATTCCAAACTAACCTTTTCAAATGAATATCTATCAAGTTCATATTTGTCTCAGTAAAGCATGGATGCTAAAAAAATAATATTTGGAGATTGTGTCCATTTTGACCATGATCCAAAAAATGAAGAACTCTACATGGTTCAGCACCCATTGGTCCCCATCAACTAGCTACTTAAAAGGAGAAAAAGGAAAGGTGGTCCAATTACCAAAGCACCATTTTCCAATAAAATGAATTTTGTTTTTTCTTGGAAATTTACACATTTGAAAAGCCGTAGTTGATTATATACCAGAATTCAAGTCACCATAAATAAGCAGCCCCAGCATACAGGTAATTCAAACAAGAGTCAAATAAGACGCCCGAGTTGAAACTACCAATAGGAAGTTCACCCCAAATGACCAATACCAACATAAAGGTGGTTCAAATTAGTGTCAAGTTCATTGGCATTATAAAATTTGGCAATGATTAAAGTACCTGTGATCCCCACTGACGTTTGGACCTGCCCACACACCAGATAGAGAAGCAACGACCCTTTCTGTCCTGGTAACAGCACCATGGATGTTTGAAGATATACTCTGTAAATGAGGTAGAACCTTCCCACACAAAACATCATCCAGAGCAAGCTTCTCGAGGACCGATATTTCAAGGATGTCTTTCCAGAAGCCAATACTTCTCAACAAACGCATGGACATCCCAAACCTATATGCAGCAGCTGAACCAGCACTTGGCACAGCCTTCAGAATTAGGGGGCTCCATGTTGGTACCTACAAAGTTGGGACATCATTAGTAGCAAGTCATAGGGCACCAGTAACTTGTGATATTGAAAAACAGAAGGTAAAGTATTTGGTTTAGGAAATAATACATTACCACAAGGGCAGACACAGCATCAGCTAGACGAGAGCGAATTGCCACCAATAACTCTCTAAGAGCCTCGCTAGAGGTTTCAATATAATTGATAACTAAGCTTGTAGCAGAAACAGCATTCTCCGTCTGTCTTGTACTATAGATGTCCCAACAATGAGCGATTTCATGTTGTAAAATAGGTATTGCTACCTTCTCCACTAGTTCGGGTACCAGGTTAAAGTCAGCATCGCCAGTCTCAGAATCTAGAGTATTCCTATCTTCCAGCAGCCCATAATCGAATAACAAAGAATGCCTGCAGCAGCGAAACGACATTAGCATGTATGGAATGTTGAAGTTAAAATACCAGAAGTTGAAGCATGACTATTCGTGATAGCAAATTAAACTAACTGAAAAAGATGGGATTGTGAAAGGCAAACATCTTTTAAATAATAGAAAGTGAAGTAACCAATACCATTTCATGGATAAGAAATCTGTATTCTTCTGGAGAGGGTCCCATTTTAGAAGCTCTAGTCTCAAATATGGCGAAAATATAGCAGGTGTACTTAGTGAAACATAAGCATCTCTATAACTAGCTGGATATTCCTTCTTCCATTTTCAAACCTTTCTTTGACCATCGAAAGTTCCGAGTAGTCTTCCAAAGCATCACTAAATATCTGATCAGCAGTCTGGAGATATTTCTCATGGCTGGACTCATAAGCTGCAGATTCGCTGTCACTCTCATCGGTGCTAGATTCTCCTTCTACTTTTATATCCATATCATCAACATCCATGGATGAAAACTTTTTCCTAGTTCTCCTTTGATGTCGGGCATCAGCCCTATGCTTCATATCCATACGTTTCTGTTGATTCACATCCCTGCCAAATTCATCCAATTTGACAGGTAAATTCGATTGTTTTTTTATAGCAGCCACTGCAGCCTGGGCTGCACTCATAGCGGTATCAATCATAGCTGCACTGTTTCCGTGTTCACGGAAAGCCAAGTTTGCTGCCTCCACAGCTGCTTCAACCTCCAACATTTCATCGTTACCATCTTCACTTCTTCTTTCTATGACAGCTGATGCCCATTTTTCACGAAGCTTCTGCATCTCTTCCTCAAGTTCCTCAATGAAAGGAGCTTTATGCTGAAAGGAGGGATCACATACAAATAAGTAAAACATGCCAAAGATAAATGAGCTGGTTTATCTGCTCAAAGTTGCAAGCAAGGCTCTTCTAAGGCTCATGTATCACAAACACCCCTGCAGAATGCTATAACATAAAGCTGAACATGGCAACCAGATTTATACTATTTAGTTTTGTTCTGCTGTCAAAAGCACAAACGAAGTGTTTGCACCCAATGGCAATCTATCTTAGGAGACCTACCCGTACCAAAAATACAGGTATGTGACAAGCAAAATAATAGTGCAAGTTTCAGACTCGGGCATTTGGCAGTTAAGACTCAAGCAAACAGCTAACGTTCACACCTCGACTACGTAACAGATTGTCTTTCTGAGTGGGAAAAGGACAAAGGTTGCTGACTTAAATCATTGGTGACATCGAAAAATCACTAAAGTTGAACATGCATAGACGAGCAGCAAAAACCCTTTTTCCGAAAAGTAAGAAGCAAAAAATAGTAGTTATTGCTTTGCAACACTAAGATAGAAGCCCCTTCAACATAGCCTCTCATTTCCTAATTTCTAACATTGATCAACGTCACTAGCATGTTAACTTCAGTCATGAAAACAATGATACATGGAAATACATGGCATTGAATTGGATGAACTCATACCTCCAAAAATTCACACAGAGCAGAAACAAAGCGACGAAGCTTTTGCATAAAGAGGAACTTCTCACCAGCAGCAGACGCAGACTTTTCCAGAGCAGTAACATTCGTCAATGAGGAAGATAAATTGTCATCTGTTCTGTTCAGCGATGTCACGACCCTGCCATGCAATTCCTGAATCAAATAAATGATTTTCAGTCAATCAGAAACTTCTAGTTCTTAAAGTAGCCTACAACATGGCGGTCATGACATATGAAGTCAAGATTCTAACTACAAACAACTTGGCAACGTATTCCAATGTAAGAGACAACTTACCCCAAGCCTTGGGATGCTGTCCTGCAGAGCCTTCATCGCGATCTCACCCTGTTGAGGTCTAGACAATCCTTGAGGGCCATCATAACCACCAAAAGCACCATCAATGTTGGGACCAGGACCATACGCCACATGCCTCTTCTGCGGCTTCGGCTGGTTATGCACCATAACACCACCAGACAGAACAACGTTTCCTCCACGTACCCGATTCACACCTAACACATCATCCATTCTCTTCCCTGACCCTTTCCTGAACTGCTCCTCCTCCCATAGCCTTTCCTCCTCATCCTCGTCTTCATCACCGCTATTGATCTCCTCACGACCAGCTGAATACTTATCAGTCCCACTCCCCAAACTACTCTTCCCTGCACCATCGACAACCACATCAAACACCCCGGCACCCCCATCATCCTTGTCCACATCATCGTCATCACTCAGCCCTCCCCCACTCGCCCCATCTAACACACTCTCTCCCTCCAAAGAAATATAATCCTGCGCTTGAGCCAAGCCCTTCGCCAACCTCATCCGCTCCCTGTTTGCCCTAATCTTCTTTATCTTCTCCTCATCTGTAATCCCCGCCTCAACTTCGTCATCCTCCTCCTCATCTTCCGCCGGATTAAACGAATCTTTGAGAATAATTCTCGGCTCGGACGAGGGTTTCGCGACCTTAAGCATGTTCTTGTGCAACTCTAGGAGCGTCTACTTCGTGTAGGTCCCGGCCGGGGACTGGATATTGGACGTGGAGAAAGCTAGGGTAGGAGTTGCCCTACCTTTCGAGGAGGTTGATATGTGAGACGAGGCAGGGGGCTTCCGTGCGCGGGAAGAAGAATTTGGCGACGGCTTCGACGAGCCGTGGAGCTTCGGCGCGGTGCCTCCTTCCTCTTCTTCGTCGTCCGCGAAGCTCAGGAGCTTCTTAGGTTTGGAAGAGGATGAGGATTTGGTTGTGGTAGAGGCGGGCTTTCGGCCGGTGGTTGAAGGCGCCGGCGGGAGGGGACCGGCGTCGGTTTCATTGGCGTCGTCTCCACCGGCGTCGCCGCGGCGCCGGAAGTTTCTCGATTTGGCGGGGCTGCTCATTCTCAGGTTAAAACTCGGAATCGTTTCCTTGGAGGTTTTCGCGTCACGTTTTGATTAGGGAAATAACGAGTCTAGCGGAGAATGAGATTATAACTTTTAAGTACGACACTATTTATGCTAAAATTTGGAGAGAGTGATTTATAGATTACTTTCGACCCTTAGATAAATTTTAGAAAAAATACAGTTTACCTAGCTGTAGTTTCACCAATATTATTTTTAGGCCGTGTAGTTTCAGTTTGGTAATTCTGTCTCTGTGCTTTAAAATATTTGACACTATACAGTTCACTTCGGATTACGGGGATAAAACGTCCACATGGCTTGAATGTAGGCAAAAACGATGTAGTTTTACTATCCACGTGGTGTGGTGACTGGGTAAGTTGTTTGAGTCTAACTTACTCGGAACGACGTTGGGTAAATTACCAAATCAGTCCTAAATATTTTAATAAAATTTGAAAACCCCTTCCTCCTCCTTCTCTTTCCCCCTTCATCCTCGACTAAGTCAATGTTGGGAACCGGAGTGAACCCAAGCAATACCCACGACACACAAGCGAACCACAATCACAACGAGAAGCACGAATTAGCAAGAAACCAAAAGAAAAAGCACAAGAGACAAGATGTTTGGTTACCCGGTTCGATCCACAACGATCTACGTCCGGGGGCGTACCAAGCCAGGAGAGAATTCACTATACTTTTGAGCTTCACTTGCTCTTTACAAGAAAATGCCACACTTTGGCACCCACACTCACCTAGGGTTTTCTCCTTCTCTCTCAAGCCACACACTCTCTCTCTTCTATTCTTGTTCTTAGGGGTTACAAGTGAGTTACAAGGGGTATATATAGAGCCAACAACCCTAGGAGTCAAAATAAACACGCAGGGTCGATCCCATAACGAGTGCACTAGTGTTACGCCTCTCAAGGCCGATTGAACACCACCACTCGTCCCTTGGTCCGAATGATCCTCGAGCGTTCCCGAGCACTAAATCAATCCAATCAAGTCCCGAACCGCTTCTCAGGCTCCATACCCCAACAAAATGACGTCGTATTAGCCTACGTGGCAAGCCAGGTGGACGTTTTTATCCTCGTCATCCGAAGTGGACCGTATACTGTCAAAGATTTTAAAGCACAGGGATTGAATTACCAAATTGAAACCACACGTCCTGAAATCGGTGAAACCGCACGTCTTGCTTGGTAAGGTAAAGTGTACCTTTTCCTAAATTTTATTGTTTCTGACAAAAAAAATTTAAATGTTATTATTAGATTCATACCCTCAAATGAAGAAAATATTTTTTGTCGCTAAAATTCAATTTAGTATTAAATAGTTTAATGTATTTTTAATTTTTTTTGCCACAGAGGATATAACCCACCATTAACTTGTTTAAAAATATAGTTCTTTGTACATTTCAGCCATACCCAATTAACTTTTTCTATCCGTTTTCTAAAAAAAAAATTAACTTTTCTATCCGCGACTGACAATATTTATAATCAAAATCTTAACTGTTTCTTCAAATTATAAATAAATTTAACCAACATACGACAAATACTTATGAAATTTAACTAGAGATATAGAGTTATAACTTTAAAAATATAATTAAATATAAATTAGTCGATATAAATAGTTTCCACAAAAAGACGACATAGATAAATTTATATATATATTTTTTTCTAATTTCAAAATTTCTTGCACTCCGGTTTTTGCAATATGCAAATTCATCTCTAGTAACTATGCTTGTTGTTTTAATATCAATGAGAGCTCTTCCACCAAAAAAAAAATATCAATGAGAGCTCTAGTTGTCTCTCGGAGGTAGGCGCTCCGCCCCCTGTTTCTGGGGCAATGGTATTGGGGAGGGATACCATCTTGCTGGGTGGTCCTGCATTGGTGACCGCACAATGACTGTCCATGTTGTTGGAAGTTCATGGCTCTTGGAACAGACTTTTGACTCTTGAGCCGTATAGTTTCAATTTGTATTGAAATATCCAAATATCAGTTAGAGTAGATTAAAAAGAAAAAGAAAGTTATTACGCAGTCCTTGTTTAGATTTCAAAATTATTAGTTCTACTAGAAATTTATTTTTATTCGTTTCAAAGCTAAAATATAAATTCATCTTGTGTGATAACTTCTTGAAAATAGTATTTTTCTCTGGGTTTTACTGTAACATGATATTATTCTGTTTAAAATAATTAATTGGGAGTCACGAGGAAAAAAGAAGAAGATGGTATGTATCCTACTTCCGAGTAGCAATTTGTGGAGACATGATGATGGTTACGAGAGTTTTTTGTCGCTCTACCTCACCTCATATTACTCTTAAAAAATTACTCAATCAAGCTAACTATCACCTTCTCCCTACCTTCTTTATGTAACCATCTAAAACTCTCTATCCAATCAAAACAAAAAAAATCGGATTAAATATATTTGAGTACTTAAAAGTACAAAGACTTTAAATACTTGTAATAAAAGTTTTGTCACCTTTATAAACCATACTTGTCTAGAACATGGATTAGTCTGTTTATTGGGCCGAATAGTATTAAAAAAATTTGTATTCACCGGCCAGTCTATGAATATTAAGTAATTAAAAGTCCATTAATATTGCTGAACCTCATATGGAAGTCATCAACGAACTTCCTTAAAAAAGACTGATTGATAATTAATTTACCACAAAAGACTGATTAATTTTGGCTTTTTGTACCCTTGTATCTATGGTGTTATTATTTATAAAGTCAATCAACTTACAAAAAAAAAGTGTAGAAAAGAACAAGTGAAAAATGACAAATTCCAATCCATCAAATTTGCGTCACTGATTACGTTGGCCAGCCTTTCATATCATACCATATCACATTGGGGTACGAATAAATCGGATGGCCACCTATATATATTATCCCTTCTTCCTGAGTCAATACTCACTTCACTTAAATTGCCTTTCCTCTCTTCGGTACCGTAATACCGTTGTTAATTAGTACTATACAAAAAAAATGACAAAGTTAGAGGGAACCAAAGAAGAAAACCATGTCCTAATGGTGGCCTTCGCCTCACAAGGCCACATAAACCCGATGCTAAGGCTAGGCAAGCGCCTAATAACAAAAGGCCTCCACGTGACGCTGGCCTCCACCGAGGTCGCCCGCCACCGGATGCTCAAAGCCGCAGCCGCCTCGGCCGCCGCCACGGACTCCGTCTCTGGCATCAACTTCATGTTCTTCCATGATGGCTTCAGCCTCGACTATAACAGGATGGCCAACCTAGACCACTACATGGATTGCCTGGCCGAGAATGGACCCACCAGCCTCACCAACTTGATCAAGGAGAAGTTCCCCATTGGAGGTAACAAGAAGCTCTTGTGCTTAATCAACAATCCTTTCGTTCCTTGGGTGGCTAATGTCGCGGCCGAGCTCCAACTCCCGTGTGCTATGGTTTGGATCCAACCTTGCACCTTGTTCACAATTTACTATTACTATTACAATAAACTTGGTCAGTTTCCTACACTTGGGAACCCTAAAATGAGTGTGGATTTACCTGGATTGCCTTTGTTGAACACCGAGGACTTGCCCTCCTTTGTGCTTCCATCCAATTCATTTGGAGCCATTTCCAAGTTGGTTCATGAAACGTTCAAAACCATAAAGAATTCCAATTGGGTTTTGGCCAACTCCTTCTTTGAGCTTGAGAGGGATGCAATTGAGTCCATGCAAGGGTTGATCCCCTCGCTCCGACCCGTTGGGCCATTAGTCCCGTCCTCGCTGCTCGGCGAGGAAGGGGATGATGATAGTCTCGGGTTCGAGATGTGGAAAGCGGACGGCTCTTGTGTTGACTGGTTAGACAAGCAAGAGCCGTCCTCGGTTGTTTATGTCTCTTTTGGGAGTATTTCTGTGTTGCCCGCCAAGCAAATGGAGGCCATTGCATTGGCCTTGAAAGCCACCAAATGCCCTTTTCTTTGGGCGGTAAAGCAACCTGACGTGCTTCCCAAAGATGGGTCAGGCCAGCTTCCATTAGGGTTTCTTGAGGAGACCAAAGACCTAGGGCTTGTTGTCTCATGGTCACCTCAGACCAAGGTCCTGGCCCACCAGGCGGTCGGGTGCTTCATAACCCATTGCGGATGGAACTCCTTGTCGGAGACGATCTCGGCGGGCGTGCCGGTCATTGGATACCCTCAGTGGACCGACCAGCCCACCAATGCCAAGCTCATTGTTGATGTCTTCCGCATAGGGCTAAGGCTCCGGCCAGGGCAAGATGGGTTTGTAACCAGCGAGGAGATCGAACTTTGCGTGAGGGAAACCATGCACGGGACGAGGTCGGAGGAGCTCAAATCCAATGCAAGGGAGCTGAAGCGGTTGGCGAGAGAGGCGGTGGCCGGCGGCGGCTCGTCGGACCGGAATATCCAGTGGTTTGTTGATGAGATAACGAAGAAGGGATGCGACGTTGCATGTGGTCCAAATGGAGTGTGTGGCTCAGAAGTTGAGAAAGAATTGAGCAACGGAAGAGTGGCATATGAAGACAAGTTACCGTAAATTTAGCATCTATATGTGGGCCAATTTGTTATTTATATGGTAAAGGACAAGGTAGATAATTCTAATTACTTGTTTGGTTTCCCTGTCATGACTTGACTTTGATGGGTCAACGTTGGACAAAATAATAAAGCTAGATGCAATGTTATGTTTTTCGTTTATACTGATATTCGAACAAATATTAGACCGACAATTTAAATTTAAAACGAAAAACACCTTGTAAGGATGTGTACTGTTAATACGTGCATTTATTATATCATCTACTTGAGACACATATTAGGTACGATTTTTGAATGTTTACAAAATCTTCCTAAAAAAAATTTAATATTTTAATATTTTTTAAAATTTTAAATTCGAAACTTTTT
The DNA here is from genome assembly GCA_963995505.1 of Hypericum androsaemum. Lineage (NCBI taxonomy): Eukaryota > Viridiplantae > Streptophyta > Magnoliopsida > Malpighiales > Hypericaceae > Hypericum > Hypericum androsaemum. Next base: position 1,710,540 of record OZ023199.1, read on the forward strand.
AATAAAGTTATTAATATTTTTTTTGGTGATTTCTTTATAGCAAGAGAAAATATACATTTAGGTTCATGCGCTTCCTTTCCGCCTTTTTTGTTGACCGACCAAAATATCAGACTAAAATGTGAGAAAAGGTCAGATACTTAGTCTTCAACTATGACGCAAAAGTTGATAGTTTTGTTTGACCCAAAATATCCAAAAAAAAAATATAGGGATAAAAGTGGCGCGAAGTTTATATAATAAACGAGAAATAGAACAATAAGAAAAGATATAGACACAAGACAAGAAACCAAAGCAGAAAACAGATGTATGTTCGATGACAGCAGGATGGCACAGGTGGGAGGTCGATGGGCGGTCGATAAAGCACAAAGACCAACGACCGCGACATAGATGTTCACCTTTCTTAATATACATATAGATGTTCAATATTTATTTAGAGAATTTTGTTATTACTATTTAAATATTTTGTTTGATTAAAATTTAAATTAGTTAATTTTTACCAAAAATTTTAAATTAATTAATTTAGTATATGTCTTATCGGTATTGAAAAAATCTATGACCCAAACGCATGCACGAATAGTTTTAGTTGCTAATTTGATCATAAATGACAAACTAGATAGCGCCAATTATGTATGTTTGGTTACTTTGAACGTTTTGAATAACTATTTAGTGGTGTGTTCCAGTCACTTGACTATGATGTGTTGATGAAAGACCAAATAATAAAGCTAGATGCGTATCGTTTTGTGATACTTGTATTGGATCGGAATTCTCTGGTTCCGGTCTTTTTGATAGGAAATATATTTTAATACTAAAACAACCTTTTTTTGAGAATTTTATTACTAAAACAACATGGAGCACACTTAAATATTTTCCGATGGAGACTGTAACGTAACCGGTTGGAAGAATATGAATTGAGATGTGGGAGAGAGTGATAGAGAAGAAGAAGAAGAATTTGGTGGAAGATAATGGATTAATTTCTTCATGATTATCACTCCAGTGATTACATTATTTATAAGGGAACTAACTTAACAGCTACGAAAGGAAATAACAACTACCACTAAGCTAGGGCCAGCTAACAACCCCGCCATTATCTACGCACCTAAGTGCAACTGCTTGATCAAGACTTATTATTCAAATTCAAATGCAATGATAAGGAGATAATTGCCACATCACTGCCAGTAGTTAGGTACGTGACATCCAACCCCCCTTGAACCGATTCTTGTCCCAAGAATCATGGATCAATGCGAGCTAAAGCTGCTGGGAACTGGGACTTAATAAAGTTATAGTCCTCCCAAGTGGAATCATCTTCATGGAGATTGGCCCATTTAATTAACACCTGGACCACTGCTCGATTATTTCTTTTTACCAATCGACGTTCGAGAATCTTCTCCGGTTCTGACTTGATCGTTCCTTCCTCCGTCCCTATCGGTGGGGAGCTGACCACCACTTGACCATCACCCATACGCTTCTTGAGCAAGCTTATATGAAACACGGGATGAATGGTACAGGTGGGGGGTAAATCCAGCTTGTAAGCCACGGCACCAACCTTCGCCAATATGCGGTATGGTCCAAAATACTTGGCTGCCAACTTGAGATTGGAGCGTACCGCTAGTGACGACTGCTTGTAAGGCTGAATCTTCAAGAATACCATGTCGCCAACAGCGAATTCACGCTCGCTGCGTCTCTTATCCGCCTGAATTTTCATCCGTGATTGAGCTTGGTTAAGGGCGTCGGTGAGAATGCGAATCATTTGAGCATGGCGGGTATTGAAGTCAGCCACCACCGCTACCGATGTTTGCTCATCTTTCAGCCCCGGGATAGTTGGAGGAGCATAGCCATATACGGCTTCAAATGGAGACTTCTTGATAGCCGAGTGGTGGGCGCTATTATACCATAATTCTGCAAGCGCCAGCCACTTAAACCAATCCCCAGGTTTCTGGAAACACATGACCCTCAAATAATGTTCCAAGCATTGATTGAGCCGTTCCGATTGACCGTCGGTTTGCGGGTGATAGGCGGAGCTAAGCTGGAGCTGCGTGCCGAAAGAGCGAAACAACTCCTTCCAAACATTGCTTGTGAACACCTTATCCCTATCCGAAACGATCGATTCTGGCAGCCCATGGAGCTTGAAGACGTGATCCAATAGGAGGTGGGCTACCTGAATCGCCGTGAACGGATGAGCAAGTGCAATGAAGTGCCCATATTTGGTGAACCGATCAATTACCACTAGTATAATATCTTTGCCGCCGGACTTCGGAAGTCCTTCAATGAAGTCCATAGCAATGTCCTTCCAAACCCCCGAAGGAATTGGTAGCGGCTGCAATAACCCCGGACTTGCGACATGTTCGACCTTGCACCATTGACAAATGTCACAGCTTCGTACGAACACTGTCACTTGCTCTTTCATGCCGGGCCAATAGAATAATTCCTTCACTCTTTTGTACGTCACCAATCTCCCGGAGTGACCACCAATGGCGGAATCATGCAATTGGCGGATTACATCCCGCCTCAATTCCCCGGCACAACCCACGTAAATTCGCCCCTTGTAACGGAGCACCCCTTGGTGCAACTTGTACTTGCTATTTCCATCAGGAGCGAGAGCCAATTCGCCCAGCAGCTGTTGCACTTTAGTGTCCCCGACATAGCTCTTCTCGACCTCCGCGAGCCACCCCGGGATAACTGCAGAAATAGCCTGTAACTCCAGCACCTGATTTGCCTCAGGCAACCGCGATAATGCATCCGCGGCCTTGTTCTCGAATCCCCGCCGATACTCGATAGTAAAGTCAAGCCCCATCAAGCGTGAGACTCCTTTCCGTTGTAGATTAGTGTGAACTTTTTGATCGAGCAAAAATCCCAGGCTTCGGTGATCGGTTTTAATCACAAACAGTGCTCCTTCTAGGTAATGCCTCCATTTTGTCACCGCGGAAAGGACGGCCAAGAGCTCCTTGTCGTACACTGCGAGGCCCGCATTTTGGGGACCAAGCGCCTCACTCATATAGGCAATGGGACGCCCACCTTGCGTCAGGACAGCTCCAATGCCCCGGTCCGAAGCATCTGTTTTCAACACAAACTTGGAGCCAAAATTAGGATATGCTAGTATAGGAGCACTTGATAGCATACTTTTTAATTTGTCGAAGGCTTCCGTTGCTTCCTCGGTCCAGTGGAAACTGTCTTTCTTGAGCAGCCTTGTTAGAGGTTGCGCAACAGTCCCATAATCGTGAACAAATTTGCGGTAGTATCCGCTAAGTCCAAGGAACCCACGTAGCTCGCGTACCGTTCGAGGGAGTGGCCAATTAAGCATCGATTCCACCTTTTTGGGGTCTGTACTGACCCCCTTCCCAGAAATAACATGCCCGAGATAATCCACTTGGCTTACTCCGAACTCACATTTTGTAAACTTAAGGAAGAATTGTTCCTTCCGTAATAGCTCAAGGACCATGGTGAGGTGCTTGATGTGCGAGACCACTTCTTTGCTGTAAATTAAGATATCATCAAAAAATACCAGTACAAATTGGCGAAGATAAGGTGAGAGGACCTGGTTCATCAATGACTGAAAAGTTGCCGGGGCATTGGTCAACCCGAAAGGAAGCACCCAAAATTCAAAATGGCCATGATGAGTCCGGAATGCTGTTTTCTCGATGTCGCCCTCCTTCATCCGGATTTGATGGTAACCAGCTCGGAGGTCTAGCTTGGTGAAAACCGTGGCTCCATTTAACTCGTCCAACAAGTCATCGATGATGGGTATTGGGTACTTGTCTTTAATTGTGCGGGTGTTGAGCTGGCGGTAGTCGATGCACATCCGCCAACTGCCGTCTTTCTTCTTGACGAGCAATACTGGTGAGGCGAATGGACTATGACTGTGCCGGATGAAGCCGGACTCCAACAATTGCTGTACTTGAGCCTCAACCTCTGCCTTCTGAAAGTGCGGATATCGGTAGGGTCGGACCGACACTGTTGTTGTTCCCGACATTAAGGTAATGCCGTGGTCATGGCTGCGCTCCGGTGGCAAGGTTCTTGGCTCCTCGAATAGGTTAGAAAAAGAGCGTAGCACTGCCTGTAACGCATCTCGAAATTCTGCAGAGAATTCCTTGCCTCCAACGCTTCCGAAAGATATAGCTTGCAGTTCTTTGGAAGCAATACCTGCGACACAATAATCCAAGTGAAATATCCAAGCCACCGCGGAGATGGTGTTCGCCTCAATTGGCTTGTTAGGATCGTCCTCGACGAGACAACTAAGCTCCAGCTGCTTCGAATTGCCTCCGTGATGCCCCTTAAGGACGATCTCCTTGCCCTTACTTTTAATTGTTGCCTGCGCTCGGACGAAGTCGAACGTGATTGGATTCACCTCCTGCATCCAATCAGTTCCAAGTACAATGTCATACGTCCCGAGATCGAGGATTTTAAAATCGCACCTAAAATTGCTACTGCACATCTCCCAATCGACTCCGGGGCAGATGCTGGAGCAAGCAACTCTCGAACCATTGGCCAGGGCGATGGTCATTTCAGCCGATTCCATCTCATCCAGCCTCAACTCCTTGACCAATTGAGAGTTGATGAAGGTTGCCGTACTCCCCGTATCGAGGAGAATTAGCACTTGTCTTCCTCGAATCGTGCCTTTCAATTTGAGAGTACCGCTTCCCGAGCTGCCATTGATGGCGTGCATCGAAATCTCGGCATCCTCAGCAGCTTCGTCCAGCTCTCCAACAGCATCAGCGTGGTCCGCACCTTCCTCACCGGTGTCGACAATCATGTTGACTACCCCAGCGGCTTGCCCTTTACACAAGTGACCCCGGAAGTACCTTTCCCCACATCGCCAGCAAGGATTCTCCTTTTTGATCGGATTGTTGTCACGAACATAGAAAATTGGCTTCGACCCTGGGCTTAGCGAAGACGGATTTCGAGAAGTGCTGCCCTTGTTGGCAGATTTGATGGCGGATTCGTGTAGTCTTGCCAACTCGATCGCGTCTCCCATAGTAGATGGGAAATGTGTCCGAACCAAGGATTTAAGTGTATCCGTTAGCCCGCCGATGAAACTGTACACAAAATACTTGTCCGTGAAGGTTGGATTCTCACAAATGATCATGCCCTTAAGTTCTTCAAACTTGCGCGCGTAATCATTGACATTCCCGGATTGCTTGAGATGGTTGAACTCTTCGATGACGGTGGCGGAGCTTCGGGAACCAAATCGTTGACACAGTTGTTTAACGAATTGACTCCAAGTAGCATTCCGTTCCTGGAGAGACCACCCATCAAACCAAGTTTCGGCCTCTTCATCCAAGTGCAAGCTGGCCAACTTGACTTTTCGCACCTCCGCTACATCGTTGATCTCGAAGTACTTCTCACACTTGCGGATCCAATGCCTTGGGTTCGTGGGGGTGAACTCGGGAAAATTCAATCGCATTTTCGGGAACAAGTCACCACCCGCCCGGCCACCCACCGGAATTGCATTAGGCCCCGACGCAGGTGTACTGTTCACTTCCGAGTCGGCCTGTCCCGAGGGGGAAGCCCCAAGGATGCCCTTTTCTTTATCTGTACGTGCAGAACCCGGCTCACCGGAAGGACGGAAAGCTAGAGTTTGGAGCTCCGCGTGCACTCTCTCGAACTTGGCCTCGGACCTTGCATTGATCTCGTTGAAGTGACCTTCGATGCGGTCCCACTGAGCTTGGAGCTTAGCATCAGTTTCATGAGACAAGGAAACGATCAACTGTTCGAGCTTCTTGAGATCGGCCGAACGTGTCTCGACACCCGTCATGGCTCTGATACCAAGTGTAACGTAACCGGTTGGAAGAATATGAATTGAGATGTGGGAGAGAGTGATAGAGAAGAAGAAGAAGAATTTGGTGAAAGATAATGGATTAATTTCTTCATGATTATCACTCCAGTGATTACATTATTTATAAGGGAACTAGCTTAACAGCTACGAAAGGAAATAACAACTACCACTAAGCTAGGGCCAGCTAACAACCCCGCCATTATCTACGCACCTCAGTGCAACTACTTGATCAAGACTTATTATTCAAATTCAAATGCAATGATAAGGAGATAATTGCCACATCACTGCCAGTAGTTAGGCACGTGACAGAGACAATCAAAACATACTATGGAAACATTCAAGTTTTACGGTGAGTTAATTTATCGGTCCACGGTCGAACCAAGCTTATAACAAGTTTATAGTTTTTGCCTAAGAACATTTAATCTAATGACATAAACTATATACGATTTTAAGTAGGCCAGGTTCAAATCTGTGTAAAATTTTACCTTTAAAAAATAAATGTACAGTTTTTCAGATTTTTTATATAAGTAAATGTTTATACTGACACCCAAATACTCGATTTAACCCGGATCAAAATAAAAGAGGGAACATCCGGAGGTCATCTTAGTGACCGTAAATAAAGCAGTAAATCCTAATTACAAAAATCCAATGTAAAGTTTAACCATGTAAGTCGAATATGTAAATAAAAGAGGGTAGAATATAAAAGAAATTCATAATTGAATTTTATATCGTCGAATATCATGCGATTTCGATATTTCAGATTATAGGGACGAAGTTGGACCACGCATAAAATTCTGTTGACCAGTTTTATCATTTATGCCGCCGGTGAAAATAACGCATCAATCCTCAACGAAAATATGAGGGCTTCAGATGGGCCGTAGTTGTAACTTAGCGGAACCACGGCCGTGGGCCGTAGATGATCCAATTCATAGCTACAAGCGAGCGGTTCTTTGATATATGTATATTTTGTTTTGTAAGTAGCCTTAATTAGACTGTAAACGACAAGGTAAATAATGCTATTTTTTAAATTCAGAGTTAGACTGTAATAATAATTTGGATAACAATAAAAAATTCAGTGATCTAACGATAATTGAACGAAAATATAGTTATAATTTGTTTATATAAAAGACATATGCTACCTCTTTTTCCTTAGAAAATCCTAAGTTTAGAAAAGAAAATCAATTTCGAATTACAAGTAGCACTTTTAGTCGTCCCTATCATCGAATGGAAAAATTTTATTGGATTGAAGCGAAACTTTAAAGGTAATATTCTGCACGGTGGAGATTGTATCTAGAAGTCTCTAAGATTATCTGCATAATGTAGTTTTGCATGAGAAAGTTTAATCTCAGATTCAACGAGCATCGCTGGTGAAATCTGATGGCAACATTATTTCTGATTGGAGTGAAATTTTGTGAGCTTATTTTCAGCATCTCGACCAATATTTTGTACGGTGAAGATTTTATTCGGAGATTTTAGAATTGTCTGCACATTACAAATTTGAGAGTTACGAATATGGGTAAAAGAAGAATTAACACGTCTGAGATAAGTCAGAGTCGTCTTACTCGTATGGGTGTGTTGCTTGGTGATCTTAAATATATATTGCTTCTGTGAACGTAGTGTGAATGATTACAATTGTGTATTGATACGTGTAATTTTGTTTGGTGTCTGTTTAACTATGTTTTGAATTTCGCTTGGATGTTACGATAGTCTGTTTGATTTCGTTTTGAGTTTGTGGTTGCTTGTCATGTCATCCGATTTTTTTAGCATGACAACCATTGATAGGTAATATTTAAAGAAAGTTTTTTAAGTTATATCTTTTAATTTAAGTTTTTGTTATCATTTGGTCAACTATATTTTCAGAAGAAAATTTTTATATGTTACTTTGGACGTTACAGAATATTGAATATTCAATGTAGTTGCTGTGTATCTGGTTACTCGAGTTTGATGCGTGGATGTAAGCCAAAAACATAAAGCTCGATGTGAATATTTTTCAGATATAAGATATTTTTGGAATTAATATACATCTACTTATTAAAAAAAAAATTACGCAAAACATATTGGATCACATTTGTTTAGTTCAGATCCCTGCTCTACCAATTCCCCAAAAAAAAAATTTTAAATCTTAATCCCATCGGTATAAAATGAAAAATAGCTCCAACTCACAAAAAACTCGCTTTTCACCGGCCATCTGGGTTGGTTCGGCACATGTAGTGAGAGAGCCAGCGGTGGCACTTCATACGGCTGATTAATTATTAAGTACAATTTATCTCATAGAAATCTTCACAGAGGAGATTATATTAACCGATATATGAGATGGTTATTGATTTAAGATGCAAGGTGTCCTTGTTAATGTTTATATGAGATAATTATTGGGTCAAGATGCAAAGTATCCTTGTTTTTTCGGATTACCTCGAACCAATGTTCGTACTTAATTGGACCAATGTTCAAATAGGTGGAGCTTCTGTTCGTGCTTAATTGATCAACTACGACTACGAGACTGTATTAACAATTTATATTATTAAATTGATGGACCATGCATCAATTAAATAGATCTCAAACCATTTAATTCTACCTTATTAATTTTTTAATAATTGAATTTTTATCAGGACCATCCCCAAACCATTTAATTCTATTTTATAAATTTTCTAATAATTGACTTTTGGTCAGATTCATCCCCAAACAATGTAATTCTACTTTATTAATTTTCTAATAATTGACTTTTGGCCAAGACCCATCAATGATTTGGTTGGACCGATGCATGTCGAATAATACTTTTTCTATAAGTAAAATTATCAGTCCATCATCAAAATAACCCACAATTGTTCTTAGATATTAGTTGTTCGAATAACTACATAGAGCGTGTAATAAATTCGGAAGAACTTTTACTTAAATCTCACCAATAGTATCTATATACGGTAAGATGACTTGATTATATTGGTCTACCATGTAATTAGACCAAGAGAACCATTCATTGGTGCACGATAGTGTTTAGAAGAGATTCCGATAATTCCGGATCTTATAAAAAATCACCCGATTTCTATATATTCTTACATTCCATACGACAATTGAGGCGAGGCTATGTTTGTTTCTTACAAACACTAGAAAATATTTTCTCCTAGAATATTGCTTTCTAGATTAAAAATTTTGGAAAATTATCTAAAAAAATTCGAGAAAAAACAAAAGTTTGAGGCTCCATTTGTTTCGTCGGACCGCAAAATGGTGTGGCGTAAAACAATTTCCACAAATGAATTCCCATTTTAACAAAAAGTTATTTCTCAAAGTAAATAATCAACTTTTCGTCATAGAAAGAGAAAAAATATGTTTGATACTTCTTTGACCCCGAAAAATATCTTTAACAAAACAAATGGAGCCTACACTCAATTATTTCTGGCATATTACTTCATATTGTATAATAATTAATATTTTTAACCAAGTATTATATAGTTTAATATACATTTAAAATTATAGAGGTTTTATTTGTGTCAACTACATCATGCAACATACAAAGAACTGATTTATTTTGTGAAAGTCTAAAAAATAATTTAGATAATAATAGAAAATTTTAGAGATCTAATAGTAATTGAACAAAACCAGATTAGTATTTGCTTATATAGACCGGATAAATTAGCTGATGGAGATAAAGAATAATATTAATTTAGTCATTATATATATTATTTTAGTTATTATCAATAGTTTTTGGATTATTGTTAGTAGTTTAATTTACGATAGGATTTTACTTAATATGTTTGTTTTAGTTCATTATAAGTAGGGATACGCTCTATTATTTTAGATGGTTGATTTGATTAATAAAATCTAGGGTTTCCCTAATTTTGTATCGCGCTTCTAATATCTTGTTAGATCAATAGATTTGTGATCTTTATCGCTTTCTGAGTATTCTAAGAATCAATGGATCGGAACACTTACCGTTGTTGTTGTACGCATTTCTGTCTGCATCATTACCTCTTATCAATTTTGTAGAGAAAATCCTAAGTTGAAACATAGAAAATTCTCAGATTTCAAAAAGCAGGTTAGTTGTGGGTAAAATTGAATAATGAAATCTCTCCGAATTGAACCGAAAATTTGAGGAATTGTTTCTAACACCTTAGGAAAGAATCTGGACCATAGTAAAATAGTTTTGAAGTAGAAAGAATAACTTCGGATTCGAAGAACAACACTCATTATCGATGAAATCTAACAGTAAAATCTTATCTGATTGGAATAAAACTTAGTGAGCTTGTTCCTAATACCTTGGAAAAAATTACATACGGTGGAGTTCTTGTTTGGAGATTTCTAGAGTTGTCCGAGCAATACAAAGTTTGAAATTGTAAATCTGCGTAAAAAGAGAAACTAGCACATCTAATGTAAGTTGGTTCTGTCTTATTATTGTGCGTTATTGTTGATTGTGTCCGTAATTATTCTGAGTTGACTTGTATGATTATTGTTTGATTTTATTGGTTTTGTTTTGGTTATGTTTGCTCCTTGTCTGGTTCTATTTGTTATTTGTTTGGTTTTGTATGTCGTTCGTTTGTTCCTGTTTGAGTTCGTTTGATTTTGTTGGTTGAGAGTTTTGAGTATGGATTCAAAGTGTTGTTGATGACATGAGACTAGTATACAAGTGGGATTCTTCCTGATGCTAATGTGCCTGTAGAACGTACAGATCAAGGTTGTATGTTTTACGTGAGCGTAGGAATGATTTATGCCCAGTAGAAAGAGCATCTTCTTATGTTATTGTGCCCGCAGAGTTTTTATATGTAGTAATATCCAATGGGTCCTACGGGATCCCACTATTCATTAGAGTTTTGGTCTAGTGTTTTGTTAGAGTTATTGGTTGAATGTCTTGTTTAGAATTTTTGATCGAATGTCTTGTTTAGAGCAACGATCTTGCATTGCGTTCGGAGTCTTTGAGTTGAGATTGTTATATGTTAATGTGGTGTATGTGTATTATTATTTGAAATTAATGCGAAGATAAAGAAAGAACTAGACAATTTAGTGAGTTGGTAAATCATCAATAGGTTTAAGGTAATACAAGAATGGGGTGTTATTTATTGTCTTTTAGGTATTTTAAACAGTTGTCTTACAAATTAAGTATAGCAGGGTAAATTATTTCGCGACGCTTGCAACATCATGCGAGTTTCGGGTTATGACATATTCATGTGTTTCTTTTGCTGGGCACGGATTGTTGAGTATATTATAGAATTATATCAAAATCATTCTTAATGATATATTAGTTAACAAAGTTCGCAGATGTTACCTAAGTGTTGAATGAGAAAACTCTACCACAGTTTACATTCTTTGTATAATTTTTTTGTTACAAAAAAATTAATTTCTGAATATCACAGCGTTTTCAAAAAATAAATTTACGTACCTGAGTTTTGAAGTAAACAAACGATTGAACCATTTTCAGACAAAAAGTCAATCAACATTTAAAATTGTGGTCCGTTGATTTAAAGTTTCAAAATTTTCCAACTTTTTCTTGGTGGCTTTTAAGTTTCGCGCCAATAAACAACAGGGACCATTTAGACTTTGTACAATCACAAATCAAACTAATTCTATTTCGTGTACAATATCATATTTCAAGAGCCAAATTTGAGACCGAAATTACTATATATTGACGTGAGCATCAGAAGTGAAGACAGAAGATCTCGCAGACAAAACAATGGAAGCCTTATCTCTCCCTCATGTCCTCGTAATTTCCTTCATTGGCCAAGGGAACATCAACCCCATGCTTAGATTAAGCAAGCTTCTTGCTTCAAAGGGATTGCTCGTCACCTTGTCCACTCCCAAATATACTAGTTCCGACATTGAAGCTAACAGCAGCCTCAAGGAGGAGCCAACTCCAATCGGCACGGGACTAATCCGCTACGAGCCCTTCGATGATGGATCGGAGGATCAGAATCCCATCAGGGGACTCCACGACTTCGCCAGGTACGAAGTCCGAATGGAGCAAGTTGGGAGGCAATCAATCCCTCTGATGATCAAGCAAAATGCAGAGCTGGGGCGACCTGTTACTTGCATCATCAACAACCCTTTCATCCCTTGGGTTACTGAAGTTGCTGAGAGCCTCGGGATCCCTTCCGCGGTGCTATGGATCCAGTCGAGCGCATGTTTCGCGGCCTACTACCATTACCATCACAAGCTTGTGCCATTCCCGGATCAGGAGAACAAGGAGATTGATGTTCAGGTTCCATCTATGCCGCTTCTCAAGTACAATGATATCCCAACCTTTTTGCACCCCAATTGCCCCCTTCAAAAAGTCGGGGAGAAATTACTCGAGCAGTTTTCGAATCTTGACAAGCCCTTCTGCATCTTGGTAGAGACATTCGTAGAGCTCGAGAGAGACATAATCGAGTACATGTCTAATAAGCACTGCCCCCTGAAGGCTATTGGGCCTCTGTTAAAGTATCCAGGGATACAGAATCCTCTGCTTAATGCTGATCTCCGAAAAGCCGAAGAATGTTTCGACTGGTTAGACACGAAGCCGCCTACATCTGTTGTCTACATCTCGTTTGGCAGTATGGCTTCTCCAAACAGGAACATGTTTAATGAGATTACCAGTGGGCTATTGAACTCGGACGCAACATTTTTATGGGTTATGATGCCTCCATCGGCTGGTTTCGATTCCAAACTTGCTGCGGCAATAGAGTCGTTGCTGCAGAAAGCAGGGGACAAAGGGAAAATAGTAGAGTGGATCTCACAGGAGAAAGTTCTGTCACACCCTTCGGTTGCTTGCTTTGTGACGCATTGCGGATGGAACTCGTCTCTAGAAGCTCTGTCATCCGGTGTACCTGTAGTCGGTATACCGATGTTTGGTGATCAGGTGACCAATGCCAAGTACTTGGCTGATGTGTTCAAGGTTGGTGTTAGGATTTGCAGCAGCAAGGATTTGAATACTGGTGAGGAGAAGCCCATTACGCGGGACGGCGTGGTTCGATGTCTGGTTGAAGTGACAGCGGGGCCGAATGCTGCAGAGATGAAGCGAAACGCGCTGCGATGGAAGGCTGCCGCGGAGGCAGCCGTGGCGGAAGGTGGCTCCTCCGATCTGCACGTCCAGGCTTTTGTCGAAGAGATCAAGAGGAGGCGTCTTGAGGTAACCAGCCAAAAAGGATTGTAATGTTTCGTCCAGTAAACTTCAGAAAATAACTGTCTTCTGTGCTGAATTCAGAAGGTTGGACCGTTGCTACCAATTGAACCAATATATTTTGGAGCATAGTTTACACCCGGTACAGTAATATTACAATAAATTAATTGTACGGGATTTAATGTCAAATATTTGTATTTATTCAAATTTAAATAAGATCATCCAAGCATCTCTAGTTTCAATTTATTTCTTTTTAATCTCATCTCTAGTCGTTGTTGCAGACAGCTCACAATGTTAATGGGATTAAAAATCTGAGTTGGCTTGCCAAGTCAGCTGCAAATGACCGCATTTTTTGGTTCGCAGTTGAATTTGATCCGGAGAGCTATCCGAGCCTAAAAATGATATAATGGTGCAAACCACCGGATTCAAAAGACCTCTTTTAAACTACAGTATCACATCTGAAAAATTGCAAAATAACAAGTACCAAATTGAACTTTTCCCTATTACGTATGTATTTATTTTTTTGAAAAATATCAAAATATTTTATCGACAAGTATGACTTGTTATAGTTAATTGTTCATATAACTTGGTCTCGAGTTCGAATCATTGGAAATACATTAGTGTTAAGTAGTTGTTGGGAGAGCTTTGCAACTTTCAAAGGTTCTACCCGACTCGAATCTGGATTAATCGGCTCAATATATCAGATATCAGATGGTATAAACTAAAAAAATTAATTGTTCATATTTTACCATTTTTAGCAATGATTGACCTGCCATGGCTCAATGTTTATTTCCTAAATTTTATAGAAAGTTCTAGATCAATTATATAATCATTTGCTAGTTAGAAATTACCATACAATTACTCATTATTCCTCGGGGGTCCATGACTCTTGGTACAAACTTATGACCTGATTTTGTAGTTTGAATTTTTATTGATTTAGATTTAATGTTAGATATATAAATGAATTTTATGCCAATAGAACCAATAATGTTATACCCAAGGAGCATAAAATCGATTTATATATTTAAAATTAAATCCGACACAAAAGCGAACATTAACCATTAGATCAGTTGAGCTTATCTTGTTCATCTTCCATCACATTTTTTGGAGATTCATCCTCAGGACATTGACCTTGCTCAAGTGGCATCTCATTCGAGGTGATCAATGACGACGACCACGGAAATAATGTATATGTCTAGATGTACCAAAAATAGTCAAACTTGTTATGTTTTAATAACTTTATGCATATGAATATGAATAAGTATATTGATAAACATAAATTTCATTAGTGACAAAAGTGATGTTTAGAAAGAAAGAATATACGTCTTGGACTAAGGATTGTTAGAGGCCCAGGATCCATTGTACTTCTATCTATCCATTATTAACAATATTTTTAAAACCGACCCGGAAGGCGACCTAGAATTCTTAAATTTTTTGGTTCACTCGGTCTGACCGGTCAAACTGTCGGTCAGACCAGTACTTTTATTTTATATTAATATAATTAAATAATATTTAATAAATTTAATTTAACATAAAAAATATTAAAATATTAAATAAGTTCAAATATTTAGCAACTTTGTTATACAATTTATCCAAACAAAGTCTTCAAATATGAAGTGAACAAGTCTAGAAGAACAAGAAGATGATTATACAAATTTTAAGCTTCGACATATTAGTCCAATTCGTTTGACTTAGTTGAAATATTATCAATAATTATTAAAAAATAAGTTTTTTGTGATAAAAAAGTAATGTACACTCTCCGAATGTGGAAGTTGAGGTTTTGTTTCTAAATTAAATCAGATAAAATAAAATAAAAATACTAATTTTTTTGATCCAGGCGAACTAGGTCACCCAAAAGTACCTGACTGGACAGTCCGACCGGATTTTAGCCGGTCAAACTGCATTCTGGCTTTTAGGAAAAAAGCGACCCAGATTTTGTTCCGGGTAGTAGTCTGACCGGTCTGACCATGATTTTTAAAACATTGATTATTAATAAAGAGAACAAATGATACCCTCAAAATAAAAGAGAACAAATGAATCTTACATCACATTGCTGAATCTGAATCCAAATCTCAATCTGAATCCAAATCGGGATTCTAAATATGATCTTGATGCGTTTACAAATTTGTTTCAAGGTTCAAATATCCAGATCCACCGGATCTGAATATATTCAAAGATCTAAATTCTTTTCCATTCATAATTGGATCTCCAAATCTAAGGAGAATTTACTGGTATCAATGTGGAGCATATTGTATCCTACCGATTAATATCTATAATTTCAGACCATGACCCGTTGGCCCAATATTTCTATCATGACAACCTAGCCATCAGCCTCTATCGATCAAATTTAATTATTGTTCAGCGTGTACTTCACTAACTAACATTTGTGGCTTTTGGTTTTGAACCAAAAGTCATGAGATAGTTAATAACAAAAAAGAAAACAGAATTTTTCAACAAAAAAAAGAAAAGAGAGGGAAAAAAGGCAATGTCATTGGTTTGAAAGTCCATGAGAAACGAAGACTGGCGAATGATTTTTTTTTTTCAGATTAAATTGTTTTGTGAACTTCAATTTTATAATTGAAGTGGCTTTTGGATTTTTTTTTTGTGACCCTTGGAAACTCCATAAATAGAGTGGGACACTTGCACCATTCTTTCACTATCCATAGTTATTCTACACCTAAATTTAATCTGGTTCTCAACAACAAAAGAACTCCTAACAATGGCAACTATCCCAGACGAAATCCTCACAATTATCTTCTCGAGCCTGCCTGTGAAGAGCCTCTTACGGTTTAAGTGCCTATCGAAATCGACATGTTCCCTCATTGACCATGCAGAATTCGCCAAGCTTCATCTTGATCTATCTGTCTCAAATGAATCCGACCTCTGCTTGGCCATTGATGACATGAAGCGGGGAAGTACTATGCATTACATAGACTTGGACTTGGACGATAACTACCTTCCCGAACTTCATAGGTACGCTTCAGGCAATTCTCTCCTATAGGATGATTTACATAACTTCAGAAAATTCTTACTGTTCACCATTTTAATGCAAGTTATCACAAAATGTTCCATTATGTCACGATACATAATGGTGATAGAAAAGAGCTTAGGAAGGATAGAATTGGGAGGGAGAATAGATGAAATGGAGTTATATGCATAACAGGGAGTTGAAATTTGACTACGAAATCCGGGAGAGAAAGCTCCTTGGCACCTGCAATGGCATGATTGCCTTGTACGAAGGTTCCGCGCGCGGAGATTTTCAAGGCATGATCCTGCGGAATCCATCCACCAATATGCAACAATTGGTTGGCAACTTTTGGGGAGACGAATTCCTTGATCCATATCACGAAGACGTAATCCTAGATGGGTTCGGATACGACGCTGCCAACGATGACTACAAGCTTGTCCGGGCCAAGCAATGCCGCAGCGACAAGACAACCAAGGCCAGGGTCTACAGTTCCAGGACCGGGGTCTCGAGGACGTTGCCTGACTGCCCTTATGTCTACGCTCCGGTCGTCGGCAATCCACATGGAGTTTATGTGGCTGGCAACCTGCATTGGATTGTTTGGACAGGCAACATTGATCCTCCGAGCGACTTCGACAGTGACGAAGACTTCGAGGAGGAAGACGAGGAGGAGGAGTTGATCATAGGGTTCAATCTAACTACCGAAACCTTCCATGTCGTGCCTCATCCGGCCCCACAAAACTTCTTCACCACTTTAGGTGCGAAAGGTCTATAGGAACATATGATCAAATTTTTATACTAATACCTCGTGACCATCGTAAAATTATCCCCGTAGGTACACTTCGCGGTCGCCTGGCAATATGTTCCTACAACTCCACAACGCAAGATCTCGAAATATGGCTGATGAGAAAGTACAACAGCGTGGCAACGTCGTGGACCAAGCTTGTAAGCATAACCCTAGTCGAGCAGGAGCAAGTATTCAGAGACCCAAGGCCGAAGACGAGGGTGTTATACCTTACTAGGAAGGAGGATAGAGTCCTCTTGGAGGTAAGTAGAACTTACCTCTACTGGTATAACATCGTACTTAGGAGGATCGAATACTTCCAAGTCTTTGCCAATGTTCCTTCGACAACATTCTACTCCCAGCTTATGTCTAGGAGCCTTGTTTCACTTCCTGAAGCGCAGAGTTAATGGGAAGGAAGTGTCATTTTGGTAACCTAGTTCGTTTTTGTGATGAAATCTTAAAAAACAAACCTCAACTTGCGTCCTTTCTACCTTGCTCTACAATTTTGTAAACGACCAGTAAACTAATATATTTGGGGCTTTGGATTTATAAAAATGGCATGGGCAAATTCAGGCCCCGTTTATATTTCATTTTACATCGACGGCATGTGGTTACCCATGCCAAATAGTCAAGTTTTTTATTAATTACGACAAGTTAAAAAGTATTCTATGTTACTTAACTGGCGACACCGTCCCATATTTTCCTCCATTGTTCCCTTTGCTTCTTTGGAACTGGCGCTCTACTGTCACGCTACGTAGTCATGGGAAAGGCTGAGCATGGTGGTGTTATTGGCTGGGGCTGTCGAATAGGAAGGATACAACATCCAATCACATTGTGATCATTCCTTGCAAAATCATAATCACCAATCTTGCGCAACTTAAAAATTTAATGCAAGCTAGGCGTATTAACTAAATGGTGTAAATAGTAGAAGACTCGGAGTCAGGTTTAACGGTCGTTTTCAACAAATACAATTTTAAAAAAGTCGAAATTTGGGTTCCACATCCTTAGAGTTTGATCAAAACGTAATAAGAAGAAAAATATAGCTCATAGAGCAAATATTGTTTTTCAAAGCCCAAATAAATGCATGAATCTAGATGTTTAGATGTATGGACAGAACGAAGTAGCAAACATGTATGAAGAAGATGCATGGACCTAGACTATGGTGGCCATTAAATAAAGGTTTCCCTTTTAGACCTAGGCATTTCATACCATCTTATCTTACTCTCATCTTCTCCAAGTAGAGTGAAGAGTGTCCAGAGTTTTGTAGAATGTTGGTAGCAAACAACTGTGAGAGATTGTTCCCATATGGTGGTGTTCATAAAGTAGTGTTTCTCTCTTGTACCCATTATAAAAGTTAGTGGAAATTCTTGTTCACTTGCTACTTGTGGGTAAATATGTTGAAAAATTTGGTAGAATATGAACGAATACCAATCTCAATTTTAATAGTAGGTGTAGTTCTCTAGGATTAAACAGACCCTTCCGAGTTCTCATAGATACAGGGAACCAATAATCTAACAAGAACAAAGGTATATCAACTAGGAATAGAAAAATGGAACAATAGTTCTCACACTTGATTAAGATTGTCTTCTTCACAAATGAAGTATAACATTCTTATATAGAAAATATCCAAAGGGTAAAACAAATATGGCATTTACACAATTTAATTGTGCAACATATGATTTAATGTTAAAATTTTAAATTAATTTATGTAATAAATCAATGTCATGAATTTTGAAATAAAAACTCGACTGATTTTTCTATACCCAACTCCAAAAGCAATCGAAATCTGTGTGAAGTTCTGTCCACCTTCTTGTATGTGACTAATCTCTCATACTTCAAAAAGTCCGAACATCTTTTGAAGTATCTGTGTGAAGTTCTGTCATGGACAGACAGAGCAGTTGATCAATGAGCCATATGATATAATTGCTCCTTTGCATCGGGTGTGCCTGTAGTCGGCATACCGATGTTCGGTGATCAGATGACCAATGCCAAGTACTTGGCTGATGTGTTCAAGGTTGGTGTCAGGATTTGCAACACCAATGATTTGAATTCTGGTGTGGAGACGCCCATTACACGGGACGCTGTGGTTCGATGTCTTGTTGAAGTGACAGCGGGGCCTAATGCTGCAGAGATGAAGCGGAATGCGCTGCGATGGAAGGCTGCCGCGGAGGCAGCCATCGCGGAAGGCGGCTCCTCCGATCTAAACATCCAGGCTTTTGTCGAAGAGGTCAAAAGGAGAAGTCTTGAGGTAACAAGCCAAAACGAACTGTAATGTTTCGTCCAGTAAACTTTCAAATAATTATCAAATCCCTACTGGTTCAGAACGACTTTTATGCATGTTAAACATTTAACCTGTAAAATCAGCTTTCAGTTTTATTAAATAGATGATCAATGATCTAAATGTTGTCGTCTGAAAAGTTTACAACTCCTACTGCCAAGTAACTTCTATCGGAAAGTTGTCCGCAATAATTAATCTGTCACCGGTGGATACCACATAGTAACAAATCAGATTTTTTCGGACAAAATATCTATTAAATCAAATGTTCACAAACATACGACTTCTCGGTGTCACCAACAGATACTCATTATAAGCCAACTAATGGATTTGCCACAGACCTACTGTTTCTCTCGGAGGCGTGCAACCAATAGTATCAAACACGAATATCATCGAGTTAGAATTTTCGTATCCAACATATATAAACAAACACATTACATAGTGTCATATATAAATTATTGGGTCGAACTTTCTTTGGTGTTAAGGTAATAGCTACGAATAGTAATAGACTCAACAAAATGAGTATACTCCAGAGTTTTTGGTAGCACAGTTGAGACAACGATGAGTTCTCTAGCTTTTGAGAACGGAAGAATAAGTGTCCGAATACAATATCAGACTTGTAATTCTCAAAAAAAAAAAATCAGACTTGTGATGAAAAATTAAATAACTAGTAGTTGCAACGAGTCCTTGCGGATTTTAACGTTACAATATCAGACTCGTGATGTACCAGCATCCATCCATTATATAATGTAGAGATGTAAAAATATTTTCCGTCCAATCAATGAAAGAGTTGGATTCAGTATTAAAGATTTAAATTATAAAATTTTTAATTCAAAATTTACGAATAGAAGAGTTTACGATGAATTCTTTTGATGACCTATTACATTCCATCCTCTTAAGAACACTGAAGTGGCTTATACGATATTTGATTCACCTAATCTTATACTTAGAATCGATTAAAAGATTAAATGCTTAATTGCACTACATTTAGCCTCCTAGACTTGGTTCCTTATTTGTTCTTCGCATGCTTCACTTGGTGTTAGCTTAGTTTGTTGCTTCTGTACATAGTATACTAATGGTGTAACCTACTTCATAGAGTAATAAAAATATATCCCGCGATATTTCTGCAGTGCACATTTTGACGATGTTTTTTCTTAACAAATACATTTGCCGATAAATGTAAACAAATATAAATCACAAAAAATAAGTAGCTCTTCCGTCTAAAAGCTTTTGGTACTGAATTTACTTTTATCTTAACTTGCACGTGCAAAATAACTACATTTGACTATAAAGTGAGACAGTTCTACTTAAACTATATGCAATCTTTCATAGAATGAGTACGATAAGAGAAAAATATTAATTTAGGAAGGTTATCACATATATAAATTTTAAAATAATTAAAAATTAGTTTGCAACTAATATATATATTAAAAAATCACATTTATATTTGAGTTAATAAAAAATATTATTAAATCGTAATTATTTATATATTTAAATCACAAAAAAATTTAAATTTCGTGTTATTCAAATGTTACACTCGATTGATCTATTTTTGTTACAATGAGGCGAGACGATAATTACAATGACCACTTGAAGACGATTCTGAAGATGAATAATTATAATAATTATCAAACAAGCCTATTACCAGGGGCGGAGCCAGAAGATTTGAATAGTGGGGGCAATATAATTTTTTCAAAAAGTTCAACGTATGTAAATTGTAATTACAACATTTATAATTGTCCTCTACGATTACTCATGCGTTGAAATCGCTCCATAATAGCTACATTGTCAATACAATCAAATACGTCTTTCTCGATATACGTAATTAAATAATCAGCTAGCAATTGATTTCCTATCTTGTTGCGAAGATGATTCTTCAAAATATTCGTGGCATAAAAGGCTCTCTCAACACTTGCAGTCGCAACCGGACACGATGCTTCCAAGGAAATCCAAGATTTAATTGTAAGTTTCTTGTATACAAGAAAATACTTGGTAATTTGATATTACTGTTGCTAACTGAGTCAATTTTATTTGCATGTTCAGGTCTGTTAGATGTGATGTCCGAATCAGCCAACATACTTCAAGAAGCAGGATAGTGTCTGAAGACTTAGACCTCCATTCCACTATTTGCTACCGTACTTGGGCCGCAAGAACTCCAGTTGTATTCCCTTTTTACTTTCTGCTGTTTGCTACTAGGCCTCTAGAACTCAAGTTGTAATCCACTAATCCTTTTGCTTGACCGGAAACATTGGCAAGCAGCAATTAAGTAACACCAACCTTGTTAATGACCAGGAAGTGCTTTCCATTCAGATTGTCTGGGAGTTGTTTGTTCAAGCACTTAATCGGTTTCAGCTAGATAGGAGTGATCTTTCCTTGATTGTTGCTGACAAAAAAGAAGCTGCGTCCTGTTTTGAAAATGTTCGTTTTAGCTTTACTAGGCGTGAAGCTAATACGTCTGCTCTCTGTATTGCTAAAATGCTTTTTCCGGATACCAAACGCTGTTTGGTGGGTAGGATGGCAACAAATTTTACCTCATTTTGCAGGAGTTGGTAAGTCAATTACTATCCCTTGTTGAAAAATCTTTGCTTGGAAGGAGAATAAAACCTAATGACATCCAAACAATATTGCATGCCCGGTAGCCAAAAAAGAAAACGCAAACTTCAATAGAAGTTCAAAGCAGACCAAAAATGGATTATTTAGACTTCAATAGATACAAGCATGAAACATACTCATCCAAACATAAACTAAATGCCTTCATAAACCATTAAATATCATGACATTAATAAAGTAACATTTGGCTCTTGAGAGCATTTTCTACTTTTCAATTAACACTTAAAAAAAATCACAAATTGACATGCATCCAGAGTCCGACCGTACTCGATTTTGATAATTCGAAACAAAAGATGGGCCGGGCCGGGCCGCTAATAAGAATAAGAAAAGAGACAAGGCTGGGCCTTGCGTTGGCGGTATAAAGTGGAGCCCTAGAAAGAAAGAAAAAGAAACGGGAAAGTAAAAGAAGAGGGAAAATTCAACTCAAAAAAAAAAAAAGAAGAGGGAAAATTTGGGCGATTAGGGTTTGTAATGCAGGAGGGAGAAGGGGGTGAGCCTTCTCCGAGCAAGCTCCGGAAGTTGAACAAGGGCGCGGATGGGGTTGAGGACGCGCCGCGGCCCATGAACGTGGATGGGGACGAGGTTAATGATGTGCCGCTGCCCGTGAACGAGTACGAGGAGGAGGACAAGGGCAACGGCGTGTGCGAGGGCGATGTTGTGAATGTGCCGCGGCCAGTGAAGGAGTACGAGGATAAGGATGTGCCGCGACTGCTGTGGTCGGTGCCGCTACTTCCTTATGGCGCGTGGGCCCGGTGGGGGAGCCAAGCCGTTTATTTCGCGGCCGAAATAGACGGGGTCCCAGGCGCTGATGGTAGCACTGAGTACGGAGGCCTGAGCATTTACGCAATCAACCCCACCGATGAGTACTTATCCGTTTACCACGTCTTCGACTTCGCCTTCCCCAATGTATTTGGCAGGGTCATCTGTGGCTTGTCCTGCGCCATCGTCGGTTCATCGGTCTACGTTGCAGGCAATGGACGTCTCTGGACGCGCCAAATCGGGGACAAGGACCGGGGATGGGTGGACGGGCCCCAGTTCAGCACCAGTGATCGTGCACCACAGCTGTTCTCTCTCGGAGGTAGGCTCTACGCGCTCTGCTATTTCAGTTTAAGTGATCTGGGTAGGGATGCATCCCCAGAGAGTTACCCGGATGCTTTTGTGGTTCTTGTTGATGGGAGTTGGCGATCTCTCTGCGCTCCGCCGCCCTGTTTCTGGTGCAGCGGTGAAGGGAAATCCTTTGAGCTGTACTGGCTTGCGGGGTGGTCCTGCATTGGTGACTGTACAATGATTGTCCATGTTATGTGTCGTGAAACAAAACGGCAACGTTTCTACCGCTTCCAACACTCTGATGATTTTGTTGGGAGCTGGACGGAGCTCAACGTCTCTGTCTTGGCCTCGCCCTCACCATCTCCATTCCCATGTGAAGATGTTACTTACTGTTCCCATGTCAACAGCGACGATGCCCTGCTCCTTCCTATCCTTTCCCGTGCTACCATGTTCCCCGTTTTCGGTTTGGGCGCTGAACCCGCGGGTGACCGTTTGCAGTTGGAGGTCGGTGAAGAGATCCCGTTGCCATGGCAGCCCATCTTGGGTGGGGAACATGATCTACCCTGGCACCTCATCAGTCTGGGCCAGTCCAGATATTGTGCCATTGCTTTCACTACCACGAATCACCTTAATCTCACAGTTTTCACTTTTGATCTGCACCTTGCCGGGGCAACCGCCTCAGCTATAATGGATAACGTCCAGGACCATGCATTTGGTAGACAACGACCATGTGATCTCATGTCCGGGAAAGCGTACTTCAGCTCTCCATTCTGCTAGTATCCCTCATTTTGGAGCGGCTGCACAGCTACTGGATTGTTTCTGCTATGGCCTACTACATTTGGAGCGGCTTGACAACCACTGTTATCCTTTTGTTAAAATTAGATGCCATCAAAAAGAGTTCAATCATCTCTCTATGCATTCGTAAGCAAAGATGTCACCAACAGTGGACAGGCAAGGGAGAGCGTTATGAATGATATATATTTCAGTGAATCTCTATTATTCAGAGTTCAATTATGCCGCACGCTATTTTATCGTATATTTGTTTAAGAGAATCCTACAATGATGTGGGTTTCTTGAACTATATCTTTGGTGCCCTTTACTTTAGACAATGAGAACCGAGTAATCAATCCTACAATGATGTTTATGGCTTCCGACATTGCACATTTACACTGGCATTTTTCCATCGTCAGTCCAACGTTTCATATATGAGTACCATATAGTATCCGGATTTTATTAACATTCCAATGTATAGCCACATCCTCAATGCAAGTTATGGCAAACGGGTTCCCGTCCTCAAAATTGACTTAACTGGGTAGGCAGAGAATATCTAGGAGCGAGACAACTCTTACAAAGAAACTCGTCAAAATAGTCTCGTAACTTCGAGGAAGGGATGCCCTCTATTGCACGGTACGTGCCAGTGGACAATAGTGTGCTCTTTCCCAAGGCAGGCTCCCTGTACCAGAGATGGAAAAAACTCTTGCCAATTTTCATTTCTTTATGAATGGTGTCGAAATTAATATACTCGAGGGAAGATTGCAAGATGCCAAGATCTTACCATCTAAGTGTTTAATTGGCTTGCCGCACCTCATGTATGTTTCAATATTTTTCGCTAACATTTTTGTTAGCAGTATTTAGCTCCGATCTTTCACTTCTTTTAGCGAGCTGATTTCGACCAAAGTGATCAACATTACCGTTACCTTTCTCATTCTTAGAAGTTACGTTGTTTTACCTATCTATTTGTTTTTAGAGTCTATATCATGCAATCTTTAATTGGCTCTCTCCTAGGATTTGGTACATTCCGTTGGTAACATGTTGATAATATTGGTGTTAATTGGTCTGGAACCAAACCGCCTTTACATGGAAAAATCTTCATGGCTCTTATTACTTGTGTATTATTTTTTTGAAAACTACTAAAATAGTTTTAGTATAAGTATGACTTGATACGGTTAATTGTTCATATTTTATTTTTATTGTTCTTTATTGAATAATGATTGACCTAACATGGTTTTATATTTATCCCCTAAATTTTATAGAAAGATCTAGATCATTTATATAAACATCGTCACTAGCTAGTTAGGAATTACCATACAATTACTCATTATTCCTCGGGGGCCGTGACTCTTGGTACAATTTTATGACTCCATTTAGTTGTTTAATTTTTATTGACTCGTTCCCTACAAAAAATTAATTTTTATTGACACGGATTTAATGTTAGATATATAAATTGTTTTATGCTAATAGAAACAATAACGTTGACGTTATTTAACATTAAATCCGACACAGTAGCGAACATTAACCATTAGATCTGTTGAGCTTATGTTGTTCATCTTCAATCACATTTTCTGCTGATTCATCCTCAGGACATTGTCCAACTAGAGTGAGATGCTTGCTCAAGTGGCATCTCATCATCCATGGTGATCAACGGCGACGAAGATGATGTATATGAATATGTCTAGATATACCATAAATAGTCAAACTTGTTATGTTCTAATAACTTTATGTATATGAATATGAATGAGTATATTGATTTGTTTTGCCCAATGAGTAAGAATATTAATAAACATGACTTTATTAGTTACAAAAGTGACTGTTTAGAAGGACATGATTATACGTCTTGCACCAAGGATTGTTAGAGGCCCGCAATCCATTGTAATTAAATTCGTTATTCATAAAGAGAACAAAATAATGAGAACAAATGAAGCATACATCACACTGTTGGCTATTTATATATAACTTCAAATCCGAATCCGAATACTAAAATTATTTTGGTGCGTTTAAAAATCTGTTTCAAGGTTGAAATATCCAGATCCACTAAAACTGAATATATTCAAGGACCTAATTCATAATCGGATCTCAAAATATAAGAAGAAAATTAACTGGTGTCAATGTGGATCAGATTGTATCATGCCAATTAATATCTATAAATTCAGCCCGAGACCATTGACCCAATATTTCTATCATGAAACCCTAGCCAAACAGCCTCTATCGATCAAATTAAAATACGGTTCAGCGTCTCCTGTTAACATTTGTAGTACACTAACTAAACATTTTTTTTCTTAAAACTAAACATTTGTGACTTTTGGTTTTTAAAGAAAAGAGAGGGAAAAAAGACAATGGCATTGGTTTCCCTTCGTATGAAACAAAAATTGGTGAATGCTTTTTTTCAATTTAAATTAAAAAATCCAAAAGCGACTTCCATTGTAAAAAAAAAAAAAAATCCGAAAGCCACTTTCAATTTAAATTGTTTTGTGACCATTCCACTTTTACAATGGAAGAGGCTTTTGAAATTTTTTTTTTCCTTTCGAACTTCATAAAAGGAAGTAGGGGTGAGCAAAAAATTCGATATCCAAATTTTTTTTCGAATTCGGATTATCCGAAATTATATTTTGGAATTCGGATTCAAACTCAGATAGAAAATTAATTAATTCGGATATCCGAAATATCCGATTTTTTAAAAGAACACTTAACTTTCACAGCCCACATATGAAATAACCGACTAGCAACCCATTAGAGAGGAGTCGGCCCAAATAATTTGCCCACATAAAAACTTTCCAAAATTACCAAAGCCTTCCGGAATTAACAAAAAAAAAAATGCAAAACCCTAAAACCAAAATTCCCAATTTCTCGATCTTCCGAAATCCCTAACCTTATCCCAAGCCATTGCCCGTTGAGCTCCTGTATCCTCGCTCGCTCTTGTCCGGGCACTGACACGGCGGACATGCCCAGACCCACATCGGTGAGAGGATTCTCGTGAGGTTCCCTTGACCGTTCATTGTTGTGGATTTTGGTTCCCAATATCTTTCTTTCTTTCTGTGCTTTGTTCTCTGTTATTGGTTCACTGTGAAGGTTTTAAATTCAGAAGTTGAGTGTGTTTTCTTGCTGGAATTATCATAGAAGGCTTTGGAGGAGTTGCGATTATTTTTGTGATGGTTATCTGAACATTGCAATCACAGCTCATAAAATCCCGATTATCCGAATCCGTATCCGAAAAGAATTCGGATATCGAATATCGGATAATTCCTTATTCGGATTCGGATTGAGATATTAAAAATGCTATTTTGGATAATGCTAAATTCGGATAATTTGGATTCGGATAATCCGAATGCTCATTGAAGTTTTATCTCAGCTCACAATATCAAAAGAATTCCAAACAATGGCAACTATTCCAGAGGAACTCCTCAGAATTATCTTCTCTGGCCTGCCTGTGAAGAGCCTCTTACGGTTTAGGTGCCTATCGAAATCAACATGTTCGCTCATTGACAACGCGGACTTCGCCAAGCTCCATCTTGACCAATCTGTCTCAAATGAATCTGACCTCTGCTTGGTCATTGATGACCTAAAGCCGACAGGTACTGTGCGTTTCGTGGACGTGGACTTGGACGACAACTATCTGCTTCAACTTCATAGGTACATTTCAGGCAACCCTCTCCTATGTTCACAATTTTTATGCGAGTTTTTGCAAATTTCATTGCTGATTGTCACCAAATATTTTTTTTACTTATTATATAAACACAGGGAGTTGATATTTGACTACGAAAACCCGGAGGCTAAGTTTTTCGGCTCTTGCAATGGCCTGGTTGCATTGTACGAAGGTTCCATGTACGATTTACAAGGCATAATCCTGCGGAATCCATCCACCAATAAGCAACAATTGGTTGGCAACTTCTGGGGCGACGTGAAACACTGTGACACAATCCTTGATGGGTTCGGTTACGATTCGGTCAACGACGACTACAAGCTTGTCCGGGTCAGGCAATGCCGTAGGGACCAAACAGCCAAGGCCGTGGTCTACAGTTCCAGGGCCAGGGTCTCCAGGACATTGCCCGACTGCCCTTATGTCTACGCTCCAATCTTCGCAGGAGAACCCGGAATTTATGTGGCTGGTAACCTGCATTGGATTTATGATGAAGCCCTCAGGAGGGAGCAGATGATCATAGGGTTCAATCTAACTACCGAAACCTTCCATATCGTGCCTCCTCCGATACCTCAAAACTACTTCTCCACTTTAGGTGTGAAAAGTCCATATGGACATCAATTTCTTTTATTTCTCTCTCAAAGATTCTATTAAATCTTTATATTATTACATCGTGACGACCGTAAAATTATTCATGTAGGTGCACTTGGTGGCTTTCTTGCAAAGAGTTCCTACAGCCCCACAACCTACGACTGCGAGATATGGGTGATGAAAGAGTACAGTGTGGCAGCGTCGTGGACCAAGCTTGTGCGCATATCACGAGCCGAGCAGGAAGCATTCGGAGACATAACGTTGATAATGAGGGCGTTGTACCTTACTAGGAAGGAGGACAGGGTCCTCTTGGAAATAAACAGGGGTCACCTCTACTGGTACAACATCGTACTTGGGAGGATTGAGTACTTCCAAGCTTTTGCCAATGTTCCTTGGTCCACATTCTACTCCCACCTTACGTCTAGGAGCCTTGTTTCACTTCCTGAAGCCGAGAATTAAATAGGAAGGAGGAGTAGAACAGGTAGTAATTTAATTTTAAGTTCAAGTTTCTTATGTCATTTTTCTCGGTAAGTCGATTAATTTTATAAATACCCCAATAGTTGCACACTTGCACTAGGTATTGCAAAATGTAGGCTACACTAGTTGCATAGTAAACATCTTTGGGGACGCAGTTCGTTTTTGTGATGAAATCTTAAGAAACAAACCTCCAATTGCGTCCTTTCGTAACCTCCAATGACAAGTTTAATTTAAACTGTTTAAAGGTGTCCTATGTTGCTCAACTGGAAACATGTCTTCCTCCGTCGTACCTTTGCCTCTAGCCTTGGAAGTTGGAACTACCTCCTGAGCTTGTTGGGCCAAATGGTGCGTCCTACTGTCACGCTACGGTGTCATGGAACATTTTTGTACATAGCGCAAGGCTGAGAATGGTGTCAGAAGGAAATACAGCATTGCAAAATTATCTTATTGTTGCAAAATCATAATCAATATTTTTGACCAACTTAAGGCTTTGAATGGTGTAATATATAGTATTTATTACGGTCGTTATTAATAAGATTATACCGTTTAAAAAAAAGTTAAGAATGTGCATGGATCCGAATGTTCTCTGTCTGCCAAGTGTAAGCAAGCAAGGGAGAGCACTTTGAATGATATATGTTTCGGCGAATCTTAACAGATGAATACTCCTCATTGCGAAAAAAGATGAATACTTGTAAATGATATTCTAGAGAATGGCTTTTTTGTCCGGGACAATAAGGGAACGAACTTATGTAATTAAATCTTTTGTTTTGAACAGGACTAATTTAGTATAATTTTTTTTTGTAATTTTATATTATTTTGGTCTCGCTCGGGTTCCTTGTAAATATTTTTCCCTAATAATTTTACTTACCAAAAAAAGTTGAATACTTCATCGCCACGTTGCATATATGCATGCGTATGGGGTTTTTTCTTCGAAATTACCTGATATAGGCCTTTAACATCTAGCCACATCCTCAACGCAAACTATGGCGCTGGATACAATGTTTGTCGAGCGAGATCGAGGCAATGACGAGTCAGGAAAAGGTAGAATGGCCTCAATTTCAACTGAGTAGGTAGAAAATACCTACAAGCGCGACATAACTTTTGTTCGGTAAGATATTCCCGTAACTTCAAGAAGGTATATCTCTCAATTGCACGGTACGTGCCAGGACAACAGTGTGCTTTCCCAAGCAAGGCTCCCTAGAACAAGGATTTTGGATTGAGTGGGGACAACATAAAAATTGTCCCTACGGAGGGGATTTCGTTTGGACCATCAGATTTCATTAAAAATCGTGTCTACAGATCTGACAGTCATCAAAAATCGTGTCTACAGATCTGACAGTCATCAAAAATCATGTCTATAAATCAAAAATCTTGATCCATTTCAGTGGGGACAAGCCTTGTCCCCACTCAATCCAACCCCGAAGGATTGCAAGATCTTACCATCATAATCTTTACTTGGCTCTCTCCTAGAACTTGGTACATTCCCATTGGAACGTGGTGATAATATTGGTGTTAATCTCTCTGGAACTAAATCGTTTTTACCTGATTCATCGACAAATATGATTTGATATAATTAATTGTTCAAATTTTATCATTTTTGAATAATGATAGACCGATACATGGTTCAATATTTATCTCCTGAATTTTATAGAAAGATCTAGATCAATTATATAAGCATTGTCACTTGCTAATTAGGAATTACCATAGAATTACTCATTATTCCTCGGGGTCCATTCTAGCTTCAAAACCTTGGCAACTTTTTTTATTGTTGCAAAAATGGTTGACTTCTCTCTATTGCCTAAGATCAAGTGAGCGATGCGGAGATATTGAACGAATTAAGCACAACAGAGAGAAGCCGAAGATTAGAATATTCAATTCCAGAGAGAAGGAGATGCTCCTCAGGTATGACATTATTGTTTCTGTTAGCATAAAATCGATTAGATCAGTTGAGCTTATGTTGTTCATCTTCTATCACATTTTCTGTAGATTTATCGTCAGGACATTGTCCAGCTAGAGTGAGACGCTTGCTCAAGTGGCATCTCATCCGAGGTGATCGATGACGACGAAGATGACGTATATGTCTAGATATACCGAAACTAGTCAAAGTTGTTATGTTTTAATAACTACATGTACATGAATATAAATAAGTATATTGATCTATATAACTTTATTAGATACGAATATGATGTTTAGAAAGAAAAGATTACACGCCTTGGACTAAGGATTGTTAGAGGCCCAAGATACATTTTACTTCTATCCATTATTCATAAAGAGAACAAAACGAAGCTTACATCACGCTGTTGGCTATATATATATATATATATCAGAATTCAAATTTAGATCTCAATCCGAATCCAAATTAGGATACTAAAAATGATTTTGATGCATTTAAAAATATGTTTTAAGGTTCAAATATCCAGATCCACTAAACTGAATATATTCAAGTATCTAATCCATTATTGGATCTCCATATATGAGGAGAAAATTTACCGGTGTCATTGTAGAGCAGATTTTTTTATATTTAAAAAGTAAATTTATTAAGAATACTAGCCAGAAGGAGAAGTTGCAACTCCGTCATCGCCGATCTCATTAAACCCTGTAAGGACAAAGAGTACCGTCGAATATATCACGAGAACAAAATTTTTTCTGGCTCCGGATAACAATCATGAAAAAGGGCCAACTTCCAACCATGAAAATGGGCCAACACTAATATGGTGGAGCAGATTGTATCCTACCAATTAATATATATGATTTCAGCCCAAGATCCTTGACCCAATATTTCATGAAACCCCTAGCCAACAGCCTCTATCGATCAAATTATATTATTGCTCAGCTTCTCATATTAACATTTTTTTTTGGTCAAGCGTCTCATATTAACATTTGTACTTCACTAACATACATTTTTTTTAAACATTTGTGACTTTTGGTTTTGAACCAAAAGTCATGAGATATTACTAACAAAAATATAATAAGAGGGAAAAAAGATAATGGCATTGGTTTCCCTCCACGAGAAACGAAAATTGGTGACTGATTTTTTATTTCGATTTAAGTTTTTTTTGAACATTCCACTTTTACGATGGAAGTGGCTTTTGGATGTTGTTTTTTGTGACCCTTGGAACTCCATAAATAGAGCGGGACACACTTACACCTCTTCTCCCTCCCCACTGTTCTTCCGTAGTCAAGTATTATCCCGTATCTATCTCAACATCAAAAGAATTCCTGACAATGGCATCCATCCCAGATGAAATCCTCCCGATGATCTACTCCGGCCTGCCCGTGAAGAGCCTCCTACGGTTTAGGTGCCTATCGAGACGGATATGTTCTCTCATCGACAACACGTTATTCGCCAAGTACCATCTTCGGCAGTCTGTCAGAAATGAATCTGACCTCTGCTTGGTCCTCGACGACATGAAGCCGGCAGGTACTGTGCAGTTCATGGACCTGGACTTGGACGACAACTACCTCCTCGAACTTCATAGGTAAGTTTCACTTTTTTTATTCAAATTTTCCAAGTTATTGCTGATTATTACAAAAAGCTTACGTATTAAATAAACACAGGGAGTTGGCATTTGACAACGAAATCCGGGAGCCCAAGTTTCTCGGCACATGCAATGGCCTGGTTGCCTTGTCCACAGGTTCCGTGGACGGAGAGATACAAGGCATGATCCTGCGGAATCCATCCACCAATAAGCAACAAGTGGTTGGCAACTTCTGGGGCGACGGATTCCTTGATCCGCATCAAGAAGATGTAATCCTTAATGGGTTCGGTTACGATGCTGTCAACGACGACTACAAGCTTGTCCGGGTCAGGCTATGTCGCATCGAAGAGACAGCCAAGGCCGTGGTCTACAGTTCAAGGGCCGGGGCCTCCAGGACATTGCCTGACTGCCCTTATGTCTACGCTCCGATCGCCGGAATTGTACCCGGGATACATGTGGCTGGCAACCTGCATTGGATTGTAGGCAATGGCAACGATGATGCTCTCAGCGACTCGGACTCTGATGGAGAGCTCGAGGAGGAAGACGAGGAGGAGATGATCATAGCGT